>CM012441.1:5766977-6380392 GCA_003999625.1 Oryzias javanicus | reverse complement strand
TAGGTGCTTTCAAAAAATAATATATATAATAATTGTTCATTGTATCGAATCAGTTCAGTTAGTTGGAAAACACACAGTTGATGTAATGGGGAAAAAAAAACATACTTGCCTTAAAATATCTTTTTAATTTATTGTGTAGAAAAAACTAAGAAAAAAAATTGAAATCATGACTTCAAAAACTGTGAATCGAATCGTGGCTTGACTGAATGGTTACATCCCTAGTTACAGCATCTGAAAAGAAGATGAACTTCATCAGCATTTTGTGCAGATCTTCTCATGTCAGCAAGATGCAGCTTCTGGAGCCGCCTGTATGCAGGCTCACCTCTCTCCACGGGTCATAAATGTAACCCTCTCTCCTCAGTGAGGTGAACACTGAAGGCACAAGGTCAGCCAGCTGCTCGCCACCTCCTTCTCTTCCTCCAACACTACACAGTTAAATTTCAGTCAAAAGTTTCCCACAAGTGTGCATAAAACTCTACACACAAAAAATGTACTTCACGCACGCAATACTGTCTCCACGCCCCGCTCTCTTACTCCGCGTTGAAACCTCTTCTCCGCGTTGTGGGAGTATTCTTACACACCTAAACTAGTTCTGCCCATCATGGAGGACTGTGATCGTGTGGCTTCTCCTGTGATCCATCATGGGGTATTGGAGAAACACAAAAAAAGAGAACTCTAATAAAGAGATTTAAACATTCACTTATTTGAATGTAGCCACGAGGGGACCCAAGCCAGGGTCTCATTGTGCCGGTCCCAAGCCCGGATAAATACAGAGGGTTGTGTCAGGAAGGGCATCCGACATAAAATCTTTGCCAAATCAAATATGCGAATCAGACCTGATATCCATACCGGATCGGTCGAGACCCGGGTTAATCAATCAATCAATCAAACTTTATTTATAAAAGAGCACTTCTCATGTTTTTGCAGCTCGAAGCGCTGTACAATTAAAAACACAAACAAGCAAATAAATCAATCAATAAAAAGAGAGAAACCCAGTCCACCCTCCACCCACCTGCATTTCCGGGTTATTTTCTGAAGAAATCAAACACTTACTAGCTAGTTTTTACTCTGAAACACAAACTGTTTGAGAGGAATGTCATTCAAATGTGAGTTAGCTTATTTTTTACTCATATATTATAAGTAATCTTATAAAATAGACAAACATTTACGTGTTTTCGGTAAATAAATATCCCAATAAATGAAAATATTTTTCTTCAAGTGTCCTGTGGACTGGAGCTGATGATTCTGGAGGACCAAAGAGGAGAAAGTGTGAGGATGCTGGAGGTTCTGGTGATGTGGTGAGAGATCAAAGCTGCTCATCACATCAACAACAGTGGAGGACAGATGCAGAACTGGATGATGGAGCTGCTCATCCACTGACATTCAACCCCAGACACATCCCAGGTGTCCAACCACCTCTAAATGCAGAAAACCATCACCAGGAGAACAAAAATCCATTTAAGAAGTGGATTCATCTCCAAACTCCATTACTGTTGTTGTTTTTTCTAATCTTCAAAATAAAAAATGACATCAGAAATCGGATTTCTTTATTGCATTTCTTTAATTTCATCAAAAGAAATGAAACATACTGTATTTCATTAATATTGTAATGACGTTAAACTTCATCCTACAACAGAGTAGTCACGTGGTGATCTTCATCCTACAACAGAGAAGTCACGTTGTGAGTCATTCTCCACGATTAAATGAACATTTAATCATGAAGGCTCATTCTGTATTTGTAACGAATTTAGTCATTTTGATAGTAGGCTAATATAGATACGTACAGCAGGTGTTGCCTTGATTATAAGGCTTTTAATTTTTTGTGGCTCCAGACAGAGGGGGGCCAAAAATGCTCCTAAAGCGAATTTGCCGCTGTGTTACGGGCCCTAAAAATGTATTTTTCATGGGGCAAAAAATCTCAAATAAAACATTTGGAAAAAAAATATTGGTGTTTGGCCAAAAAAAAATAAAAATGTCTAAAGCTTTTTGCTATTCTAAAAGGAAAAACTTATTTATTTTCAGCTTCAAATGTTCTGTTTTTTACGTTTCAAGACTCAAAATTTCAGTTTCAAAACTTTTTTTTTTTAGGTTTTTCTTTTTGTAGATTTTAGTAGAATTCTTCACAATAGATAAACCAGCATCATCCATGCAGGATTACACGTTTGACAGGCGGCGAGCAGAAATATTTAGGTTTGAAATATTAATGGCCTCAACATACAAAGACCCTTTGCTGGACCTTCAGTGCAGCCAGCTCCTCCTCCATCATGACGTTCCAGCATCTTTCCCACCAGAATGTCCTCAAAGTCAAACAGCTGCACAGGACATGTGCAGTAAGCGTTTATCATATTTGTAAAAGCAGCAAATAAAGGTTCTTAAAAAAACTCAGACATGACACAAAAATAATGAAGCAGCATTTGACAAATAAATCTCCCTCATTTATCTGGGTTTCAGCATCTTTGCCAGATTTTGCAGCTATAAAGATTGAAGTTTCAGGTCACTGTCCAGGAAAGCATCAGTCTGACACTCAATCTCCTCAACCACAAGAAGGTCACTCGGTTCTTTCAGGTAACTTTCCAAAGGAGAACCAAAAAAAAGAACAAAAAATCTCCGTTTTTGTAAAGTACACGGGTAAAATAAAGGTTCAACAAAGCGCAGAGGTTTACCTGTTTGAACATCCAGGTGTTTATTCTGCCCTGAACGGGTCCAGGAGTTCTGGTTCTGAACTTTCTCCAGACCAGCGGCTCTGGATGTGCGCTCCTCCTGAGTGCGCATGTCAGCAGAGTCCAGCTGAGCTCTGTGTCATCGGGGAGACTCGGTCAGCCGGATCCGTCAGAAATGTTGGAGAGTATGATTCCATGTGGTGGAATCCACGCACGTGCGCATGACGTTCACACGAACGAACCGCGCGAGCTCCGTTTCATTTAGCGCACTTTGATGCTGGAATGATTGACGGCAGGCTCGTGTCCGCGTGCCAACTGCGTCCATGTGATGACGTCACTGTCCGACCCGGTAATCACGTGACCAATATAAAGCCCTTTGAAGTCTGGATGAACATATCCCACGTGACGCTCGTTAGGTCGACGTCATTTTGCGTCACTGACGTTTCCCTGACAAACCTATAAAACGCGGAGTGGAATCAAGGTTAGACACAACTTTCCAAAATCAAGACCTGTTTACTAAAGACAAATCTTCATAACTGAGGACGATTTAAAGAAACATTAAACCTAAAGAAAAGATGAACAGAAATAAAGACACTACACCTTTTGGTGTGAGAAAAGGCCATTATTTGGTCGGAAATCAAGGAATTTATAAAGTTTGTACATTCCTGGGGGAGGGAACCTATGGAAAAGAGGCCAGATGTACTAAACTGGGGAGTCAGGATTTGTATACAATTAAAATAATGAAAAGTGAACTAGCAGACCAGAGAGAGATAGAAATAATGAAACACCTGGATACCGAGGAGAACCATCTGATTAAGATGTATGAATGCTTCTCCTTTCAAAATATGATTTGCATTGTGTGCGAGATCCTGGTAGAAAGCTTCCATGATTTTTTGGAGCACTATAGTTGTGACCTGAAAACATCAGTGGCGTCACCTGAATCTAGCCACAACATCTCACCTTCTGAACCGAATGAAAACCTGGAAACACCGGTGTCAGATGGTTCAACGGCAAACGAAACAGACAAGAAAGAAGTCCCTCCTGCTGGAAGTGAGGATGAACCACCAACTCACTCGAGTCTTCACAGCTCATCTTGTGACTCCCGTGAGGAACCCGCGTCCCAAGAAAATTTGGAAATGATTGAAGAAATGTCACGTTTAATAAAAAAAGAGAATAAACCCTTTCGTGTTAAGAAAGGCCAACATCTGAAAGGAAAATTGGGAACTTATAAAATTGGTGAAGTCCTGGGAGAGGGCGGTTTTGGGACGGTGTCCAAATGCAGTAAATTGGACAGTCAGACGATGTACGCAATCAAAATCATGAGCAATGTCCAAGCAGGCAAGCAAGAGGTTGAATCCATGAAACGGATCAAAGATCTGGATCCGGATGAGAACCACTTGATAAAGATGCATGAATGCTTCGCACATCAAAATGATTTGCCTGGTGTTCGAGATCCTGGAAATAAGCTTGGATTTCTTGTCAAAAAATAAATGCAAACCGGTACCTCTGCGTTATGTCAGAGCTATTGCTCAGCAGATGCTTCAGTCACTCAAAGCGCTCAATAGTATTGGTGTGGTACACCGGGATGTAAAATTAGATAACATCATGTTTGTGTCCAGGGTCTTTGAATTTCAAACTCATTGACTTTGGTGTGTCTTTAGAGGTAACAGAACTTTCAACAGGACTGGACATTCATATAGCCCCATTCAAAGCACCTGAAATTATCCTGGGTCTCCCCTTGGATGAAGGTATTGACATGTGGGCACTTGGAGTCGTCTTGGCTTCTGTTTACTGTGGAAATTATCCCTTTCCGGATGAATATGACTATGAAACTATCAGAGCTCTGGTGCAGATATTTGTGTACCAGACGAAGAACTTCTTAACGATGGATTAAACACAGAAAAATATTTCACTTGGGACAACAAGAAAGATCGCTGGAGGCTGTTCGGAGCAGCTGAATACAGTAAAAAAAACGGGGCTAGATGTGAATAAAAAACATGTAATAACTTGATGAGATGACTGAAATTCATCGAAAGCAGTTTGATGATTACGATGACAATGACCACAGAGCTTTCATTGACCTTCTCAAGCATATGCTGGAGGTCAATCCTGAAAAAAGAATAACACCCAGTCAAGCTCTTGCACATGACTTCATAACCATGAAGCATCTGTCAGGAGAAAGTAAGGCCACGTATGCTGCCGCAGCAGAACAGGTCACAGGAATGGCCCCGCCCTCAAATCCATCACCAAGTTTATGTGCAATCAAACTTCTAATGGAACCTGAAAAGATCCGTGTCAAACATCTCATCTGGTGGATCCTATAGTTGTGACCTGAAAACATCAGTGGCGTCACCTCAATCTAACCACAACATCTCACCTTCTGAACCAAATGAAAAACCTGGAAACACCGTGTCAGATGGTTCAACGGCAAACGAAACAGACAAGGAAGAAGTCCCTTCTGCTGGAAGTGAGGATGAACCACCAACTCACTCGAGTCTTCACAGCTCATCTTGTGACTCGCTGAGGAACCGCAGTCCAAGAAAAATTTAGAAATGACTGAAGAAATGTCAAGTGGAATAAAGAGATAAACCTTTTTGTGTTAAGAAAGGCAACATCTGAAAGGAAAATTGGGAACTTATATAATTGGTGAAGTCCTGGGAGAGGGCGGTTTTGGGCGGTTGTCCAAATGTAGTAAATTGGACAGTCAGACGATGTACGCAATCAATCATGAGCAATGTCAAGCAGGTCAAGCAAGAGGTTTGAATCCATGAAACGGATCAAGATCTGGATCGGATGAGAACCACTTGATAAAGATGCATGAATGCTTCGCACATCAAAATGTGATTTGCCTGGTGTTCGAGATCCTGGAAATAAGCTTGGAAGATTACTTGTCAAAAAATAAATGCAAACCGGTACCTCTGCGTTATGTCAGAGCTATTGCTCAGCAGATGCTTCAGTCACTCAATGCACTCAAAAGTATTGGTGTGGTACACGGGGATGTAAAATTAGATAACATCATGTTTGTGCATCCAGGGTCTTTGAATTTCAAACTCATTGACTTTGGTGTGTCTTTAGAGGTAACAGAACTTTCAACAGGACTGGACATTCATATAGCCCCATTCAAAGCACCTGAAATTATCCTGGGTCTCCCCTTGGATGAAGGTATTGACATGTGGGCACTTGGAGTCGTCTTGGCTTCTGTTTACTGTGGAAATTATCCCTTTCCGGAAGAATATGACTATGAAACTATCAGAGCTCTGGTGCAGATATTTGGTGTACCAGATGAAGAACTTCTTGACGATGGATTAAACACAGAAGACTATTTCACTTGGGACAACAAGAAAGATTGCTGGAGGCTGCTCACAGCAGCTGAGTACAGTCAAAATACGGGGCTAGATGTGAATAGAAAACATGTGACAAAACTTGATAAGATGACTGAAATTCATCGAAAGCGGTTTGACGATTACGATGACAATGACCACAGAGCTTTCATTGACCTTCTCAAGCGCATGCTGGAGGTCAATCCTGAAAAAAGAATAACACCCAGTCAAGCTCTTGCACATGACTTCATAACCATGAAGCATCTGTCAGAAGACAGGCCTGCTGCCCCAGCTGAAGACACCCCGACAAACAACAAAAAGGGAAAAAAGAAAAATAAGAAGAAAAGAAAGTGAGGAGTAAAAAGTGGTTTTAGGGGTTTTCTTGGGGTATTTTATGACCTTTTTAGTTTTTTTTCTTACCAATTTTTTTTATCTTTAGCGTAGTTTTTTATATTTGGCTTAGTTTTTTATACATAGCTTAGGTTTTTTATCTTTAGCTTAGTTTTTTATACATAGCTTAGTTATAGGTTAGTTTGTATTAGTTTAGTTCTGTGGTAGGGAACCCTGGCCGTCTAGAACTAGGAAAGTGAGGAGTAAAAAGTGGTTTTCTCTGGATATTTTCTGACCTTTTTTATTTTTTTTCTTATCAATTTTCTTTTATATTTAGCTTAGTTTTTTATACATAGCTTAGTTTTTTATACATATCTTAGTTATAGGTTAGTTTTTATTAGTTTAGTTCTGTGGTAGGGAACCCTGGCCGTCTAGAACAACCTTCCTGCATGTTTTCCAATATACCCTGCTCTTGCATACTCTGGCTGGACACACCTGAACCTGGTAATCGTCATGAGTCTCTACTCATGACAATTACCTGGTTCAGGTGTGTCCAGCCAATAAGAACATGCCAGAGCAGGGTATGTGGTAAAACATGCAGGAAGGTGCCTGGTAGGGTTCCCTACCCTTAGTTTAGTTTAGTAGTTTTTGTTACTGTGTAGTGTTCAGCTCACCCTTTAGAAATCTTCATGTATTACTATACATGAAGTATTAGTATATAGGTTAGTATATTGGTTTGTAAAAAAAATAGATTAATTTTTTGTAAGTTTTAAAAATGTTTTGCTATTTTGAATGAATGAATGAATGTGTGTGTGAATGAGTGAGTGAGTGAATGAATGAATGTGTGAATGAATGAATGTGTGAATGAATGAATGAATGAACGAATGGATGAATGAAAATGTGAATGTATGAATGAATGAATGTGTGAGTGAATGTGTGAATGAATGAATGTGTGAGTGAATATGTGAATGAATGAATGAATGTGTGAGTGAATGTGTGAATGAATGAATGAATGAATGAGTGTGTGAATGAGTGTGTGTGTGTAATGCAACCACAAGAAGGCACAAACTAGTGTACTCTTGTGCCGGTCCCAAGTCCGGGTAAATGCAGAGGGGTGTGTGAAAGCAAAAACAAATCTAAATACGTGAATCCCAAACACTATTCCCAGATAGTGTCAATGTTTTCCAGGCCAAAAGTTTTCTGAAAACCGTCATGAACTTCAATGCCTTTTCTCAACCCATGTGATTGGAAACTGTCCCAGTTACTGTTGGGTGAAGGCGGGATACACACTGGACAGATTGCTATCTGGTCACAGAGTTTTTTTAGCTGGGAGGACGGCTACGTTAGCCAGCTGCCCGGTGGATAGCTCAGTGAGCTAGTGCTAGCTCCCCGTGCTCCGGCAGAGATAGCGGAACCACTCTAGATTCATGGGCTCATGAAGTTTTTCTTATTTTCATCAAGACAATAATAAAAAGATCTCACAGTTTTGTTTTTATTTCCCCCCCTCTCAGGTTAAAGCTCAAACTGAGCCACAGACAGACAGAGATAACGTTTAAAACGGCCCGCAGAGACTCTGAAAGATCTGGTGAAAGCAAACAGCAATGTACTTGCTGGTGCCTCTGTAGAGCTCTCCAAAAAATAAAAATAACGCCCCATTTACACTGGACGCGAAAGCGCCACGAAAGTGCTGCGAAAGCGCCGCGAAGCGGCGCGGAACGGAGTCCGCTTCCATTCGTCGCCTTTGTTATCCTATGGCGTCGTTCACACAAGGCGCGGCGCGGAGCGGAGCGGCGCGGAACGGAGTCCGCTTCCATTCGGCGCCCTTGTTATCCTATGGCGTCGTTCACACAAGGCGCGGAGCGGAGCGGAGCGGAGCGGAGCGGCGCGGAGGGCCCGCGCGGTGCAGCGGATCGTTTCCGCGTCTGACCTATTTTGTGCGCGAGCCGCGAGCATTCCGCGTCAATTGTGGCCAGAAGTTGCATCAAGATACATGAGAAAATCCGGTTTCTTTCAAAATATAACCAGTTTTTCACAATAAAATGCCGCGATTGACAAATGTGATCATGTTTTTGTGTCTAAACAGACTGACATGGTGTTATAACATACAAATCAACAACAAAGCACGCAAACACGTGAAAGTGCGAGCACAGAGACACACAAAACACACGACAGACACGCACACTTTTTTTCTTTTTTGGACAGACATGCACACACAGATCAACGGGGCAGACTCCGGTGCGGGGTGAGGAGTTTCGGGAGTTAAAAAAACTACAACAGAGGCAGAGAGCAGCTCATCTCAGCAGAAACAGGGGGTAATATTTATAAAATACACACAACACAGACAGACACGAGCGCGCACAGATCAACGTAGTGAGCAGACTCTGGACGGGGCTGCTGGTTTTGGGGAGAGAAAAAGAGATGCAGAGAGCAGCTGCTCTTAGTAGAAATATGGGTTCATAATTTTAGTTTATTAATTTACCTACACACACACACCTGCGAGCGCGTGCGCACAGACACACACAAAACAGAGACGCACGCGCGCGCACACAGATCAATACAGTGTGCCGACAGAGCGGGTGGGCGGGGTTTTGGGTGTAAAGCAACTGCGGAGAGGCAGGGAGCAGTTTTTCGTAGCAGAAACATGGGTTAATGTCTTTAGGCTATAAAATTATTAACCATGATGGGAAAAAACAAAAAAAGCTCTAGCAGAAGCGCCTGTGGACCGCCGCGGAAAAATGCACGTCTGGTGTGAACTACAGAGCGGAGCGGAAGCGGCGCGGACTCCGCTTCGCGGCACTTCCGCGTCCAGTGTGACCCCGGCATAACGCTACTCGCTCAACATCATCCATGATGTGACAACGGATGAATTCCAGATCTACTTCAGCAGTCCATGGCGTTGAGCAGTAAAATTTGACAGGCATCAAAAGAGAAGCGCAGAAGCGAATGGGCGCGCCTGTTGCGTTGAGTGTGAATGCATCATAAGATAGTGATGCAGATGAGTATCTAGGGGTTAAAAACACTATGAACTAACTTCACAAACACTGAGCAGACGCAATAAACTGCAGCACAACTGATTCACATTGCATTAAATGTCGTGTCTGTAAAACAAAAGACACTACATCAATCTTCTTACCAGAAAGCAACAGCAGAGCCAGCTTTGCAGTGCGTTATTATCATACAGTTGCATACCACCTAAGCCTGCAACACCTTCAGTGAATTCCTAAAATTATCTGAAAAGTATCTAAATCACAGAGAAATGTTCAATTATTTGCATTTGGACAAAATATATTTTAGATCAGGGATAAGCAACTCCAGGCCTTGAGGGCTGCAGTGTCTGTGCGACTTCCAAGCCCTACTCATGACTGATTACCTGGTTCCAGTGTGTCCAGTCCATTAGAACATGCCAGAGCAAGGTATGTTGGAGAACATGCAGGAATGTGAGCCTCGAGTTTCCTATCCCTGTTTTAGATCTTTCCAACTGTTCTTTCAGCTTCTCTCACAGCTCTATCCCCGGGCTGTGCTGCTGTCAGATTGTATTTTTCAATAGAAAAAGGCAGAGAAATGTATTTAGTTGTAGATTTATGCGCAAGTTCTTCTTAAGATGGACTTAAGATGGATTTTTTGATGATGTTGTACATCATCAAAAAATGTTGGCAAACCCCAAAGCTAGCGGGCCCGTCTAAGCAGGGAAAATGATTTGTTTGCCATTTTCAGCCTTCCAGTAGTTCTGTCTGGCAAGGGTAACAGAGTTTTGTAACAATGTTGAGCGACTTAGAACTTCTTTTGATTGAACGCACCAAGATGAACGCTAGCCAAAGCTGCATTCGCTTTTTGAGCCAAATAACTGGCTTACAGAACATCCTCTGCTGTAGATAGCCACCATACAACTCACCACTTCCTTTTTTTAATCGGAGCTAAAAAAAAAGGAGCGACTGAGCAAAACTTGCCCTCTTCATGGACACAGTCAGGCCATCATTGAGAGCGTGCATATGTGGGAACAAGATTGCTGGAGCAGACAACCACTCTGCTTGTGCTACGTGTTTGAGGCTGCAACAGGCCCAGGACAGACACCCTGGCTAGCAGAGATTTTTCAACTGCTGAACAGAGAGCCATGGCCGCCTCCCTACTTGCAAGGACCCACTGTCTCAGGGAGAGGTCCTCCATCCTCATCCAGGTCATATGGCACTATGGGCCTGGCCTGTGAGAGGTTAAACCTGGCTGCCACTGGTCTCCCCCAAAATGTTGTGGAAATGATTCAAAATACCTTAGCTTCCTCTACACGTTTTGGTATGATGGAATATGGCGTGTGTTTGAGGACTGGTGCACTAAAACCGCTGTGGTGGCTCATCAGAGTTCTGTGGTGGACATTCTGCCATTTCTGCAGAACCTGTTGGAGAAGGGTCTAGCTTTCTCCACCATTAAGGGTCACTTAGCAGCTATCTTGGCTTGGCACTGTTTCAAGAGAATGTTAGGTTAAGAAATTAGCCCTGGTTCTCTCAAACTTGTGTAAAGTATCTCACCAGACAACCATTCTTGCCTGGAGCGAGAAGACGTGAAATTTTTTAGACTGGGGAGGAAAAGGTACCCTGACGGCCTCCGTTACAAGTACAACTTCATCACTGACGTCGTGGGAAGGAAAAAAAAGACAAAAAAACCTCCCCATTGAGCTGTTCCAAAATGAAGTTCACTGAGCTGAACGCTGGCTGGTCTCCACTGCTATGATGATATCTCATCATTTAGTGGCTTAAATAAACACAGATTTTTTTTTTTTAAGTTTCTTTAGCTGCTGTTCTGGAGAAACTCAACAACCTTCAGGACTTGTTATAGATAATCATCTGTTATGCTCTGGATTTCTGATGCTGGTTGATGCAGGCATGTTTTTCTGGTGAAGATGGTCTGAATATGCTTGGGCTTCTGATGTTGATTGATGTGGATGATAAGTGTGTTTAGGCTTTTTACACTGATAAATATAAATGACTTGTCTGTGGATGTTTGAAATTTGATTACATCACTGATATTAATGATCCATAATAACCTGAATCTGTGATTGTGGGGCAGGGGTAGTGAACCCTGGTCCTCGAGAGCCACCTTAATGCATGTTTTACCATATACAGTACCCTGCTCTGGCATGTTCTTATTGGTTGGACACACCTGAACCAGGTAATCAGTCATGAGTAGAGACTCATGAAATTGTGAGTTTCATCCAATACCCTTACCAAAAATAAGTATACTTCAAGTACATGTTTAAAAGTATACTTAAGTTTAAAAAAGTAAATACCAAGTATATTTAAAGAAAAATGTACTGGAAGTTTACTAACAATTATACTTCTTGGTACTAAAATGGCCCATTTTTAGTTTATGAAGAGTATACTTAGAAATATACTTAAAGTAACCTTACTGGTATACTACTAGTTTACTTCAAGTTTATTTTAAGTTTATGAAAGTATACTTAAGATAACCTTTATGGTATACTGTTAGTATACTTCAAGTTTACTTTAAGTTTACGAAAGTATACTTAACTTAAAGTAAACTTGAAGTAAACTAGTCATTTACCAGAAAGGTTACCTATAATAAACTAAGAGTAAACTTAAAGTTTATTGCCAGTAAATTAGTAGTATACCAGGAAGTTTACTTTAAGTATACTTCTTCTAAGTATACTTTTTATAAACTAAAAGTGGGCCAATTTAGTACCAAGAAGTATACTTGTTATATACTATTAGTATTCTTTTATAAGTATACTTGGTGTTTACTTTTTATACTTAAAACCTATTTTTAAACATATACTAGACGTATACTTAACATGAACTTGTAGTTTATCTCTAACAAGTACATAAAAAGTAAACTAAAAGTATACTATCTTAAGTTTAGTTTAAAAAAAACCTAAAATGGACTCAAGTATACTTATTTTTGGTAAGGATACTTTTGGTAGCAGGGCTGAGAACGCTGGAAAATCTCCACCAGACTCCAAGGAGCTTCTTGACATGACCACAGAAATGTGAACAGCGGCTCATTTGACTGCAGTCTTTTGGAGGAAGTTCGGTCCATGAGACTCGACACTTCCTCGTCCGAGCTGACATCTGGGTCAAAACTATATGGCTGAACATTACCAAAATTGATGGACATTTTTATGTAGAGCAGTCAAGATTTATGCTAGCAAGACAAAATACAAATCTATTTAGCACATAAAGTTGAAGTCTGCTAGCTTGATGCTAACATTTCATAGAATTTCCTATAGAAGGCTAATGCTAAAGCTCGGTCGACCTAGCTTGCTCGTCGTCTGCATAGGCTGTTTCAATGTCACTGTTGTCATTTTAAAAATGTGCTTTTGTTGTAGCTTAATGTGTATTGTTCTTAGTTCTTCTTTTGTTTTTGTTTTTTTATTTTTTTTTTCTGCTTTTACATTTGCTGGTTTTTCTTGTCAGGTCATCATTGTAAATTAGATTTTTTTCTCAATTGATCCTCTTGGTAAAATAAAGATTAAAGACGTAAACATACATTGTTGACTAAATGAAGATATTTACAAATTCACAGGCAAGAATTTTCCAAACTCTTTTAAGGAAATATCCTTTAAGTCACCATTTGTGGTCTAAAATATGTTTTCCTCATACTTATTCCCCCTCTGGAATAAGGTGTAATTCTATAGCGCCATCGTCACCGAGTGACCAAACTGAAACGTCCTCCATTTTTGTTAGAATGTCTCCTTTTCAGAAACCTTGTTATTTTACTAATACATTTTACAGGATGTGAACTGTACCGTATAGAACTGCTGCTCCTCCATATCTAGAGGAGCCAGTGGAGGTGGCGCGGGCATCTGATCTGGATGCCTCCTGGGCGCCTCTGTTAAAGGAGCTAAGCCTTAAACTTTGCTACTGAGAATGTTTTGACCCAGAGTGAGGTTGACGCGCACCTGATTGCTCCATTCATTGAATGTCCACTCCCTTTGTATGGCAAACACATTGACATTTATTGTCTGTCATTTTGCATACATGATTGCGTGACATTACCAGCCTGCCCTAGAGCATGACCGTGAGCGTGAGCGTGAGCGGTCAAAAACCCTTTGCCCTTCCGGGCCAAAACACCTGTCAAACACTGTGACGTCTTCCCTTAAATACAAAATCCCCCTACTGGGTGTAAGATGAACTACAATCACAATTTTATGGCTCCTATACACCGGCCCCTAATTGTTGATGACAAACTGACACAACAATTTAAACTTAAAGACAGAATGGAGCCATAAAGTGTCACAATAAACAAAGTACATATTAACCAGTTTACACACCATGTACCAAACAAAGTTTTGTGACTGGCCTTTCAATTATATTGGACTTTGTCTGTAACTTCACAGAGCGCACTAGTCCTTGTTTGTCAGAAAAAACTTCTAGAACTTTTCCAAGGGGCCACGATCCACGTGGAGTTGAAGAGTCCATGATCACTACTATATCTCCAGGTGTTAAACTCCTTTTTCTTTCGTTCCATTTTTGTCGCTCTTGGAGCAAGGGTAAGTACTCTCGTGTCCATCTCTTCCAGAAGAGGTCTGCCATGTACTGTACTTGTCTCCAACGCCTTTTCACATACAGATCATGTTGTTCAAACAAGCCTGGTGGAAGAGCTGGTTTTCCTTTCAAGAGAAGAATATGGTTTGGAGTGAGAGGTTCCAAGTCGTTTGCATCCTCCGAGAGCTTAGTAATAGGACGATCATTCAGAATGGCCTCCACTTCACAGAACACTGTATGAAGTCCATCGTCCAGCTTTGTTGATGTAGAACAGAAGTGAGAACTCTCCTCACCAGGCGAATCATCCTTTCCCACACCCCGCCATGGTGTGAACCCGCTGGTGGGTTAAAACTCCAATGGATTCCAGCTTGAGCCATGGATCCTTGAATCCTGTCCTGATTCAACCCTTTGAGAGCCTCCTTCAGTTCTCTGTCTGCTCCGATGAAGTTGGTTCCATTATCTGAAATCAGATGTTCAACCTGTCCTCTTCTGCTGACAAAACGACGTAGGGCATTGATGCATGCGTCTGTGTCCAATGAGACTGCAACTTCCAGATGCACTGCCCTGCTTGACATACAGGTGAATATGACTCCGTAACGTTTGCATGTTGACCTTCCTCTTCTCACTTCCACCGGTCCAAAATAATCCACTCCTGTGTTTGTAAATGGTGGTAGATCAGGCAGGAGTCTCACCTTTGGCAGGTCTGCCACTTTTTGTTCCACTGCTCTTCCATTGTAGCGTCTACAAAAACTGCATTTGCTAATGATTGTCCTGATGGCTGTGTTGGCATTTGTAATCCAAAATCTTCTTCTCAATTTGGATAGTGTGTGGGCTCGTCCACTATGACCCAAGTTCTGATGAATGTGCTTGAGAATGAGCTTGGAAATATGTTGGTCTTTAGAAAGAATCAGAGGATGCTTTGCTTCCTCTGGCATTGCTCCTTTACTCAATCTTCCTCCAACTCTCAGAAGCCCGTCTTCCAGAACTGGGTCCAATCGATATATAGAACTTTGGCGGCTCACTGTATCTTTTCCAGATGATAAAGAAGCAATCTCTGGTCCAAACTTCTGTTTCTGACAGTAACGGATTATGGCGTCTTCTGCAGCCAACAATTCATCCAGTGTCAGAGTGCTGCACTTTGATGTTGATGACACAACTCCTTTTCCATCAGTTCCTCTTGAGCTCTTCTGACTGTCTTTATTCGTAGAAGCCTTTAACTGCTTCTTCAAGCGGTATCGATCCAACAAAACTGCCTTTAGCCGAAGAACCCAGACAACTGCTGTTTTGAGTCTTCTCCACTCGGAAAAGTAAGTAATGAACTGGTCAGTTGGACTAGAGATGTCACAAGTCTTGATGAGGTTTACAGTCACTTCCTGTCTGACTTCTTTGTCATCAGGATCCATTGAGTCATCCAGCACAGCTTTGGGCCAATCCTCTTCCTGCCTCCAAAGAAATACTGGACCTTCCAGCCACCTGCTGCTGTTCAAGAAATCTGCGACTTTCATTCCTCTAGATGCATCATCTGCTGGATTATCTTTGGAGCTGATGTGCTTCCATTGAGAGGGTTCAGTTGTTTCTCTGATTGTTGAAATTCTGTTGGCCACAAACGTACGAAACCGTCTGTCCTCATTGTTCAGATATTTTATCCCAGACGTGCTGTCAGTCCAAAAGACTGATTCCTCCACCAGAAAATCCAACTCTGATTTCAAAAATGAGTCCACTCTGGCAGCAAGAACAGCAGCTGTTAGCTCCAGTCTGGGAATTGTTACAGCCTTCAGTGGTGTCACTCTAGCCTTGCCAAGAATAAAGGCAACCTGAACATCGTTTTTGTGATTCAACATACGGATGTATGTTACAGTTCCGTATCCCTTTTCACTGGCATCAGCAAAGTGATGTAGCTGAGCATGCTTTATTGTTCCAAATTCCATGGGCTTGATACATCTTTTCACACTGAATGTAGTTAGCTGATCCAAGTCTTCCAGCCATGTTTTCCATTTAGGTAAGATGTCCTTTGGTAGTTCATCATCCCATCCACAACCTCTGCGACAGAGCTCTTGTTGCATCATTTTT
This sequence comes from Oryzias javanicus, assembly GCA_003999625.1. Lineage (NCBI taxonomy): Eukaryota > Metazoa > Chordata > Actinopteri > Beloniformes > Adrianichthyidae > Oryzias > Oryzias javanicus. The sequence continues at coordinate 6,364,519 of CM012441.1, read as the reverse complement.
GCAAGTAAGGTGATGGGTGCCAGAAAACCCAACGGGTCATAAACTGAACTTGTGACGGACAACATGCCACGTCTAGTGAAAGACTGTTGCTTCATCTCCATCTTGAACCTGAATGAGTCAGTCTCCACGCACCATTGCAAACCCAGAACTCTTTCCATTGGTAATTCTTCTCTGTCCAGATTTAACTCTTTTAGGTAGCTGGCTCTCTGATTGGCTGTGAGAGACTGCAGTACAACACGACTGTTGCTGCTCCATTTCTCCAATATAAACCCTCCTTTCTGACACAAAGCAGTGAGATCCTTTATCATTTGGATGGCTTCTTTTTCTGTAGCAGAACTCTTCAAACAATCATCCACATAGAAATTTTGCTTGATAGATTGAACCACCTCTTCTGAACTTTCAGACTTGTTATCATCAGCAGTTTTCCTCAAGGCATAGCTCGCACAGCTAGGAGATGACACAGCTCCAAATAGATGTACAGCCATCCGATACTCCTTGAGGTCCTGACTGATGTTCCCATCAGGCCACCAAAGAAAGCGTAGAAAATCTCTATCTTCTTTCGCAACTTTGACTTGGTGGAACATGGCTTGAATGTCACCAACAAAGGCTATTGGTTCAATTCTAAAACGAAGCAGGACACCCAGTAATGAGCTGGTGAGATTTGGCCCAGGCAACAGTTTATCATTTAAGGATGCACCTTGAAATGTGGCTCCACAGTCAAACACCACACGGAGGGATCCTTTCCTTGGATGGTGAACTCCATGGTGGGGAATATACCACACTTTTCCTTTCATGCCAGATAGTTGTTGCTCTGGTATTTGTTCTGCGTAATCCTTACTGATTAGCATTTTCATATACTCAGTGTACTCCTGATGTAACTTTGTATTGTTCAGAAATCTCTTCCTTAGTCCTTGAATTCTTTGTTTTGCCACTGCAATGTTATTGGGCAGAGAAACCTCCTTGGTTTTAAATGGTAATCTCAAACAATATCTTCCTTCTTGAAGAACTGTTGAGTGCTCCATGATTTCCATAAACTTGAGATCTTCTCTGGACATTCCATTTTCCTTTAAGACTCTTTCATTGAAATCATGATTATACTGCTTGACCAACATTTCTTCAAGCTTGCTTACAGAAATTCTGTTTACAAGCGCCATGGGTAACTTGACCTTTGAGGCACTACTGTTACCAGTCAGCGGGTCATTAACCACCCATCCCAGCACCGTCTGAATAGCATACGGACCATTTCCGCAACTATTTATGACCTCCCATGGTTCTAATACCTTGGGGGCGTTGGTACCAATCAACAAGTCGACGTTTGCTGTTATGTTTGGGATGTTAACCTTGGACAAGTAAGGCCATTTTGCCAGTTCTTCAGGTGTAACCATGTTGTCAACAGTTACTGGCATTTTCTTTTGGGTGAGAACTTCTGGAAGAACATGGAAATTGTTGCTGTTCAAACCAGAAACCTCTAAACCAGTCAATGAATAGGCTGGGACCACTGTTTTCTGTCCCATTGTGCTTAAAAGAAAGTTAGTTTTTCTTCCTGTAACTCTCAATTGTTGCATCAGATGTTCTGAACAAAATGTAGCAGAACTTCCTGGATCCAGAAATGCATATGTTTTAACTGTGTGGTTTCCTTTAACACTTCTTATCTTCACAGGGAGGATGGATAATACACACCGGTCCTGACCGGCCCCTGTATGTCCACATGTTTTGGGTGAAGTCGGTTGGTTAGGAGTTCCTTGTAGTTCTGGTATTGATTGTTGTTTAATGTGAAGCACAGTTGGGTGGGTTTGCCCACACATTTTACATGTCAGACGTTTGATACACTCACGGCTCATGTGTCCCACACATAAACATGCAAAACAAACCCCTTTGCTTCTTAAGAGTTGAATCTTTTCTTTATGTTTCTTTCTGTTGAACTGTTTACATTCCTCCAAAGTATGACTGCGTTCACAACAAAGACATTCAGCATTCCTTTCCTTTTCTGGTTCTGATGTTGTTTCACTAACTCTCTCATGAGTCTCCATAGGTGTTACAGTGGTGGCCATCACACTTCCTTTTATTCTTCCTTTGGGCTGTGACTTAAAGCCAGAAAAAGTCTTTATCCCAGTCACACCAGATGGTCTCTCTATCTCACCAAACAATGGATCAGAGAGTATGCTGACACGTCGTTCAATAAACACAACCAAATCCATAAAAGAGGCTGGCTGATTGGTTGTTTCCATTATGTCGTGAGCTATGGTTCTCCATTGCTCCCTCATTTTGAATGGCAATTTTGACATGATGGCTCTCATGTTTACTGGCATGTCCAGTTCCTGCATATACTGAAGCTCCTGCATCACATTACAGCACCCTCTTAAGAACAAAGCATAGGCTTGAAGTGCTTTCACATCCTCAGATTTTATTACTTGCCAGTTTAGAGCCTTCTCCATATATGCACTTGCGATCTTATATTGGTTTCCAAAATGTTTTTGGAGAAGATCCTTTGCAATCTTATAACCACGCTCTGGAGTCATGTGCTGGCAGCTTCGAACCAATTCACGTGGCTGACCTCTGGTGAACTGCTCCAAATAATACAGACAATCTGCCTTTGCAGCCTTTTCTTCCACTCCTTGCTCAAAAGCTTTGATGAATGTCTTATATTGGAGAGGATCTCCATCAAATGTTGGAATGTCTCGTGATGGAAGAGTCATCAGATGTTGCTGCTGCACCAGAGCTTCTGTTATTGCATTTTGTCTGTGCATGATGCTGAGTATTTCACCAGGCTGATTAAAACTGATTTGTTGATGATTTGAAAATTGAGCAGTCATTTGAGGTTGAAAATGATGAGATGTTCCAAAGGCAACTTCCTGATGTGGTTCATTGTAGCTGCATGGATGCTGCTGTAGCTTTGTTTCTTTAGGTCGCACATCCTTTGATAATCCTTTGGTGGATATAGATGACCATTTTGTTGAATTCAGTTGACGCACTTGTTTCTGTGTTTCAAATTGATACTCCTTTGCCAAAGGATTTAACATCTTGATGGATCCTGTCTTGTGTTTCTCCTTTCCACATAAGAATTCATGCCATCAGTGGGACCTTGAGAATAGCTTCCATGCTCTGATGCTTGTAAAACAGCCAATTTAGCGGTTGATGCAGCTATTTCAGCTTCCAAATCTAGCATTTCTTTTTTCTTTCGTAGCTGCAGCTCCTGCTCCTCCAAAGCATGCTTGGCTGTTAAAGCTGCAGCACGAGCAACAAGTGCCGCCTTCTCTGCAGCAGCCTTTCTGACAGCAGAAGATGTGGTGCTTGACCTGCCACTTTTTTGGCTCCTGTGGCTTGAATGTTTGCTAATATTGGAAACACTATCTTCTGGATTAATGTCATCCACAACATCTTTTCCTTTTACATTTCCATCATTTTGTGAAACCCATAATGTTGCATTGGTAATACACTCATTAACAGACAACATTTTTGCTCTAAACCATATATCATGTTTTTCTTTCTCTTCACAAGGCAGAAGAACCAACAAAGAATTATGTACAATTTTCACATCATCACACACTTCAATCAGTTGCTCAAGAGCACATTTAACCTGTGTTTTATCATGATTCAACATGAACCCTTGTATTGTTTTCCTAATATTAGCCGCTTTGTTTAATTTGGCATTTCTACTTGATTGCAATCTGTCCAACTCATTAGCAAGAGCCTTTGCTGAAAGTTTTACCACGCGTTTTTGAGTTTGTGTTTCATCACAGTCAGCAGTGACACCGTCCAGTTTGTCAATTTGCGCATTGACGTTCACGCCCGACGCCGTGTCAATCGTCTCCATAATTGCAGCTGATCGTTTCAACTGTCCGCAACGAAAAGCAAATAAACGAAACGCTTATAGTTTCCTCGTTTTGGCGACCAATGCATTGGATTTATGCTCTACTGTGTGCACACATTTGAAAATGTCATTGAGTGTAGCGCTACAGTCTGGTACCTTCATGCGTTGGGCGCCGTTCTGTCGTCCGTGGAATGTTGATCCAAATCTAGTGATCCAACGGTCAAATAATCCAATAATCCAATAATCGTCCAGAAATCCAGCGTTCTGATGCTCCACCATGCTCCACCCCGCTCATCTTTCTTTTCGCGGTTCCAAACGAACTTCCACCTCCGGGCCGACGCTCTCCCACCTCAATCAGCAGCGGTCCTCCTTTGCGTCATTTACTTCGCTCAGCGCCAAACGTGCCGAAGTAATCCAAAGATCAAAGAGGTTTTTGACTAATGTTAAAGGAGCTAAGCCTTAAACTTTGCTACTGAGAATGTTTTGACCCAGAGTGAGGTTGACGCGCACCTGATTGCTCCATTCATTGAATGTCCACTCCCTTTGTATGGCAAACACATTGACATTTATTGTCTGTCATTTTGCATACATGATTGCGTGACATTACCAGCCTGCCCTAGAGCATGAGCGTGAGCGTGAGCGTGAGCGGTCAAAAACCCTTTGCCCTTCCGGGCCAAAACACCTGTCAAACACTGTGACGTCTTCCCTTAAATACAAAATCCCCCTACTGGGTGTAAGATGAACTACAATCACAATTTTATGGCTCCTATAGCCTCCCTGGAGAAGTGTTCCGGGCATGTTCCACTGGGAGGAGGCCCAGAGGAAGCCTCGAGGTCCCCCCAGAGGAGCTGGAGGAAGTGAAGAGGGAAGTCTGTGCGTCTCTGCTTAGACAACCGGGTCCCGGATGAGTGGAAGAGGATGGATGGATGGATGGATGGATGGATGGATGGATGGATGGATGGATGGATGGATGGATGGATGGATGGATGGATGGATGGATGGATGGATGGATGGATGAATGGATGGATGGATGGATGGATGGATAGATGGATGGATGTTTTTTGGGTAATAATTAAAAACGGGAAAATTAGCCCTCATTCAAAAAACTAAATAGTTTATAACACTTTACCAGAGGTTCACATGATGTCCTTTCAAAATAAAAGACATTGTGTCACATAAGATCATCTCAGTGCAGCTAATAGTGTAATGCCAGCTGTAATTAAAAGCTTATTTTACCAAATGTGGTGGATCTCAGCCATAAATGTGTAAATCAAACGAACAAACTTTAAATCGGAGAAAATCAAGAGACCTTTTTGAACCATTTGGCATACTTAAAATCTGTTATTTTGTTTAAAAATAAAAAAGCTGGTGCATCATAATTCTAGTTGTGTTCACTGATGTACAGTCTATTTCCTGTGGTACATGGCACAAAACAATCAAAAATGTTTACATTTGAATAAAATTTAGGTTAGCTTACTTTTTTTTACTTTAATATTCATGTATTTTTTATGTTATTTTGGATGTCCAATGACATAACTACTAGGACACAATATGTGTCACTAAATTCATTTAACTGAAAGAAATTTGCAAAATGTTAGAGTTCTTCCAAGATCCATTCAAGGAGCTCTGGGATTCTGGTTATACATAAATGACCCGGCTTATGTCACTGAAACCACACTTCCTAGTTTATTTGCAAAACATATGAATCTTTTGACTTCTCACAAAGATCTAGGAACACTTGTTGAAAATATAAACGATGACCTAAAACAATATTCCTTCTGGCTTCAAGCTAAGAAGCCATCATTGAATCTAAGAACAGATGATTTTATCCTCACTTCAGTTATGTCAACATTGCATTATTCTCTAATCTGTCCATATCTCATAGATTGTCATATAGTAAGGAGGATAATGACATTGATCTGAGAAAAATTCTACAGTTTTTTTTTTGTTCATCTCCCACATATTTGCCACTTTTTTTTTTTTTTTTTACAATTTGCGTTTTTTAAATAATGGTCTTAATTTTCAAAATGATATCATCAATAAACACAGTAGTCCATTCATATCATACAATAACCAAACATGTCATCTTTCTCCCTTTACTTACAAAACTCAAGTCCAGCATTTTTTTCCCAATATTTTGCTTATCCGTCATTTAAAAAAACATTTTTGAAAAAGTCAAAAAAAAATTTATCTCTAAATATATAAACTGATTACATTTTAACAAAAATTCTATATTCTAATTGTACAACTTCTGTATACAATGAGTTATTGGCAATTTATAACGTAGCATGAGTTATCTTTTGTAATCTTTCTCATGAAGTACTGTCATGCTCAAGTTATTGGCTTTTGAGTTGTTAATCTCTTTCTGTTTACTTACTATAACTAATATTATATATATTATTCATTTTCTTAATATATGGGGTGTGTCCATAAAAATTAACCCGGTCGTGTTTCTGTCACACACCTTCACATCTCTTTTCCATTTCCTATTTGGTTTGCTGTATTGTATATCTTACAGCATATAAATGAATACAAATACTTCATGTTAACTTTTCAAAAATAAAACCTTTGTTTTTCGTGTGGGGGCACAGTGGTTAGCACTCTTGTTTTGCAGTGAAATTCCCAGTTCAAATCCTTCCTGCTGGAGTTTTTCTCTGGATACTCCAATTTCCTCCAACAGTCCAAAAACATGCTCCACAGGTTAACTGGTTCGTCCTAATTGTCCCTAGGAGTACATATAAATGTGTGGTCCTGCGACAGACTGGTGACCTATTCAGGCTGTACCACCTTTGCTTAACAGTATCTAGGATAGACTCCAGCAACCCTGTAAAAGAGAAGATGAATGGATGCACCTGTGTCTCTTTACTGTCCTCTTCTGGACATATGAGGTAATAACCGTTTGCTTCTTATGCTCTGTAGTTTGGTAAATTAGAATAATCAATCTTTATTGAAAAAATATGATAATTTACTCAAAACGTCAAGAATTAAAAATGTCTGTTATTTTATTTAAATGAAATCATGTAGCACACATATACTCTCAGATGTAATGTGCATGTTCGGGTAGAACTCAGCTGTAGCTTAACACGTGCTTTCATCATCACAGCTTTCAGAGTTGTGGAAAATGTGTTTTTGGGTTAACTTTAGCATCACTTCAGTGGCTGTCTTTACATTTTAGAGTTCATTTTAAGATTATTTTGTGTCTGCTTTTTTAAGTCTTGAGAGGGGACAGGGGCTCTGTGGTTGCTGGTCCAAGTCTCTGGAATACTTTGCCATTGTACATCAGAGAAGCACCGTCCATCACTGCCCACTTTTGAAACGGGTCTAAAAACTCATGAGACCCCAGTTGTTTTTACTGTTATATTATAATTGTATTTATTGCCTTTTTTTTATCTTGACTCAGTGTTGTTGTCTTTTATGTTTTTGCGTTCAACACTTTGTTTTAGTCTCCTTTTTGAAAGTGCTAAATAAATAAAGGTGAGTTGAGTTTAGTTGAAGCAACTTTGCTATTTTTCCTGGCAGCTTCTGAGGAGCGTTTTTCTAGTTCTGAAAGAGCAGCGATGTTTGTTGGACCTTTATTTATCCAGGTAGGTTGACTGAGAACAATTTCTCATTTAAGACGACCAGGGTTTGCAGCAACACTACAAAAACAAATGAAAGTTAAAGATAAGTTACATACAAATAAAACATGACATCAGTGTTTACAACAAAAAGTCTACAGGAGGCACTAAGTTACTGTAAAAAAGACAGAAGACCCATAAGTAAAAAAAAAACATCTGCATTTATTGCTAATCAAATCTGTTAAAGAAGGGAACCACCACCTCAGTCTGCCAGTCCAGTGGTACGGTTTCCGTCTGCCACACAATGCTGCAGAGACGTGTCGATCCTCATCCTAAAAAATCCTAAATTAGCCAAAAACAGCTAGCACACATGTGTCAAAGTCAAGGCCCGGGGGCCGGATCCGGCCCTCCGGGTATTTCTAGCCGGCCCTCCAGATCATTTTATTTTATTGTTATTAATGACCCGATGTTACCTTGTTCTTATTTCGAGTTTGCACAATTTTGACAAAATATATTTTTATGTAGAGTCAAATATTTAAAGTTATTTAAGGTTAAAGTTGATTTATTCTGGAATAAAATTCCTGCCGTTTTATTATTGATATTTATGTTAAAAAGTTACAGTTTTAAAAATTGTCATCCTGCGAGCTTTTTGGACTATTTTGGCATTTACTAAAATTTCTTTTGGCTATTTTGGAGTTGAGCTAATATTTAAGCTACATGCTAGCTGTTTTAGCTACTGTAGGCTTTTTTCAGTTTTGTAGTTTAGCTATTTTTTCACCTAAATGCCAGCTGTTTTGGCTAAGTTAGTTGATTTTTTTGTCTAACTACACATTTAGCTAATATTTTAGCTGGCTATGAGCTTCAGTGATTTCAATTTTTAGCATCCAAATTCAGCTTCCAGCATTCACACTAGCATTATCGCAGGTAATACTATCTATCTAGTTCATAATTATGTTAAAAGTTACATTTTGAAGTTTAAAAAAGTAGTTTTAGAGAGTTCAACAAATTCTTATGCTGTCCGGCCCGCGACCTAAATTGTGTTTTAGATTTTGGCCCCTTGTGCGATTGAGTTTGACACTCCTGAGCTAGCATGTAACTGAAATACTAGCTAAACTCCAAAATAGCCTAAAAAAAACCTTAGTAAATACCAAAATAGTCTAAAAAGCTGACAGAATGTCAATTTTTAAACCTTTAAAAGTAACTTTTTAACATAGTTATGATCAATAAAAAGGCAGGAATATTATTCCAGAATAAACAAACTTAAACCTTAAATAACTTCCAATATTTTACGTAAAAATATATTTTGTCAAAATTTTACAAGTGGGAAATAACCGCAAGATAACATCCGGCCTTAATAACAAAATCAAACTTACCTGGCGGGCCGGATCTGGCCCCCGAGCCTTGACTTTGACACGTGCGTTTAAGGAGAAATGGGTTCCTGAACAGCCTCCTGCTGGAGCAGTTTTTAAGGATTTTTTTGTTTGACTTTATTCCCTTTTTTTAATCATGTTTTTTTTACTTACAGATTTGGTCGACTGAGAGTTGCGATCACCATCGGGACAACCTTTTCACACCAAACAAGTACAACCACATATTCACTACCGAGGCAGCCAGAGTAATGAGGCCAGGAACCTTTTTTACTCTGTTATCTGTCCCATCAGCTCCTGCGGGTCCAGGAATTCCAGGTTTCGGCACATATGACCAATAATTCCCAATTACTCTTTTCAGTAAAATTCCAACGAAGCTTCCTGTTGTGTTTGCTTCCAATATTGACTCATGCAAGTCAGGGTACACAAAGCAGAATAGGAACTTGGTTTCATTTTGACGTTTTTAACCATATATGTCACACACCAAAACCAGTCGGGCCGACAGATGCTGTTTTTCCTGTAAACGTTAACATTTCTCTTCCATGCTGCCTCATTAAACCCAGTAAGGAGTCGTTTCCTAATAAATCTTGCTAAGTGACTGGAAAGGAGGTCACACGTTCTCTTCCTCTGATAAAAACTCTTTTATTTTATTGTTGTTTAAAGATGAAATTCCTGATAACAAATGATTTATGAAGGCCAGAGTAAACTCTATGATTCTATCTAAAGACTGTAAATATTAAACGGGTTCCAGCTTAAAAACATCAACAATATTGACACAAAGTGACATTATACTGCTAATGTAATATGTTCTGGGAACATAGACAATTTTGCACAAAATGCTGTTTTTGGGCCACAAATTTTAAAAACAACATTATTTGAAAGTTTATGTTCAATGGAATTTAAATTGATTCTAAAGAGCAGTGGTTGTTTCAGTAGAAGGAAGTCAGTCAAAACGCTAGTAAATACCTTAAGTTTTTATTTCAGTGTGAAAAAACTGGGTTGTGTTTTTAGTTAGAAAAACGAACGATCACTTTTTTTTTCTAACCCTTTAAAACCTGAGGTGTCGCCGGTGACGCTTAAACACAAAATCTTTAACATACTGTAACATGTTTCCAGCGGATTCTGAAGGAGAAAAGCAGCTAGACGAGCCACTTTTCTCCTTTAGAATCCGCTGGAATTATCGTGCTAACAGTTAAAAAGTTACAGTAAATGAAAGAACATAAACACCTGAAATGTGATTTTGGACTAATGACTCTTCTTCAATTTAAATGTTTTGAGTTTTTGGTGAAATCCCCCAAAATGTAGTTTTTATATTAACTATTGAGGAATAAAGTTAGATTGTTTTTGTTGTTGTTAATATTAAAAAAAAAATAACTAAGCTAAATACTGTATCAATGTACTGTACATCCTATTGTTAATAAAATCTTAAATAAAAAATATATTTCTTCAGGAACATTCCAAATTCAAAGACAATTTACTGTAAATAATCTTCTTTTGGTTTCTGTTCAAAATGAGTCACACAAATGTTTAGATGCATCAGTATGAGACACTTTTAATCAGTTTTAGCATGTCAGAAATACTTCTTCATTCACAGATGTTTGCCATTTAATTTAGAAATGTACATAAAGACAATCATCACAGTCAGCACAACACAAAGTAGATTTTTGTTTGGATCTGGTATTTGACAAAAGGAACCTGCAGCGTGCAATTCCCATATAAATAATCAGACAATATCTACAATGAATGACTAGGTTCCAGACAGTCAAAAACACTGTAAAAGAAACCTTTTCAAACTGAGCGTATGTGCCGTTCACATGTACAAACACGTCGTCGTCATCCTCCAGCAGCTGTTTGGCACGCCCGCCTTCGCCGGCACAAACGTGACCCGATTATCCATCAGGTAAAGAAAGTCCTGGATGAGAGTCCTTCAGGTGGATCCAGCTCAGCAGTCGTCTGTCTGTGCTTTTCGCGCGCGGCTTTTGAAGACTTGGCGCAGATTTTTAAACGCTTCCTTGAAACCAGTCTGCTTTGACTGCAAGCTGAAAAGAAATCGATCAGATTTTTAGACGTTTGAAGTCAAAGCCAAACATTTCAGGTCAAAAGAATAGACCTACTTTGTGGTCGACCTGCTCTTCATCTTTGTGTCTTCCAGATAGTCGAAGTCCTCTGTTGACAGCTGGTCCCAGATCGCAGTGTTGATCCACAGGGAGCCGGGCAGCGTCACGCTGGCTCTGACGCAGGTGGTCCAGCGGCATATGGGGCAGCAGACAGTGTGGACCGGCCCCTCCTGCAAGGACATTTTATCAATGCAGGGAGCGCAGAACGTGTGGTTGCAGTGGAGGACCCTCGGGATGTGGTCCACCCGGGTGTATTCGCAGAGGCACACAATGCACTCCATCTCCTCGGATGGAAACATGACGACAGGAAGACCCTTTCACAACAAAAGCACTGCAAAGAAAAGAAAAGATTAGAAAATCAGATTGTAAAAAAAAAAAATAAAATACAATAAAAAGGATTTTAGAAAGACTTACAGGTTGCTTCTTCAAAGTGAAGTTGCTGCTGTAGTGAAGGCTGTAGAATGTGAGCGCTCCAGGTGCTGCTGCGCTCTTTAAGAACGCCCCGAAGAGGAAGTCGTACAAGTTACAGCACTTCCAAGGAAGAGCAGGCTCCAGGTTAACAGGTCTTCTGTGGAATTCCTCTCACGTGCGTTTGCTCATTCTTTTCTTAAAGAGCCATTGTTACTGTCACACAAGCAGGCTCAAGTCACGCTTTTATTAAAGGCCCTGCCAAAGCACGGTCATTTATTGGAATTTTTTATGAAAACATACAATGCCACACAAGAAAAGGTGAAGCTCTGAAATGTGGGCATTTTTGGAGCACTGAACCCCCCACCCCAAAATGACTCCGTTTGAGGACGAGAATTTGTACAGATTTGCTTTCACAGAACCGCTTTTCTTTACCTAAATGCGATGCACAATAGTAAATGATCAGCAGATAAATGAGCCGTCTGACTGTGCAAACAAGCCAGGTGCCTCTATAAATAAGAACAAAAGAAATTATCAAAAAAGGAAAGGAATATACAGAAACAAAAAATATGTTGGTTCTCTTCGTGTCTCTTTATTTGGACCTAAACAAACTGGTGCTTTATTGGTCGTTAGAGCCGATTCAGAATCTCCGTCTCCAAAGGTGCAGGTGCTGCTTGGCTCATGGGTTGAGAGGAAAGAGTCTGCGCTCTAACTGCATCAGTCTTTGATTTTTGGTGCAACAATCAGCAGAGGAACAAACACACAAAGCTGTCCTGACTCATGTGGATCAGTGCATGAGGAAAGCTCAAACAAAAAAAAAAAAAATCCGTTTGTGATTCATGTCAGACACAAAGGCTGTGGGAAAAACCTGTTCCCTCTCAAACACTGGAAAGATATAGAAATAAACAGCTCATCCTTTGAGGTTGCAAAATCTAGAAAAACAAAATCTGCGGATGTTGAAATCGAAACCAAACGAGATCAAAACATGAAGGAATCTGAGCCAAACGTGTCGCTGTTGAGCGAACGCAGCGAAGTGTGGAGCTTCAGACTTTTGTTGTGATGAACTCATGATCGCTTTCTAAGCACGAGTTAGCAAAAAGAAAAGTTCAAAAGTCTTAAGAAAAGTAAAATAACACCAGAGAGGGAAAAAAAACACAGACGGCTTCATTGTGTTGCTGCTCCGATGCTTCAACCGGCTTTCACTGAGCACAAAGGAGAGAATCCCACAGACATGTTGTGCACAGAAACCTGTTTTGGGGAGGAGAACCGAATCTTCTCCTCTCAGAAGATCAGCAGCTTTCAGAAAAGACACTCGAGTTTGTGCCGCAAACGAACCACTGTCGAAAAAAACCTTCACAACCCACGAGCCAAGTTCCAAACCACTCAATCACAAAGTGGATCAAAACCGTTTTAATAGTCACTCAGACAGTCCCACTCTCAGTGGGGGGGGCTGCGACTTCTCCGGCAGTCCGTGGTGGTTTTTGTGAACTTCCTTCCCCATGTAGTATGTTTGCAGTCTCAGTTCATTGGAGGTGGCGGGGGGGCTTGCCTGACAGGGAGGGGGGCATCCTTCACTCCTGGGCTATGCTCCTCAGAACGTACTTGACTGTGTAGGCGAAGGCGGCAAAGCCTACGATCACAAACAGGTTCGCTAAAGCTCCGCCCAGAAGTCCGTGGTTGCGATTGGGCTGCTGGAGCCCCGGGGCAGGGTTGGCGCCCCCCACCGGGGCCGGTCCTCCGTTGATGGCGGCGAGGCCGTAGTGGGCCTGTTGAGGGTCGCCGTCTGGCACCACGTCGGGTAAGGGGAGGGGCTGCGTCCGGGCGCTCAGCTCCTCCTGGACCTTCTGCTTCTGCTTGATCTCCTGGAACAGGAAACAAAACAATGACTGGAACGTTTTTCAGAAGGTCAGTAAACACAATAAAGCAAATGATTGTCTTACATCAACTACATCAGGAAACAGCTCGCAGAATACTTTGTCTTTGAGGTTGAAGGCCAGGCTTTGGGCTGACAGCTGTCTTTTCTGCAATAAAAGGTGAAATCTCCATCAACTCCGTCTTTATTTACACGAACGTGCAGCGCCGCCCGTCTGTCCTCGACCCACCGTGTAGTCTGAGGTCTCAATGCTCCCGAGGGTTGGTCCTTTTTCTACCATGAAGCTCAGCAAACCTGTTAGGATTGTGGACACAGACCAGGCGGGGTTCCACGTGTCCGGGTGGAAGTCTGTGATGGACAAACATAACCTGTGGAGGGGAAGATCAAAGTGTTCCGAAGCGGTTTCCTCAGAGCTCGGTCTCGATAAGAAAGTAATTTAGTACCTCGTGTTACACTTGAATCTCCCATTCGGTGTGATCATATAGATACTTGGAGGTTTAAAAGGAAATTCTCTGGGAAATATGAGCTTTCCATGATAATACCCTCCTAAAAATAAAACAAGACACCATTACAAACAACCTCTCAGGCAGTTTCAAAATAAGCCTGACATTCTTTTTTTAATACTTTACATTTGTATTTAATCTATTAATACCTGGAGCAACAATAACATCAATGCAGTTAAAAAACAAACAAAAAAAAATTCACGTCTGAAAGAGTCAGACAAAAAAACATAAGGAGGAATTGGATGATCAGAAACTTGTCAGGATCTAATTATTAACCCAAGTGGCTGGAAGCTGATTTTACCTTCGTAAGGCGTTTTTTCAGGCCCTCTGACGACATAGTGCCTATAGAAAAGACAAAAACATCAATTTGTGACATGTGAGGACCTGATTTGACCTTTTAAATAGAAGTATGATGTTCAAATCTTTTATTTATTTATTTTTTTTACTTTTATTTTTACAAGGCTAGCATCAAATTCTACGTGGACAAAAATCCACTAGAGAGACTAAAATACCTTGAAAAGTTATATTCAATAAAAGATCAATAAAAATCAGATATTTTTATTACACTGTTGAGTGGAAAATAATTAGAATAAAAACATACTGGGACCTCGAGAAGGTTTATTTCAAGAATAATTGCTTGAAAAGGAGTGAGAAGAAGCTAATTTATATAATCCCACCCCTACTAGAAGAAATTTAACATCATTTAACTACTAAATAAGATCAGAGCTTTAATGAAAATCCCAGATATTTTAGTCAAGTCTGGCTGTGTAAACGTTGATGGTAGATATGGGAGATGAGATGAAACAGAAAATCACAGACAAGAATGTTAAAGCTATGATGCAATCTCCAAGCAGCTTAATGTAATTCAGAAGTTTCAGAAAACATGACTGTCTCATGAGGCAAATCAAAAACTAAAGAGGCGTAAAAAGAATCCAGAAAAACCTCCAGAGGCACTAAAGGTAAACCCAAAATTCCCAGGGAATCTGTGTCCAGGCCACCATTGAAGCTGGATTTTTTTTAAAAACTGGATTAATTGACTATAACTTAGAAAATCCAACACCAATTAATCAAATCCATGAATCAATTTTCTCTTGAAATTACTTAAAAACATTAAACTCAATTTGTTTTCAAAAATGGAGGTCCTCCCTTTGTTTAGTTAATTTTGACCGTGAGGCAAGAATCTTTTCATTACCAAACAAAACCACTTTGAATAGAAATAAATCAATATTTAATAGAATTAAAATGGGACTTAAATAAACCATACACCATCAATCTGATGGATTCGGTGATTTGGTAGTGATTGGCCTTAAGCCAAAGTGGACTCCACAACTGGTGAAAGTAAATAGCAAGCAAGAAAAAAAATCTACACATCATCATCAGAATCATCAGCTGAGGAGAAGAGGTCCAGATCAGAATCAAGCTTGAAATCAGACAACGAGGCAGGACGCACCCCTGCAGTCAGGGGACTGTAAACGAGCTGGGGAGCACGCCCGCCAAAAGCCTCGTCAAAAAGCTTCAGCAAAACGAATGCAGGGAATGCAACAACATCCACAGAGGATGACAACACAGCCAAAGACATAAGAACCGAAGTAATAAGGGCCCGATATTTCCAAAAATTCCATACTGACGTATTAACACCAGAATGTTCCTTCAACTTAGAACTGAGCGTGCGCAGTCCGTCAACAGCCTTGGTCAGCTGACCCATCGGAGCGGTGTTATTTGGAATAAATGTGCAGCACTGGTCACCAAAAATAGAGCACACGCCTCCACGTTCTGCCAACAGCATGTCCACAGCCATACGATTCTGAAAAGCCATTAGAGAGGTAGCACGAAGCTGCTCGTGGACAGCACTAAGACCGTCCCGTGTGAAATTCGCAAGCCGCTGAACAGCAAGGTCAACAAAATTTATACAATCAACATTTTTATTAATAGTACACCATCAGCAGAGGGCAGACTCAAACCCTGCAGCGACCTGATTGACAAGTTTGTACTCATCTGGAACACCTCTGGGAACGCCAATCGCATCAAATCGCAAACCGGAATTTACCAAAATGCACATCAACAAGCCAAGCCACAAATCCCAGGAGTTTCAGAGCATTCTGGGTCCAATTGTGCTGACTAGTGCCAGAAAATGTAGTCTGAGGTTTTGAATGGAAAAATAATCCAAAACAAAAACAGCTAAAAACATCAAGAACGGCTAAAAACTGAAAATCTTGCACGGTTCCTCTATGAGGTCCTTTTGAAACATCTGTGGGAGAAACACGCCGTCTGGAGAACGAGGGGCAACTCAAGAAATCTGTTAATGAGGGACGGACCAAAACACCTTTGTCAGGAGCCGACATCTCATTGGCAGCAACAGAAACTCCTCATTTACTCTAATTACATTACAAATGTTCAATCAATTAATTCATCCAATAAACCAGTATAGTCCTGTGCAGGATACTAAGACCTCCCACCTTCTGTCAAGTGAATGGATGGACAGCCCAGACAATTCCTTACTAAAGTTTTGCAACAAAATCTTAACATTATAAAATGGAACTAATGATTTACTCTATGTTCAGTGACGCAAAAGACTAAATACCATGATGAAAACAACAAAATATTTGTTGAAAATTAAAAATTCAGCAGCAGATGATCAGAGTAAAGATTACTGCAGAATTCTTGAATATTAAAACATTTGTGGATTCAAATGCATATCAGACCATTAAAAACTTCATATAGCAAATTGATGTTGAGAAGATCTTTATCTTTCATTTCCACAAAGTTTTTCCCCTCAGCATCTCAATAAAGAGAATGTCATTTATATTATACTAACTATCTGATTGTATAACCTGACTGAGAATGTTAATGACCCATTTTACTACCTTTTTTGTTCACCTGAAGCCTATCACTGAAAATTGCTTTAAATATAGATAATGCATAGAAGCTTCTTGTTTTTAATAAAATCACTATTTTTATAAGACTTAAATGATAAATTCAAAAAACAAATGGTAATAAAATCTAAATTTCTGCATTTTTAATCATCACAATGGTTCAATGCACCAATTCTAAGATGTACCATTCTAAGATGTTGGAGGGAAGAGGTTCTGCACAGATGTAAGGCACTGGGTCTTTTTTTATCCTGAGGTAATCCTGCTTAAGTCGCTGAGTGGCCGTAGTTGGAGCTCTCTTATTCCCTGCGTTGTTCATCTGAAAGTGAAAAAAGGTGAAATATTATGAAATCCATATGTAGCCCCCTTTCTCTAAACTGATGTTTCTAATAAAAATAAGAACATATGGTAAAATTGAATGGTAGAATTAGTCTTTTTTTGTTTTTGAATTGATAAAGTTATCAATTCACATGAGAAAAAGTGAATGAGTCTTCCATAACAAAAACATTTTATTAAAGTCACCAAACGGTGAGTTTGAATTCAACTGTTTTGATTATTTTTAATGAGAATAGAGGCTGCAGCTGTGGATTAAACCATTTCAAGAACCATCAGCTGTTCTATTGGTTCAAAGGGCAGAAAAAAACAATATAATGATGATGATTATATTGAAAATATATATTAAAGAACAACAGCGGATAACATTTTTAAAGGTTTTCAACTGGAGGGGTGCCGAGTTCATTCAAAGGAGAGAAGTCCATGTGTATATATGCTTTGTTTTAAACCTGACAGTGCAAACATTAAACACACACACATTTTGTCACAAACTGAATAAATTGTGATGCTCTCATTTGGTTCAGCCCAACAACTGTCAAAAAGGTAAGAGTCCTTCAAAACACATTTTAAAAGTCGAGTAAGTTTGCTATTATGTTCCCTTTTTTTTGCATGTCCATTTGTTAATACGCAGAAACCTAGTGTGCACCATTTATTTTTGTCATCCTATGAACTCCAACCATTTAATAAATCTGCACAATGACACATCATAAAACCTATTTATAGTGCTACATTTGTTTACTTTTGCACTATTTAAAATGTAAATGATTCGAAGCTGGATTAGCTTTGCTGTATTAAAAAAATATAAATAAAAATGAAAGAACATTTTAAACATCTATTTTAGCCTCGTGGTAAACTGGGATTCACCTCAAGTCTTTAAGTGGACATCACGGGGTATTTGGACACTGAGCTGTGTTACTGTGGACACAAAACACACCACTCTCGATGAACCTCTTGAAATATTAAGCTAAACCCACTTTCATTAAGACAAATCTTTACTGTGTAATTCATTTACATATTATTATTCAAGCTGTCGTCATGTGACTAAAAGCTGACAAGTAAACCAGACCGAAATCACTCCGTGTCTGTCCAACTTCCTTAAAAACATGCTACTTATTTCACCAAAGCTAAGCCGCTATTGAGCTAGCAATGCTAATGTTAAACCTGACACTCGTAGACTAAATTAAGATAGCTTGATAGTTAATAGTTGCGGGTAAACAAGAAAATATACGCAATCAAATTATTCTTAATCTGTTAAATGACATAATATAAAGTCAGTTTATACAACCAATCTGTTGAACAACAGTCGGTAACTAAGCTACGGCCACTGACATTTAGCCACCGGCTAACAGGCCATTGCTAGCCGCACCTAGCTTCATAGCTTTAGCAGCGATTTCCAGAAATAGTTATTATACAAAACGGGGTTTTCAAGCATCTGTCTCGGTAAATTAAGAATGACACATAACGCAAACATACCTCTTCAAAGACCCCCAAAAGAAAAAAAAAATCTGTTCAACGTTGACCCGAAATATTTTTTTTAATTTTGTTGTCAAACTGATACGACGTTAACACAAACGTAGCTTTAGCAGGAGTGACACATTTACTTCCGGTTCTTCTTCCTGTTTATTTCAGCTTAAAAGCGCAGCTTCTTTCTGTCATAAAAAAACAAGAACATTTTAACCTCAGTCTCTGATTTAGCAAATATATAATTGTTATACTACAAGCTGCATAAAGTTCTTTCATAGCAGGGTTAATGGTGTCACTTTGAACCACTAGTAACGCTTTAGGTGCATTCAGCAGTTAAATAAAAATGCTCACAAATATTTATGTTGAAGTATTTATTGACACACAGTTACAAAAAAAAACAATATATTAAAAATTAATAAAACTGAATGCATTTATTTAATTATTGATAGCTTTAAATGCATGTTTATCTGGTGACCTGACAGTAAACAAATTGGAATTTCACAATAAGAGCATGAAGGACAGGCTGGGGTAAAGGATGTTGGTGTCCATCATGTTATTCTAACTTATTCTAAATAAAAATAGTTGCATTTAGAGACTAAATCATTACAACTATTAAAAATATCACATATATAAAGTGTAACACATTGCATATTTACATGGTTAAATTCATTGTTTTAACCAGGAATAGTTACAAGAGTTTCAGACTAGTTTCCAGCTTAATACTCAGATTTTTTTTTCTCTTTTTTTTTTTTTTGCATCTATAAATTCTCTCTTCTTTTATTAATAAGTCTGGCAATGTTACTTTTAATCAATTTTCTTATATCCAGCTATCTTTGCTTTGACGAAAACTCAGTAATGCATTTGAATACAGTTGGTTCCGATCACTGTAGATTTGTGCTACAGTAGAACTATGTGCTCCTTCTGCTCAGCTTCTCGGGCTGTAGAGACGCGATGACAGAAAACTTGCGAAAGACATCAGCACAGGAGGTGTCACCTGTAAAAGGAGTATAAATCTCAGGAGGATTGCCAGGAATATACATTTAAGTTTAAAGTAAGCAGAAGTCAGCCAAAAGTTTGCCCGTTGATTTTGCAGCATTCAGAAAGAAAGCCCACTTTTAACCCAAAGCTGAATAATGAAAGACCCTTCACCTTTCTCATGACAAACAAATTCAGTTTTTGATCTTGGAAAGTTTGCAGTAAAATGAGCAGTGAAGTACTGAGCTTCCTTTTTTGTACATGATCTTTTGATTTCTGGATCTTGAATAATGTCACAATAAACTAATTCTACAGCACATCAAACACCCTGTATGCTTTATATTCTGATTTATGCACGCTTGTTTTGAGTTGAGTTCCAGTAAAGTTTGGAAACCTATAATGGCTTCAATGCCAAGACTTTGCATATTTGCACATTGATTAAAAACCTTGATGGACACAAACATAAACAGAAACTTAAAAAAAATTAATCCTCTTCATATAATTGTATTTTTGCCTGAAAGCTTTAAAAAAGACGTGGAAAAGATAAACATCCCTTTTTATTTTTTCGTTGCACTTTTCAGCTATATCGGGGAACAGAGGCTAAAACAGTTTAAATATTTGTGTTAAAGAAATAAAGCCAAAAAACCTCACCGATGGTCAATTAGGTAGACTCATCATTTTTGAAAATAAACCTCGTGTAAGTGTTCAGAAAAAATGTTTCTTGTTAATTAGAAAAATGATACCTCAGATAAGTATTAATTACATGTATTGTGGCAAAATTGAGCACCTATAAAGAACCCATGGCAACAACACAACAACAATAAGCAAAAGGCACCCCCCCTCCTTCCCCCACATAGTTGAGGTTGGTTTAGACTCAACCATGTGTTAGACAGAAGATTTATGACTTTCATTTAAAAGAAATCGTGCTGCACGTTTCCTCTGGTGTAAAAAAACAAAAAGACGAAAGCCTCACTGTTTGCTGGTTCACATCCCACCAGGATAGCTTTAGCAGCGTTGGAGATTTTTTTAAAATTGTGATGTTTTGTGTAGATGCAATAAACCAAGTCACACTTTGTTCCGTTAACCTGTTTTTGAACGCGCATGTGTTCTAGCGTAGAGCGTACAGGTGTGCAATAGATTTAAGGAAAGAATAGACGCGGAATTCTTAGAACTCCTGAAACATAGAATATTGAGACTTAAGTGAAATTAGGCCTTGATTTGAACGTGGTCTACAATAAAGAGGTTTAACTCAGAAGGTAGTGGAAAAGTGAGTGGAAAATCTTCAAATTGACATAAACATTTGAAAAGATTTTTTTTTTAAAAGTGGAGAAGTCTCTCGAGAAAAGCCTTCTGTAACTCTAAATCAGAGGTCTGCAACCTGTGGCTCTTTAGTTATGATAAAATGTTTAAAACATTAAAAAAGAAAAAAAACTAAGTAAGTAGTAATGTTAAAAAAGAAATTAAATTATCTTTATTTAAATTACTTTATTCAACTCATTTACTAATAGTTGCAGGACGGTATGAATCATTCAACGAGGACCTTAACAACACTAGCCGTAATTCTCCATCAATCCTTTGTAGTTTATTAACTTCATACTGACACATTTGGACTTCATTTTGAGCTTCAATTATCACAGAAAACTAATTTACTGTCAGTAAGCTACTTTAAATTATAATCCATTGGATTATAAAAGAGATTTTCTATTTTTGAACAAATTCAAAGATTTAAAGTGTTCATCATGGTAATAATATACGGTGGGGGTCACTTCATTAGCTCTGATTTAGATTTTGTTGGTTACATTTATGAATCTGAGATTGAAACAGTAAAATAAACTGTTTTTTTAAAGTATCTGATGACTTTACACTTACGACTGCATTTGCTGCATTCCCATTGATCCTATGGTGTAGGATGTCTTTTGTTTTGAAAGGAAGTCATGCAAAGTTCTGTCAAAAGTTAAAAACCATTTCATATTTTTTAAAAAGGCTATTTTCTCTTCATGTTTATGTTTTATTTATAAAAAAAACACAGTTCATTTTTATCATGTCAGTAACAAAAACATAAGTATAAATCAGTGTCTTGATTTTCTAAGGGGTGAGTGAAGACTTTGTGGCTAGAAATGTACCCAAATGGATCTTTGAGTGTTGAAGGTGGCAGACCCCTGCTCTAAATAAACATGTCAAGAAAGAGGAATAATATTTTTAATATTAAAAATAATATTAAAAATAAAAAACTATTTGTTGTAATTGAGATTAAATGAAACAACTTTTTCTCTTAAAGTTGTAACTAAAACGTGTGGGCAGGAGGATTTCAGGAAACTTTCTAACTTGTGACAGATTTTTTTTTCAATGTATTGTCAACAATTTCCAAAAGCATAGAGCGTCACCAGACTGTAATGGGTTGTGACAATTTGAAAACTACATGGATTTTCCAAATTGTCATTGGCTTCATCCAGTGACTCACTGCGCCTCACACTGATGCGTTAAACATCTTCAAAAAGTTCCCTTTTCTCTAAAATGCTATTATTCTGGTCGTCTGGAACATTTGCTATTAATTATAAGATCTTGGTTAAGAGTTGGGAGACCCTTCAAAACAATCAGAAGACAAATGAGAGACTGGCATTCCAGGTGCAGCTCTTTTGGAATATGATCTCAGGTATTACACACCATTCCGTTCTTTCAGCTCAGAGGTAAACACCTGGTGATCCAGTTTCACAATCTGTGCTCTAACAAAAACACTTTAGAATCAATGTTTGCTTTTCATTTGAGGATTTTCCATCCTTTTTTTTTTTTTAGTGAAACACTCACACTTACCTGACTTTCTGACAGCATTTTTTTGAAAGTGTTTGACTTTTGACCTGATTTCTAAAAGGGATGATTGTTGCAGTCTTCCTGGTATATACCAAAATGAAAACTGAGGTTTAAATATTGAACTGTTTGGTTCATGGCTTTTTGCTAAGATAATGAGAAAAGTAAAGAAATTTTAGAACTCTGTCAGCAAAATGAGCAGCTTGTCAACAAAGTTTAACCTCTTAACACCAGAGCTCCAATGTTTACGTTCTTTGATTTACTGTAATTTTTTTAATTGCTGACACGATTAATAAAATACCAGAAGATTCTGAAGGAGAAAACATTTCTTCAAGGTAAATAAAGACTGAGATATTTTTTAGAGCACTTGTGTCTAAATCAAGGCCCGGGGACCGAGTAATTCTATCAGGCTTACCAGATCATTTTATTTATTGTTTTTAAGGCCCGATGTTATCTTGTTCTCATTTCTAACTTGTAGATTTGTGATAAAATGTATTTTCATAATATAGAATATTGAAAGCTATTTAAGGTTTAAGTTGTTCTGGAATAATATTCCTGACTTTTTATTATACTTACTTATTATACTTATATTAAAAGTTACAAAGTTTTAAAAATTTTGGCCTATTTTGGCATTTACTAAGACTTTTCAGGCCGTTTTGGAGTTAGACTAAAATTAACACGTTAGCTGTTTTGGCTAATTTAGACTATTTTGAAGTTTGGCTATTTTTTTCAGCTACTGTATATGCTAGCTTTTTTGGCTAACCTAAGTTTTCTTTTTTTTTATTTTTAAACAAAAATTTGGCATTTAGCTATCAGCTTCATCGTTTTTAGCTAGCATCTTCAGCGGCCAAATTCATCTTACCGCAAATAATGCTATATATCTAGTTCATAATTCATAAGGTTCTAAAGTTAAAAAAGATGTTGTTTTAGAGTGTTCTATAGATGTGTATCCAGTTCGTCCTGTGACATAAGGCGTGTTTTGGATTTTGGCTCCTTGTGCGATTGAGTTTGACACCCCTGGTGTAAATGGTTGAAAAGTTACAGTATGTCAAAGATTTTGTCTTTAAGCGTCACCAGCGACCCCTCAGATGTTAAAGGGTTGGATAATCATCGTAATTAAAAAGAAGCTAAATTAGGATGAACTCCTCTATCGTCTTTTCTCTCAGAAACGCTCTGACTGAAAACAGATCCCGTGGAGTCCGATCATTCCTCAACTATGAAGTCAGATCTGCAGCAACATAACACTCCTGCATGCAAACATGACAGGACAAAAATAGCAGTCATTTGCATGAAGAGTGGATGGCAATGTTCCAGAAACAGAAAAGGCGGGCTAGTCGCGTCAGGGCATGTCAGTACACCTGAGAGATTAAAAAAGTACATGCAAATAAATCAATGACAGATTCAAATTTGGAAAAATGTGGCAGAATGTTGATTTATTTTGTGCATTGATTGAGCAAGACAGCTATATATATTTGAGGACAACATTCTTGTGCATAATTTCATTTGAGTGATTATTTGCATTTAAAGAAAGAAGCCAAAAACCACAGATTTACACCAGACCACCAAAGCAGAAGAAATGCAGCTTCTCCCTCAGGTTTTCATAACCCAGCATGCTTCACTCACTCTATCCCGCACATCCTTTCCTCTAACTGTCCTTGCTGTCCGAGGAAACCCCTGTGGTAACAGAAGCAGTGATGAGTCAAACTAGGTTTTATATTATTATAATACATAAATATGTTCTTAGTGATGATATGGAAGTTTTTACTTTTACCCATAATTCAAACTTTTACTTATGTCTCAGTTTGGTCATGCAATAATGCATTTTACATTTGGCATTAAATTCAGACTTAACAGAAGACTTGTTAGAAGGAAAGTTCCTCTAAAAGCCCCAAAAGGTAATGGGGGCGGGGCTTAGCAAAGGAGGGCAGGTTTGGCGCCCGTCCTGATGAGAGTTGACAGACTGCTTTCTTAGTTTGAATTTTGGGACAAAAAAAAATGGTAAAACTGTAAAATGAAAATACATACACCACAAAAAAACAGTTTTGCTATTTCTTTTAGATTTTGACACAAAGACACATTAAAACAATGAAATGCAGTAAAGTTGTTTTACTGTAAAATGAAGTTAAAACAGATAATGAATGATGTCTTTATACATACATATATATATATATATATATATATATATATATATATATATATATATATATATATATAATCATTAATTGTAAAATACTTAACCAAATTGACCATTGAATTGTAAAATACACCTTTTTTACTGAATAATAGGGTCCCAAAACACTTAATGATTCAAGATGTAATTGAATTTGCTTTTATTTTGAAAAATGTGGGATTAAATTCGATTGCTTTCAAATTGAATTTCAAAATTGATTTTCAAATTGGAAACATGAATCAAATTTCATGATCAAATTTAACATTGCAACAGAGTGTTTTTTAGGGACATTTTTCATTCTAAAAAGTATTTATTCATTTATTTCCTTTAAACTTGTCCTGTCCACCAGCTAAGCAATCACTTAAAGACCTCTTGTTATGGACAGATTTTACTATTACCATACGGGGGTAGTATATTTGAATAAAGCCCTTTTGTATTAGAAGCTAAGTTTTATTTATATTGATTTTGTTCAAAAAAATTATTTTTAATTTGTTTTGGGGGGACCGAAGGGAGAAGAATGTTATAGATGGAGGGTAAGAGTACAAAAGAAAGGGGGGAAAGTGATTAATTACAGAAGTGGAGGGGGATTAGAATCATAATGCAACAAGATGCTGGAGGATTATCATCATTGCTGTCGGATTTAACCCTTGCGCTCTTATGGGGTCCAGATGACCCGACCTATGCCTAGCATGGCACAAGGGTTATATGTTTTTACTAAAGGGGTGGAGCCTATCCACACACACTCAAATGTCACATACCTGTTGGATCCAAAAAAGTTCACATATGAACATGTCAACACTTACACCATATGACTATAGATCACACAAACACACTCATGCATGTATACCATCACATGTGAAGTATTTCATGCATACTATTTTTGGAAAGCTGACACTTGTACTCAGGTGAGTATTTATGTTCTGGATGATGGAATGTAAAAAGAGGCCGAGTGCCGACACCAAGATCCCTGCCGAAGGAGCAGCGGCTGCCCAGCCCCCCCGACACCTGTACAGTAAGCCACCCCATGGATGTCCGTTTTTCAGAGGGGGTTCCCATCAGCCACCCAAACCAGGGCCTGCAGGAAAGCCACAGTGCAAGCTACAGCCCAGCCAAAAGAAAAGCCCCCCACCCCACCCCCCACCCCACCCTCGCCGCGCCAGGGGGCCCCACCCCAGAAGCGCAACTCCAACCCAAGACGAGCAGCCCACCACCCCCCAGGAATCAAAAGCCCCCCCCAAGGGACAAAATTATTATTTTCAAACAGAAATTTATTTTTTAATAACAACTTTAAAGTCTTACATTTACAAGGAAAAATAGTTCTGTGAAATTACGAGAATAAAATCGTGTATTATTGACTTTAAAAGTCAGAGGCTAAATTTCTGACTTCTGTTTTCTTTTAAATTTACAACTTTACATATTGTAATATGACTTTCTTTTTTGTTGGTGGCCCTAATACTCCATTGCACAATATCAATTTGAACTATGGGTAAAAACAAAAACTTTCCATAGTGATCACTTTCCAAAGTTTGATCCTGAATTACTCCAGATATAGTGGTTCTATAGGTTGAATGCTGACTAATAAGAAACAAAAGATGTAAAGGTGATGTAGTAGTTTAGAAACATCTGTTTAACCTCCATTCTATTTTTTGCTGAAAAATGATTTATTTTACTACTTTGAATTATTGTCACCAAAAATTAATCAAAAAGGAGTTTAGAAAGTCTGCTTTCTCCCAACATCCTTTGGTATTCAAACACTGATGAATATTTATATATATAAAAACGTCTATTTTTGTTTTCTGTCATGTTGGGAGAAAGTTGAACTGTAAGAATCAGACAGGAAGCAATAATGAGAGCAGGAAGCAAGAAGCGAGGTTAGTTCATCAAGAGTTTCTCAGTTTTATTGTTCTGCACTGTTTGTTTTTTCTTCTTCTTTCTCTCTTTCTTTCTAAGTGGGTCAAAAGACAAGGAAGAAATATTCCAAACTGTTCAAAGGTCAGAATACATCAGAAATGCCTCAGAGTATTTTGAATTGCAGTTCTGTCTAACATCTTCTCTTTTTTTTCGTTCCTTTGTTATTTTCTTGAAACAACAAAAAAAAAAGAACAAACAGAACAGATCAGACAGAGGATCGATGCCCGAATGCTGAGTCGGGTAGTTGGCATCGAGATAAAATACACGTGTCCTATCTACATCATGTTTGCTTGGAACAGCACCAATAAAAGCACTCCTATGGCAATACACACAATGAACACAACATTAATCACTTCCGTGAAGGCGCCGGCCCGTTTGGTCCCAGCAGCGTGGGCCAATGGGGTCAGGGAAAAAAAAAATCACGTTTCCATGAGCCACCCACTTTTATCGGTTATACAGCTTCTACCATGGTGTCACTTTCCCTTTTGAAATAGTCTTTGGCAGAGGAAAATAAAATCACAACAAGAAAATAAACAAAAAACTCGGATGAGAAAGTCGCCACAGATTTGCTCTGCAGGTGAAAGTATGGCAGAGGCGCGAAGGACGCGGGGGGGGGGCGTGGTGCTGCATGCTTTTTCACTGCACAAAGTGATCAAATCACAGAAAAAATATTTCATCATGCTAGAATGCAAACTACGCTGAACTTTCTTAACATTACGAGCAAGAGGCAGCGTAGGGATCACATGACTTTTATGAGACGGTGCGTTTTCAGAAACAGTAAACACACCTGGAGTATTTACAGGAAGCTTTCAAAGTGCGTCCACGACATCCTGTCACCCGTTCTTAAACACCCACTCCGAAAAAAATGCTGCTTTTAACATGTTCTTTTGTCATTTTTGTGAATCAGGAAGAGATGATAAAAGAGCGTATTTGTGACATAGAAAATATGCTGGGCGAGCCATAAGCTCCCCGCTCCACTTCACTGCAGACAAATAGATCCATGAACGTCTTTGTTTTCCTCGTCTGAGCTGGATCAACCTAATGTTAGGTTGGGGGTGTGAGGGGCTGTAAGCTAGCAGGAGAGCCTGTAAACAGATGGATGATGGGAAATTGCTACAACTCGGAGATAAATTTCTACCCACTGAGCTGTGTGACGTATTTCTGGTTTAAAATAAGACCCCTACTCTATATATTCCTGGTATTGTCTCTTTATGTTATTTCTTACATTGTATGTTAGTTTGACATTATGTATATTTGCAATGACGTCCTAAAAGGCAAAGTTTACCTTCCTGTAACACCGCACACCCAGTCTTCATCTAGCGGTTGTGGCGTGCTAACGGGCCACTCGCCTGCCAGACTGTTTCTACATGACACTGAAAATTACATTGACTAAAAATTTAGAAACACTCTGCTGTGGAGTCATTAAAACACAAGTAACAGGTCATGAGAGAAAAGCAGCAATAATTTGATATTTGTTTGTGTCATGCTAGTTAGCATTAGCCCAAATGGAAGTGACTGTTAGCTAAATTTTTAAACTTTTGACCACATGGATGAGAAAAGGCTAGGATTACGGTTTGGATTAACTCACTAAACGGTTCCCGATCATGGCAGTGTCTGCAGCTCACCGCACTCTACAGCTAACAGGACTTTAGCATTAAACACGTGGAAACAGAAACAACATTTAGCCTTGGATTATCTTAAAACACGAGCAGCAATGTGCATTTTGGCTTCCCCTGTTATGTGTCACCAACATTAATTTCCATCAGTTTTTTGAGCTGGTTGTAAACACATGGGAATAATATCAGCCTTAGCAAATTACTTTTGAAGTTTGCTGTGAGAGATGACCTATAAAATGCATTTCCTTTCTGCGTTTTATTTTGGAATATTTTAATAGAAAGATGAACAATGCACCTAGGATCATTTATAATAACTCTTGGTATCTCAAAAAGACATCTTTAAAACTCCACTATTTCCATGTAAACAACGGTCCAACGCCCCGACCGGAAATAATTGAGAAGTCTTGTAACTAAAGCGAAAGTAGGTTGTGCATATAGCCCATTCCTTCCGCTCTGCAGAAACTACGTCCTAGAAAATAACTTAACTTTTTTACAATTTTGACAAAAAAACAGCATCATCATAATGAAAACAAAACACTGAGAACGCCTTAAAAATAGATCCAAAGATGATCGGAGTGGGTCTTTAACAGGATTGGTGGGGGATGAAAGGAAAAAGTTAAGTCCAGCTCTTTGCATTGTAGTGCTTTCTTTTCTAGTAACTTTACAAGACAGTTAAGAAGACCTTTGAATTAAAACAGCTAAAAGCGGTGGGTTGGAGTTGACAAAACGTGTACTCTGAGCATTCTAAGGCCATTCCAGAAAGAAACTCGATTCATTTCCACTTCAAAAAAAAAAAAAAAAACCTTCTCCTCTACGTTCCAAGTCATGGATTTGTACTAAATGACAATCATGAACATTTATATATACGCACATTTAAAACTGCATCCAAAAACGCATTGCACTGGTCCTCTGGATTGATAAATAAAATAAGAAACAGTAAATAACTAGACAAGAACATTGAATAAACTACCTGAAAATGAACACAATTATAACACTGTATATGAGGAAAGTGCAGATTCTTTTTTTGTTTTACATGATGGATCATTTCCAACGGTTAGAGTGTCTCTCTGTTATTCTCCGACACATGCACTCGTCTGCTCTCATCACGTCGAAGAGTATCCGACCAAGCAGGACGACCTGCTCGTCTGAATTCTTCTTCTTCTTTTTTTTTTTTTTTTTTCTGTCACAGTAACGTCCCCCGCCACCTCCACTGTAAGCTTGGCGGTTACATTTTTTTCTTTCTAGTAATGAAACACGTACCTTTATGTCACCACATGCCACAGTATACAGCATCTACGTCTTCTAAGTATGTATATTTACATCTGTGGTTGAGAAGAGATGGGTAAAAGTATCACAGATGGTCAAGATAGATAGATAGATATACAGTGTAGAAGGTTAATGCAGCAAAATTCAGAAGTTCCCCCTCTTCCATTAGATTACACCAAGTTATGTTAAGAGAATGACCCTGGTAGCAAAAACACCCAAAAGCAGATGTTATATTATTATGTGTCGCTAGTAAAAGCACAAGTGGTGCCGATAAGAACAAGCAGAGGCAGAGGAACGCAGAGGACGCAGGAAGTGGAGGTGGTGATAACTGGATGGTAGTTCCATCAGGGGTCTCCCTATGACAGGCGGCACCTCACAGTCTCACGAAAAGTAAGCCCAGATGTATGGAAGCAGCACGGTTTAGATCAGTGTCTAGTGGCAACTTCTGCACAGAAGCCGGGGAGGACCACTAGCTTTCATCTATGGTGAGGCAGATGAACTCCTGGATGCACTTTCTATACTGCTGCTCAGTGGGGCTGCTGCTGGGGTATTGACCTGGCTGACCCAACAGAGGCTCCGCCTCGCGCATCTCCTCGTTCATTCGTGCAAGACGCAACCTACAGAGGAGGGAGATGGGGAAAAAAAAACACATCAGGAAACAGCTAAGAGATAATGAACAGATAAAGTATTTATCAGATGTTGTTCACAGAATGAAGTAAAAAAAGAAAGTACTTTTTACTTAATTCCTATAAAGTAGGGGTGTAACGGATCACAGAAGATCCGTGATCCGTACGGATCAGACGCCACGGTTCGGGCCAGGTCTGACCCGCGGATCGCGGCCCCCCCCCAAAAGGAAAAAAAAACACGCACACACACGTGCGCACCTCGCGCTATCATAATTTATACCAATTGTCCGTTCACATCGAATTAAATTGTCGTCATATTCCTGAAAATCCTCTTTGTTTTGACGAGCCCTGAAGCAGCTGCTTCCCGGTTTTCCTAAAGTCTGTTTACCTGAAGCTCCCGCTGCGTGTGGGAGGAGCTTCTGTCAAAAACTTTTCTCAGATTCATAATGAAGGACGAAGATCGATAGATATCAGGTTTATTTAATCTTAGGAGCTGAATAAAAGCATCGGTACACATTTCTATTACTGGGTTCAAAGAATCTTCCAGTTTAAAGCAGCAACTGTCCCGCACAGGAGAAAGCTGCAGCTCCGTAACGGACTCGCCCGGTACCGTCACCGAACCATGTATGGAAGGCGAAATGTGT
Source organism: Oryzias javanicus (assembly GCA_003999625.1). NCBI lineage: Eukaryota > Metazoa > Chordata > Actinopteri > Beloniformes > Adrianichthyidae > Oryzias > Oryzias javanicus. The sequence continues at coordinate 6,334,203 of CM012441.1, read as the reverse complement.
CAAAATTCATCAGGAAAAGCGAGCGCGGAAGTGCCACGTTTTACAGATAATTATTATTTAAAACATTTAAATGTTCCCACAGGTAGTTTTAATAAAGCAGTTAATACCAAAATTAATTTTAACTGTTTTATTATAATTTAACTTTTAAGGAATTATCTAGATTGATTTGGTATTTTCAACACTATTTTTAAACATTCTTTTATCTCAGTTTTTGTAGATTTGGTCTAAAGACATGAAAATGTCATCAGAAACTTCATGTTTTAGCATTTTGTCTGTGTTCAAAGTTTAAAAATGTTTTGTTTTAATAAATAGGCTTCAATGACCAAATGTTTTGATGTTAAATATGTAAATATTGTGTGTCTGAAGCACTTTAAATGCTTATTGAATTTATGATTTGAAGCATTTCCAAAAATGAATTTAGCTTTATATTATTGTTTTTTTTTTTGTTTTTTTTTTTTTACTTTTCACTGATCCGAAAAACGATCCGAACCGTGACCCTAAAACCGTGACACGATCCGAACCGTGAGTTTTGTGATCCGTTACACCCCTACTATAAAGCTTGTTGTTTTAAAGGAAAAACACTTTTCTATAAATTCTACTTCAACAGTTGGACCTCAAAGAGACAAATGGGAATATGAGAGAGTCTTACAGGGTGACGATGTCTGCGTTGGCGGCCTGAACAGCAATGCTGAGAGGATCGTGACCCTGTTCATCCACCTCCGTCTGCGACGCTCCTCTCTTCAGGAACAGACACACCTGACTGTACAAAACATTTAGAAAATAATGTTGTTAATTTCTATAAAATACATCCATTTTTAAAGTCTTGTAATAATTCTCTTTACATCAGAACTGACTTGTTTAAAGACCAGATATCATAATTACTGGGGAAAAAACTACAAGCTGAGACGCATTTGGTTGGTTTATATTCCTGAGAAAGTCTTGTGCTTCAGTGACTTTTCTTGCCACACTCCCCCAGTTTCAAATGCTGACTCACTTCATTGACACTCAGAATTTCCACTGCTGCCATCAATATATTAACATGTTAAGAAAAAAAAAAACACGTTACAACTCGAGCCAAATGACAGCCTATAAAGTTACGGTGTAGACAGACAATAAAATGATGTTTTTCAAACTTTAGACTTTTACCATGTGCTTATAAAAACAAAAAAATCAACTTATTATTTCAATTAACAGCTAGTTAATGCACTTTAACCAGCATTACTTTAATTTTTAAAAGGGATTTTTGTCTTTTTTATGTGTCGCTTTATTTCATGCCAACTTAAAGACAAATAAATCAGTGTAAGATTCTCTCCTGTTTTGCATTGAAGAAGTGAGTTATTGTTATAAACAACGCTGTAATATAACACCTAACACTTAAAGAGCCTGATAAATATCATTATTTATGAATACAAGGAGAAAGTCCCGTTTAACTTTTCCACATTGATTTGTCTGCATCTCTTACCCGGTGTGGCCCAGGTAGGTGGCATGGTGCAGCGGCCCTCTGCCTCTCATGTCTCTCTGGTTCACGTCGGCTCCATTCTGTAGTAAGAACTCGCAAGCTATCAAAGAGCCCTGCAGGAAATAAAAGACAGGATGGTTTTGTTTGATGAAATGTGAACGTAAAGTGCAAATTTTGGTCGTTTAAAATCCTTAAAATTCATATTTAGGTTTTATTTTATTTATTTTTATTTCGTGTGATGATTTGCTTTTAATTATTTGCAGAAATGTTCTTGTTAGAATGAATATTTGCTTTATTATTTATTACTAGTAGTAAACAAAAACTGTCCTTACTCTATCTAAAGACAAGTAGAGAGCAGAGTAACGTCTTACCCCGATCACGGCCTGGATGAGTGGCGTTTTGCCCTCCTCCTCCTCGGTGGCGGCGTGCACGTCAGCTCCGTGTGCCAGTGCTTCTGCCATGAGTGGTAAGTTATGGAGACGGGCTGAGCGGTGGAGCAGCGCCCCGGGGTGCAGCTCTCTTGGGTCTTCAGGGTCTGAGGAAATTTCCTGTTCAATCTCAACCTCGCCACTGGAAGACTCTTCGGATTCCTCGTCTGCAGGAAAGAATTTTAACAAAATGATGATAATACAAACCAACTATACATTTTTTTATGTCTATTTTATTTGTCTAATTAAAATATATTTGCCTTTAAATAAAATTCTAGTATAATAGGCAGGGTAAACATTCAAACAAAAAGGATTCCTACTTTCACCTGTCAATGAATAGGCCACGCCCCCATTTGAATGCAATTTCAATCTCTAACGACCACTTTTAGCACAAATGGGCTTTAAAATGTTTCACATTGGGATTTTATGAGGATGTACTCTTATGCAACATGCCCCCTAGTGGTTCATGGACAAACTTCAGCTGCTTTCATTTCAAATGAGCTTCACCCTGGAAGTCCAAAAGGATCTTCTTGGTTCCATCAGTCTCATTGACTTGTTCATTCTTTTTTACGTTTGATTACATCACTTCCTGTCTAACCGGCTTCACATATACCTGTTGTAAGCCAGAGGGTCACATGACCACGTCCAGCTGTTTTTTCTGCCAAATGAGCCGACAGTTCATTGGACTGAGTTTTTTTGAGACAAAAGACGCAAAGATGGAAAGCATTTGACCGAACGCTTTTCCTTAAAGCTGCAATTTCAGCAGGATGACGCCACTGAGAGCAGGGAATTAATCAAAGAAATGTCATTGATGGGTAACAATAGGGTATTAGCTCATATGCTTTGTAGTAGTTGGACAGATTTCCTTTGCAGTAAAAGTCTCCTGACCTTCTTCTGTTACGCTGTCCACCACCGAGCCAAACACCAGGATGTCTGTGCTGCCGTCTGTGCTTCCTCCCAGGCCGCTGTCGCTGCTCAGACCTGCGGGGCCAAATATTGCCAAGCCACGGACATGTTAATCACTATTATAATATTCTACTGCATAAACTGTTGGCTTATTGGGGGAAAACATGCATCAAGGATCTCCAGACGTTTCATTCGTGCATCTGTGTGGACGACTTACTGCGAGGACCAGAGCCAGTGTCAAAGTAGGAGAAGAGTGAATCCAGCTCATCTGGACAGAACAGGGAGTCCCGTCGAAACTTTGCTGCCGCCGCTACAAAAAGACCAAACGAAGGGTTTAAATTAGGGCTGCCACGATTAGTCGACTAATCGATGACTAATCGACTATTAAAATAGTCGACAACTAATTTCATAGTCGATTAGTCGTTTCTTTGTAATATATGGAGTCAGGCTGTAGTGAAGTTGAAAGTTATGACATTCTGCTAGCTTTTTAGACTATTTTGGCATTTATTAAGGGTTTTCAGGCTATTTTGGAGTTTAGCTAATATTTTAGCTTCATGCTAGCTATTTTGGCTAATTTAGGCTTTTTCAGTTTTTTGGAATAATTTGAAATTAAGATAATATTTCAGCTACATATTAGCTCTTTTGGCTAATTTAGGATTTTTTCATTTTTTTAGGCTAATTTGGAGTTTAGCTAATATTTCATTTACATGTTAGCTAGCTAATTGTAAATGTTTACAGTTTATTAGGTTAATTTGGAGTTTTGCTATTATTTCAGCTACATGCTAGCTATTTTGGCTAATTTGGGATTTTTACAGTTTTTTTAGGCTAATTTGGAGTTTATCTGATATTTCAGCTACATGTTACCTATTTTGGCTTATTTGAACTTTTACAGTTTTTTTAGGCTAATTTGGAGTTTAGCTAATATTTCAGCTGTATGTTAGCTTGCTAATTGTAAATGTTTACAGTTTATTAGGCTAATTTGGAGTTTTGCTATTATTTCAGCTACATGCTAGCTATTTTGGTTAATTTGGGATTTTTACAGTTTTTTAGGCTAATTTGGAGTTTAGCTAATATTTTGCTATTACTTCAGCTACATGCTAGCTATTTTGGCTAATTTGGAATTTTTACAGTTTTTAAGACTAATTTGGAGTTTAGCTAATATTTCAGCTATATGCTAGCGATTTTAGCTTATTTAGGATTTTTTAGTTTTAAAGCTAATCAATTTCAGATTTTCTTTATATCCACTTTGTTCATGATCCGATTAGTCGACTAATCGGAAAAAAATAATCGATGATTAGTCGACTATTAAAATAATCGTTTGTGGCAGCCCTAGTTTAAATGTGAACATTGGAGGTTTACCATTACAGAGATGATCCACACCGACCTGCTGAGAGGTTTGCCGGCGCTGCTCCGCCCGGCTCATAACGGTGGTATTTCCTGCGGGCCTTGTGGGGAGCCCGAACGGAGCTGTTGTGACGGTGGCACTTCTTCACTGTCCATGGGCGGGACTTCCTCTCCCCCTCCACCAGAGCCTCACTGCCACTCAGCTTCTTCAGGAAGCGTTTTTCCACGTATTTAGCTTTAATCCAGGCTTCTTTTTCCTGCCTGAAATCGACGTTAACAGTTCTCAGTTCTGATATTAGGACAGAAAAAGGGGTTTTATATATCTTTTTCGGCCATTTTCCAAGTGTTCCAAGTGTCCTTTTCATTATGATTGTGACGTTTTTAGCTAAAATCAAAAGCCTGTGTCATTTCAAAGGACATCATTTCTGTCAGGAGTTCATAAGAAATTTGCCTTTGAATTGTGGGCGGGGGCCGTTGCTGCACAGCAACCCTATCCCTCTTCCCCTCCCCATTGCAAATCAGAGCTTGTGGCCCGCTCAGCGTATTTTCAACATCACAAATACGCTTTTTTTTCACTCCTGATTCACAACAATTTAAGTAAAGAAATCCTCAGAAATGCAATTTTAAGTCTAATTTTCTTTATAAAACCCCGCCGTCTTTAGAAAAATGCCACAAGAACATGTTAAAGACACAGCTAATTTTTCAGTCACTGGGAATTTTTCATGCAGTAGGAATGATACTTTTACAAATAATAAAAAAATCTGTTGCATTTGACCCAAAATACTCAACAACTTTATCCAACCAACTACCTTGAGCTTGAAGGTCCAGGTTTTTTCACGCCTAATGCATCACAGGTTCCCTCATAAATCTGATTGATCACAGTGTTCCCCAACTCACACATCAGCTAAATGCAAACAGAAAGATACAAGAGAACATCATAAATCATGTTTTTTATGAAATCGTAAAGTCAAAACATAATTATCATTGTTGGGATTCAGAATGAGCAGACGGCTCATGTGTTTGATAAAAAAAATTAAAATACCTTGAGCAATTCGGGCTCCCAGGAATCTAACGTCAGTGAACGCACTTTAGAGAAATGCACCCCCAAACTCCTGAGAGACAAAAAACGTAGAAAAAGTTGAAAAGTTTTCTTTAGTACTTTTTTCACTTGCCTGTGGGGACACAAATCAGCCACTTTTACTGCTTCTCCACATCCAAGAGGCTCGGTAAAGTTGAAAATGTGGTTAAAGACTGCACATTTTTTATTCAAGCGCCCATGGTGCTGAATTAAAATTCAGTTTAGACTTTCAAAGGGATCCTTATGAAAAAGTGTTTTGCCCACAAGGGCAGAGGTTTCCTAAAAACGGAGCATCGTTTTTAGTTGGAGCAGAGAAATGACTTGCAAAAAGGTGAAAGGAAAGATGTGTGTGAAGCAAAGCAGCAACACCATCTCTTTAGTGAAGAGGATTCCAACAGAAAAGGAGAGGCTTGTTTCAATAAACTATACAATAATTTTTTCTATTTTTTTCTGGATCATTTTTAATCCAAGTTATTTTTTTTTTTTTAATAACTACAAATGTAAGAAAACTACAAGCTGCATATAGAAACTGACAAGAAACCAGAAAGTGTCAGTACACAGTTAATTTTTGTTTTTAGTGATCCAGAAAACAAACTACTACTGGAGTTTTAAGCTAAATAAGCTCCGTCTACTATATGTGGAGCTGGGAGAGACAGGCGGGGACCATCAACAAAGTACACAAAACATGACTGACAATCAGTTGGATTTTATCAAAGACTCGCAAAAAATATTCAAAACTACATTTAATTTTTATTGCTGCTAATACAAATTCCACGTAATTTCTTAATTAATCAAAATACTCTTATTTTTTACTATTGTAAACCATAAATGTCAGAGTAATGCTCTTTTTATGGCCAATTCCTTATCCTCTTGCTCCCCAGTTTGATTTTCAAAATATTTTCTTACTTGCTTTCATTTACGATAAAAAAGTAATAGCCCAGAAAAAACTGAGGTCATTATCCTGGGCCCTAAACACCTGAGAGACGCTCTCTCGGATCAGATAATCTCCTTGGATGGTGTAAATATTTCCTCCAATTCTACAGTCAGAAACTTGGGGGTTTTATTTGACCAGGATTTATCATTTATGGCTCACATATCACAAGCTTGTAGAACTGCATTCTTTCACCTTCGCAATATATCTCGGATCAGAAATATGTTATCTAAAAGTGATGCTGAAAAACTCATCCATGCATTTGTTACGTCTAGACTGGATTACTGTAACTCTTTACTAATAGCATGCCCAAAAAGTTCTTTAAAAAGTTTTCATCTTGTTCAGAATGCAGCAGCCAGATTGTTAGCAGGAACTAGCAGAAGAGAACACATCACTCCTGTGTTAGCTTCACTCCACTGGCTCCCAGTTGAATCCAGGATCAAGTTCTAAATCCTCCTGTTAACCTATAAGGCTCTGAATGGTGTGGCCCCATCCTATATTAAAGATCAACCAATCAGAACACTTGGTTCACTAAATGCAGGACTGCTTGTAGTTCCTAGAATCTCTAAAAGTCCAGTTGGAGGTAGAACCTTCATCCATCAAGCCCCTGTTCTCTGGAATAAGCTCCCAGCTCATGTCAGAGATCCAGCACAGTTTCTACCTTCAAAGTTAACCTTAAAACATTCCTCTTTGGACAGGTTAGCGTTCTGCTAGATTTTCTATCATAGTTGTTCTCCACATCAGCTCTGGGGTTCTGTTCTCTATTCTTATTTCTTCCTCTCTCTCCTACTCTTTATTCTTTATTGTATTAAGTTCTCCATGCTTTTGTTGGTGCAGTTCGATTCACATGTTGTTCTTCTCTCTCTCTCCCCTCTGGGGAGCGGGAGTGATTTCAGATCCAGGTGGATCCCCCACGCTCCTGCTCCTGGCCGTGGACTGCACTTCTGCTTCGTCTGACTGAGGACTTCATCTCCACTCGTCCCTCAGCTCTATCTGCAGCTTTATCTGAATGAATTCTATTCAAATACCTAGTTTTAGAGGCTAATTTTCCCTTACCAGTTCTGGTATTGCCTGTTCGTCCTGGGATAGGATCTCTCCCTCATGTGTCCCTAAGGTTTCTTCGTTTTTCCTGATTCAGGTTTTTTGGGAGTTTTTCCTTACCGAGAGGGAGGGTCTAAGAGCAGGGATATCCAGTTTATTTATTCTGTTTAGTCTTTAGTGATCTTTCTTGTTCATGACTATTTTTTGCAACTGTAAAATTACCTGCATGAAGCCCAATGAGGCAAAATTCTTTGTGATTTTGGGCTATATAAATAAAATTGAATTGAATTGAATTAATAGGTTTAGCAGATGGCTTTAAAAGTTAATTTTGTAATTTAACAGTCACAACTGTTTCGCATACATTTACAAGATTTAAAGTAAAATTTAAATTTTTTTCGCGTGTAAACTGGCTTTAATACTCTGTTGTACAGAACAAGAATAGTTAAAGAAAACATCTTGAAAATTAAAAAAATCTTTAAAAAAAAAATCTCAAAACAACATAAAATAGCTAAAATATTTCAAAAAATGTTTTAAAAAGTAAAAAAAAAATATGTGAAAAACAATCAAAGTTTTGTAATGTTATTTATACACTGAATGCACTATACTTCAGTAGATTTCTTAACATTCTGTGATTAAAAAAGCAGGGCAGCTCACTAATGTAAAGAGCAGCATGTACAAAATATCTTTGTTCTTTAGTCAGCTACAAGGAATTTAGCAAGGACACTTTTGGCTTGTCAGATCAATGGGATGCTTTGCATATGACCCAAACTTGAGAAACTAGTTTGGGTGCCTAAAAATATGCAGCATTTTTAACAGTTTGTCTCATTTCTATCCTTCTGTCGAGGCGTACCTGTGGATCCCCGAGCACTCGATGCACAGCAGCACTCCCAGGTTGATGGAGGCCCAGCACGGGCCGCTTGGCCACAGTCGCTGCACAGCTCATGCCAGGAAGGCTCTGAACCCGCTGGAGGAGACTCTCCCCACCTCCCCGCAGTCCCTTGTCAGCCCTCTCCCCCCGCTCCCGCGGCTCGCTTGCAGAGTCGATGCTGCTGGTGGAGGGGGAGGCGGTCCGGTCCAAGCGCTGGAGGGGGAATTCAGGGTCAACAGATTAAAACTTAAAAAGATAATTTTTAAAAAATGAATAAAAATAGTTCAACTAATTGCACATAAACATGTCCCCCACCTCTATATAATAGTTGTCTGCGATGTCTTTGTAAGCGGAGGCAATGCTTGCCTGGACCGCCTGGATCCAAGCCTGTCGCAGCTTCTCCGACTCAGCCTGCAACATGCAGCTTCTGCAGAATTCAGAGAAGAAACAGTTTATTTGCTCGTCTGCTTTGACTTATGACACATCGTCCAATAGAGGGGAGAATAAACACAACCATCAGTTGATTTAGTTTAATAAGACCTAAAAGATCATATCATTAACTGTTTGAGTGAAGCCAACATGCACATTCAAGCAGACTTACTTGGTGGGTGAAACCACCTCAAAGCAGAATCTTCTCTCATTATCCTCACATGGTTTGACAGAGCACAGCCGGAGATCCTCGACCACCACTGTCAAAGAATCCTGGCAACGCCAGAGGGGGATTGTCAAAGGAACTCACAGGACGAACATGCAAATTCAGCTTCTGAACTGACAGTGGGCAGGCCAGGACAAGCCAGCATGCAGATCTGTTTCTATGAGTCGTGCATCAGTACTGATACAAAACCTTCTACCTTCAGTTTCTTTTGGTAGACCAGCTGGCTGTTTTGAATGGAAAACCACCGTCTGCAAAGAGCATGATGGGTAAAAACATCAAAAACATTAAATGTGAGCTTGCTAAAGTGCAACTTCGTGGCCTTGTGTTACCTGTTCCATGTTTTGAAAGCGTTGCTGGCCCTCTTGAACAGGTAGCCCTCCATGACGACCCCATTGGGCGCGTCCACGTTGAATTCCAGCTTGGGATCATCGTAGGAGAAGTCCTGGGAGAAAAACATACGGAATAAGCGCCAGGCGTCTGTGAAAACAACTAGAACCCCATGACCCCATAAACTTTACAACTGTGAATCATTCACATCCTGATCATGAAATCAGGCCAAAATGGATGAAGAGCCAAGATGCAATTACAGAAGCTAAAGAAAAAAAGAGCTTCTTTGTGTTTGTGAGAACCGCTCTATTATTTCACTGATGGAGTTAGATTACAAGTGAATTCCTCTTCAACCTTAGTTACTAAGAAAGGCCTTTAGAGCCAGATGCCACCTGTTTGATGAAGTAAAAACACAAGAGGCTCAAACCAGTTTTGCTTTCTTTATTGTTTAAGACTTTTACTTTGAAAATATCTGAGCATATGGTAAGCTGCACCTTCCAATGAAAAGCACATTGTTTCCCTGTGTATGTTAGTCTACCTTGTGCTAAAAGCCTTATTGATCTAGTAGGAAGCAATTGACTATTTTAATGGTAACTACTCTGCATTTGAAGTACTTTCCCGGTCTCTTCAATCACTTTAGAACCACCAAACTCACAAACATCCGTTTCAATCTATGCGAAAAAGGCTTTCATGCGATACATTTAAAGGTCACGCAGCCTCATCGGGGGTCATTAGGGTTATTGACCAAACACACTAATGGACAAGAACTGCAAAATGGGGATTATTACAAGGAAATGTGATACGTGGCTCGTGGAAACAGGAGTCGCCTGATCACACCTGACATCTCGTTTTCAGGTGAATTTAAGGGGAAAACCTTCAGGATATAGATTAAAAAAGAAAAAAAAAGATTCTGGGATGTGAGACTTGACCTTTAAACAAGCAGGTACAAGTCTGCACATAAGGACAGCCCAACAGGTTTTAGGAGGATCAACAAATTTAACAGGATACTAATAAGTTACAAAAATAAAGACATTTCTACACATTAAATGAACATTTATAAAATAAATAAAAGTCTCACCAACATAAAGTCCAGCCTGCTCAAAATCTTTCTTTTCACCAAACTGACATCTAACAGCATTTTGACTTCTAAATATATTTAAATATTTTTTTTTAAATCCAAAAGGAACCAGGAGGCAGCGCCGCTCCAGAGTGTCCGTCCACCACCTCGTGCCTGCTTGGCCGCTCTGGCCGCGTGGAAGAGGCGCGAGCGCTCATTAGCATACAGCTGTCACGCTCGCGCCCCGCTGACCTCCCGGCAGCGGCGGGAGATCAAACGTCGCCCGGGGACAGATCTGCACGTGCCCACGCCCCATGGCGGGATTTAGGGCTCACCCTCGAACCCCGGCTACAATTTCTGGTGCGTGTCAGCTTCCCCATCTGTCTGCGGCTCACCAAAACTGTTTCTGCTCAATCAAGCTGACATAATCGCTGCGCAAACACCGTCTTCCCACCTTAAATCAATCAGCAGCAGCAGGAGCAGGCAGGGGCCCACAAAGTAAAGCAGTCTTTATCTGATTAGTTGAGTCATCAGACTTTTAAAATGAAAAGTAGGAAAGTTGTGCCATTTCAGGTGATTTAATCAACACTTACACTATTTGTGTGTAGTTACAAATCATATTTTTCCATGTAAACCCATTTATAGTCAGTTTTTTTTTTTTTGTAATTAAGCTCGCCACCTTAAAGTTTTCTTGTGCAGACCTTTGGAAATGGCTAATTTAATCCAAATGTAAAAACAAACACAACAGAAAGATTTATTCTAGCATGCAAATCTAAAAATAGAGCCACTATTTGCTCAGCTAAGTGATCCTCATCATCTGCTTTTTGTCTGAATAATTTAATCTAATGAGTTGAATGGAGTACTTGTGGGAAAAGAAACATGGAATATTTTCCTCTCCGTTACGGAACACAAATTTATTTATGTTTAATGCGTGCTTAAATCATTAATATGTCTCTAAGTCTAAAGTAACTGTAGCTGTGGTCTGTAAGAAGCTGTTCAGAGCAGCAAACCAGGAAATTGGCAACACTTAAAGTGTGGTTTTATCATTTCTATTTTAGGATCTTGTTCTACAGTAAGAACTGAATGTTTCAAACTCTGGAAAAAGTGGTTTGAAATTAAGTTGTGGTTGGGATGTTAAAGGGGAGTTGAGGTCAAATAAATCTTCAGTTTTTTAATAAAATGCTACAATTTCTATATGGAATTTCTTCATTTAGGCTCTAATAGGAATGATGAAATATTTGAAAACCTAAATCTATCTTGTCAGTTGTTTAACATTTTGTGCGTCTGTCTTTGTTGGGACTTCAAAAGTTGTAGAGGACAATGGAGGAGGACAGAGAGGAGGAAAGCGTCCCCAGGGGAGCCACAATGAAGTCCTGCACATGTGAAAGACGCATGTGAAAGAATTGAAAGAGAAGAAAGGAATCTGGAGGCGGGAATTAAGCTGGGAATGCGGTAAAACACTGGTGAACGTGGTGGGGGGGGGCAAAAATTACTTTAAGACCCAGAGAAATTGTGTTTTTTGGTGTTTTTAATACACTTTTGCGGTTTTTCTCACTAAGGGGGAACGTAGTTGAAGAAAATTAAGCTTAAAATTACATTTCTGAGTATTTTTTTAATTAATATTGCTGTGAATCAGGAGCAGATGAAAAAATATGATTGACAAGCCACGAACTTCCTGCTCTGCTCCATTCTGACGCATCCACTTGCAAACAAATAGATCAATAAACGTCTTTACTTTCCTCGATCGAGCTGGAATCTGGCTCCAAACTGTACGACTGTATAACTCCAGTATTGCGCTCCACTTTTATCGTACCGGTAATGTTAGGTTAGGGTTGTGAGGGGCTGTAAGCTAGCAGAGGAGCATGTAAACAAAGGGATGATGGGAAGTCAGGGCAGGATTTCACTGGACCAACAGTCAGGGGGGAGTCTCTAATGAACTCCTGTCGTTCTGCAGAAACTATGTCCTTGTTAACGGGTCAGCAATGTTTGTTTGTTTGTTTATTAAGGATCCCCATTAGCTAATGGACATGCCAGCAGCTATTCTTCCTGGGGTCCCACTTTCTTGAAACCACAAATGCAATACATAAACAAACACAAAAAAAGTATTTATAAAGGTAAGGTGGGCGGGGTCACAGTAACAGTACTGCATGAAAGGACATGGGCTGGGTTAATAAAGTCGATTAATGGATTTGAATCAGTTTAAGCTTAATAGATCAGTAATCGATAAGTAAAAAGTATAAATTGATTTTGTACATAAAGCTAAAGTCCAACCTAAACATTCATTGCTGACTAAATGAACATCTTTATAAACTCACAGACATGAATTTTCTAAACTCTTTTAAGGAAATATTTTTTAAAGTAACAATTTTTGGTCTAAAACATTGTTTTTTGCTCATACTTTCTTCTTCTTCTTGAATAAGGTGTAATGCTTTAGCGCGATCGCCACCTAGTGGCCAAACTGAAACTCCCTCCAAGAGAAGCAGAACAATGTTTACAATGTTAATGATGTGAACATTTTTGTTAGAACTTCTCCTTTAGAGAATCCATGAAACACTGGATGATATTAACAATCTGATTATTTCACTAATACATTTTTACAGTACGTGAACTGGATCAGATTAATATGAATATTTTCATATCATCCATCCATCCATCCATAGATTTTTTTTTATTTTAAACAAATTTGTATGAATGTGTAAACTCAAAATTGAATGGAATTGAAGAATCGAAAGAATAAAAGAAAAAATCACAATCGTATTGATTCAGGCTCTTTTGAATTGAATCAAATCGTATCCCTTCTAGAAATTAGGAAAAGGACAATTTCCTTATGAAACCACAGGGTAACAAAGATCATTATAAGAGAGGAGATTGTTACTCAAACTTTTTTCAAATTCGCAAAATTCAAACAGATCAAGTGCTTATTGTTGTAACACTCCTGCAACCCCCTGTCATGGAAAACACAGGTTTTTAAATTTTGGGCTAAAAACGGCAAAATCCTAATGAAAAGATCTCCTGGAACGCTTTGAAAGATGATGACCAGAGTGAGACTCAAACCTGCCATTTAAACCTGAACTACTTTGTTTATATAAGTTTCCTCATTGAGTTAAGAGGAATTGTAAATATGCTAGGACCTCTAATTTCCTCGTCTCGTTGCCAGTCTTCCAGATAAACACTTTTCTCTTTGAAAGCAAGTGGTCGTCATCAGTCAGTCAGAATTCAGGAGAAGTTGAATGACTGTGTCTAAGCGTTTTATTATTTTTCTGGGATTTTTCTTGTAAAAAAAAAAAAAAAAGGGTGAAAAAAAACAAGTCATAAAACCTTTTCAGTGACTGGCACACCTTGGCACAGGAACAGACTTTCTGTAGAATATTAGGTTTCACTTTAACACAACTATGTCAATCAAAGCCAACAGTTGGGTAGCATTCCGGGTGGTATTATCCCGCGGTTTTCGCTGCCGTTTCTTGGCCGCAGCTTCAATTTCTCATTTTATCTGCTCTGCCCTCTTTGTGCGCCTCACATTCATACCCCTGCTGTGCCTCGTGATGCCATCTGTTGGCTCTGGCAGGGGATGAAGGGGGTGGGATGGAGGCTGGCACCACAGACCTTCACATCTCTACAGTCACTCCTGACATTTTGACCTCTTTGGCCCAAAGATTACCGAAGTAGTAACCTGATAGGAAAAAAGGATTTCTTCAACCTGCCAGCTGCGCTTGCTTCGTCTTACTTTCATTGGATTAACAAAAGCTCATCAGATTTAATCCAACAGTATCAGATGCTTTCACACATCCTGACATTTGTTTTTGTTCTACCTCTTCTACACTTCTGGCGCTTTTGTTTTTGTTTTTTAACATCTGAGTGGTTAAACGTGTTCATTTTGTTTTTGTTGAGAAATTGATCTTTTTCCAACCTTCGAAGAATTTAGAAAAGACAAAGGAGAGTCATCTGCAAACAGGTTTCAGTGAGTCAAACGGATTGCCCGGAAGTTTCAAAAAACAAAAATAATTCTTCTTTTGTTCAAGCTGACCCACAAACTAACAAACAAGCACGCAAAGCCCGAATCAGAAGTAGGAACGCATTCCTGTCTCATTTATCAGAAAATTATGCTCAAGAAAAAAAAAATATAACTCACCTGCATCAAAGTCTGGCAGAATGAGGAGAGTGATGCAAATTAGAGGGAGAGAAAAGAAAAACACAATTAATTTAGGATTATATTTCTATATTTGTAAAAAAAAATTAAGCTAATTATCGACTTTTATGTTCTAAAACCCAGAAAGTATCAAATGATCTAACAAAATCTCCCTTTCTAACCCCAGGAATTTGGAAAGTGTTGATGCTTAATTTAAGAGATATCAATCGAAACCTATCAGCAACATTCTGGACACTTTATCTTTTATTTTAGAGAAAGGTCAGTGAAAGCGCCATCAGGGCAGGAAACTATGTGACAGGTTTGGTAGCATTTTTCTTTCTTTTTATTTTTCATCTCGACAAACAAATGGATTCAAGAGAAAAGCCAGGTGAGGCAGAATAACTCCCATGTTTACGGCGTCGACTTCCTCAGCAGATGGGTGGTTTTTGTGCATCTGTGCATGAATGAGACTGCTGGGAAGCGAGCTACGCAAACAGCACGTGCCTCAACTCAATGATCTATAGGTTAAACGACTTCGTATGAAACCTTTGAAACCTATAAAACCAGGAACAAGAAAAGGTTTGTTCCTGAAAATAAAAGCTGTTTTCAGTTTAGAGAATTTATGATTTTTTTGGAATAATAAATTAGCTTTTTATACAGCAGCTAAAATCATAATTGAACCTTTTATAGGGGATCAACCAAAAGATATGCAGGGCTTAATCATGCGCTTAATTTCTTGCTTTCTCTTCTAAACAATTTTTCCAGATAATCAAAAGGAGCCAAAAGAATGCCGATTGCTTTGAGGGACAATTACACGAGAAAAATACCAGCAAGGCCGCTCATGTTATTGTTTCATTTTTTAAAAGATGATGATGGTTGAAATTGAAAACTGATAAAACCGAAAGGTGCGGGTGGGAAAACAATGGCGCTTTCTCTAAAACAGGGGTGTCAAATTCAATCGCACAAGGGGCCAAAATCCAAAACACACCTTATATCACGGGCTTATTGAACACTCTAAAACTACATTTTAAAACTTTAAAAACGTAACTTTTGAACATAGTTATAAACTAGACATACATTACCTGTGACAATGCTAGTGTGAATGCTGAAAGCTGAATTTGGCCACTGAAGATGCTAGTGCTGATAGCTGAAGATGCTAAAATTGATAGCTAAAAATGCTAAAGCTGATAGCCAGCTGACATATTAGCTAAATGGCAAATTAGCCTAAAAAAAAAAACTTAGGTTAGCCCAAACAGCTGGCATTTAACTGAAAAAATAGCTAAAGTTCACAATATCCTAACAAATGAAAAAAGCTAAAATAGCCAAAGCAGCTGGAGCATAGCCAAAATATTAGTTAGACTCCAAAATAGCCTAACAAACTTTAGTAACTGTCAAAATCGTCCAAAAAGCTACCAGCAAAAAGTTTGATGAACCTTTCTTTATTCCATCAGATCTAACAAGTTTCTGCCACAAATTCCAATTTTTTAAACTTAAAAACTGTAACTTTTTTAACTTAATTATGAATATTAAAAATACAGGAATATTATTCCAGAATGAATCAACTTAAACTTTAAATAACTTTCAATATTTTATTCTCCATAAAAATTATATTTTGTCAAAATTATACAAGTTATAAATGAGTGCAAGATAACATTGGGCCATTAATAACAATAAAATAAAATGAGCTGGAGGGCCGGATTTGAACCCCCCAGCACTTGACTTTGACACATTTGCTCTAGAAAAATCTATGTCTCAGTTTTTATTTACCTTGAAGAAAATAGGATTTAAAACATAATATAAGAGGTTTTTTTTTTTTTTTAATTCTAATTATTGATCATTTTCCTACAACCATCTTTTCTATCTTGGACTTAAACAAGCACAATTAGAAGAAATTTGGATATTCGGAAGCTAAATTTATGACACATCAATGACTCAATAAAGAAAGACAAATTTAAATGTTGGGTTAAAAAAAAGTCAAATTATCCAAAAAGCCTGTTAACAGAGACATTTATTTAGATAATAAAAATATTTGCATATCTTGAAATATCTGATTTTAAGCATAAATGTTTTTATTTTTGCTTTCCTGATTACATATATTTCAATTAATTAGATTAACTTTGTACTTGTGCAGTTCTTTTCTTTTTCACCTGTTACTTTTTACTCTAACGTGGACATAATATTTTCTGAGTGAGAAATATTTTTTTAAAGGTAAAGACCCTGTTGTACAAGCACAATTTATGGCTAGCCGCCTCTGAAAATATGAAAATTTAACAAAAATAATCCCATTTTGCAATGACTTATTGCGCAAAAACACAAAACTAGTTATCCTGACGGTGAAGCTTCTTTGTGTAACACATACAAGTCCTTTAAAAGGCTCCTGCAGATGCTTCTGTTTAAACTAGAGGCAGATAATAAATTAGAATCAAGGAGAAGCTGCGTTTACCCTCATCTTTGGAGCCAAAGGCATTCCTTTTTTTTTTCTAGAAAAATGGCAAACAATGTAAAGAGTTGTGTAGCGGGCTCACTCTCTGTTGGATGATTGCGTGTTTGTGCTCCAGCTCTCTCTTCTCCATGGCAGAATCGATGACAAGCTGGTCCAACTTTATTTGAAAAACAATAATAAAAACAAATGTATAAAGATCCATGTCACAAACAAAGAATCTACATATGATTCTCTATATCAGGGGATGCAACCTCTTGCTCTCTGGCTCTCTGAAAATAAAATGCTAATTGAATAAAAGAATGGTTTGTCTGCTAAATTTTGTCTTTTTTTTTATTTTTAATTGAACTCATATTAGTAAAACTTTTTCTGTTTTTGATTACCACTGCAAATTTAGAGGCGTTGACAGCTTTAACATTCCCACACAATGCACACGAGTCAGATAACTAAGCAAAACTGATGGTAAAAGGTTTGATCTGTTGGGGTTTATAATTGGAATGAGTTAACCTCACATTCCTATCTTTTTGTCTAGTTTTTCTTCAGAAGTTCATAAAGTTGTAAAGTAAAATAAGATAATTAGCTAACAGGATGAGCTTTATTTTGAAAGGAACTTATATGTGATAAAAAAAAAATAAAACACTTTCATAGCTCACTTAATTTAAATATTTACAAGTTATATTGTATAAATGAATAGCTTAATTGCCACAGAAGTGTTTTTCTCTTAAAAGTGATGTGTGGCTCCCGATAAGTTTTAATCAATAAGTAACTGGTTTATTTATCCATAAAGGTTCCAGACCCCTGATTTATAGCAAAAGAAAAAAACTTAATGTTTTGATTTTGTTTTGTCTGCCCACCTGTGCGGCCAGTTTTTTCATATAAGGATCAATCTCATCCAAGATGTTGAAACCTTGTTGAAACAGAGTGTACTGAGCTCTCATGAAGGACAGCATCTGCAGAACATAAACGAGATGCAAATATGAAGCGGATCAAACAGAACGTGTGTGAGACGGTTGATTTTAAACCTACCGCGTCCAGGATTTCAAACTTCTTCTTAGCCTGAAGCACATTAATCTGGAATAAAATAAAGAGGAATTAGGTTCGAATTGATATGACACTGTCAGGGTAGAGTTTAATTTAGCTGGGTCAGCTCAGACACTGAAAGCTGGAGGCATGAATTCAGAGGGTGGAGTGTCAGCGCCACCTTCTGGAGATGAAGGAGAAGCGTCTCACCTGCAGCACATAGTCGAGGGCCAGGTGTCTGAAGGCTTTGCGGCTGAGGATGAGGGCCTGAGTGGCCTCCTCCGCCTCGTGCACTTTGTTCCTGGGTGCCTGTGCGTTCTTCACCTGCGCCAGCTCCATGTCTTCCCGCACTCGGTCAAACTGCTTCTTGGTGTCCTTGAACTTACGAATGTCTCTGGAGGAACAACATCGAGAGTTAGAGACCCACCATGATGAAAATTTGGGATTTTAACATGCTCTTGCTGTGTTTTCCTTATAAAAATTAAGCTTAAAACTGCCTTTCTGAGTATTTCTTTATTCCAATTTGTGAATCAGGATTAGACAGAAAAGTTAAGTTTGAAAAAAAAGATTATTTGTATTATAGAAAATACGCCACACCAACAGTCCCATTCACAACTTTAATTTCTAATAAACTACTGCCACTCCGCAGAAACTATGTTCGACACAGTTTTTTTTTTTTTTTTTGGCTAAAAACAATGATAATTAAAAAAGCGAGCGGTATTGAATGCCCCGCATGCTCTACCCAGCCTTGCCGTCCGCCTCTACGCATCACCGCCGCGATACCCACCTTTGACCTGACCTCACTTGCTAAGCAATCACTATGCACCCCTGAATCCCCCCCTTCTCTTTCTGTAAAGCTGATCTAACAAATTGATGTAAAAACCACTTTTATCAAAATGGAGGCTTTTCTGTTAATTTTATCTCCATAGCAATCATTTTGTGTTTTGTTTTCCTGGTGATACCGAACAGATCGATGGGAGTTTCAGACGAATCAGCAAAAGTAAACTTTTGGATTACCTTGGCAACGGAGGTTATTTGATTCACCTTCACATTCCTTGTATATGCACATATACTATGTTACAATGTTTGCTTCAGCTTCAGCCTGGGATCCATATATTACATTTTCAAAGGTCAAAGGTCAATTTAACGTATGTGGTGTTTGTAGACTGAGGATAGCAGCATGTTTGTGAAATTTCTTGAAAATTACACAAGAAAAAAAAGAGACATTTTCCCAAATTGTGGAAATCACCAAATCTCACAGTTGGCCATCAAGCTGTTGGTCATGAACATGTGTTTTTGTTTTGTGTGTGTATTTTGAATATATATATATTGATCCATAAACAATATTGGCCCATTCTTTTTTTTTTTTTACAGTTTCACTCACTCTCTGATCATATTGATTTTGATGCTAAATCAATATTTTGCCATAGTTTTTTTTTTTTGTTTGTTTTTAAGGGCGTTTACTATGCTAAAAATTAATTTTCAGTTTTTCCTAGGTGTGTGAGTTTTCGAGTATGCGGCAGGGGTCAAATTTTCACTCAAAGACGCCGTTAGAAAGCAGAAACAATACAGAAGTTTTTGCGGTTATGGCCGCGTGTGTCTTTGTGCTCTACCTCACACTGGTCATGTCTATTCGGGCTTATTCCTTTCGTTTGAGGTCTTTTCTGGGCGTTTTATGCCTTTTTTTTAAATATATATTTTGTCGTTGCAAAAACAATCTGGTCATAGGGAACACTTAGAAAATATATTAAAAAAATGATCAAAATGGGTTTTTATTGAGCCAAAAGAAATCGTAGTTTTGCTTAATGCGTTCATTAAAATTTTTTTAATACTATCATCAATTTTGTCAAAAGATTTTTAGTGCCAGGAGGAAATATTTGAATGATTTGGAGATACTTACTCTTTAATGAAGGTGTGGAGTTGTTGTTTGATGGATCTCTGAGCTTGGTCAAACAAAATCTGTTGGTAGAAAAAAGGAAAAGAGTGTAAACAGAGGTCAGCTAGAATGGTAGCATGCAGTGGCAAAACTCCACCACAAGAGGGCAATATAAAACCTTTTACATTAAAATAGGCCACTTGGTTGAAGAAGCACATTTCCACACTGTTACATTCATGATGCACTGAATGCAGGTTTTCCACTCTTTCACCTGCTTCCTTTTACATTCATTTATCCTGAAGATTTCTTCTTCTTTCAGACATTTCTTGTAAAAATGTGTCTCCATGCATCACATGTAGCTGATGAACGATAGGGAGTGCACTGAATTCTGTCCACAATATAATCAATCGCACATGCAAACTGTTTAAACAACAATCACAGCGGATTAAATGCTCTATAGCAAACCCTTGTTTACCCTAGAAATCCACATTGCAGATTACTGGCTTAGGCCGTGTGTAAGCCTCCATCACATAATGACCTTGTGCCGCCCGATGACCTCAGGGAATCAGGTCTGGACCCACAGATATGGCGTTAGGAATCGAGTTTATGGGGATCACAGCCAGTTAATGTAAAGACACTTTTCTCCTTCAGACAAATCTGTCATCATTTACTACAAAGGATGAGTATTCCTGAGTACCACACTCTTTAAAGCATCTTCTTAAGATGATAAAAATAAATGGATGCAAGTCAGATCTTCTTGAGCTGTTATTATTTTAATGTACAAGCGCTAAGAAGACCACAACAGATCCATTACTTTTACTAGTTTTGATGCCAGGAATGTTCTTTTTTTTTATGTTGCAAACTGCATGTGTCAAAGTCAAGGTCCGGGGGCCAGATCCGGCCCTCCGGGTAATTCTATCCAGCCCTCCAGATCATTTTATTATATTTTTATTAATAGCCTGATGTTATCTTGCGCTTATTTCTTACATGTATTATTTTGCTAAAATATATTTTTATGAAGGGTGAAATATTTAAAGTTATTTAAGGTTTAAGTTGATTTATTCTGGAATATTATTCCTGCATTTTTATTATTCATAATTATGTTAAAAAGTTACGGTTTTTAAGTTTTAAAAAATGGCCTTCTGCTAGTTATTTGGACTATTTTGGTATTTACTTCGTTTTTTTAGGCTATTTTGGAGTTTAACCACATGCTAGCTGTTTTGGCTAATTTAGGCTTTTTTTCCCCAGTTTATTAGGATATTTTGGAACAAATTTTTTCAGCTACACGCTAGCTGTTTTAGCTAACCTACGTTTTTTTTGTTTGGTTTTTGTTCTTTGTTTTTTTTCTAGGCCAATTTGGCATTTAGCTAATATTTTAACTGGCTTTTAGCTTCAGCATTTTCCGCTACTAACTTCAGTGTTTTTAACTATCAATTTCAGCAACTATCAGCACTAGCATTTGCAGCGGCCAAATTCAGCATTCACACTAGCATTATCACAGGTAATGCTAGATATCTAGTTTCTAATTATGTTAAAAAGTTTTGGTTTTAAGTTTTAAAATTTTGGTTTTAGAGTTTCATTGAATGTTTATCCTGTTCGGCCCGCGACCTACGGTGTGTTTTGGGTTTTGGCCCCTTGTGCGATTGAGTTTGATACTCCTGTTGTAAACTATGAAAGCACTAAACTTTCTGCCAAAAACATCCAGACTGGGAGGAAACGAGCAATAAAATAAACTTTATTAGCTGCACTTTTTTGTGTAAGCGCTTTCTTTGTAAATGTTTATTCATAATAAATATGTCATTTCAAACCTCAATTATGCATCAAAAAATTCAAATAAATCCTGTTTTCAGGAACTTGTTAGATGAGAAAACGGCTGTCCTCTTGCAGAAACAGTCGGTGTTAAATAAAAACCGAAACCTCGAAGGTTTCCTGTCAGATAAAGTAAACATGGCTGCTGTTTGAGCTTCTTCTTTTGTGCAGAACGAGAGCTGAAAGCTCCTAACAGACAGATTTCCTCTCTGCATCCGTCCCTCCTCTTTTTTAATTACTTCATTAAAACTGTCTGCCAGACAAGCTGTTAGAGCAATTGTGGGGCGTTAGAGGAGAGAAGTGGGACGTCTTTAGAGGAAACGAAGTGATTGAGTGAATAAGGAGTATTGAACGAGCAGGAGTGGGAGGATGAATGGAGACAAAGACAATTTAAAAGCTGGATGTAGAATGACAGCGGACAGTTATTAAACGCTGGAGAAGATCCCATCAGTCTGTACCGCTGATGGATTAGATTGGAGAGTTTGGATTTGAAAAGGTCACAGAGGAGCGGACACCAGAGATGGAAGAGAAACAGACACAGTTTACAGGAAATGAATAAAACAGATTACGGGTCAAATGTTGGACATGATATTATTCTGTGTTGTTCTGTGTGACCCGGTGCACTACCGTTCTGAGTGTGTAGCTGCTGCACTGTTTAGAGAAGCAGCAAATGATTAAATCCAGAGCAAGAAACATTTGTTTGGGGTTTTCATCTATATGAGAAAAACCCAGAATCTAAAAAATGGAAAATTTCCTTCTAACATTTGACTGCTGAATAACACTAAAAGAGAAACATGGAAAAGCTGTTTTAAATTTAGGTTTATATATGAAAAAACTTAAACAAGGATTTAAATGGAAATTGTGTTTCAAACAATTTTTTAAATCAATTTTTCTCATTATGGAGAACGTTTATGAAGAAATTTAAGATAAAAATGGCATGTCTGGGGATTTATTTATTCTAATGCTTGTGAATCAGGAGCAGAAGCAAAATTTACTGTTTGAAAAAGCCTGTAAGTGGGATGTAGAAGCTCTATGGCAAGCCACAAGTCCCCTGATCTGCTCCAGTCTGCAGACGAATAGATTTAATCGATTTTTAGTACTTTCTGTTATATCCTATTTTATGTAGTTTTTTCTTATTTACACAAAACAACATAAGAAGGGAAATAAAATAAAGAGAAATAAAAAAATTAAATAAAAAAATAACCCAGCATTTTTTTTTTTTTTTGGTTTGGATCGTTTTTTCACATCGTTTGATGGGTAATGCGGCCCGTTGTCACCGTAATACGGCAATACGTAGCTCAGCTGAAGCAACCTTGATTGCAGCGGTAAAGGAAAGCAGTATAAATTCTGATCACCACGACTGGTTAAATAAAGCATCAGTTTACCTAAAGTTAACTTTTTACCACTTTTGTTTTTGTCCAGATCATGAAGCAAAAGTTTGTTTTAAAGAAACCAGCACAGTGGTATAGTGCACTGTGACCGGAACTTCTTCGGGTGTGCATCCACACCCAGCAGCCAATCAGAATCAAGCATTCACCTGGACCATGTAAATGCAGAAACAAAATGTTCTTTTCTAATGACTATAATATCAGCATCTTTGATTTCATGGAGTAATACTGCAGATATAAAAGTCTTTAGAGTTCTGCTTATCTTACTGTTGATGTGTTTTGTGTGTGATAATAAACACTTTATAAATGTAAACATTTCAGACAATAAAAATAAAAGGAAACCTTTTCTCTCTGGTCTATATTTGTACAAAAACCACATATTGTGATATAAAATGAAACCCGTAAAACATTGGATTAATCATGATTAATCCCAACGCAAAAATGTGATCAGATTTTTTTTTAATTGATTGACAGCACTAGTGTAAACAGAGAACTCTCAGTTATAGGGGATGGGAAGGTAGGCGGGGTTACTCTGCACCAACAGTCCCGCCCACAACTCACAGGTGAATTTCTGATGCTCTGCAGAAACGATATCCTAGAAAATGACACAAGTGTTTGATTTTGGCTAAAAGCAGCATGATCATATTGAAAATACCACTGCGAATGCTTTGAAAATAGATAAAAAGAAAAACCTGTTGAAATCTTTCCAGCATTTTTATTATTTTTATGTTTTTTTTCTTGAATGTTTTTGTCATTATTTATACTAATTTATAATCAAAGATTGTTAAAAGCGGTTCCGTCAGTCTGATAAGAGGAAAATAAGGTTACTAAAACAGAGCTCTTCAAGTTAAACTTCCTCATTTTTTTTGTGAATTTTACTACATCTACAAATTTTAGTTTTATGAAGAAATCCCCTTGAATTCATATGAATCAAACTTCTGAGTGACTCTAACAGGATGAATGTTTTAAAGCTGCATTACAAAGTTACACACCAGGAAGTGGATTTAGAAGCACATGGAGATGTTATTATGGTGGGAAATTTGAAACCTGAATGAATGCATCTCTGCCTTTTTCTGAGGCCATAACCGTGTTTGCAGCAAACTGTCTTACCATGTGGTAGTTGACGATCTCCTGCAGCCTTTCTCCACACTTTTCCAGGCATTCCTGCGAGTGGTACAAAACATGGTCAGCTACTTTTTCTACTTGACATGAAAACCATCTGTGTCCTACTACTCTCACACAATGTGTTCTGCATCGCTTAGATTCGGCTCAGATGTTTTCCTTAAAAAACTATAGAGTCGGTTTTGGGTATCCCTCCTCGCGGCCACATAAAACCATCACTTTAAACACCTCCATTTGGCCACGTTTTTGATGCCCGGAGCAGCTGCTCCTGCACTACTGTGTTTGGATCACTGTACTATAACTACTGCACAAATGTGGAGATTCACTGGAATGTGCTCTGCAACCCAGAAGATGAAGATTAAACTCTCCTCTGTTTAATTTAGTGATGAGAGTTCAGTTTAGAGTGGACTCACCGATATCATCTCCTCTTTCTTACACTGTTGGGAGAGATCTTTGACCCCATTCACAAAGAGCTTGTTGGCGCTGACGTAGGCTCTGCCGGCCTCGATCATCCCGCTGCACAGCTTAACCAGCTAAGGGGGGCACAAAACCATATGTAAGTACATAACAAACTCAGTTAAATGCAGGTTTTGTCCTGTCATTCCAGATCAGGTCTAAATGACAAAAAGGCATTCGTTAAGAGGCGACCGTTGACGTCAGAGGTCAGGAAGGCTAAGGCATCATAAACCGTACCTACATTAAAAAATATATAGCTGATGATTAAGGTGATTTCAAAGACACATTTGTTGTTGTATTTAGGCAAACTTCCAAAATATCACTACAGAGGTGTATAATTCTGCCAAAAGTGTAGTGATGATGTACAATCAGACATAACAAAACAAAACTCCAGCTTTGCTTTACTTGTTCAAGAAAGTAAATAAATGATTAAAAAAAAGAAAACTAAATTAACTAGAAAAGTGCATTACCTACGATAATGCATGTGTGAATGCATTTTGCAAAATGTGGTAGCTGAAGATGTTAAAGATTTTTGTTTAAGATTAGCCCAAAAAACCTCGAAAGTTGCCAAATAAGCCAAAAAAGCTAAAACGTTGCTAATATGTTAGCTCATTTCCAAATTAGCCCAAAAAAACCTCAAAAGTTGTGAAATTAGCCAAAAAAGCTAACATGTTGCTAAAATGTTAGCTTATATCCAAATTAGCCCAAAAAAACCTAAAAATTTGCCAAATTAGCCATAAAAGCTAACACGTTGCTAATATGTTAGCTTAACCCTGAATTAGCCCAAAAAACCTGAACAGTTGCCAAATTAGCCAAAAAGCTAACACGTTGCTAATATGCTATCTTAAACCCAAATCATCCCAAAAAACCTCAAAAGTTGCCAAATTAGCCAAAAAAGCTAACACGTTGCTAATATGTTAGCTCATTTCCAAATTAGCCCAAAAAAACCTCAAAAGTTGTGAAATTAGCCAAAAAAGCTAACATGTTGCTAAAATGTTAGCTTATATCCAAATTAGCCCAAAAAAACCTAAAAATTTGCCAAATTAGCCATAAAAAGCTAACACGTTGCTAATATGTTAGCTTAACCCTGAATTAGCCCAAAAAACCTGAAAAGTTGCCAAATTAGCCAAAAAGCTAACACGTTGCTAATATGCTATCTTAAATCCAAGTCATCCCAAAAAAACTCAAAAGTTGCCAAATTAGCCAAAAAAGCTAACACGTTGCTAATATGCCAGCTTAAATCCGAATCAGCCCAAAAAACCTCAAAATTTGCCAAATTAGCCGAAAAAGCATAAGTGCAGAAAGTTTTATAACGATTTGAAAAATTTTCCCATTAACTTAACACAGGGCTAAAAATTAGCATAAATTGCGCAAAATCGAAAAAAACGTAAAATTTGCGAAAACCAAAAATACAAGCAGTAATGTCCTTAACAAGACAAACGTTTTGATACCAAGATCGTTGAAATTGCATAAAGTGTGCTTGAGTTTTTACGTGTCAAAAAACGTACGGAAGAAAACGTGTGAATGCATTGAATGCATTCACACAATTATAGCTTTGCCTTCTGCTTAAATCGATTGATCATTAACTGTCTTCAACAGTGAAGTAAGATCAAGAAGTCACAAAACACCAAATTTGATCATTTTTTAAAAATTGTTATGATGTAAAACAGGAGTGTCAAACTCAATCGCACACGGGGGTCAAAATACAAAACACACCCTAGATCGCAAGGAAAACAGGATAAACATTTATTGAACACTCTAAAACTACATTTTTAAAACTTTAAAGATGTAACTTTTTAACATAATTATGAACTAGATATATTGCATTACCTCCGATAATGCTAGTGGAAATGCTGTAAACTGAATTTGGCCGCTGAAGATGCTAGTGCTGATAGTGCTAGTAGCTGCTGAAATTGTTAAAAACACTGAAGTTATTAGCTGAAAATGCTGAAGCTGATAGTCAGATAAAATAATAGCTAAATACCAGCCTAAAAAACTAAAAAAAAAAAAAAAAACTTAGATGGGCCAAAACAGCTGGCTTGTAGATGAAAAAATAGCCAAACTTCAAAATGGCGGAAAAAAAAGTCTAAATTACCCAAAACAGCTAGCGTGTAAATCAGGACCCCACAAGGCGCCCACAGATCTCTTCTAAGAGTAGCACAATTCATTTGTGAGAAATTCTATTTTATTCTGTTGCTATTTTTTTTTTACTTCCACTTGCATTTACATCAATTTCTAAATAAAACATTTTAAAAATATGTTCATGATACATAAACATTAGATGACCTCTGACCGAATCCAGTTCAAAGATCATTCATTTTATTAAATATGCTGCAGATTTAGTCATTAGTTCAAAATGTGACAAGATTTGTTTAAAAATGCAAAAGTCATTTTCTTTAACAATACATAATTGATAAACATGGTACAACATGGTGTCTTTACATAGAGGAGTATCATTATAAATTATTAATAATTTATAACTAATTATTACTAGGCAAATTGTGTTATTTCAAAATGGTAGCCCTTCGTATGACTTTAAAAAAAGTCTAAATATTTTAAAACAGCTAGCGTGTGGCTGAAATATTAGCTAAACTCCAAAAAGCCTAAAAATGTTTACCAAAAGAAAAAGCTGAACACTAGCTATTAGGCTACAGGAGACAACTGGAGAGTAAAAAGTGTTTTAGCCATTTTAATAAAGCATAATGACATTTTTGATCCCTGTAATTAACATAATAAGATGGCGCTCTGAACGGGCTACAACAGCATTTTGGACGCACAGTTTGTACGAGATAAAATTCAGCTTTTTACGCCCGTCTAGGGACAACTTCAAACTACGATAGTACAGACCATAGAGGTCAATATCACTAGAGATGACACGCAGGCTTTTAACTATTGTCCAAGATAGGTTAAGAGTGACGCCATATTGGAATGGTGTAAAAACAATGGAACATGGCTTAGCAGACGCAGTAAAATGACCATAAAGTTTAATTTTGGTCCGATTTTATAATTTCCAGGTCATGGTAATAATGTTTGCGTACAAAGTGCAACAATTGAATGATATTTTACACTTTTTTTATAAATAAATAGGTTATTATATAGGAAACGCAATGCAAACCCGGATGCATTGTTGTGATTTTATTCAAATCTACACAGACTGAGATTTGCAAAAACTGTAAGACTCCTCGGTCAGCGTTTATAAACGGATTGGTGGGAAGCCGAAATCACTACAGCCCGCCAGAACAGTGAACAGTGTATCCTCATCGATTTGGATTGGTTCCTTGTGTTAGTCCAAACCCAACGTGCCACAATGGGGCTCAAACTTTTGAACATCAAATAGATTTCAAACTGGATAAAGTTCTGAAATGGAAATTTTGAAACCTAAAAAACAGAACATTTGAAACTGAAAATAATTACATTTATTTTAGAATAGCAAAAAGTTTTGGACATTTTACTTTTTTTTGGCAAATTTTTTTCAATTTGTTTTAGTTGGGTTTCAAATAATATTGGCCCCAATTTAGCTCCATAGAAATCTAAAAAAACAAAGTGAATGTGTCTGTAAGGAGGCTCAGAAAGCTCTTAGTGACACCACATGTGCTGGATACCGCAACAGCTCCCAACTTAAAGGGTAATGTGATCAACTGCGAAGCGCTGCGCTGTCATTACCAGCGCGCTAATGCAGCGGCGTGTCCAACACAGTCAGAGGACGTGTGTGCGCTCAGGCTGGGGGCGTGCTGGAGAGAGTAAAGCTTTAATCATCCTATTTGGTGCAGGAGTTCCCAAGGTTGTTGCTGTGCTTGTGTGGTTTCTCTGGGTGCCGTCACCGCGCACGACTGCAGCAGAAATGATAATGAGCTGTGTTTGCCAAATGGAAAGTCTGCTCTGTCTGTAATTAAGCACAAATATGTCTCACCCACCAGCATATCTGTTCAGATTCAGCTGTACGTGACTCCACATTCACTGAAAATACAAAGGTGTTCCTCCCAGCGAGGCCTGACAACACCCAGCATGCAGTGTGTCAACAAATAGACCCAAATGTGAACGCGATCTAATTTTGTGCCGCGCGTACTGAGCCTTCAGGGCCGAAGGATTGCCATTAAATGCCCCTGTGTGTGTGTGTGTGTCTGGATTTGTTGATAAATGGGCTGGAAGAACAACATGGTTACACTTGGGGCCAATATGTCATCTCTGGTCCCACATCAAGACCCTGGAGTGTGAATCGAATTGTTATAACGGTGCAGAATCTCTGAGGTGTTGAGCGGATTCTTCATCCTTATAGATGCGTCCAAACAAGTGCAATCCATAAATGTTTGATTTAATGTTGGAAATGATACAAAGAACTAAAAATGGCTAATTTTACTTTAAAGTAGCCATTGCAGCTGACGGCGGGGGATGTTTTCACACTTGTCACAACTGTTCAGCTTTCAGGGCCTTCATTACAGTCCACTGCTGCAGGAGGCTCAGCACAACACCCCCCCCCCCGCCGAATACGACGGCTCACCCTGATGGACGCTTCACACATGGAGCCCCCCCCAATGGCTTTTTTATGTCAGTGGTGCTAAAACACAGTTCAAAGTTCAATAGAGGGCCTGACCTGTTAGCTGAGGAAATAATCTGGAGAAGTGTTCTTGTTTTCTTTGGCTAATTTAAGACAAACTGAGCTGCATCTGTGACTCCAGACAAACCAAAGGTTAAAATGTCCAAGAAAACCTCTCAGGCACCCTAAATCTCAGTCAATCTATATATTTTTTTTCTATTGTAAAATTGTTCTTAGTGTTTTTTATAATTATGATTATGACGTTTTTAGCCAAAAATTGAAAAGCCTGTTGGTTTTTAAGACAGTGGCTATGTCTGAATTTCTTCCCTCCTCACTCTATCAGGGGTTGGAAACCTTTAACAGTTAAGGAGCCATTTGGGCTCATTTTCTACTGATCAAAACCTAGAAAGAGGCACATGGTCTTAATTTAGCCTTTAAGAAGTTTGGATTTGCATCCATGCCCTTCTTTTTTTTTAATAATCAACATGAATTATGTCTATTTTCGGCACAAACGAGCAAAAAATAAAAATAACCAAACATCTCTCAAAATGGGATTTCTTTTTTTTTAACCTATTTTCAAAATAAAAGATGCTCTGTTTGCTCTTTGTGTTTTGCATTTTTAATTATGTGTTTGCATCGAGTGACTTGTTACTGTGATTTGCACTTCAGGGCCACCGTAGTTTCAGGCTTACTTTGACAATTAAGCTATTTTTATAGAATAAATGATTAAGTTAGGGTAAGACCTGAAGCTATCGCTGTATCGCAATAATTATACAACATGCTTTGAGAGGATTCTAACACTAACACTTGAAAGTTTTCTGACATTTCTCAAAGTAGTTTTCAGGTTTCTGTATCCCATTTTAGAGTTCTGTTTCTTGTTTTCCTCTCCCCAACACTCTGTGTCCTGTGGGTCTCCTTGTTCTGTTTTCTTATCCCCAGGAGAAGAGCCTGGTTCTACCTAAGACTTATTTGAGGCTGGTTTAAAAAAGAATTGAAGTCTGTCTTCCAAGTGACAAGCTGCTAATACTATATACAAGCTGATTTTGAAATCTCCTCTAAAGTCTGTCAGCCGGGTTCATTTTTGCGTAAGTTGCAGTTGTCTGTTGCGCGCTGCAGCGTCAGCCTCTTGTCTTGAGGTTACAACATGTCAGGAAAACCTGCAAAGCAAGTCTTCTCTGGAAAAGTCACAAGGTCATGGTGCATGTCTGAAGCCTGCCTCAAACTGCTGTGTCATGAGTCAGGAGGTTCAATATATTCCTCACATTTGCACCATCGGTAACTAAAAGTGTTCTTAAGGATAATTTTAGTGGAAATCAGTTCATAAAATATCATTTAGTGCAATTCCAGCATGATTGACTTGATTTTAGTGTATATTAGTGTACGATGTTTGACTTGAGTAACAAATGAAGTGTTTTTCTACAGTATATCTTTTTTGCCTTCTTTTGAACTGTTTGTGGGTATTTCTGCTCTCTTTCTCTGATTAAAGTGATTTCAATCACCTGATCAACTCGTGGATGTCAATGATCCCTCAAACTGCTGCAGAGGTTTTAGAACACTTGTGCACGTAAAGTCCTTTTTCTCTCGGGTAAACACCTTTTTTTATATCATGAACATTGGTACGTTTATATAAGGCATGAGTATTGGCAGGAGTCTGGCGATACGATGTCGTATCGCGATACACATGTCATGATGCGACATGATACAAAACATTTAAGTGGAAAACAAAAGTAAGACTGAACTACATGTTTGGGTTAAAATAACAGTTAAATATCGCCTTGGCAGTATTTTAAAAATCAATACGAGTATCTCCAAATAAAGTAGTATTTTCAATAGTGCTACAGCTTTGATAGAAACCATAATGTTACGCTCACACAAGGCTCAGAAATGAGACAAAGACTCAAATTTTGGGTGTGTGAGTTTAGAACTCTCACATCCACATGTTTGATTGATCGGTTTATTTCAAGCACAGATAGTGAAAAATACAGGACAAAACATACAAATATTTTATTTTTCAAACTTATTACATAAATAATTGAATTCATTGATTGGAAAATAGAAAACAAATTTGATTTAAAAAAAAGCAAATCGCACTTATTTCACATTTGATTCATTAAATATCGTAATTATTAACCAAAGTCAAGTAGAGTTTGATTGATTGCTTGAAAAGGAGAGGAAAGAAGTGAACTTAAATAACCCCACCCCAACTTAGTTACTTCATTTTAGAGTTTTACATAGTAATGTAATTTGATTCTAATCAAATCAAAAGCAAAGAGTTGATTTTAAGACGTGTCTTGTCACTCGTAAACTGGAACCCCATTCTCCAAGTTACCACATTTGCTTTTAAGTCAGGTCACAGACTCTACGTACAAAATGGGTGCTTACTGAAGTTCAACCGAATTAAGGTCTTTGATGCTAAATTGTGACAATGCTGAACTGTGACCAATCAGAGACTAGGATCCCTTTCAAAACCTGGAAGTACCAACCATTGTAAGCAAGATCACAGAGGAGAAACTGAGAAATGCTGTTTGTGTCCGATTGGAATTCTATGACACCAAATCTTTCATGTATCAGAACAGAGCAGTAAAAGATAAAGCCTCAACAAGATTTGTCCAGCTTTAATATTTCTCAACACACCCTGGTCCAACTGTGAATAGATGCCCAAATACAGGGATCTGTAACCATCAACACTGAGAGAGCCACTTGGGTCAATTTCTCACTGACAGAATCCCAACAAGATGCACAAAGTCTTATTCACTTTTCAGAAAAATAAGACGATGATTTGTTTTTATATTAACGTCACTATTAAGATAACTACAAACAAATTAAAATGAAGCTTGTTTTACAGAACGTAAAATAGTTTATAATTTTTACTAGAAATTTCACATGACTTCCTTTAAAAATAAAAGACATCTTGTGTCACATTACATCATCTCAATGCAGCAAATCATTAGATTTTAAATTTCCAGACAAAAATGCACAAATGTAATTAACCAAATCAACTATTGACCTACTTTTTACAGTTTTAGAATAGAATAGAATAGAATAGAATAGAATAGAATAGAATAGAATAGAATAGAATAGAATAGAAATACTTTATTCATCCCAGGCTGGGAAATTAGGCTGTTGCAGCATTAGGTGTATACAGAATATATTGACATATTTAAAAAGAAAAAAGCGATATTTACAAAAGATAAGAAAAAAAATATATATACTTCTTTACTTCTTTAAAAATGATTTATTTTCCTTTAGCCAGAGAGCCACAATGGAGGGGTCAACGAGCCACGTGTGGCCCCGGATCCGCAGGTTGTAGACCCCTGCTCTGGTATCAGGTAGCGGTAAACCTGTGTGAACATATATACTAAAAGAACGTTTAAAAACCTACAGTATGTTCTTGAACATGCCCGATGTGAATGCAGCATTGCTCCGCCCACCTCTGTCCGTCATCAATCTGGCCAACAGATGAAACCACCATTTGTCTGCCTCTGTACGCAACATTTTCAGTTGAATCTGTTAAATATTTACGGTTTCAAGAGCTGGTATTTAAGTAAAGAGGCAGCGGCAAAACTTCATGCTTGTTGAAACTTTTTAAAGAAGTGAACTGGCAGAACTTTGGATAAGAACACAAAAACTTGTCTAAACTGTGAAAAATGTCAACAACTTTCACCAATTCCATTTTTTAAGGTGTTTAGACTGTTTGCAGAAAGAACATCTAAAACTCTACGTGTTCTTTTGGATAGATTTGGAGTTCTTACCTTGTCAAGCTTTGCCTCAATTTCGACCACATCTGTCTCCACATCATCAATACCGGCTCTGCAGAGGGAAACACAAAGGCTCACGGTTAATCAGATCTGACTTTCTTTGATGCATTTTCATGGGTAAAGTCGGAATAAAAGCAAGAAATTCCAGGATTAGCAGTAAACCCCAACAAACCACAAATAACACACACACAAAAATAATGCTGGAATTATGGAATGTCATAGGGAAGGGAGAGATAAAAAGGACGACCGAAAGAAGAAGTTGAGGGACTTTGATTGGTGATAATGAGCCTGAATGCTGTTGTCTGGATTTCAGCTCTTTGCACATCGAGCTGCAACAGTCGAACATCCCTGTCTCTCAGGTTTGAGTGCTAATCCCAGTGATCAGATTGACGGAGGCATCACTCTGGAAGATTAGTGACCGTGCAGCAGAGCAGCAAAAATCAATGGATGACATCATGAGGAGGCATTGGCTGGCACATTAGTCTTAAGGTGGGATGATAAAAGAGGATGTAAGAGCACAGGAGTTTCTTCCTCAGCATCATTAAATTAGAAGCTTTAATCCATCAGAACAGCAACAATTTTGCTTTGAATTACTGTTATTTTTATGTCCATTCAACAAGACGATGATGGGATTTGATGGAACAAATGTGTCAGGTGGTTCGAATGGATGATGAGCCTTTACAAACCCTCCCCTTGGGTCTTCTTCCATTAATGTACGCACACACATCCATGGCCGCACTGACAGGGTCTGTTGTTATGGCAACCTTTTGTCTGGGCTCAGCTTCACCAGATTCTTATTCCTCCGAATAAATATTACTGTTCAGCAGCAAATGAATGAATAAACCTTATTTGTGAAACACGTTATTAGGGTACCAAGCTGCATTACAAACAGGAAAACATCACCAAGGATCAAAAATGTAAAGAAAACAAAATAAAAGTAGCCTCAAATACATTTGAACAATCAATAAATCAAGTAAAATGCCACAGACAAGTGAGTATTAAAATGCATTTTTAAAAAACGTATGTAAATATTTTTGATTTTATTGCACATACAGGACTAGTGATTGTCGTAGGGGACAGAAAAAGCATCAGTGTTCACGCTGATTATGGAGGGCCATTGAGAGATGCAGCTATATCTTAAGGGGAGCACAAGTGTCATATTTTTCAAGTTTCTTAAAGTGCGTACGACCACCTTCAGGGACATTGTGAAAATGAAATAAACCATTTTTGTGTGCATGGTAAGTATACTGTGAAGTATTCGTAAAGCTAGCATAAGCTACACGAACTTGTGACGTGTGAATAGCTATGTTTCAATTATGTAAAATGAAAGTAAAAAAAAAACATTTCCCAATGACACTGTTTCCGTTAAATCATAAATATGTGAATAAACACAAACCAACTCACCCGATACACGGCGACGAATGTTAACAATACTTTGAGTTAGAAAAAATCAATTAAAACTAGAAAAGTGCATTACCTCTGATAATGCATGTGTGAATGCATTTTGCGGAATGCGATTGCTGAAAATGCTGAAGATTTTTGCTTAAAATCAGCACAAAAAACCTAAAAAGTTGCCAATTTTGCCAAAAAAGCTAACACGTTGCTAATGTGTTAGCTTGACTGCAAATTAGCCCAAAAAAACCTGAAAAGTTGCCAAATTAACCAAAAAGGCTAACACGTTGCTAATATATTAGCTTAACCCTGAATTAGAACCAAAAAACCTAAAAAGTTGCCAAATTAGCCAAAAATGCTAACACGTTGCTAATGTGTTAGCTGACTGAAATTAGCCAAAAAAACCTGAAGTTGCCAAATTAGCCAAAAAAGCTAACAACCGTTGCTAATATATTAGCTTAACTGAATTAGCCAAAAAATAAAGGTTACCAATTAGCAAAAATGCTAGACGTTGCTTAATTGTTAGCTTAACTCACAAATTAGCCCAAAAAACTTCAAAAGGCGAAAAAGTATAGTTCCCATTGACTTAACATAGGGCTAAAAATGAGCATAAATTGCGCAAAATCGCAAAAAAATTTGCGAAAACCAAAAATACAAGCAGTAATGTCCTTAACGAGCTGAACGTTTTGATACCAAGATTGCTGAAATTGCATAAAGTGTGCTTGAGTTTTTACGTGTCAAAAAACGTACGGAAGAAAACGTAAATAGGTGAAAAACAATTGTGTGAATGCATTGAATGCATTCACACAATTTTTGTTACGGCACGAGCGCTCATCATCACCTATCAAAGGAGACGTCGGGGTCTTATTCAGGTCATGGAGCGGCGAGCTACGTGGAAGCGGCTACGAATGAAGATATTTTGGGAAATGACACGCATGACACGTTCAACTTTTAATGAGCTCTGAGGCTGTGGAACCTGTTGTGGTGCAGTCACTGTTGGTCACAACTCATTTAATTTAAAAAAATTGTTTCTATTACAGTTTTGAGAATACATCAATGTTGATTCGACCCAAAAGCCACCTCCTCCAAGGGCAATTTTTTTTCCCGATGAATGAAATTTTTTTTCCAATTTGTCAAGTTTCCATTAGGGGAATTTATTATTGCAAATCAAATTTGCACAGTTTCATAGTGTATGGAACCCCAGTTATTGAAGATGTCAAAAGCTGCATTTACGCAATACTAGTTATTACTGAGATGGTCCCTCAAGTTACAAGTTGGTCCCTTTCTGACCACCAGGGGGTGAACGTAATGCGCAAGTGTCCAAAGGATGCCCATACAAAATAATAGGGCTGGGTATCAATAATAAATTTCAGAAACGATTCATGTCACAACAGCCTAGATCATTTCGATTCAGACTTTTTTTTTCGATTCAATTTAATTTTGAGTTAAACATTTATACACATTTGTTTAGAAATAGATTCTACTTTATGTTTTGAATATATTTATATTGATCTGATATAGTTCACATGCTGTAAAATTTACAAGTGAAATATTGAGATCTTTAAAATCATTTTTACATGGATTCTCAAAAGAAAAAGCTCCAAGACAAATGTTCAGGTCATTAACCTTGTAAACATTATTCTGCTTCTCCTGGAGGGCGTTTCAGTTTGGCCACTAGATGGCGATTACGCTATTGGATTGCTTCTAGAGGAAGAAGAAAGTATGAGAAAAAAAACTGTGTTTTAGACTAAAAATAAATACTTTAAAAAATATTTTCTTAAAAGACTTTGTAAAATTCATGCCTGTGAGTTTATAAAGATGTTCATTTAGTCAGCAATGTATGATTAGGTCGACCAAGTGTCAGCGTTAGCTGTCCTATGGGAAATTCCATTAAACGCTAGCATCAAGCTAGCGGACTTAATAAATCGATTTTATATTTTTATTAATCAATTATTGATCTGTTAAGCTTAAATCAATTCAAATCGATTCATCGATTATTAACCCAGCCCTTCAAAAAATGCTCCATGATTGTCTTGTTTTCATCATCGCTAAAGTCAGGTTTGATGCAATGAGCGTGCATTTATCACCTGAACACCACTAACAAGCTCTTAGTGCAACCTGCATGATTTGGGTGGGCTGAAAAAATGTGAAGTCCATACGGCACACCGAAGTCCCACCTTCTTCACCCTTAAGTGTTGCATAAGTGTTCACTATGACCTGTTGCTCGAATACGCCCGTAGAAAAAAAAAGTGTTTGAGCATTTTATCTCTAAAGGCTCACTGAGTGGTCAGAGTTCTTAATATTTGTGCAGGTCACTGGGTTTGCCCCTTTTTTTTGCCCGTATCCCCATGGTAAGGACAGCTGAGACTGAAGCTAAAATGTGTGTCACTGCATGTTTGTCCTTATTTGCCTTTTTGTACCACATTTGACTAATCTATTATCCTGCTGTCCTAAGAGTTATGAGATTAAAGTGAAATGGAGAACGACAGATTAGGAAGAAGATTACGAGTCGCACTGCAAAACTGGACTGTGTGCAGATGTGAAATGAAAGAGACTTTTTGATTCAACAGCTTCTCCTTCCTGTTATACGTTAAAACAGCCTCAGAGAGGCGGGGGATGGGCTCATCCCATCAAGCAGTGGTAGCATGACGTTCTCAATGCTCAGCAGATGCATCATGCTTCATGACCATGAAGCTTACCTGTTTTTCTCCTAGCACTAACACACGCTGAGAGTAGCTGAAAATCCTATTTTTTTAAGACTAGATGTGTCACATGACATTAAATCCACTTCGCTTCAAGGACAAACATGGAGGCAGAACAAATACTCTGATATTAGACAAAACCCAGACCGGAGGCAAGGAAGCTGAAACGTTCACTGACATTTTAAAATACGTTTGTGTTTTTCAGCAAAATGTAGATACAACACTAAAAATAAAATGTGTTTTTAAATCTTTTACAATCATTCCCTTTGGGTTAGCTTTAAGGTTAAGATCCACTTCTACCAGACGAAACACAAAGTAGTTCTCCATTTATGCTTTGCTAATGAGTTTCTACAACATAAAAACATTCCGATACTCTCCCTTATGAATCCTTATGTTTGTTTTCATTCGACGGTCAGTGATCTCATTCAGCATCAAGCGAAGGAACAACAAAAAAATTTAGAGCAAACGCATGAACTCCTTATTCAAGATGACAGACTGAACGTGTGCTGTGCAAACAGAGACTGTAGAAAGAAACGAATCCCAACACAAAATCCCACAAGATATACATACACTGACTTATGTCAGAAAAGAAATAACAATCTCTCTTAAATCTCATTTAGTCTAATTCAGCTAAATGGATTTGCTTGACTCACCTCAATTCCGGAGTTTGCCCTTAAAAATTTGTGTTTATCTTAGAGCTGAGTATCACCAATAATTTCCAGAAACATTTCGATTCACCAGAGCCTGGTTCAATTTGATTCAGATTTTTTTAAACTTTTTTGATCCTCTCAATTCAAATCGATTCAATTCAATTTTGAGTTTACACGGTTTACACATTTAGACACATTTATTTGTGTGTGTGTCATCTTATGGGGTCCAGATGACGTGTTATCCATCCCATGACAAATGTGGATGAAGGTGGACAGATTTAATGTCTGTCATAGACACCAGTGAAAAATTGTAAAAAAAAAAAAAAAAAGGTCCAGATGACCCCACTCCCAACCTCAACATACCTAGGATAGCACAAGCATGTTGTATTGATTTGATACACTTCACATGCTACAAAATTGATTAAGATTAGGATTATAAGATTGTTAATACCATACAGTGTTAAATAGATTCTTAAAAGGAGAAACTCCATCAATTGTTCTGCCTCTCCTGGAGGGCGTTTCAGTTTGGCCACTAGGTGGCAATCGTGCTATAGCAGTACACCTTATATAGAAAAAGAGGAAAGTAGGGTTAGGAGATACTGAGCATTTGGGCAGTGGATCCGATTTGATACCAGTCAACATTGCAGATATCGATACTATAATATCAATATATTTTTTTAAATGTGGTGGATGTGACAGGAACCTCAAAATCTTCATTGTTTTGGATCATAGAGAAAGGCTTTTTGTAAGTCGTAAGCCACAGTGCTGCATCACATGACATCATTATTCATAAAAATCCTGAAGCACAACAAACAGATTTACTTCAAGTGACTCTTCTATATTTTAAAAACACGTTACAGAGCCCAAAAGCATTTAGGAAAGCTCTCCATGTGATGGAAAAATAACAGTTTTGGTCATAAATAATAAAGACCCATTCCTAAGAAAATTGTGTTTTTTATGTTTTTTACATATAATTGTGGTATTTTTCTAAGGATAGAGGACATGTATGAAGAAAATTAAGGTTAAAATTGCAATTGTGAATATTCCTTTATTTTAATTATTGTAATTCAGGAGCAAAAGTAAAATTGCTGTTTGAAGAAGAGCATATTACGTAGAAAATACGCTGGGCTGGCAACAAACTCCCACCTTCACTTCAACCTGATGTATCCACTTGTACATACTACAGACCCCGCCCAGAACTCAGAAACTGTGTCCTAGAAAACGACACAGGCTTTTAAATTTTGGACAAAAACATCATATTTATAATCAAAAGACCAGTGGGAATGCACTGAAAATAAATTAGAAGATGATGAGAATGCAATTTAAAAAAAATTACATTTGTTGCTTTGCTTCAAATCAAATATATTTCAGAGCGTGTAAAGTCTGGTATAAAAAATCAAAAATGATGTTGTGATACAAAGGGATTCATACAGTAGTGAATACAGCATTGAAAAAAGGAAAATGCATCAGGACTTTATATCCTTTTTAAAAAAAAGTAGTAAGACAAAACATTTTTGACTGATCCTTTACAAGGAATGTGAGGTAAGTTTATATAAAAAATATGCAAGAAAGATCATTCTGTTGCTGCAATGCCCTTAACTCGACATGGAATTAGTGGCTTTGTTTGAAATGTCAAAATGAATGCATTTTAACAATAATAAAATAACAAAAACAACACTTTAAAATGTGCCACTTTTAAGTTTTTAATGATGCAATATATTATTTGAATTATGTGATAATCTGCATAAAAATAATAAAATATAATTTTTATTGTGAATTTTACTTTGAAAACAAAATGCTAATGGGAGGAAATATAAAGATAAAACAACAATTTGATGTTGACTAAATACACTGGAAGAAATGCATTAAATAGGTTTTACTTTAATAATCCATTTTATGGTCGATGCTTCTTTGCATCGTCTCATGAAGCATTACTAAAAGGTCAAGATGAGGATCAGACATGTCAATAACAAAGACATGCAGACATGTCAGCAATCTCTCACATTTGATTGAAAAAAAAGGGAATTTAGCAGGAGCTACTTAAAGAAATCTACCAAGAATCGTGCATTATTGCATAGTTGATTAGAATAAACTGGATTATTTAAATCTTGATATATTAGTAATCCTTCTTAGATGTGGGAACATTAGAATGTTTTGGTACGATTGGCTTATATTTCTAACTCTGACATAAACAGATAAAATTTGCTGCAAAACAGAATTCCTCAAAGTCCTGTTAAAATTACTTTTTTTTTCAAACTGTAAATTACAAAGTAAGACTTTATGTATTGACAAACCAATGCAAGCTTTTAATTTTTATCTTTAATAACATAATAAAAGCTTTCCAGTGATCATCCGCCTTCAATTCCAGACAGCAGACAGACATACAAACAAGCCAAAATTTCTCCTCCCTGAAGTGTAAGTGGTGGGCTCCATGGCAACCATTCATTGACCCCCCCAATCACCATGGCAACAGGCATCAGCATTACTCACGCTTTTTTTTTTTACTGACCAATTTCCTCTTTGTCTGATGTGTCTGCCAGCCCCTTGGATTTCCCAGTGTAATATTTTAAATTGTCAAAAATTTGGCAATGAAAAACAGTCACCATTTTTAAAGCATTTTTTTTAGAGGTAAAAGCCAAAAAAGAATGGGTTTACTGTTGTGTTACCCTTTAACCTGGCATCTGGCTCTAAACTGTACAGCGCTCGCCATTGTTGTTGCACCGCTAGTGTTTGGTGAGAGGGACTGTAAGATTGAACACGAAAACAGAAAAATCTTATCAAAAAGGACAACTCGAAGGCGAATTTCCAATGAACTACTGCCGCTCTGCAGAGATTATTTTCAAGAAATTGTTTTTTTCAAATTTGGCTAAAAATTGAATAATTATAGCAAAAAAAAAAATGACTGGGAACCCTTTTAAAATAGATCAAAAGATGATCCGAGTAGGACTTTTAAACATGAAGGCTTGATGTGATCTTAGTTTTGATTTTTTTTACATATTTACAAAGAAAGGAAAATAATCAGACGGGACATGAACTGCTCAGCTTCTTTGTTCTGGATAGTGAGTATGCAGGTGTTTTTTTTTTTTTTTTTTTTTTTTTTGGGGGGTGGGGGGTTTGGGGGCAGTAACCACAGCCCATCCCTTGTTTCTTTGTTCTGCCATAAACTAATTCTGTGCATTTCACTTGTTGAAATAATATTTAAATTACATCAAATGGAATTTTCTTATGAAATTAGTTTTATGATATTTAAAAAATAATGTTAATTTTCTTGTTCGTTTCACCTTTTTTATGTGCTTCTAAAAGTCTGCCTGACTAAAACAAACATAAATTCACTTATTAAAGGTGAATATACTACAATTTTTTCCAATTTTAACACACTTAAACAAATCTAAAATGGCTTAAAAGTGGGTGCCGTTCACACACGTGTTTAGACTCAATTAAAAAAACAGTAAATGATCCTTTCAAAAACACATGCACACTAAAACAGGCGGCCTTTTCACACCAATGACATGCAGTGGACAAAGATGCCTTTACTGTTGGGCCTTATCACGCCCCCCCCGACCCTGTACACAACAAACATCACACTCATTCACTGGAAAAGCAGTTGGCTGCGCCGACGGCCGCTGAGACAAAGAGACCAAACACTGTGTTGACACAAGGACAAGTCAGTGAACCTGCAGGTTTTAGGTCTGCAGATGCAAAAAAAAACCAAAAGTGGTGTGAAAAAACATACCACACCAAAGCTAGTGTGAAACAAACTAAGGGGAATAAAACAAACTTCTATATTTGTTTTTTTTAGTTGATGATTTATGGTTAAAAAAGAATTAGGTCAAAACTGTTTTTAATGGATTAAATGAATAAAACTTATGGTTTTCATACTTGTGTTACATTAAAATCCTGCAGCAGTTGGCTTCCCATTGGCTTCAAGATAATCTCTACAGAGAAAAAATAGCAGGAAGTCCCTCCCTCTGCCCCTTTTCCCCTGGACATACCGTAACTGTTTATGTGATAAGATGCCTTGTGCCATCTTTTTCTCTGGAGGTAAATGGGTGGAGTTATAGAAGTTTGACCACTTGTTAATATTGACTTGAAAGAAATAAAACGATTTACATTTTCTGTCCCATTTGAAGCTCATCTTGCAGACTAAACTGCTAGACAGTTAAAGGTTATTTGCATTTAAAGCTTAAAAGCTGATAGATCTGAAAAGGTTTTCGAAATATCACTTTTCAAAGAGTTTCTTAAAGTTTAGGAAATTTACGCTTAAGCAACTGGCTAAAGTTGTGAAAATCCTGCTTTCGCTTATATTGCTTCTGGCGCCATATTGCATGAGACTAGAGGCCCCTCGTTGGCTTTGGTGCAGAAAGGGTCGGGGATTTGAAAACCCCTCTCAACCTCTTCACTATTGTGAGCAGGTCAATACCTGCTAAAGAGAACTCCTCCAGGGTGGAATCTTCTAAAGCAGCTATTTCCAGCTCTGGAGTTCTTTTCTCTATTCTCACTTACTTCTCCGCTATTCTTTATTATTGATTTTATTTAGCTCTCCATGCTTTGGTTTGGTGCAGTTCGATTCACATGTAGTTCCTCTTTCCCACTCCCCTCCAGGAGAGGGAGAGATTTCAGGTCCCAGGTGGATCACCCGTGCTCCTGCTCTTGGCGGTGGACCACGCCTCTGGCTCATCTTGGCTGTAGACCACGCCTCTGGCTCATCATCTCGCATCTCAGAGTGAGAGAAATTCCAGGTGGATTGTCTGTCCTCCTGCTCTTGGCCGTGGACCACGCCTCTGGCTCGTTTTAGCTGTGGACCTCGCCCCCACCTTGTCTCTCATTCCTATCTGCCTGAGCTCTATTAAAATACGTAGTTGTAAAGTTAGATGGGCTGATTCCTTTTTAATAGTCCTGTAAATCATCTGTCCGTCCTGGAACAGAATCTCTCCCGCATGTGAGTTTCCCTAAGGTTTCTTCTTTTTTTCCTGCATAAGGTTTTTTTAGGAGTTTTTCCTTAGCGGGAGGGAGGGTCTAAGGCCAGTTTTATTTACTCTGTTTGGTTTAGCAATCAGACATTGTTTATATTTTATGACTGACCTTCTGCTTCTGTAAAATTACCGGCATGAAGCCCAATGGGTTGTATAAGTAAAATTTGAATTGAAATAACATTTTAAATTCTGCAAATGTTTTTGTTTTGGGGTTTAAGAGAAATGATGGAACATTAATCACACTTTATAAGTCATCCTCTCTCTCTGCAAGCCTTCCTCAAAGAAACCTGAATGTGAACTGGCTGCTAGAGAAAAGCTGCAGGTCTCTCTGCTTCTCA
Organism: Oryzias javanicus; assembly: GCA_003999625.1. Taxonomy (NCBI): domain Eukaryota; kingdom Metazoa; phylum Chordata; class Actinopteri; order Beloniformes; family Adrianichthyidae; genus Oryzias; species Oryzias javanicus. Next base: position 6,291,525 of record CM012441.1, on the reverse strand, counting down.
CCAGCTGTCGGACCACCTGTGAGCTCTGCTCACTGAGGCAAAACATTCGCCCAGATAGAACGGATCTGTTGTCATTACTCATAAGCACTTGTTCTGTAAACCCTTGACTATATAAACATGGCGCATTTAAAAATACTTCTGTAAAAACAGTCAGACAGGGAAATGTCATTATATCATTCCAGAGTGCATTCCAGCAGCCGGCCAACAGGAAGTGTGCTGGGAAACCTCCGCCGCAGTAATGTGAAGCAGATAGAACTCCTTTGTCCTGTAACCTTAGGTGGATCAACTCCAGCGTGGAAAATCAGGCGGCAGGTGAGTAAGAGTTTGCTGACTTGCAACCTGAGTTAGCGAGAAATGTCAAACGGTTGCATCACGAGGAGATCTGTGAGTCAGAAAAAGAAAAACCTCTCGGTATTCCAACATTTCCTGGGTTCATAGAAACTCACTGTCACTAAAGTGACCAAAAATGTGAACACACACACAGTTCTCAGAGCCAATCTGATGAAAATTGTGTTTGCATGTTCTTTTGATATTTTTCTGATAATGAAGGACATGTATGAAGGAAATTAAGCTATTTCTTAATTCATATTGTTGTCTATCGGGAACAAATTAAATTACGTTTAAAAAAGATCGTAAATGTGACATCTAAAATAAGCTGGACTTCTCCGTTCTCTGCTGTTCTCTTCATTCTGTTGCATCTGCGTGTAGACAACCAGATCGGAGGACATCTTCGTTTTAATGGGTAACTACAGGACAGTTGGAGGCTGACTCTATTCTCAGAACAGATTTGAAAAAAACAAAAAAAAGGAATAAAAGGGGGCGGGGCTAGGGGAGGTAGACTAAGCGCGGGGAGGTGTGGTCTGGATCAGTGATTGATAGTGACAGTGAGGTTAGCTTTAGGTAGAGCACATGTGTCAAAGTCAAGGCCCGGGGGCCAGATCCGGCCCCCTGGGTAATTCTATCCGGCCCTCCAGATCATTTTATTTTTTTGTTTTCAATTGCACAGTGTTATCTTGTGCTCATTTCTAGCTTGTATAAGTTTGACAAAATATATTTTTAAAGAGAGCAAAATATAGAAAGTTATCTAAGGTTTAAGTTGATTTATTGTGGAATAATATTTCTGCCTTTTTATTATACATACTTATCTGCTGGATTTTTGGACTATTATGGCATCTACAAAGATTTTTTAGGCTATTTTGTAGTTTAGCTAATATTTCAGGAACTTGCAAGCCGTTTTGGCTAATTTAAGCTTTTTTACGTTTGTGGGACTTTTTTAGGTTTTGCAATTTTTTTTCAGCTACATGCTAGCTGTTTGTGTACCCTAAGTTTTTTTTTGCTTTGTTTTTTTAGGATCATTTGGCATTTAGCTAATATTTTTGATGGCATTTTTAATGATTTCAGTGATTTCAGCTTCAGCATTTTCAGCTATCAGCTTCATCGTTTTTAGCTATCTATATCAGTATCTTCAGCAGCCAAATCAGCCTACAACATTCACACAAGCATTATTGCAGGTAATGCTATATAACTAGTTCATAATTATGTTAAAAAGTTACGGTTTGAAAGTTTTAAAAATGTAGCTTTAGAGTGTTCAATAAATGTTGATCCTATTCGGTCCGCGACCTAAAGTGTGTTTGAATTTTGGCCCCTTGTGCAATTAAGTTTGACACCCCTAAACTAGATTATCTTTTCATTATTGTCTTGATTAAATACACTTAAAAATCAAACGGTTCGGGCGACCCAAGCAGTCTGCCTCCCTCTCTGTTTGCCGGCCAACGAGCCACCCAGAGGTTTAGCGAGCAAGTGAGTTCTGCCGCTGACGTTGCGCGGCATCAAGCAATCAAAGATAGGTGGGTTTTTTTTATGGAGCTGTAGAGTATGATGATGTGAAACTTCTGGAATTACTTGGACTTACACTAGTTGACCAACCACAAACTGCAACTGCAATACATTGTTTCAACCTGTAGGGGGCAGCACAGAGATACTTTAATTTTAAGACGTAAACAAGTTTATTTTAAATTGTCAAAAATTTGGCAATGAAAAACAGTCACCATTTTTAAAGCATTTTTTTTTAGAGGTAAAAGCCAAAAAAGAATGGGTTTACTGTTGTGTTACCCTTTAACCTGGCATCTGGCTCTAAACTGTACAGCGCTCGCCATTGTTGTTGCACCGCTAGTGTTTGGTGAGAGGGACTGTAAGATTGAACACGAAAACAGAAAAATCTTATCAAAAAGGACAACTCGAAGGCGAATTTCCAATGAACTACTGCCGCTCTGCAGAGATTATTTCCAATAAATTGTTTTTTTCAAATTTGGCTAAAAATTGAATAATTATAGCTAAAAAAAAATTACTGGGAACCCTTTTAAAATAGATCAAAAGATGATCCGAGTAGGACTTTTAAACATGAAGGCTTGATGTGAGGCAATTCTCAAACCTCTACTTAAGCCACGAGTCACAGACTCGTTACCCGAATCCTCCTAATGAAAGCCCTCACTTTCAAATTAAGGGTTGAAGAAAAAAATTAAAGATGGAGGCAGAAATCTAAGACATCCAGGGAAAACGTGGAGAGAAAAAACATGAACAGGAAGTTTAAAGAGGACAATGCTTATCCCAATCCCTAACCCCTTTAACCTTGGTTTATCTCCCAGTGGGGCGTAAGCAGTATGCACACAGGGGCGGGCTGCTTGTGAAATGCAGAGGAGGAATACCCCTGTGGTGGATGAGCGCGGCGTTCCCAGGACTCTTTCTGCTTCCGTGATCCCACCCAGAGCCAGGTCACAGAGAGGGATTACAGACACAAGGGCAGGGAGGAAGACTCTGTGTGTGCGTTCTTTTTCTTTTGGAGTCCCAAATAATGAACACAAAAGCCAACAGCCATATAACTTGAGCGCCTTACAGAAAAACAAAGTGTTGCCACGTGTTAACACAAATTCAGAGGATACAGTGGCTCCTTTCTAGTTACTGTACAAAAGCAATAAGATGCTCCATCTGGACTTGTGATCCAATAAAGAAACAGTATCTGTACATTTCTGCCTGATTTGACTCAAGCATAGATTACTGTTGGGCAATGAATTCTGGTACTGTCTGTCCCCTGAATGTGCACCCAACTATACATTAGGCTTTTCTTGCTCAGTGAAAGCTGTGGATGGTGAAAATCTCAGTGTTCCTTGTACTATCATTTGGCAGAGATGACTCCACACCATCAACAGATAAATACGCTGTTGACTAACCAAGTGATCACGCCTCAGGCTGACAGATAAACTATATGAAGAGTTCATACAAGCCTTCAGGAGATTTCCGTTCTTTTCTTTTTTAAGCCATCAGTCTTTAATATCCGTCATCACAATCTAGTTTGTAAAAACCTCTAAAGAGGCTGAAAAGGAAACAATAAAGTGCAAGAGGTCAGACCGGTTAACAGGTGAGATTAAGCAGTATTTCCTGAGCTTTACTAAACACAAAAAGTCATAATGTTTTTGTTACAAACCTCAGTCAAATGCCTTGCTTAAAAATCAACACAATTACATTATTTGAATACTGCACACAGACTCTGTATGCAAAATCCAAACTCGCTCGGCTGATTCCCAACGCCTGAAATCTGCACCAAAATCAGGTGCAATCAGCAGAAATGCTGGGTTCTCCAGCTATTGCAACAAAAGCAAAATATATAGAGATGAAGATGCTTCCTTACAGCTTACATCTGTGCACAAGGAAGCAAAGCAGTGGACCGTAGACAACAGTCCGATTCACCTCTGTTATCTTTGGCTCCACTGAATGAATGTGAAGGGAGTAAGGCCTCTGCTGACACCACACAAAGACATGCCAAAGACAAAATAACCACAGATTTACACTTGTGTCTACCTAACAATGGTCCGTCGATTCCAAACACACACTGAGGTCTGGCAAATCAATCGGACCTTCTAAATCAAACTCACGCAACTTGATCGCACGTTAGCCAAGAAAGAGTTTGAGGTCTGGTTTCGATTTCCTGGCTTTGGCTGTGGAATACTGATAGACAGTCCGTGAATATACAAGAGTCTTAATTCACCCAAATCTAGAAACACAAAAAGAATACGGTTAAAGTGCTCCAGGAGACAGACACTTGAGAACAGGAGGGAGTCAGAAATGTTTTAAGTTGCTAATCTTTACACAGATAAAATAAAATCTTGAGTATCTATAGAAGACTTGATCTCAAGAGGAATTGATCAAAAATGATGGAACAAACACCCCAAAGACTGTTTGTGTCAAACCAACATATTCCCACTCCTGACTCTTCACATTGTGACGTTTGGTTAAGCCCCCCTCCGCGTTACCTTTTGACATTTTGGGTGTCCCCAAGTCGTCGTTTTGCGACATACTGGCTGTCACAATTAAATCATGGGTCCCAAATCTCTGGGCCGTGAACCAGAACCGGTCCAGTACCGGTCCAGAGCAAACCTGTACCCAAACTCGATATAGTTGTCCTAACTCGGCATTGGACCAGATGTGGTACCGTACTCGAACCAGTACCGGGTGTGGCTGCATTTTCTGTATGCGGAAGCAAAACGGTTGCAGGGCTCTCCCGCATGCGCGAACCATAAGTCACTTCCGCTAAAGCATTTTACGGTCTTCGGACGGTACCAACAATAATAACCTCGTAGGATGTTAATATAGCACTTTAAAAATATTTATTAAAGTGAAAACATTCACTTATTGTTGAATAAACAAAAGGAAAAATACACGTTAAGGATAAAGACCTTACGATCTTGCAGTGACTATCACGGACTACAAATGTTTTCTTCTTCTGCAGTTTTACATGACGGCAGTTTACTCCTTAGGCTAAGAGGAAACAGCGCCACTTCAAAACACTTTATTTTATCCGGTAATCCAAATTCTTTTTTAACAGTAACTCGGTGGCTTTTTTTCGCACAGTAATCCAGTCAGGAGAAGCTCTCGGTTGTTGAGAAAAACGTAAATTCTTGTGATCAAGGAGTTTTGCTGTTTGGAAATGACTCTGTCGTATAGTAGGCGAAGAGCGGAAGTGATGTATGGTTCGCGCATGCGGGGTAAGTGGTGCAACCGTTTTGCTTCCGCATACAGAAAATGCAGCCACACCGGGTATGGTACTGGACGTGAACCAGTACCACGTTAAGGTTAGGGTACTGATATTGGACGCGTTCTGAGGACCGGTGCGCTCCTGTACCCGTCTTGAGGGATGCGGACCCTTGATTTTACGAAAAGCCAGCACGTTGGTTGGGGGCAACCAAAACGTCAAGAAGTCATGTGAAAGGGCCCTTAACCAGACTGGGGGCGGTGCTGGACGAGCAGACTCTTCCTTATTGAGTTATTTTCTTTTATGTTTTTGCATAGCTGTCATAGTTTGGTTCAGGTTACAGATTTTTACTAAAATCTGAACTAATTAAAGTTTAATGATTTGAAAATATTCTTTCATTAGTTTAGTAAAAAAAAAAAAAAAACATAAATCATATTTCTATTTTAAAAAAATGCAGATTTAAGCCTAAATTTCTTTATACATGTCCTCCATCATCAACAAAACACCTTTGTCCCTGGTGCCTCTCCCAGCTGTCAGGTGGTGAAAGGCAAAGACACACCTTAAACAGGTCAGCTGCGGCCTCCACAACAAGCTTTTATCCTAGCTAAGGCCTCTGAACGGCGAAGGCAAACCCTCTCGTATTTAGCCAGGAACAGATTAGAGTTGCTGATGCGGTTCAGGTGAAACACAGTGGGAGAGGCCATGAGCCCTCATTTAAACCTCGCTCGGTGACAGATGTGGACATTCTCACAGCTCATCCTTCATGCATGGCAGAACCTGGAGAGGCATGCTCACATGATGCAGCATTAACACTGAATATTTTATGTATTTGATAATCTGTCGAGAGTTTTCAACAACAGTGAGCTTTATTCAAATATCTAACAAACAGTTTTAAATGTTTTTATAGGAAATTCAACTTTCCTGTTTGGGCTTGCAGCTTTTCTCCTTTTGTTTTGCAGAGATTAGAAAAATAAAACTTGTTTTCAGAGTGATTTAATTGTTTTGGATTCAAACAAAGGAGGTAAGAAATGTTTAAAACTGAATTTCTACTATCATAAAAAAAGTTTGACCTTAGCATAAAAATAATTCAAAGTCACAGTGAAGCGTTTCTTTTCCTTTTGCCATAAAATACTGACAAAAATTGGATTATATTTTGTCTGGTAGAAGTCCATGTAACCTCTTTGGAATTAAACTATTTATATTTAAAAGGTTTCTATTTTTTAAGTTTCTATTTTAAAAAAAGCTTAGCTGTATTGTAAAAATATTGTCACACAACTAGTGGCTTAAAAGGGGCCTTTTTCCTTAGTTAAAATGTGGATTCTTACGATAAAAGATTTTTTGCCACAGAAATATTAAAATAAAAAAATATTAACACTTTACTAGTGGTTTAAAATAATTTTTATTAGTAAAAATTGTTGATTCTTGCATTAGAATTTACACTAAAACATTTTTCTGCCACAGAAATATTACAATAAAAATATTGTCTAATGATGTAAAACCACCAAAAGGGGATTTTTCCATTAGTTAAATAGCAGATTTTGACATTAAAATTTACAGCAAACATTTTCTGCTTCAGAAATGAAAGACGTTGCATAAATGTGATTAATGAATTATCATGATTTTGTATTTTCTCATTAAAAAATAATATTCGTGTGCACACCAGTTGAATCATATTTTTTTGCAATCTGCTGTTTGGTGGATTAATTTAAATAAAGTCTAAATGTGTTTACATTAAAGTGAGCATCTTATAGGCAGCATCCCCACTGTATTAATGGAACAGTTGCAGATAATTATATCAACATATATTATTGCCCGTCTATGCATTTCTCTATGAGTGGTAAGCACCTTCTGAAAAGTTGTGCTAACAGCGTTTTCCTGACATTTCATGAATGAGGATATATGTGGAGGTGAGGACGGCTGGAATCTACAGAAAAAGCCTCCGGACAACGAGAGCTCTCAAATGCAGACAAATGCAGTTTGGGATAAACATTTATATGTCTAATGAAATCATGCCCCACCAAATTCTTCTCAGTCAGGATGCTGAATTAAAGATGGAGGAGCGATAATAAATCACTGTGGACATTTGCTCATGTGCATATCTAATCCAGATATATTGAGACTTTTATTCAGAAAATGACAGTCAGACATAAAAAAGAGTACACAATCTTTTTATAATTAACTTTTAAGAATGTTTCCAAGAGATAAAACACAAATGAGTGTTTGTTTAAGTCTTTCCAGAGAATTTAAATCTAAACAATACCACATTTGCTCACTTAACTTTGTCTTTTCATAAGATTGATTGTTCATACGTCAGTTTGATCCCAAATACAAAACAAATCATGAAGAATTAAAGTTTATGTGGAAAACTCTTCCATGCAATCCAGCAAGGGTTGCATAAAAGTTGAGAAAAAGAAATATAATGCGACTTTTTATGATTCTAACACACTTCACTTCCTTCTACCACCATCCATTTTATTGTATAATAGTAATTTTGGAATCATTGATTGTACTCAGAATGAGTATATTTAATCTCTACACCTTTGAAATCCAACCAGAAAAAACAACTACTAAATTTAATTCATGATGCGCAATATATTGACTTGAAAACTGCTTTAATATATGGATAGGAAAAAGTCGTGTCAACAACAATTAAATGATTCATTTTTTAACCTGTTGGATATAAGCATGGATCATTTTTATGCTCAAGAGATTCCTGCATCAAACAAGTTTAGATTGAAAAGTAATCCTGTTTAGGTTTTAAAAGGTAGAATATATGAATCTATCTTTTTTCAGATTAAGTCATTTTTTAAATATATTTTTCATTACAAAAAATTTTTTTGTTTTGAATTAAAAGAACCTGATGACTCTCAGTTGTAAAAAACAATTTAAATTGGGTTTAATGACGAATGTGGGAATTAAATTTGTTAGCGACATGTTCAAGAACGTTCACAACCGGCTAATAATGACGTATCATTGTCTTGGTGTAATGAATTGTAAAGTACTGGTAAGGAAAATGTTAGCACGCACTTATGTTGCTGACGTACAGCTCCATTACATCACACTCTAGTCCAGAGGTAGGCAACTCCAGGCCTCGAGGGCCACATTCCTGCATGTTTTCCAACATACCCTGCTCTGGCATCTTCTAATTGGCTGGAAATACCAGAGCCAGGTAACCAGTCATGAGTAGGGCTTGAAGATCTGGAAATCATGAATGTTGCATGCATGGAGTGTGCACATGATATGCAAGTTCCCGTAGGATGTCCACACAAACTACACTCTGATTGTCTTATTTACTCATTCCTAACAGTCAGGCTGTAGGCAGGGTCCCCATAAACAATGTACATTTATCACATGAACAGCACTAACAGGCTCCTTGCTCAGTCTGCAGGATCTCAAATCCTTTCCAAAAAATGGTGCAGCCACAGACTCTGCTGCCGACGTCGCAAGACTCCAAACTCACGTCGGTTCTCACAATAACCTGATCCAGGTAATCAGCAGCAGATAAGGCAGGATTTCTGAGAAAATCAGGCCCTCAAGGACTGACTTTGGACACCCCTGAATTAATACTTTTGTCCAATATAGTCTTCCATGTATATATTTGACCGTGTTACTCATATTGTGTAACAACTAAAGGAGATCGGGGTTGGTTATCACAATTACGTAATGTTTACACTACGGTGAAAACAGCGAGTACAGCGGAAAATTGGTTTTATTTTGAAAAATTTACAAGATTAGGTTTAGGTGGTTAATAGTCCAAACTTCACACAAAAGTCCTCCGGCTCAGCTCTGGTGCCGGCAAAAATGTGAAGCCAATGAAAGAGAGGCTGGACCAGACTGGATGCAGTGTGAGTGCCTCTCGCACTTTTTCAAGTTATGTAAAGACTCCGGCGTCTGCACCGGAGCCGGACCAGTACACAGTGGGAGTCCAGGGCGACCGTGATATCTTCTACATGCCTACAGCTTTGTCCACTGACACCTGGAGACATCCCATATCCACCTGTAAGGGCAGTTGTGACGTAGCCTTTACTGAAACTCTACTTCAGCGGGGTCCCAATTCAGCCTCCAGCTGATTTTCTGGAAACGCTGCTGATTACCTGGATCAGGTGTGTTTAGCCAATAAGGAGCTTCAATGGCAGATTGGTTTAAAACATGTAGGACACCGGCCTTTGAAGCCTAGATTTGGACACCCCTGCTCTACTTCTAACACAGGTGGGTATATCCATCAAGGGTAAAGGTCATGAATTCATCTGCCTTGCTCTGACACACCAAATTCATGTTTGGTTTCAAAACTGGAGGCTTTGATCTGCTCTGTTGGCTTCTGTTCCAAATAAACCACAATTTTCAGTCACCAACAAACTCCTAGTCACGCTTACATGGCACTGAAGTGAGCGTGACTGCGCCCAAAATGTCTCCAAAGATGCATCTTTCTGCTCTGCCTGCTAACACAATTCCCTGCCACGATTCCTGCCATGTCTCTGCATTCACATGGCAGCGCGGTGGTTTTGAAATAAAAACGTGGCCGTCCTTCGTTTTCTGCTCCGAGACGCGTTGGTTGGTACTGAGAAGGGTCTGTGGTCCAGCTGTTCAATTTTCCCCTCAGTTTTGGGAATGGCTGCATGTGTGAGAGGCTCTGAGGGGGCGGAGAGGATGGATTCAAGAAAGTGTGGGACTGCTGACACGTCAGATGGGAATGATTCATTTGGTTACATTCAATCCCACAGAGATGAAAGGCAGGAAGGCAGAAGAAAAGGACAAAAAAATTAAAAGAGGAATCCATCAATTTCTTCGAGAGCAACCCTCGTTTCTGTCTCTGCTCGTGTTTTTCTAGAGAACCAGCTTGTCAATTCTGTTTGTGGTCTCAGAGCTGAAGGAATGTCTGGATTCAGGGAAGATCGGAGCTGCCAAACTTTTCAAGGGTGTGTATAAACATGATGAGGCTGGAATAAGGAGGAAGATTTCTTAAGATGGAAAAAAAAAGGTTTTTTGCAAAATACACGGGAAGTTGATGTCAGTGGTTCCAAATTCTGACGCAAATTGGTTCAACTTTCTTCACATGGTGTCACATAAGCTGCCCAGAGCGAAAGGAGCGTGGGTGGAGGAGGAGACGGAGAGAAAAGGCTGCAAAAAAAAAAGCTACAGTAAGCAGGAAGAACAAACAGCACATTTAAGTTAAACCCACCCCAAAAAAAAAAAAAGAATCCAAAGGAAACCTGTAACCCACGGAGTCAAGAGCGCACAGCAAAAACAAAAGCAGAGAAAGTTGGGCCAAATATGAACCAGCTGCTCCACTGCATCTCAGATGTGAGACAGAGAATGTGCACATGCACTTACAAGCACCAACACACACTCCTCCTTCCAGTTAGCATGCTGTGACGCAGAGCCAAGCGTATGACTATTTCATTTGTCACCTTAGGGAATCTCAGTCCAAGTACTGAGCGGGGGGGAAAAAAATTCTCTGCTTGGCCATTTATAAAACATTTTTTTCTGAGGAATGCTACCAGCTTTGTGTATTTTCTTTCATGCTTTGGTGCACAAATGTGTGCCAAGCCCACAATATAACGCATGACGTGTGCAGAGTAATAATGTATGAAATACAGCATGTGGTCTGTTGCCAGGACAACAGCGCTGCCCACACTGTAGCAGCGAACAGCATCAATCTCCCTGCATTCTCCTTCTGCTGGACTTCATGGTCCATACTCCCCACATCTATTCTCACACTCCTTCATAAACATCCTTCAATCAATAATCTTCCTCATCCTCGTTGTTATTCCTGCAGACATGCCACTTTGTCTTCCAGGAATCTCCTAAACAGATCCAGTTCAAGAGCAGACACTCGCGTAATGTATGGGAGTCTGCTTCCCTGACAGATTCATATCTACCCCACAGCTGCACCACCAACTCCGGAGGCTGGAGGAGGAGGGAAGGAAGGGCAAAAGGGCAAAAAGAGGACAGCCAACCGGTGTGTGATAAATCTGTGCAACTGTTGAAGTAAATGGATCCCATTCAGGTTTACAGACTTGATGGCGTTGTCCCAACAAACCCTACTCTATTCCTCATGTCGTCTTTGAAACTGTGATAAACCAGATGACTCTCTTCAGAGAGCTGGGAAGCTTTAACGACATCATACTTCACACAAGATATGTGGACATTTAAATGGAGGCTTTTGAAGGAACAAAAACTGGATAACTGTACTAACATTTCCTTTTTGGAACTCTTAATGTCTCATAAATGAGAACTCATTTTGCCACTGTTCTTGAATGTATGTCGAGACCCATCTAAACATAAAACAGTTCCACAAAAAAATTCAACACAACTGGTTTTTCAAATAACACCCCATAAAAAACTTATAAAGAAATTCAGGTGAAGTAAAAACCAGTTATGCCTCTTTTTGTTGTGTGAGTCCATCCTACAGTTGTGTCATACTCTACTAGAATATGCAGAACGGTAAATGGTGCTAGCTAAAACCGCTGTCACATATAGGGATTAATCCGTACAGGTGCTGCAGTTTTTGGGTTGTTCGCTCCCCTGGAGGGTCCTAGAGAAGAGTGGCCCCATTTTAAGCGACGCGCAGGTGTGTCTTTAAGTATAGTGGCTTTTTTTATTTCTGGAACATTGTGTGTAACAGGAATTTAATGTTGTTTAAAAGAAGATTTTGGACAGCTAAGAAGGGAAACAGACTTGCTAGCTTAGCGCCATTTCTAATGTCGTCATCCCTTTCTGCCAATCAGCAGGTGGCATCTGCAACTCCGTCCCAACCATTCCGTTCTATTTTTCTTTGGACCTGCAACGAATGGGTGCCCTGAAGAGGTACGATTTGGAACCGTTTAATGGGTCCATTTAGCAATGGAAATAGTCAAAATACTGTACCGGAACGGCAGTGCCGTCACTGTTGGTCACATGATTCATTCAATTTTTAAAAAAATGTGTTTCCACTGCAGTTTTGCAAAATATGTCAATTTCAATACCCCTCAAAAACCACCTCCTCCAAGTGCAACGACTTTTTCAGATAAAACCAAGTTTTTTCGAAAATGACGCCTTTCCATTAGGCAATTTTATTATCACAAAAACCAATTTCTGCGATTTCAAAATCAACGGACACATAATACACGGCAAAAACAGAATCTTAAGAAAAAAAAGAAAGCAGTAAGTATCTGACATCCGCCATTCCTTGACAAGTATGTTGACCAAAGTTTATTCCAAAATCCTTAACAATATACGTATTTTTAAATTACATTTGGGAGGGAAAATTGAAAAAAAGACACATCCCTAGTGAGTAAATTTGAGCTCTGATTTACAATGATCAAAAAGCTGACATCCCCCACAGGGGAGGAAGAACTGTAGAGGAACGGTAACATTTTGGTACTTTAGGTCAGTTTCAGGAAGGTGGGGGCTTGAGTTGACCACATATCAGGGGATTACACTTTTATTCAGTTTGAGATTACATTTTTAGAGATTAAACTCTGTGTCATTCTGGAAACCATCCAGCTCCAGCAAACCCCAAACCACACATGAAAAGAGAAAAAAAATAAAACCTTTATAATCTAAAATTAAGACTGAACAAGGGAGCCAAAGTTGGACAGTTTTAAAGAGAATTCTGAAAAAAACATGAGGAAAAGGTTTAGAAAAACAAGATTTGGGCAACTTTCTATACAAATTTAATTTGGACTATTGAAGATTTTGGGAGGATTTGAACAAAATTCTCAACAAAAAGCTCAATCAAGTGCAGATAGATGAGCACAACCATCTTGCATGAACCATATTTTCACGTTGAAAAGCAACCTTAGTCACCCTAGCATCAGAGATCATGAAGTTAATCAACTGAAAGATTGTTTTAGTTAGTCATTATTATTGTTCCATAGCTATTTTGTAAAACATTCTAGCTCTCATGGTTAAACTAGACTTCCTTACACCTTTGACAATGAGATTTTATATTCTCTGATCGTCTTTTACTGTGTTATCTCAAATTATACTCCTGTTTAAGCCACAGTTATCTCATACACCTTTTTTAAGTTGAGTTTATTTGCAAATTAAGCTTTCCTCCTCTTTATGCTGAAATTAAGGATAAATTCATACACTAGCAGTGCATCATATGCCGGGATTATACGCTAAAGAACAAGAATCCGGTTAGATTAAACCCAAAGTTTCTGCGCCAGGCCAAACATTATTCATTGCACTTGTTCAACGTGTTTCCAGACCAAGAATTCCCCCCCAAAGCCTGATGTGATGAAATGTCTCCAAAAGTAGAAGAATAGAAGAAAAAAAACAGACTCTGGTGGTTTTTCCTTTATCATTAAAATTAGGGCATGTTACTATGACGACCTCAATTTGAGCAAAATGGTCAGGGAAAGGTCTTAATCTAATCCAGGTCCGCTCGGGTCAAAGGTCAGAGTGACCGAGAGGATAAAATCCAGAAAGCAAATCATAGAGAAAGTTTCCCTTTAAGTAACTCTAAGTGCAGCAGAGTAAAGAAATGGCACATCTTTTTAAATGCAGCCAGACAGGAAAAGCGTCAAACCCATTACTATAATTCTATATCCTGCACATTACAGAAATAGAAACTGCATGGAGCTTCCCTGATGCAGAGGCTGACAGCGTGCAAGCCCTAATAGGTTGTGTAGGCTATCCTCTTGATTTAATCAGAGAGTGTGGTTTCTGGTAATCCTATTTCATATACGGGTCTCACTCTAAGCCCCCCCTCCTTACACACTCAGGCAACACGTGCGGCAGGCGGGCAGAGTGGCAGAAAATCTGCTGCAGTGGTTTCAGAAGAGGCATCCACGTGCTGAACCGACGACGCTGCTCACTTATGAATCTGAGCGCGCCAGGCACGCTGGCGGAGGCAGGAAAACATGGATTTGACTGGCGGACCCAAATGCAACCCAGATAAGAACAATGACAAACACAGCAGCCTCCACACACAACCTGCCAATTGGAATTTGATCCATCTTTTTGAGCATTTCTGAGGAACTATGGGAGCACAGTCAGATGCTCTGTTCTGTCAGTGCAGAAACATCCACACATGATGCAGTTTGATTTGCAGTCCTTCAAACTTTAAAAAAATCTTTTTTTCTTACTAGCCCTTTTTATTTAGGCAACAAAAACAAAATGTCTTTGAAATAACATCTGAAAAACAAAAACCTGCCATTTTTGGTCTTTTAGATTGGTTTGTTTTCTTTGCAGCAGATACATTCAAATTTCGGTTACGGCACTAGTGCATCTATCAAAGGAGACGTCGGCGTCTTCTTCAGGCCATTAAGCAGCGAGCTATTGGAGCAGCTTCGGATGAAGAGATATAGGGAAGTCCTTGATAGTGATTTTAAAGAAGAAAATTCCACAATACACTCAACTTTTGATTAATGAAATAAATAAATCAATTTGAATCAATTGAAGCTTAATAGATCAAAAATCGATTCACAAAAGTATAAATCGATTTAGCACAATAAGTTAAAAACACTAGCTTGATGCTAACTTTCAATGGAATTTCCCATCAGACGGCTAATGCTAACGTTTGATCAACCCAGACATACATTACTGACTAAATGAACATCTTTAGAGACTCACAGACATGCATTTTCCAAATCCTTTTAAGGAAATATTTTTCAAAATAACCATTTGTGGTCTAAAACACAGTTTTTTGCTCGTACTTTCTTCTTCTTCTGGAAGAAAGTGTACTGTTATAGCGCAATCGCCACCTAGTGGCCAAACTGAAATGCCCTCCAGGAGAAGCAGAACAATGTTTACAACGTAAATGATCTGACCATTTTTATTAGACGTTCTTCTTTTGAGAATCTATGAAACACTGTATGCGATTCAAAATCTCATTATTTTATACTAACACATTTTACAGTATCTAAACTGTATCAGATTAATATAAAAAATAAAATAAAAAATATAAAATAAATTTAAAAATTGAATCGATCCAGGCTCTTGTGAATCGAATCAAATAGTTTCTGGAAATTATTGTCGATACCCAGCCCTAGTTTTGTGAAAATATGTCCATGTCCCCAAAAACCACCTCCTCTAAATACATTTCTTTCTTATATATGTGTGATTTTTCTAAATTGTCGTGTTTCCATTCAGCAAATTTATTATTCTAAATCCAGTTTCCATAATTTTATAGTCATGGAAACGCAGCAAGTGTTGCCACATGTTCACAATTAACTTAAATTAGCCAATAACAATCAAGACATCCTATACATACAGTTTTTAGAAAGGGTTTGGTGCTGCATATTATTGATTTTGTGACAACAACCTGCAGGCCAGACTTTGGACATGACTGCAGTAAATGTTTGATATGTCGAGGAAACAAAAAATCCCTTCCTAATCAATAACCTGAATAAACCATAATTACAGAAATAGCATTCACAATTTCTTATGTTTTTCAAAAAGATCTTTTTCAAAAAATTAAATACCTGCAAGTTTGACATTTTCTAAACAGCATTTATTGTTCTTTTACAACATACTGAAGCATCTCAAGGCTGTCCTTTAGTGGTAAAAATAAATAAATAAAACCAGCAGGACCTGCTTGATCTGCACATCTGTCTTCCTCATGGTCATTTCCACACATGAGCCAACACAGTGGCTACTTGTGAACTGCCAGAGGTCCCTCAGCTTCTTTACTCAAGTTAATGGAATTTTCTTGCTTTTTAAAACTCCTCAGTTTCTTCAGTTCTGACTTAACTGTGAACCTAATTTCACGTTTAATAAGACTTATCAAAGAGAACCGTGACAACACATGGCTTAATAATGTGGCGAGAGGAATGAGTATGCACATTTCTGCCATTGTGCAGTTTTCCACATGAAGCTACACATAGTTTGGCTCATGTGGCCTCAGGTTTGTGAGTAGAGAAGCAGCCAGGATCTTTGAACATTGTGCTTGCGTGAGCAAAACGTACAGTTCGCAAGCTCTAGGGATGTCTGGGGGAACTTTCCATTTACTTCCTGAGAAAGTATTAGTAGCTCTGTCGGACAACACCCTGCTTTCTCCATTTTGTCATTTGAACTACTTCACGCTACATTTCTCCTATTTGCTGAAGCTCAGTTTACCGTAGGAGCATTTGTTCAGCGCACACATGCATGAGAAAAAACAACCGAGGTGAGGTTGCACCCTGTTTTCAAACCCCTTTTCCTGTTTATTGTGAGATTTTTGTTTTGTTCTGAAAACAAAAAGCAGCACAAATGTACAGCGTGGACCAGGGATGGGCAAACTCATGGGCCACAAAGGGTTTGACGGAAGAGCCAGATCAGGAGCGGATGTGTGGAGTGTTTAGGTAATCTACCTCATAAGAGAAAGAAAAAACATGGAATCTGGATAAAAACATGCTTTGATTTTGATTTTAAATAAATATATACATTTTAAAACTTAACACTAGAGTTTTTATTTCAAAACTGTGGCTCTTACTAGTGCCACCTGTACCAATGATTGTATGTCCATCAGAGAAAAGTAACAAACTCAAAGAAATGCTGCGTTCGTGTTGTGTTGGACTGATCGGAAAAATGCCTGTCTGACTCAGGAAGAACACGTGAACATCGGTAAAACTACAACATCTTTCAACTCCATATGAACGCAGAATAACTTTCTGCATCTAAACAAAGGTCAATGTATTTGCAGTACACCAATACGTGTTATTGCTACACATTCTTCTGGAATAGAATACCAATAATAATAAGATAAATTTTGTCATTTAAAAAAAAACAGATGAAACTGTTGCTTTAGGAGTCTTAAATGTGCCATCACAAATGACCAGGAATAAGAAAATGCTCTTACAGACCAAGCTCTGATCTGTTCAATTTTTTATTATTTTTTTGTATACTGAATTTTACCTGTTTCACAATTGTTGTGTACTGTCCATCTTTAAAATTCTATTTTTGAGATTCACAATAACCTGAATCTATGTAGGAAAGATACAAATATCTAATCTTAAGTTACAAATCAGATAATGATAATACAAGTAAAGGAAATGGTGTGGTTGAGCAGGGGTGGGATTATATAAATTTGCGTCCATCCACACCCTTCCAGACACTCTTAATGAAAGGACAATGGATCTAAACTTCTAATGATTGACTGTATTGAATTGACGTTTTTTTTTTTTTTGATTGTTGAAATAAACCATTTCTAATCTAATTTATTTTAACTCAACCTATCAAGGGATGGAAATTATCCAGAGGCTGTAATCTGGCATGTTTACATTTGTTTTAATGTTCATTAATATGCATCGATCGTTTCTCAATAAAGTTAAAAACTCTCACTCCCAACTCGTCAAATATAGAAAATGTGATTTGGGGTATTATTTTGCATTATCCTAGCTTTTTGGACTATTTTGGCATTTAATAAGGTTTTTAAGGCTATTTTGGAGTTTTGCTAATATTTTAGCTACGTGCTGGCTAATTTGGCTAATTTAAGATTCTCCAGTTTTTTAGGCTATTTTGGAGTTTGGCTAATGCTTCAGCTGCTAGCTATTTTGTCTAATTTAGGATTTTTGTTTCGTATTCAAGGCTATTTTGGAGTTTTGCTCATATTTACGCTACATGTTAGCTGTTTTTGCTTATTTAGGCTTTTCAGTTTTTTAGGATAATTTGGAGTCTAGCTAATGTTTCAGCTGCATGCTAGCTATTTTGGCAAATTTAGGCTTTTTTTTTGTTTTAGGCTATTTTGGAGTTCAGTTAATATTTCAGCTACATGCTAGCTGTTTTGGCTAATTTAGGCTTTTTTTGTTTTTTAGGCTAATTTGGTATTTTTCAAATATTTTAGCTGGCTATCAGTTTCAGCCTTTTCAGCTATTAGCTTTAGCGATTTCAGCTATCAACTTCAGTGTTTTTAGTTATCAATTTCAGCATCTTCACCTATTAGCATTTGCATCTTCAGCGGCCAAATTCCGCTTATAGCATTCACACTGGCATTATCGCAGGTGATGCTATATATATATATATATAGGTTTTAGTTAGTTTAAAGCTAATGATGGTTAAGATGTCTGCTTTACATCCAGTTTGCGCATGACTAATGACTAGTCGACTAATCGGAAAAAAAAAAAAATCTGTGATTAGTCGACTATTAAAGAAATTGTTAGTGGCATCACTAGAGCTGGCTTTTTGTTTTTTTGACATGCTGGCTTTTCCCATCAAATGAAGGGTCCCCAACCCTCGGAACACGTTGATGGATGGGAAACCGGACGTGGAACCGAATGTGGGCCCCTGATTAGCATATGCATTCTTTTCCCTGTTTGTGGCCCTGTTCCGAGCGGTCCTCAGACCGGTACCGGTTTGCGGCCCAGAGGTTGAGGACTCCTGATTTAATGGGAACAGCCAGCATGACGAGTTGGTGGACCCCAACTCGTCAAAAAGTGACCAACGGGAGCCCTAACCCTACATCCATATATGACGAGTTGGGAGTGAGAAAGCTTTAGTTTTTATCAGAATTACACAAAAAATAAAACAAGATCAAAGATAATCAATACAATTTATTCCAGTTTGGCGGGAAAGATTATATCTTTTAATGGGACGCATGAAGCCGTAGTTTGCCCACCCCTGACCTAGACTTTAAAAAACAAAAAAATCTGTGACTGACAAAAATATCACTCATCCAGTACAACGTGAAACATCTATAGCCCTTTGCAGCAACATCCTATGATCTTAAAACCACAGATTTGTCTTAGCTTAAGTATTCCAGGGTTTTCTTTAATGCACTCAGATAATGTGAACTAAATTATTCATCAACTACAGCGGTGTATTTAAGAACGGCTGCACTGTTTGACATCCAGTAACATTTGCAGGGTAAAAGTTCAGAAAATTTGCTTCTTTGTCCTGTTGTTTCCTGCTGAGTTTATGATCTGTAACTTTTTAAACCAAAGGAGCACCAAACTACCAGTGAAACAAAAGTTACACAGCTCAGCACCATAAGCCACGCCCACACAGAGGGATTTTTGGAAACGAAGGCTTCAGATCAACAGGAAAAATAGCTTTTTAGGACATTTAGAATCTGGAATTTTTGTAAAAAACTTCACAGTCCTAATTAAAACCCCACTGGGAACATTTAAAGAAAATTTAAAAATTGCTGTAGGGGGGCTTTAAGGATCAAAGCACTTTACAGTGACAGTTCCATCTGGCTCCGCTGTTGCGACTTGAGCACCAGTTTCAACGTTGAGTCAATGTATAGATGCAATCTGAGGTCCTGCGGCGCAAGTTCAAATATTTGAAATTTGACAAAGGTCGACAAATCGCATCAACCAATCAGGGACTCAGCTTTGGGTACAAGACTTTTTCAGTGGCCCAATCAGCAAATACAATATAAATTAAATATGCTGGATTGATCTAAGCGTTCTCGTCTTGAAGTTCTGTCACAAACGGGCAGACAGCTGGTTCCATGTGCAACCGGTTTATTTGTTCACAACCAAGCAGAGCTAAAAGTCCATAAAACTAAATCAGGGTCAGACAGGAAGAGGTCTTACAGGAGCATGGGATCATCCGAGAAGAGAGAGTAGAGTAGTCAGAGTCCAGGTGAGGATCGGATCAGGCAGCAGGCAATCAGAATAAGCAGGGTCAGAGGCAGAAGATCAGGTCCAGGTAGAAACGCTTGGCAATGCAGGCAGAGTGGCACAAACAATACTTCACACTGAGTACGGCTCTGTATGCTGCTTGAGAAGCAGCTGGGTGATTGCCTGATTGGAGACAGCTGAACAGCCTCCAGGAACTGTGAGCTGGGGCTGCTGGGAAATGAAGTTGCAGTCAGTACTCCCAGAGAGGCCAGAGGGGGAGACAGAGTGCTGACTCCTGACAAATTCAGTCCAGGGTTGCTGGACCCCGTCCTGACTACTGATGGGCGAAGGCACGTTACACCCTGGATAGGTCGCAAGTCTGTCTAGGGCCTGTGGGGCTGTAAATCAGTCGCTATGCCGACTGCCGGGTGGGTGACAACCTGCTCAAGCCTCCTGAACTTCGTGGTATTTTTCTTACTTTCATCGAGACAATAATAAAAAAGATCCTCTAATTTTATTATTATTTTTTCCCTCTCTAACTAGTGGGGGACAGGAAGTCACAGAGAGCCGTCATTCAGGCACAGCTCCCGCAGCAGGAGTGAATCTCACCGTGCCAGGAGAGTCTATGAACCATCTCATGAAGATGTGTTCACCGATGTCCTGGTAGAACGCTTCAAAGTAAAATAAACCTGGTCTCAAAACATTTGCCATGTCATCCATGCATTATTAATCAGATTAATAACAGACACCACTCCATGTAGCGATCAGTATAAAAAATATTTGGTGGTAGCTCCTCCTCTCTAACAAATTTTTGGACAAGCGTCAAGCAGCAAATTCACCATTCGTAGGCGGGCGAGGTGGGAACCGAACCTGTAATCTTCCTCTTAGAGGTCGACCGCTCTACCTCTGCACACAAATGAAAACCCGACCAGATTAAAAAGCCTTGTGGCCACTAATGCTATGTATTGACACAGTAGGTATTTAACCTACATAGGCAGTCATGAGACTAAGTGATGCATTAAAACCTTGTGTGACCTTCATATACCTTTAAAGGAAACTCAATTGCAAATCCCCTCACGTCCTATAGGAAGCATGAGAGATTTGCTCCATGTTTTATGGCGTGTATCATCAAAATCTGTTGAAATGCTTCAGTTAAAAGTAGATTTGTTAAAATATAACAAAAAGTGGTTTTATTTTGAATGGGAAACCTCCATATGTAGAGGAAGGATCGTGACAATAATCCAGCAAAGACAGATTTACATTTGTGTGTGCAACATGTTCTGCATACACTAAAGAATTAGGGAGAGTGGTTGAAAATGATTACGTTAATGTGATTGGTCTGGAATATGCAGAAATGTTGATCTTTCAAGGACATGAAAATATTTCCTTTAAGACTCACTCGTATTAAAATTATGTTTCTTTAAAACATCTAGACATGAATTATGAAAGCTAAGCTACAAGTGCTGAGTATCTTACTAAATCATTGACAAGCAATGAAAAAAGTGCAGTTTGAACATACTTGTAACATCGGCACAAGTGCCCAATACATCTACTTGCAGACAAATAGATCCATTAAGTCTCATCTGAGATGCCATCTGGGTCCAAACTGTACGACTGGATAGCTCCAACTTTTTTGTTGCATTGGCAATTTTGGTTTGGGGGAGTGAGGGGAGCACGTAAACAGCGTGCGCTAAGCAACATGGAGTGGCAGGGGAGGCAGGGTTGCAATTACCTATTGCCATTCAGCAGAAACTTATGTTCCAAAAAACAACAAGTTTTTCTTTTGGCTAAAAACAGCTTGATTGTAGAACACCACTGGGAACACTTTGAAAATAGATTAAAAGATGATCTGAGGGATCTAATGTCACAAGCAAAGACTACATCTGCACTATTAATGTTTGCATAATATTAGAATTGGCAAATAATTGCAAAAAAAATGCAAATATTGGTAAAGTAGAACATCAAAATTGAAACCAATGAGCTTTGCAACCACAGCTCTTTGACCATGAACCCTTTGGAGCCCCTACACCAGACTTCCGTCATGTCTCTTTCACTACTTTTCACACCATGGAAAGCTTACCAGCAGCACTGACATTGGCTCTCACATCCAAGTGTTACGCCTGCTGAGAATGTCATGCCCTCAGCAAAAGTGCAAAGTTGTCTTCACTGGAAAACAATGTTAAAGGTCAATCTATATTGCTCTTTCATGACAGTTTCTACATATCAGAACCTGCACTGGATTCCAGCACCTGTCGGATTGGATTGCAGTTGAAGAACAAATTGTAAAAAAGAACAAATTGGGTGCCATTAAAAGCCTTTTTCTTTGATATTCTCAGCCTGGAGGAAGTTAATTTAGTTAATTTTGAAATGAACTGTCTGATTGTTCTGTTTTATGTGTGAAGTTCACATGTTGGACCTCTATAAAAGACAAACTCAGTTGAAACTGTGACCCAGGTGGAACTTTGTTGAATACTCACTGATGAAAATGGTGCTTTTGGGCTTTTTAACACATTCTTGTCTTTGTTTTCCTGGTCTGAGCTGGCATCTGCCTCAGAACTGTTTGCCTAAATAGCTCCAACATTGCTTTCCATCTTTGTTGCGCCACTATTTTTTGGTTGGGGAGGTGGGGGGCTGTAATCTAGCAAGAGAGCATGTAAACAGAGAGCTCTCAGTTGGGATTGCTCAGATCTCTGAGGTCAATTTTAATGAACGAGTACCACACTACAGGATAATTATGATTAAACGACCACTGTGAATGCTTTTTAAATAGATAAAAGAGGATTGAAGTGGGCCTCCACAGAGTGGAAACCAGCTCAGTGGCCTTGTGGTAGAGTGTCTGGCCTAAGAGTGGAAGGTCGTGAGCTCAAATCCCGGCTGAGTCACACCAAAGACTCTACAAATGGGAACCAGTGACTCCCTGCTTGATGCTCAGTATTAAGTGTTAGATTGGGGGGTTAAACCACCAAACAGTTTCTGAGCGCAGCTGTGGCTGCAGCTCACCACTCCCCCATAGGATGAGTCAAATGTGGAGAACAAATTTCACACACCTAGACTTTAATGATGACCAGTATTAGGGGCCAAATATGCTATTGACTTGCTTGAGAGTACTAACTCATGCCACCATGTTCTGTTAAAGAGTAAATACTCCAAATACCCGAGTTTAAAGGGCAGTAAAAGGTTAGGTTTGAACAGGCTGACTTGGTAACAGAAAAAATTGGTCAGAGGTAACCAGCACTTGACTTTAATGTTTAAAAAAAATGATAACAACCTACCTAAATTGACAAAAAGGACATCCATGAGAGTCTTTTCTCTCCTTGCCAAAGCGGGATGAATGAACAGATATTTTTCATCTCCGTCAAAGCCATCGTTCGCTCTTGGCAACAACAGAGCTGCCAGCAAACACAGCAAGATGCATATTAACACCTTTCACAAGCAGCTGACCGACAGGAATTCATTATCTCAAACAGGCAAGCGATGAAACGATGAGCGCTAAAGGGGGACTAGAGGCGGTGAGGATGCAGGTGAGGAACAAATATGCAGACAATTAAAGAAAGCAGGACGCCAGGCTGAAATCTAAAGCATCAAATGCAACTTTAATCTGACAAGTATTAAAGAAAATCTTTTGGAAAACTTCACGATTAAAAAAAGGACAGAATTTTTCATCTGGATCTTGGGACAAAAACAATAGAATTTGGATAATTAAATTTTTTTTCAGTGTTTTTTTTCTAATTTTAGAACCCAACAAAGCTGTATTTTTTCTGTCAGAACAAAGATGATCCAGGAGCTTCTGCAGCTGTTACCTAAATAGAACACAATATGCTGTTATAAATAGTGTGACACATTTATAAAATATTGTCTTGGTTCGCTTTGCACCCTCTCTGCTTGAATCGCTCTTCCTGTCACTTTTCAGATGTGGCGGGCTTGGTAAACCTGTCTGGATAGCTGGGTGCTTTGCTCTTTGAGGTGGAATTGAAGAAATGCAAAGAAAACAGACGTCCAGACAGGTGTAGTTCTTTCTGCAGATCTGTAAACTCTCAGGTGCTCACAATAAGGCTGGGAGCTGCTCCTGCTTTTTCCCAAATGCAGTCGTCTGCAACAGATCCAAAATTCCTTCACAAGTAAAGAACATATATCTGAAAGTTTCTACATTTATTATTCAAGAACTTACTGTATTGTTTAAAAAAAAAAAAAAAAAAAGCATAAACTACCAAAATAAAAGTCAATATGAACCTGTTCTCTTTCAGGAGGTTTTTAATTTAGGCATCATTTTCACACCACCCACTCCCCTCTTCCATTCTTAAATTCGCTGTCCTCCTTTCTCCAAACTCCCAAGCCATGTGTCTCGTAGCCGCTGTTGCTAGGCAACAGCTCACACCCACCAGTATGCATATTAGCACTTATATCACCAAAATACAGTTATGAAAATGTATGACTATAGTTTAGAAATAGATCAGGCCCTGCGTTGCATAACATTTGGTTCCTGCAGACGTTTTGATTAAGTTTTCTAAAACTTGGAGATAACTTGCTTGACAGTGGTTGGAGGAAATGCTCAAAGCTCATGCACAGAAAGAAAGGAGTTTTAGTTGAGGAAGTGTGGTAAAAAGAGCTTGTTTGTTTTATTTTAGATAAAAGTTAGAACATTGCAATTTAGGCGAAAAAGTAAAGTTTTACTGAGTGTCTGCAGATACTTTCACTCAAGGAAAAATGGATTTGATCGTTTTCTGATGGATTCCACAATTTGATTTGATTGACTTTTAGTGTAGTTTACCCTCACACTGCACTTTTGAGAGAAAACACTACCAAACGTTGTGGAGTAAAAAACTGTTTTGAATCAAACAGGCCAGATCAAAAGCAGCATATATTTAGAATGCATTTGGTGTCACCAATCTGTGTCTTTCACTAAACTTGTTTTTTTTTATGGTTCTGGACATATTTCAATACAAAAGCTTATATTTTCCTTCATTCATTCTGATCTGTATTCTTTTGTCAGAATTTAATTAACTTTTGTCTTTTTGTCCCATCTCAACCAATGCCCCATCGCTACCTCTCACCAGCATGCTTTATAGATGGTATTTTATATTTAGTATTTTTTTACAGTGGATCATATGCAATCATCTCCATCAAGACAGATTGTCTCAGAAGTCGTGCGATAACTTTGTAAACCAAAGTTATGCCACCATATTTAACATAGATAATGTGTTGTGATTTAGACAACAAACTTTATTTACAGTGTCTGTAACTTTTCCTCTGGCACATTTTTTTTTTAAATATATCAGCAAACTCAGACTTCCATCCAATACCATAGCTACTAGGGCTCCCACAAATGATTATTTTAATAGAAGACAAATCACAAATTCTTTTCCAATTAGTCAACAAATCGGGTCATGCACAAACTGGATGTAAAGCACAGATCTTCACCATTGTTAGCTTTAAACTAACTAAAAACTAGATATATAGCATTATCTGCAATAATACTGCTGTAAGCTGTATTTGGCCGCTAAGGATGCTAGTGCTGATAGCTGAAGATGGTGAAGTTGATAGCTGAAAACGCTGAAACTGACATCTAAAATATTAATTAAATGCCAAAGTAGACGAACAAACTGATAAAAAACCTAAGTTAGCAAAATAGCTAGCATATAGCTGAAATATTAGCTAACTCCATAATAGCCTAAAAAAAGTTTAATAAATGCCAAACTAGTTCAAAAAGCAAACATAATCCAATCATAACTTTCAACTTTACTACACTTCGACTTCATATAATGCAAAGTAACGACTAATCGACTATTAAAATACTCGTCGACTATTTTAATAATCGATTAGTCGTAGATTAGTAGACTAATTGTCTCAGCCCTACAGTCTACAATATTTTTGACTTGTAGATATTATTTTTAACTGTAGAATGTCCTTCTAGTAAGGCCTGGAATTATAGTTGCGAAACCTCAAAATGTTAAAACTATATTAGCACATACAGGAGCCATTCAAAAGTTACATAATCTATAATGATGATTTTAACAACATTTATCTCAGAAGCAGTCATATTAATCAGGATATTGATAATGATATTCAAAAGAAAAAATTCTAGTTAAAAATTTCAGTGAAAAACAGCTAACGTGGGTGTGCCTCAGGCTTATCAGATAGTAACCCTGTAAGGGCAGCAACTAAAAAGCTAAAACCCTCTGCACAGCTTTTGTTCAGAATGAAAGTGGTGAATGAAAAGGCAGAGGTTGGAATGACGTACAGGTGAATAAAAGAGCAAACAAAAAGATGTGGGTTATGAAAACTCAGACGTACCTAAAATATTCTCCCATGTTTTTCGAGCCATGAACACACAGCTACATCACTGCTACAAGTCCAGACCTGCAGACTGAGGGTGTGTGTGAGCTCTTTCACCTTCCTCAGAAGCCAAACGGATAAGATTGAGCTCGTGTTTTCCAAAAATGAAACAGGTCAGTGGAGGCAGAATGACATCAAAGTCGGATTTCATGGAATTCTACTGTCTCGCAAAGAAAACCGACCATCTACCAATTTGGAAACACTTGTTTCTTTAAAAAAAATGTTGGTAAAGTTTGAAACTGCTCTCACACTTTTTCAGAGTCCCTGTAAGGTTTTGTTAACGTTTCTGTTTGTATGCTTATTGATAACTAGGGCTGCCACAATTAGTCAACTAATCGACAACTAAAATAGTTAAATAATTTAATGGTCGTTACTTTATATTATATGGAGTTAGAGTGTAGTACAGTTGAAAGTTATAATGGCGTTGTTCTATAGCTTTTTGGAATATTTTGCCATTTATTAAGGTTTTAAGGCTTTGGGAGTTAAGCAAATACTTCAGCCACATGCTAGCTGTTTTGGCTAATTTAGGTTGTTTTGTTTATTACACTATTTTGAAGTTTAGCTAATATTTTAGTTACATGCTAGCTGTTTTTGCTAACTGAAGCTTCTTTTTTTTGTTTGTTTTTAAGGCTTTTACAGAGTTTAGCAAATATTTCAGTTACATGCAAGGTGTTTTGGCTAATTTATTATTTTTTTGTTTTTTAGGTCATTTTTAAGTTTACCTAATATTTCAGCTACATGCTAGCTGTTTTGGCTAACTTTTTTTATTTTTTAGGCTAATTTGGCATGTAACTAATATTTATAGCTGCCTATCAGCTTCAGCATTTTCAGCTATCAATTTCAGCATCTTCAGCTTCCAAATTCAGCTTACAGCATTCACACTAGCATTTCTGAAGATAATGCTTTAGTGAATATATCTAGTTTAAGTTTGTTTAAAGTCAATGATGGTTAAGATGTGCGTTTTACATCCACTTTATGCTTGACCCGATTAGTTGACTAATCCGAGAAAATAATCGGTAGTTAGTTGACTACTTAAATAATCATTTGTGGCAGCATTATTGATAACAATATGTATATATAAAAATATTTCTACAAGCAACAAGTCCATTTTGAATGTGCCATAAACTTCTTTTTAAATAAAGCTGAAATATTAACTGGTTAATGTCACAAATACATCAAACGAAAGTAAAAAATCTTAATTTTTACATCTAAAAATGAGCAAGAATAATTTAATAAGAAACATATGGCGCAGTGGGGAAGTGGTGAATCAATAAATAGTCATTTTAAAGACGAATCACTTTTTATAACTTCCATCACTATCATGGTTTTACAATTATATTCCTAGCAGTTTCCTTTATGTGCAGGAATTTTCCTCATTAACATTCTTTATAGCCCAAATGGAAAGAGAACCAGCAGAGAAAAGAGGAAGTGTGTGTGTGCTGCTTCTTCTTCTTCTTTTCTTCCTGACCTTCTGCTTTGGCTATCCATCACCGGTGAAGTGTGATTTAATGAGCACATTGGATGTCTGTCTCTCTCTGTTTTCCCTCAGTCTGTTTGCTCGGTTAAATGACTGCAAGCCTAAAGAAGTCTCCAGCAACAAAACTGAGGAAACAGGATGACTCAAAGGCTTTCATGAGGAAACTTTAGATTTTTTTTTATGCATATTGACCAAAGAAATGGGGGGTCTCCCTCTTTGCATGGGTGCAGAATTGCATGAACCTTCCAGGATCTATTGCCTCAGTTCCTGCAGTGCATCTCCTCCCTGCTGCCTATTTGTTACCTGCTGCAAGGGCATCTTTTCCCTCCAGTGTGCAAACTGACACATGTAGGCGACAGCAGGCCATACGCTATGAATTAAATGAAGATTGCACCCACATCGTATATGCAATGCAACACTCAAGAAGCTCCAGACAATCGATGAGTGACCCACTTAAAAGAATTAGTCAAAACCCTATAAATATTAGCTGTAAAGAGGGGGGAAAAAATATTTTTTCATTTCATTAACATAGGAGCAAAATGGATCCTCATTGTCCCACCTCTCATTGAATGCATTATTTCAGCAGCCACATGTAAAAATCCCTGTACCATTGATGGAAAACAGACAGCCCCGGAACAGATGTGCCACAATTCAGACAACTGGAACATTTCAAGCAGTGCTTGGATATGTCATCAGATTGTGAAGGCATGGAGAGACAATCGTCGTTCTATTGTCGAACATGTGCGTGTAAATGACCCCATCTTTTCACGCCACAGCCATGTGTGTTCAAATAAAAGGATCTGGAAAATGAAGGTGTGCCATCGGTGCCGCGATGTGACTCACATGAGCAGCCTTACCTGAATCTGGGGGAATCTTTAATACATTCTTCAAAGTCCACCGTCATTTTGGCGTTTTCTGTTGTATTCCCACTTCAGTTGACTAATGTCATTGCCCGCGGCTGGATGACGCGTGAACTGCGCGGATGGCGGCTGGTATCCCCCTGACGAGCAGCAGTCTGACGCCCCTCGATCGGCGGCTGCGTGACACAGAATACGAGTTCAGTCAGCGCGAGACGGCAGACTACTACTCTGCTGCTGCTGCAGCCGGCGAGAGGCGCGGCGAGAGGCGGAACAGCATCGGGGAGACTGCAGGAGGAGGGGAGAGCGCCCAGCACCGACAACCTGTCATCCTGCAGCCACAGACATGCATGGCAAGCCGAAGAGAGCAAGAATTACATACACGTAATACAGGAGTTTAGAAGGGCTATAACAGTGGCTTGCAGTCAGAGGAAAGTGAGGCACAGTCTTCCCTGCAAAATATATCTTAAAGGGTAACCAAACAGGACAGATGGAGACTCCACTCTCAGCCCTGATTTGAAAATGCAAAAAAAAAAAAAAAAGGGGGGGGGGGGCTGAGCGGAGGAGGTGTGGTCTGGATATGTGACCAACAGTGACATTAGCTGTGTTTCAATAATAGTCGCGTTTCCATTAACTCTGAAATTTCGAAAAACGGAATTTCAATATTAAATTCTCCTAATGGAAACACCACAATTTCGAAAAAACTCGCCTTTTTCGAAATAAAGTTTTTGCGCTCAGAGGAGGTGGTATTTGGGCCGTATCGAAACAGTAGTTTTTCGAAAAACTGTAATGGAAACACTTTTTTCGAAACAAACGAGTCACGTGACCATTAACCGGATATGACGTTTCGGACAGGAAGCAGGAAAAGCTTTTTCACAGCAACTGGCTGCCTTGGGCACCGCACAGCGGGCGCCACGAGAGGTCCCACAGCATCGCACAGCTCATCAAAAGTTGAGCGTGTCATGCGAAAATGCTGAATCCACAGCTATTCGGTGAATTCTTCAACCACGATTTCCCAAAAATGTTTGACTCTACGTTGCTCCCACGTATAAGGAGCCTGCCGCTCCAAGGCTCGGATCAGACGTAGACGTCTTCTCTGAATGGCAAGGATGAGAGCTAGCGCCGTGGCAGAAATGTGAATGAATCTACTGCACATCAAAATAGTGTTTATATCCGTCGCCATGTTTTTTTAATGACTTATCGCGGGAATTACTTCGAGTTTTTCGCATAATCATGGTTTAATGGAAACGCTGTTTTTTCGAAACAGTGTTTTATCGAAATTCTAGAAATTTCGATAAAGTTTTGCGCAAAAGTGTAATGGAAACGCAGCTAATTACACATTTCGCAAAATTTTAGGAAACAGTTTTGCAATGAGACTGTTTCCAATAAAACATAATTTTGCAATAAAGAACAAACCAACTCAAGCGATAATTAGTTAAAAACACGGCGATGGATGAGATCATGTATTTTTTTTATTTGATTCACTAAGAAGGAGCATTTCGGTGACGTCACAAAACTGTCCGGTTTGCGCATGTCGCGCAGCGAGCCTATTCACAACAGCTGCACGTGAGAAGTCTGATCAACGCTTTTTTTTTAAATAACCGTTCTGACAAGTAAGCAGCTGGACCCTTGTTTTGGTTGGAAAAAACGACAAGATCCATTTAAGTTTGTCACGGCACTCGTGCTCGTCCTCATAGGAGACTTTTGCGTCTAATTCAGGCTCCAAGCTGAAAAAGTGCAGCTACAGATGAAGCGATGAGGAAATCTTGGGGATTTTTTATGGAGGAGCTGTACAATTACCTTTAATACGGAACTTATAAAGAGCTGTGAAGCTATTGGATGTGTTGTGGCGCACGCTGTGCTGCGCTCAGAGCAGACACTTCATACAAAGAAGCGCATTTATTTCAAAATAAGTGTTTACATTACAGTTTTGTGAAAAATGTCTGTTTTGATACACCCCAAATACCACCCCCTCTAAGCAGAAAATTTTTTTTTTTTTTCAAAAAGTGTGAGTATTTTCAAAACTGTGGTGTTTCCGTTGGGAGAATTTATTATCGTAATTCTAATTAGTGAAATTTCATAGTTAATAGAAAAGCACCTATTGAGTGTAGCTTGAGGTAACTAAAGGATCTTTTTATTATTGTCTCGATGAAAATACAATTTAAAATATGATAAGGAAGGCACAAGCAGGTTGACTCCCCATCCAACGCGGCT
The DNA here is from genome assembly GCA_003999625.1 of Oryzias javanicus. Lineage (NCBI taxonomy): Eukaryota > Metazoa > Chordata > Actinopteri > Beloniformes > Adrianichthyidae > Oryzias > Oryzias javanicus. The sequence goes on along the minus strand of CM012441.1, from coordinate 6,261,147 downwards.
ATTTGTCTGTCAGTCTGTCTGTCAGCTTTCCAAGGGCCAGTTGATTGATGCCAGTTTGTGACTTATTTTGTCTTTTTATCCGCTAAAGATCTGCTTTAGAAATACTCTAGGTGAGGCCAGCAGTCCACCTGCCTCAAGGCAGAGGGCGCTGGTGAGCCCGAAGAATGTGACACCATGGCTAAAGAATAATAGAGTTAGCGGTAGCAAGTCAAGTGATAGCCTTTAGTTTTGTTTAGCATCATATTCTAAATGGAGGATTATGTGTCTAAACTCAGGAGTTTGTGGAGACTCGTCACTGATAGTGATCTTCATTGAGACGGAGACTTTTAAAACTGAAGAAAGAAAAGGAAGACTTCTACAAACAGTTTATTGGTACATTTATTCAGAGGAAGCGGCGGATGGACTTTTCAAAAGTAAGTCAATTGTAACTATTTTGGGGATTTTTTTCCTATGAGGTTGTAAACAGAAGAAAAATGTTAAAATGACATTTTTAACAACACACTTTAACTGCTGTCAATCAAATAGTGAATGAGCTACTCTGTAGGGTTCATATGTTTGTAAATCTGACTGATGACTTAAGTTCCCCACCAGCTATGAACCTCACCACACGTCACTGAGCTGTAACAATTCATTTTAACAATGGCTCAATTCATATGATAATTTGTGGTTGAGGATACAATTCATAGTCAATATTGGTTCATTTTGAACGATCCAATTCAATCCGATTCACTGAGCTAAAATCAATCCAGGAAATCTTTTTTAAAAGGTTGGACCAGTGTGAATTAAAGCTCAAACCCTAAATAAACTTTTTTCAGGTGTTTTGCTAAATGGGGCTTTTAAAGTGATGTCTGTTGGTTTTTGCCAAGTTTTTGATAAATCAAAATAAAATTGTTAAATTACTGAAAATGTTATTAAAAACCGCCTGTGTGCTAACCCCTCCAGGTTGAAATGAGGGATAACAGTTGAATTTTGTGATTGGTCAAACCATGTAAGTTTCAGAAGTCCCACGTCATGATCTGCAGCTCAAATAATGTTAACAGTCCTGCCCCCAAGCCCCACCCCTCTGACTGGAATTTCAAATTTCGGCTGAGGGTGGAGTCAGCCTCCAACTTGCCTGTTTTGGTCACCCTTTAAAGTACCTATAAGAGACTGTATAATAATCACTGGACAAATTTAATGGGATGTCACCCATAGAAAATACTTTATTTCTGGTTCCTGCAAAATTAACCTAATTCAGTTGCCATTTTTCCATGATATGGGCTCCACTATTTGGACCCAGACAACAGAAATTGGTCTGAGTCGGTCTGAATCATGTTTATAAGGCAATTGTTCTCCCTAACCAAGAGTGAGCTTGTTGGAAAGCCACACCCCTTCCACTGAAAGTGGCTTGGGAGAATCTGTCAATCAAACATACAAGGTGGGACCAAGTTATTCAGTTTTTACTACTTGAATTACTTGCATTAAAGAAAGAATATCGCGGAAAAAAAATAGGATTTGCAAGAATATGTTAAGAGAACGGTATCAGAGCAAGAATAGTTATCCTTACTAAAAGGAGGACTGAGTATTGACTGTTTTTTGTGTCTCTGAATTCGGACGTCACTCCCACTAGATGGCGTCATCAATAGTTGTCGTCATCTTTATTAGCATGGAGCTTTTAGCAATACATAAAAAATTGCTATTTAAAACTTTTAAAAAGTCATGCTAAAAAAAGTCATTACTCACATTTTAATTTAAACTTCTGCTTCAGCGCACACCCACGTCAAGAAATGCACTTCTCATTTGCGGCACAGAGCAGCATGGAACACCCTCGCTGCGGGGGGTTCTGCATTCCTCTGCGGTGAGGGTTACCCCTTAAAAAAAGACTATTTCGGACACCACTTTCCCTTCAAATGCCCCTACAATTTGAGATGTTGGGAGAAGCCGTAGGAATAGAGGAAAAGTACAGATTCAGAAAAATAATAAAGTCACCTTTGTGATCATGTCATCCACCATTGGTACTTTCAAAACCCCAGACCCTGAATGAATAAAGTCCAACTGGTTTAACTTTCCACACATATTCATTGGCCATAGAGTTTAACTATCATAGATTTGAACGTGGAAGCAAAATAGGCGCATTTATAAACATTTACATAGAATTTTCATTAAAAGTGGCGGCTTATACTCGATTCTGAGCCCAGTGTAAATGTAGTATTACTGTTCTCAAACCTCAGATGTAAATAAAAACCTAAAAAGGAGAATTCATAAAGCATCACTGAAATCAAATCAAATTGTGATACACTGACTGCAGTACGCAGCATTTCTTTTACTCATTGTTCTAACCAGGGTCCATTTTAGCACCATGAATTTAACAAACTGTGTATTTCTTTCCAAAGAAGTATTGAGCTAAATAATTTCAAGGCGCACCTGCTCGGCTTTATCAACTCAAGGTCATTTTGACCTGAGTGCTGCTGCTGCTATGCAACAGTGGACGCTCCGAAACAGCAGAGTGGAGACGCAAAGCTGACATGCTCGTCACCATGGCGCTTGGCTACAATTGCCTCACTGATGCTGAATTCAAATTCAAATTCAAATAACTTCATTTATCTGTCAGGAACTTCATTTGCAGACCAAACATCAGCAAGAGTAAAGGCCCACACAGACAAAACTTTGTTAAACACATTCATCTGGAAAAATGCAAAAAAAAGAAATAAGATAAATCGATAAAATCAATAATAGACCAACACTCAGTAACACTCCATTTTATCAGCTATTTAGCAGACAAATTGAAGTGAGAATGAAACTGGTTGTGGCTCTCTTAGTTTTGAATGAGAGGGACCTGAACCTGCAACCTGATGGTAAGTAGTTTTGTTAGTTTCATTATTGCTTGTGCATTCTGTGCTAACTTTTTTTTAGCCAAGTTCTAGTTTTTTTTTTTTGTTTGTTTGTTTGTTTTGTTTTGTTTTTCAATTTTAGGCTACTATAATACCAAGTGAGAAACTGAAATGATACTGTTGCACATATCCTGGGGGGAGGGATTATGAACACTCTGAAACAAAAAAAAAAGTGAATTAATTTCTCATTAATTCTGGTTTATTTGTTTGTACACATATTTAATTTATATTTGATTATCTTGTAAGAATTACAATGAAAACTTCACCTGCACTGTTCATTACCCAAGTATTTATCTCTGAGTTACAGTGGTTGGGTTTTTTGCTAAAAAAAAAGTCAAAAATTGACTTTAAGTCAGTGAATCGGATCGACTATGAATAAGATCGTCACCCACAAATTATGAATCGGACTGTTGCTAAAATGAATCATAACCCCCAAATATTAAAGGCGGAGAGATTGTAATGGCGAAATATTTAAATATTTAGTTAAAAAACAAACAAAAAAAGATCCATATGAAAGCATGTTTTTGTCATTATAATAAAAGGCTACTTCTTTTTTCCATCAAGCTAAAAAGCCCAAAGAAAAATAAAATTTTTTTTATAATTTGCTTGTTTAAGTTGGAACTATATCTATACGTTTTTTGAGCCACAAAATTATTACATGAATCAAACTGTTGCACCCTAATAATAAGTCAAGATCCTTGTTTGCAATTTCGGCTTACATTTTTGACCAAAATCAATTCTAACGTAATTTTGCTTTAATTGAGCTTTAACTAAAATAAAAATAAAATAAAATGAAATCTAAAGTTATGCTGACTTCTCACTTATCCTGCTCTGGCTCTTCACTTTATTCTTGAATGATTTCTGTAGTCATCAAAGGCCTCGCGCTCCTTCCGTTTACACATTTTCTTACAGCAAAGGACCGAAAGATGAAGAGTTTAAGTTTTGTCCTGTAGAAAACCCCAGTTATAGTTGGGCATTTTCTAAATAAAATAGAGATAAATAATAGAAGTAGCGTATTTTACATAAGACTACAAATTCCCTCTGCGGTAGTCGCCGTTTGATTACGTCATAATTACGAGCCATTCACGCACGCGGCTCTTCCTGCAGCGGTGGATTGTCAAAGTCAACGTTTTCTCTGGTGTTTTTAACCCTCGCAGCCTAAAACATGTCTCATTCTGGCGCAGTTTCGTAGCTCCAGCGTCGGATGATGTTCAGAGTTTCGCTCTTAATAAAGTCAAACATGTAATTGGACGTTAGTGGAGACATTATGCACAATTGCGCTCGATACCTCATCTTTTTTCAGTACATTGGCACAAAATACAGGTTAGTCCCAGGTTAAATGAGGCATTTAAAGCAATGTCATTGGCGGCACCATTGAAATAATGTACATTTTGATTTATGCAGCGGTGTAGTGAAAGTTCCTCCACACCAGATGGTTAAAAAGGGAGTTCAGGATCACTTGGAGGTAAATGATGATTATCTGTGTTTAGTATTGAAGCTCTATTCGACACAGGGATGCGAGAGAGTTTACAAAAGTGTTTTTACTTCAGAAAGTGAAAATACATTACGTTTCAAGTTGCTGGCACAACTTTAAAGCAAATTTTGTTGTTGTGGTAAAAAATAGGAATTCCCATTGGAATGCTCTCAAAAGTTGTACACATTTCTTTTTAATTAAAAAATATTCTTAAAGAAGAAACTTGAGGAGTATGCTATGCGTAGTTTTATCCATCTGTCTGTCCAATATTTGATATAGGGACAGAAATACAATCATTTCATTCTTCTTACTGCTCCTTTCATGTCTTGACGATGTGTGAACTTGTGTTATATTGAATATGCATTATGTTTCTCCTAATAAAAGGATGAAAATACCAAAAATAGTGGTATTGTTATGTGGTTACTACAGGACATAGCTCTAATTCATCCTATCCAAACTGCCTATGACTGACAGCTTAAGATGTGTATAGTCTGGCCTGTCATTCTTTTATTCTATAATTTTCATAAAAATATAAAATAATAAAAATAACAGTTAACTTTCATCTTTTTGTGAGGTTGCATCCCACCCCATCGTCTTGTCTAGTTGTGTTGTTAAAAGGTCAGAAGTTAAAGGCCTTATTGGGTGTATAATTTTAATAATCTTTCTAGTGTTGTTATCAGTGCAGATTTCTTTTTTTTTATCCTATTTTGTGTTTTCACAGGAAGCGATTCAGAAGTTGAAGCCCAACAATCCCGTGTCCGTGTTTGTGTCGAGCAGGACGGACACAGGCGTGCACGCCTTCTCCAACTCTGCTCACTTTGACCTCCAGCGGAAAAACAACAAGCCACCGTTTGCTGAGGAGCTTCTGGTCGAAGCTCTCAACTACCACCTGAAGCCGGAGCAGATCAGGTGAGGCCGACCTGTTCGGGTGGATGTGCTCTCTAAAGCGGGACTTTTGATGCTGAATATCAGCTCCACCTTTTTCCTACGACACTCACACGTTCTCTTTATCATTTCATGTTTTTTATCAGCTTTCCAGATGCATACCACTATCCTCCCCAGTGTTTGTGAAGCTCCTCAAAATTTATATAAAAATATATTTGCACATGAATATGTTTGGTTTTTTTTTTTGCTTAAATTTGATCAAATCAAAACCTGTTTGCAAAGATTTGTTTCTAAATAGTGACAAATCTTTCTGGGTTGTGTGTGTGGGTGATGTTAAGACTCCTTTGCATTTTAATTTAGATTTATCTATAACATTTATGACATTTAATCTACACTGAACATAAACATTTCAGAAGGAAAGTATTTTCAAGACTCTTGGAAGTGGCAATCATAAACAATAAGGGAAAAGCAGAAAGGAAAAGAAGAAGAAGAATCATAAGCAATAAATATAACAAATCTTTCAAAGGTTTGCTTCATAAAGACTGTGAACAATATCCATATTCTACTATTTTTTAAGCTTGAAAAAGTAGAAGATTTGATTTTAATTTAGGGTTTTTGGCTTACTTATGATACAAAGTTTACTTTTGCATTGTGGTCCAGTGAGCCAGCAGTCCATGAAAGCAAAAGTCCAGCAAAGGAAAGACTTTACAGACCACTCCACAGAAAATTGTGTTTTTAATGTGTTCTTGTGCCATTTTTCTGATGATGGAGAATAAGTAAAAAGAAAAGTAAGCTTGAAATTGAATTTCTAAATATTTCTTTATTCAAATCATTGTGAATATGCTGTATATGTGTGTAGAAAGTAAGAATATGTACATGTATTGCGAGAAGAAAAAAGTATAATAATAATTATTTAATTTGAACAATATTCTCGTTTTTTCGCAACTCTTAATTAATTTATTAATTTCATTTTATTTCATCTTTATTTATCCAGGCAGGACAGATTGAGAAACAGCATTATTATTTACAATACGAAAAAGGTGAGACCTTTTGAAAAAAAATAAAGGAAAGAGGTCACAAGAAATAAAGTTGAATATAATCAGAAGAAAATACACAGTCTAAAAATATTAAACCCCAAAATCATTTCTCTTTGTAACTGCAGCGTTTTCTTTTTAAAAGGGTCATTAAGATGAGTTTTTAAAATCTGCTTGGGAAATAAAAGCAAAAATAAATAAAATAAATCTGAGAGGGGTTTTTTTGTTAAATCATTCCAGCTTCTAGCTGCAGCAGAAAAATATATATATATGTAATATTTTATATATATATAATTTTTGTTCCGTAAATCCTTTGAAGCATTACTACAGGAAATTTTTTATATTTAGTTTTTAGTTAGTTTAAACCTAATGATGGTTAAGATGTGTGCTTTTCCTCCACTTTGTGAATGACCCGATTAGTCGACAAATCAGAAAAAATAATATGTTATTAGTCGACTATTAAAATAATCGTTTGAGGCAGCACTAATCTAGAGCTGACTTTCCTACTGAAGCCTCCTCTGTCTCCTCTGACGGTCTTCTATCTCATTGATACACTGCAGTCTTTTCTGTTCTTTGCTTGTTTATGTTAATTTACAGAAAACAGTGGAGAAAAATAATGTGTCTGCTTTTCTGTGAGTTCATGAACCTGAGCATAAAAATTGACTGCAAAGAAGACGGAAGCGACACGTCAAAAAAGAAGCACAACATTTTGGTCAAAAATAATAAACAACCTGAAGTCCAATCTCCTCCAAAATCCCATGTACAGGGGAGTGCAGGTAACAAACCTTAAACCCAATCATCACCAATTAACAAATTAAAGAGGGGAAATATCCAGAACTACAAATTAGACAAGAAAATCTGCAAAGGAAACTACATACAGATAAATTCTCCAAATATGTTGTTAGCTGTTGGTGGATGTCGTTAGTTGTAAAAGCTCTTCTGAACGCTCTAAAAACAAGGGTCACCTGCAGCGTAAACACTCGCAAAATATGCAACAAACTAATGAGATGAAGGGAACCAAAGGGAGTTGATGCGTTTCGAGCAACATTAATCTTGCTTAGCATCTGCATCTGCAGCTCATTTAGCTGGCCATTCAGCAGTTTAAACACACCAAGTTACACTTTCAGAAAATCAGCAATCGAAAGCATTTCCTCGCTTGGGTGTCCACATGTTCTTTGTGGATTCAGTGAGAGAATTTGATCTTGGTTTGCATTGATGCTAAAAAGTCGAACTGGTTGATCTTCATCACCGGTTTTGTTAATCATTTTTATGGACAGAATCTCTAGATACAGTCGGGAGGCTGTAGGAAGTCGGGTTTGGGAACCACAGAATGTGAAACGACTGGAATGAGAATCGGCAACTCCAAGTTATTGGAGGTCATGGGTTTTCGACCAAAAATAGGTGGTTTGCCCTCTCTGAGTAAATGTACAGCTTTAAGTGCAGAAGTTTAGGTTTCTTAGGGTTTTGTTCATGAGTAAAGGAAGTGTGAGATTGACGGATGATAGGTACAGGAGGGTCCCCATTAGAACCCACGGTGGTCAGGATTGTCATTGCGGCGCCCCGGGTCAGCAGCCCTCATTGGGTGCGCGCGTTGCAACCATATGGTTTCTAACAATGGGACGGTGGCAGTGGGACAGCAGCACAGGGGCAGGGAGATGGCAGTCTGAAATTATCAATAATCAGACAATTTTTGGGACCTTGGAGACCCTCCTACCAGTCTTCTGCCTTCCTCCCACCCGTCTGTCACTGGACTTCCACCCTTCATTTTGAAATTTGCCTTTGAAATTTTCCAACTTTTGGAGCAAAATTGTCCAGTCAGCGTAAAAAAGCGTAAGCCTCTAACTACGCAGCACCCAAAATGCGACTTCGGCTGTGCAGTTGCATTTTTTGATAGCATTAGCGGCTGGCCTGGCAGTATTTTGGGGTTCCACCATCAGGAAAGGAAGGAGTTTCTGTGTAGAGTAGTGGTCTTCAACCTGCAGCTCCAGATCCACATGTGTCTCTTCTATCTCTCCATGGTGGCTCTTTGGCCAAACTTAAATAAATCATGGAGACTGCTGACCCAGACATGTCGACCGTCTGAGTTGGCAGCACCCTGATAATAGCTGCCTAAATAAAACTACCTAAAGAAAACAAATATACAAAGATAGCAAACTAAGACTATCAAAGTCCAACCCTAAACTAAAATAACAAAGCTCAGTAGTGTAAGACTGCTGAGGACAAAGACAGGAAAAAGAACAAGAAAGGAAAAGAAAAAGAAAATAGTAATTTTTTAACGTAAGGATTACTTAAACAGCATCTATTTAATTTATATTAATTACATTTATAAACTGATGTCTGAGGTGCACATAGATGATAAACTGTGCAGGTTTTTATTTCCCTGTTGACCTGAAGACGTTTTGTTTGCTCAACATTACCTCCAGAATGAACAGATTTTATATGCAAAGCAAAACTTTGTGAAGAAGTTTGATTTTTTATGAGTTAAGAGCACATATTATCTTGTGCTGTACAACACTGGTTACTAGCTGTCCAGAGCTGCACTGAGATGTTTGGCACAGAGGATCTTTTATTTTAAAAATAAGTTATTTGAGCTTCTGTCAAACGTATAAAAACGTATAAAAAACATCACATTTTGAGAAATGCTGGGGTCTTTTTTATATTTTTGCTTTTGTTTGTGCCAAAAAATAGACAGAATTCATATTTATTATGAAAAAAAGAACGCCGTGAATGAAAAATGCAAATGTCTCAAAGATAAAAGTAAGATGATGTGGCTTTTTTGCTTTTTTTTTTTTTTTTTGATCAGTAGAAAACCAGCCCAAATGACTCTTTTACTGTTAAAGGTTGCTGACCCCTGGTGTAGAGGGAGGTCTGCATATTTCTGCTTTGACTGCTGCCCTTTTGTGACCGGGGACTGGGACAAGATGGATAAATTAATGTAGTTGTTTCTGTCTAACTTGTTATTTTATCACAGCATTATCTGTATATGTTTTTTTCTAGCTTTATTCCCCCCTTTGTCTTTAATTTTACTCAGTCACAGGCTATTTAGAATTCATTTGACATCTAGCGTTTACCCTTTTTGCCGTTAACTTGGTCTTCTTTGTTTTTTATTATAATTTTTTTGCTTCTTTTTGTTAGTATTTGACTATTTTCAGGAAGTTTTTTTTTTTTTACTGTTTTAGTCTTTTTAAACATACTTCCTATTATTATCTAGCTTCGAAGTCCCAGCGTTCAATTATTAAAGTCAAATGTTAAATGTGTTTATTTCTTTATTTATGAGAATGAAAATCCAAAAAATGGCTGTCCAAAAATACGTAGACAAATATACCCATATGGAAGCACCATCATAGTCTGGTGAGTCATGATTGAATGGAGAGTAAAACAGCCATATGGGAAACACACAGAGAAGAGAAGAGAGGAGGAGAGGAAAGGGAAGCTCCCAGCATCCTGCTAATCCTTAAACCTGCAGAGAGAAGGTTAGAAAGGATTATACTGGCTCTGCTGTTTGGTCTGAAGTATCCGCAGTTACACACACACTTACCCTATAACACACACACATAAATGCCCTTCACATATAACTGCTGTAGAATTATTCAGGTTGTTATTCATAATCATTTAAACAACTAAATTGTCGTTGGTGACGTTTCACATCACAGGGAAACAACAGAGCCTCATCATTAAATTGGCTCAGAGCTTTTTTGCCTTCAGTCTGCAAAATCCATGCAAAGACTGTAAGATTTGTTTTTGCACTGCTGTGAAAATCCATCTTAAATTGCCTAAAAATCAACTTCATCTCTTGATCAAATGGAAAGCTGCTAAAAAACAGAACATCAACATATACGTTTTTTGGTGTGGGAGGCCGTACTTTGTGCTTCTGTTTAAAATTTGATGCGAGTGTTTGGTTCATTGAGCGTCTGAATTCTGTCACTTCACATCCAAATAGCCAGTAAAGGTGAAGGCGAGGGTTTCCTCTGCCACGTGTCGCGCTCAATATCTTCCCCTGGAAATGCAGCCTCCTCCTTCAGCACAACAACATTTGGATTACATGCACTTTCATTTTTTTGTGAGGTGACATGAAATGACATATTAATAAACTGGATCTAATAAATTTGTTTTTTATTATTCCTAATTATTTAAAAAAGTTACAGCTTTAAAGTTTTGAAAAAAAATGCATTCTGCTAGCTGTTTTGGCTAATTTGGCATTTACTAAGATTTTTTTCGGCTATTTTGGAGTTTAGCTAATATTCAAACAACATGCTATCTCTTTTGGCTATTTTAGGCTATTTTTCAGTTTTTCAGGCCATTTTGGAGTTTAGCTAATATTTCATCTACATGCTAGCTTTTTTTTGGCTAACCTACGTTTTTTTGTTTTGTTTTTAGGTTAATTTGGCATTTAGCTAACATTTAGCATTCAGCATTTTCTATGAGCTTCAGTGATTTCAGCTTCAGCATTTTCAGCTTTTAGCTTCAGCGTTTTTAGCTATCTATTTTAGCATCTTCACCTAACAGCACTTGCATCGTCAGCTTACAGCATTCACACTAGCATTATCGCAGCTAGTGCTATATATCTAGTTCTTAATTATGTTAAAAAATTACAGTTTTTAAGTTTTAAAAAAGTAGTTTTTGTGGGTTCAATAAATGTTTATTCTGTTTGACCCACGACCGAAGGTATATTTTGGATTTTGACCCCTTGTGCAATTGAGTTTGACACCCCTGTCGCAGAGGGACTGGACATCAATACAGACTAGAGTTTCTCGTTTTTTGGATGCTGGTGTGTGGTGGGATTTTTGTCCTGAAAAAAGTGTACCTTGACTCAAAAAAGATTGAGAAACACTGGTCCTGAAAGATCAATTATCCTGCATTTTCTTGCATAATTAAGCTGCAGCTCTATGAATAAAAATGATTTAAAATGTAGCCAGACAAGCTTAACACTCAAAAAACATTACAGCTAATAAAGATACATCATGTCAAATCTCAAAGAAGAATAGAAACAGTACTCCTGTCCTATCAGAAGAGGAAACTGAGGTCATTGTTTACTCACAGGTAGAAAAGAGCAGAAGTGGAAAAAAACTCGTCAACCTTCAAATTTCACAGTCACTTTTTTTAAATCAGAGCTGACCAAACCTGCTCCTCAAGATCCACCATCTTGGTTGTTCTCCACCTGTCCCTGCGGAATAACTGGAATAGGTGATTTCAGGTTACCTGGTCATGACTGAACATATTCGGGATAAAGCTCGATGTCCATAGTCAGAAATTAATGCATGACGTTAATTCAACTCTGATAGTAGCATTATCCTGCTAATACCATGGTCATGAAATAAATATTAAATTAACAATTAGTGTGTAACACGTTGTCATGGTAACGCCGAAAAAACCTGAAGCTTACTCTGCTCCAGCTTGTATATGAGGACTAACCAGCAGAGGAAAATAGTAAACATGCTAAACGTCATGTTAGGTGATCCAAAATATAATTTCAGTGGAAAAGTTTGTCTCTTACCACTTCTTTTCTGGGAAGATTATCATGGAAAAGTTTGTTTCAAAGAAAAAATAGATTGCTTTTATTCAAAAAAATATCCACCATTAGATACACAGAAATAATTAATTCCAGACTCGTCTATTCAGCTATAAAGAAAAACACAATACAATAACAAGTACAGTTCCAAAAGCATACAAGACAAAAAATACATTAAAAAGTGTCATTTGAAAAGGCAGGGATAAAACAAGGCTACAAAAAACTTACATTAGTGATAGCATATTAATAGCAGGTTTTACGTCAACAAATAACTTCTTTCTGTCATTAATATTACAATTTATTATGAACAAGTAAAATTTCTATTGTTCTGGTTATCAACCATTGACTGTACATAAAGACCTGGATAGAGCGAGTGTGACATCACCCATAGAAAACGACTCACTACTGATTCTTATCAATTGAAGTCAATTCAGTCGCCATTGTTTTGCTCAATGTCCATCGCCATGTTGGAACCAGACGACTTCAGGAAGCAGAGATTGGTCCATGTTGGTTCTATGTCTTTTATCATGACAGAAACAGATCATCAAGAACATTTTAAAAGATTTATCAGAGCAAGAATTGGTATTCTGACAAAAAATTAAAAGATGAGTAATAAATAGCTGTTTATTTCTCTATAAAAGTCGATGGGATTTTGGCTCTTTGACACCTATGTGGAACAGTCCAGTTCTGTATATATTGTCAATGTTACCAGCCATTATTTAGACCAGCTAAATAATGTAGATCCTTCAAGTTATGGTGCTGAAACTTCTGATTTAGGCATCCATCATTAATTCTTAATGGACACCCTGCAGCCAATCAGAATCAAGCATTTACATTTAGACTATGGTACGAGAGCAAGTAATCACCACGGAGATCAAGGGGTGATCGATGTCCAGGATCAAAGCAGGGAAATCCCAACCAAATAATTATCTTTTTTTTGAGGGTTTTGTCAGTATTGATCACTTTTTATTCTTTAACAAAGTCTAAATGTCACAATCTGTTTAATTTATTAAGGATCAACCAGGCTCACCGCGTTCCTTGTGACTTCCACGCCCGATACCGCGCACAGTCTCGGACTTACGTCTACCGCATTGCACTTGGCGTCCGCCATCATACACTGCTTCCTCTCACCGAGTTTAACCTCTGCTGGAACATCCCGGACACGTAAGTTAAAGCACCAGATCTCTATCTATCCTCCACACTTTAAAGTCCCACTCAACCATATTTATTTATCGTAAAATCGTTCCCAGTGTTCTTTCAATTAGCTTTTGTCACTTTTTTAAGGACATTTTCTAAAGCACAGGTTCAGTAACTCATTATTAATTCAATTCTGGGTTGTGGGCGGGAGTGTTGTTGCAAAGCAACCCCGCTCCCCTCCCCGTCACTGTTTAAATGGTAAATGGCGTATACTTGTATAGCGCTTTCTACCTTCCTTCGAAAGCCCAAAGCGCTTCACAGTCACATACCTATTCACCCATTCACACACACATTCATACACTGGTGGTGGCTCCGCTGCCGAACACTGGCGCCAACCTCCCACCAGAGGTAATTTAGGGTTCAGTGTCTTGCCCAAGGACACTTCGACACATGGGCGGGCAAGGAATCGAACTCACCATCTTCTGATCATGAGACGACTGCCCTACCACTGCATCACGGCCGCCCAAATAGTCTTTAGATAGCATTAGCATTTCATTGATTTACAATTCTTTCCAACTGCGGTCAAATGAGCCGCCGTTCACATTTCCGTGGTCACATCAAGAAGCTCCGTGGAGTCTGGTGGAGATTTTCCAGAGTTCTCAGCCCTGCTACCGTAAGTATTGGATGAAACTCACACCAAAAATCCAGTGACGGCTCATTTGACCACAGAAATGTGAACGGCGGCTCATTTGACTGCAGTCAATGTGAAGATACCATCTTCTCTTCTCCAGAACCTGAACGATGCTAGGCCTTCATCTGGTCCTAGCCGGACCAGATGAGGGTTTAGTGCATGTGCAGCAGAAAGAAGATGATTGATGAAAAACAGAGTCTGTCCAAGACTGTTTGGTTGACAGAGATTTAAAAGAATAAATACTCGGAAATGATTTCTTATTACATTTGCTCTCTTTCATAAGAAAAATGCCACAAATACAAATGTTAAAAACTCTAAAAACAGGATTTTCATCGACGGGGGACTTTAAGTAAGTGGTGGAGCTTGAACATTTTATATGGGGTGGGGGTGGGATTTGTGGCAAATAAGAACAGCAGAGTGGAAGGCCATAACAAAGAAGAGATCAAAAATATCTTAAAAAACTATGTGAAATACATCATTCGAGGGGCTCAAGATTCTATTCAAAATATGGATTTTGTTATTTTTGCAATTCTTTAGACTATGGTCGCTAATAGAACTACCATCGCGCCATGGGGAGGCTTCTGCAGAATCTTTAAGATTGAAGAATCGTTGGTGTAGTTATAAATTTGGACTGGAACAGTCAGGCAGGAATGATGCGTTAAAAAATCAAGTGGCAATAGGAGCTCTGATTGGACGATGTCTAAATGTCTTTGGATGACAGTTGTCCATATCAAGACCATCTGGTAGCCAGGAGTATATAAAAAGCCAGCCATTCTGCACCACTGGTCATTCGCCACTCAGATTTTGATTATTACACATTATAATCGTGTCAATCTTTTCATTTGGACCCACAGTGGCCGGTCTGGTTATCACCGAGCTCCCCGCCCATGTAAATAGCCCTCATCGAGTGCTCACATTCAGACGGTGGCAGTAGGGTGGCAGCACAGGGGCAGGAGGGTGGCAGTCTGAAATCGCCCGATCATTAGACGGTTTTGGGGACCCTCCCATCATTCAATTATTGCGCTGCTCGCCTGTCACTGGACTGCCACAGCTCAACCTCTGAATGTGCCTGGGTGGCCACTGACTGACGTCGAAAATCACACAAAACCTCACAACATGTAAAAAAGTTGCATTTAGGTCGCCGCTTGGTGAAATTTTGGGAAATGTGACCGTAATCTAAAGAAGCTTAATTGTATTGATGATCTGTTAGTCTGTAGCTCCGCCCATACGTAAAGCCCATGAGCAGTCAGGCCACTGCCCCCTCTAATGACTGTCTTTCACACATTACAGAGTGGCTCAATCATGTGACCGGTTGAAGATGCGCAGCAGATACCCCGACATCCCCTAAACAAACAAACATCAAGCAGACATGATGGACAGAGTGAAGACGCTGAGGGATTTGCAGCTCTGCAGATGTTTAGCTGTGTGCAGGCAGAGAAAACACATTTCTTCTTTTGAGCATTTGTCTGCTCCCTCACATTCACTTTTTTTTGGGGGAAAAGTAGGGCAAGATAAGCTGCAGGCTTATACACGCGCAGCACAACACCCACATGCTGGAGTTAGGTTCCTTCTTCTTCTTTTTAAAACTCTTTCTCGGTTTTGTCCCATTTTGTGGCTTTTCCTGCTTCCTTCATTTTTCTTATTGGCTGCTTTATCTCTCCTTCCATCCACCGAACGTCCATCGCACTCATTTGTCCCCTGAGCGCCTCAGCAGCTTCTCGCCGTTTTCACTTTGATCTGCCGCAGCCGTCACACCCACTCCAACTCTCTCACCACGAGGAATATCCGCCAGGCTTTTTCCCTAGAACTTCCTCACATTCTGTACTTTTAGATCTGAGTTGGATTTTTGCAAATTAAAGTCCCATTCCTTCCATCTTTGGATCTACTTTCAAAACATTCATAGTAATATTTTAATTCTGATTATGTAATATTTATTTGTGTTTTTCAAACAGCATTTTCTACTGATTCACAACAATCTGAATTAAAAAAAAAATGCAATTTAAGAATAATTTTCTGTATACGCATCATAAAAATGCCACAATAAAATTAAAAACACCCAAAACACATTTATTTATCTGAGTGGGTCTTAAATTATTTGAAGTAATTGATAAGTTTAGTGAATTTCTTCTTAATGTAATGTTTTTAGACGAGCACATTAAGAATTAAATGAGTGTATCTTTTCGTGCGTCAGCTCATGTTTAAGCAGTGAACGCTCCATGAAGCTGTGGCGAATCTGAGCTCCCTCTCTCCCTCAAATGAATCGCCGGTCGACACGCTCAAGCTCCCTCACGTGGCCTCGTCCTTCACAATGTTAATATTATATAAGTTCACTTGAAAACGGGAACAAGACGACCTGAAAACACGCCGTGCTTTAAGCGCACACTTCGGTTTGACCTCGCCGCTCAGCCGAGTTACTCTCAGGTCAACGGCGGTGTCACAGAAACCTGCGCGAGGCGGGTCAGGAGGCCTTTTGACTGCTTTCTGCTTCTGAAATGTGTTGTTTTTCAGAGAGCTGGATGTGGACGCCATGCACGAGGCGGCCTCTGTGCTGGTTGGGACCCATGACTTCAGCAGCTTCAGGGCAGTGAGCTCTGACATGAGCCTCAAAAACCCAGTCAAGACGTTGGACGTGTCCTCCGTACAGCTGGGAAACTCGTTTGCAAACACGTACTTTCACAGGTAAACCACAAACACTTTGAAAGCAGAATATCCTAGGGATGTCCCGACCAGGTTTTTTTGGGCCCGATCCAATTCCGAGTCATTCAATTTTGAGTCCCGCTCCGATACTTTTGTAACACATTTAAAACATAAACAAACAGATTTGTGTTGTCCCTTATTTTTATTTCATGCCTTCTTTTATCATTAAAAATTTGAATAGAACATGTCTGGGAAGGAGGTACAATAAACAAGTAAAAACTGAACAAATATAAACTAGGAAAAAAAACAATTTTCTTGTTATATAAGTGATAATCAGTCATGTGAGAAAGTTTAGTGACTTAGCTTTAATATCTTTAGAGCTGTTGAACATTTTTAATCAAATGCAACTCCTGTTCTTACGACGGAGTATTAGGGTCACCGAAAAAAAAAAAAAAGTAATATTACATTTACATATATTTTTTCTCGTAGATATACGACTTTAAATCTCGTAAATTTACGAGAAAAAAAGTCGTAACTGCTAAATTATGAGAATAAAGTCGTATATTTATGACTTTAAAAGTCATAGGTTAAATTTACAACTTTTAAAGTCGTAAATTTATGAGAAAAAAACGTGTAAATCTACGGGATTTAAAGTCGTAAATCTACAAGATTAAAAGTCGTAATTTAATGAGAAAAGAACCAAAGTTGTCTGTTTATCAGAGCCGTGCTTGAAGATGAAAGACGTGGAGAATCTGGTGTAGATTATGGCCAGATCGGTGTTAAAAACAAAGAAATTCTGAACCTTTTGGCGATTCAAATTCAAATTATTTCCGGGTTCGGTAGTGCGTGTGTTGTCTTGTGTCTGGCGTATCTTCAAGTAAGCAAAAGAGGCGCTATTATTGTGTTAAACAGACTTTTTATTAACAGTCTCTTCATACTGCTGCACTGTGCATGACTAGCGCTCATCTGCTGCTTACCACTTGCCGTGCACCGAACATGTGACCAGTCGCTTGGCCTTCTGGGTAATGCAGTTTTTAAACAGCTAACTTCAATACACAACAGTACGGAGTTTCATATGTAAAATAAAGAGCTCAGAGATACACGTTCATCAGGACCATCACTTTATTACATCTTTCATTTCCTTTTCCCACCTTACGTCATGTCTCTGTCATGCTCAGAAACCAAAAGAGAACGTAAACAGAGCTCCGGACGCCTCCTTCCCCAAATGAAACGTCCCGTCTCGACACAAAACAACATTGAGAAATGACAACGTTAGCACAAGAACATTGAAAATTCCAAAAACTAGTCCTCTTCAGATGGAAGCATCACAGAGTTGGAGGAGATCTGGTCTGTCAGAGGAAGAAATGACGTGAAGTGGACAGCTGGAGGATATGGACCGCTTCATAAACGGGATCTGCAGAGATCCTGTAAGCAGCATCAACGAATAAACATTATTAAACTGTAAATCAAATAAAGGAACTTCCAAATATTTGAAATATTTTAAATATTCAGTTTACCTGATGAAATCCAAGACGCTTTTCACAGTTTGGTTGGTCTGCTTCAGTAAATTCGCTGGAATGTAGACTCCCCTCGACTTTAATACATTACGAGAAAAAAGTCGTAAATCTACGAGATTAAAACTCATAAATTTACGAGATTTAAAGTCGTATATCTACGAGAAAAAAACTTGTAATATTACTTTTTTTTTTTTTTTCGGTGACCCTAATACTCCGTTGTATGTTCTCATTTATAATTCTTAAAAATGAATGATGGCTGTGTTTTAGCATGAATATGAGGATTAGAACCATTGATTAGTTTTGTTAGTTTGTTGGTTTATTTTTTTACTTTTTAAGATTAAGTGATTCTTTTTTTTAAGCTCTTAAGACATCACATTTTCAGTTTATTATCAGAGTAGTTAATTTGCTTAACTTTTATTTCTCTGTCAGAGAAATAAAACAGGCATATCAAAGAACAGCTCGGGTCTTAAGGAGTTAAATCACAGAGCTAGCATTTAGCTTAGCATAAGCTCTGCAGCCGTCTGTCTGTCAGCAGCACAAAGAGCTTAACATTAAACTAAAACCTGCATTTCCTGTTGAAATACTTGAGACATTTGCTGTCAGTTTAAAGCTTTTTTAAAAGAGTTATTGGTCTGAATCTGCAAATATCTAGCTAGCTTGACTGAATTGTTTTCACTGGCGTCCTGTTGCTGTTTTCTGCTGCGTTTTACGACAAATACATTTTTGATCTGTTCATGACACGCAGACTTTTAGTGGAGTATTTATCCAGAATAATAATATTTAAATATAAAGTGCCGATCATAATAAGACTAAATGAAATATCCGATACTGATCGGGGGAGAACGTCCGATATCGATTGAGTCATCAACCCCGTGATCGGGTCGGGACATCCCTACATCCTCACTGACTAATCAACTTAAACTTCTGACTGAATTCATTTGAAAATTCACCTTTTTGCTTGTAAAACATCACTTCCCGTGTTATTTTAGGTTTTAACTCTAATTAAATCGTAATAATCCTTAAAATTTCCCAAAAAATTGTTAGATGTTTTGAAAGATAATCTAGTCTCTCAATGTTTGTTCTTTAATAGTAAATACCCAATAAAAGCTCCTTAATGACAGACATTTTTTTCCCTCTATGGATTCTCCCTACCTCCACATTTAGCCCTATAGACGGAGGTTCATGGAAAAATAGTGGCTATGTCCAAATTCCTTCACTGCTCATTACTTACAGCACCATATGTGCGTTCACCATTTTGTAGTGCTGTCCGAATCTACAGCTATGTCCAAATTCCCTCCCTAATAACTAATGACAAACTATATAGTGCAGGACTATCTAGTGCCCTGGATTTTAAAAGCAATTTGGACACCACGCTCACTAGTTTTCCTTTTTTTCCTAAACAATGACATCACAGATTTCACAAAGTCAAAATCGAATCAATACAAACATTTCATGACGAATATGTATGAATCCACTGTGTTCTGATGATCAAAATGTGGGAGGATTGATTAAAAACTTACATTTAAACAAGTTTTTTTTTCCACAATGCTATATTTGCTAACGAAGTGAGCATTGATTGACGCACGCTAGGAAATTTCTAGGGCACTACATTTTTTAATTGTAGATTCGGACAGTTCTAGAAAATGGCAAACGCACTATATAGTGAGTAGAGAAGTAACTCGGACATAACCATCAATTCTAAAATCAAGCGCCCCAGAATAGAATATCTGTGTATGTCAATGGTCAGTAAATTTGGGAATATTGGCCAAACCTAATATTAAGTTGAATATTTTAACTTTAATATTAACTTTAAAAAGTTGCAATAAAACAAAAAGTTATTACTTGGATTTAAATGTACATGTCAGTGCTTCAGAGCACATCCATGTGAAGAAATGTGTTTCAGTTCCGTGTCACAGCGTGACTCAGATCACCCAAAGGGATACGGTGATGAGTTCCCATAGCTCCCCCTTAAAAAACGATCTCGGAGCTCCAAATGTCCCGAACTGTTAGGGGAACAATTCAGATTCTTCCTTTAACTCACATGAAGTTCAAGCTTGAACTAATTGTTGTTTATGATTTTTTGTTTTGATGCACTTAGTCATGTAAAAAATATAATATATGACGATCAAACATTATATGAGAACCAAATAGTAAATAGTTTTTGGATTAATCTGAATTTTGTTTTAAAATCATGAAGTTAAACCCATAAAATGCATTTGAAACTGAAGTCCTGGAGGTTGATTTTCTTCAGATCGAGTCTTCATCTTGTTTTTGAAGAGCATAAAAGTCAACATCTTGGAATTCTTTAAAAGAGCCAAACTTCCAGTCATGTATTTAATTTGTAGAGGAAGCTAAAACCCTTAAAAAAATAAAGATCCCTTTTTGCGGTTTACTGTTTTATATCTACTTCTGTTTCCTTTTTTGTTGAACTGTATTTTTTCATTGCATGTGTTTTATCACTAAACTCTTGAACTCAAACCGAGCGCAGAAGAAGGAAGACTTCCAAATGCTTTAAAAGTTGGCTGCAGTGGAAGCAGCCAAAAGCCAAATCTTGTCTTTTGAAGACCCACTCTGATGAAACTGTGTTTTTAGTGTGACATTTGTGAAGAAAAGCTCCAAATTTTATTTCTGTGTATTTCTTAATTCAAATCATGGTGTATCAGGACAGCTCTTTCTGATGAACTCCTGCAAACTAAAGGGTCCTTAAAATTTTGTTTAAAAATGGCTGAATTATAACTTAAAGACCACTTATAAAATAGTCAAAAAGATGATCGGAGTGAGACTTTTATAGGTTTATACACAGAATCAAAGAGGATCAAAGAAAACTCAGAATGGAGATGAAAAGGGAAACACAGGGAGAGGCCATGGGGGCTTTGGGGAGACGTCCCGTCTGTGGGGGTGGCCCTCCATGCCAAATTCAACCTCTATGAGCATAAATGATCTGCTTTGAAAACACGGAGCACAGTATGCCCCTGCATGGACAGACTGTTAGGAGATCTGGTGGGAAATGTCACACTCAACCCCCGTCCTCACACGTGGGAGGCCGCGCCGGCTGAGAACACAAGGCTTGAATAAAAATACCCCCGCCGTAGTTAACGGGGGTCCTTAGTGTTTTTGTAAAAGAGACAGCCGTCAGCCCGGCTGGCTTCATTTTTCTATCACTGTTCTTGTTATAAAAATTATTAATAAATGATTCCATCTGTAAAAATGTATTTCTCATCCATTTAAATTCATTAAATATTATTCATTTAAATTGTACTTTTTCTGGCTTCCTGTATAAATTGACAGATTATTTGCCTTGTCATGCTAAGACCTTCAACTGCCATCTTAAAAAGAAATGAGATTACGAAATGCTGATGAAAAAAGTGATGGATGGATTTTATAAATCAATATCTTTTAAAGAGGAGAAAATGTCATTTGTTTATCTTTAATATTGAATCATTTTGTTAAATATCAGCTTCAATTGGTTAAAGTTGTTTAAAATGTCCCTATTGCTACTGTCACCATGTGACGGGAAGGCATGGGCAGATCTTCAAGATTAGCTGCCGCCGAAAGATTTCTTTTAATTCTCATGAATTTAGACGAGCTGTGGCCGCCCAGCCGTCACTGCCACCACAGAACCTCCAAACGTTCATGATGGCGACCCGCGTCGAGCTTTAAAGAAAAATTGACGGAAATTTGTAACTTTTTCCCGAAATAACAGAGTGCAACCACCTGCCAAACTTACCGTGCTGTGGCATTTTGGGATATGTGACGTAAATCAGATTACAGCTGATTTTAATCTCACATCTTTGATCAAACTAAACATGTCATTTTATGATTGAGTTGAGAAGTAAAGAATCTTTGAGTTCCATTAGCAGCAGGACTTCTCAAATGATGACACTCCCACCACCAGTTGTTTGCGATACAGCTGTGACACTCTGATCTTTTATCTCTTAAATGGAGTTTATACTGGAGACGATGAAATCTAAAAGGACAACATTATGTGTCTCTGTTCCAGTAGAGGCTTAAAGGTCACTGCCTTGCATTATTTACAGCTTCACTATAAAATCTGTCTCTGAAATGACTTCACATCAAATACAATCAGACGGCGTTCAGTCAAATTTGCATTTGACCCAATTCTACCCTCTTTCTCAGCAGAGCCTTTTCCTTTTTCCTGGAAAAAATGAGCTTTTGCGATGAGAAAAACAAATATTTAAGCAAACACTGACAATAAATGACATATGAATTCTCAGAAAAATAATTCCTGTTTTCTGTGGACATAATCCCGTAGAGCCTAAGCTGCATCTGAGAGTCCGGTAAGTGACGCTCAGACGTGTGCTTGATGGTCTGGCAGAAACGTCAGCCTGCAGCTCCATAATCAAAGGCAGGAATTTCTCTTGTAAAAGACTAATCTTTTAACACAACAGAGATTTTTTAGTCATTTGTTAATTATGTTTACTGTTTTTTTTCTGTTAGCATCTTTCCTGTTATCTAGAATCCATTTGTATGTCTTTTAAATGTCAGTAGTAACTCATGTGGCTCCTCTCGTTTTTCCAGACAGATATCCCTCTTGGAGCTGACCTTCACGAGTCGTTCTTTTCTTTATAAACAGGTTGGTTACTTTTTGAGACTGTCGTGATTCAGCAAACCTGCGTTTGGATGAAAGTGTAGCATTTCCGTGCGCACGGCACCACCTGCTGGTGAGAACAGATCTCCTCTTGACTGTCAGGAGCTCCTCATAAAGGGAAGGTTCTGGCTCGTTTGGCTGCAGGTTCGCAGGATGACGGGGGCCCTCGTCGCTGTAGGCCGGGGGGTGCTGACCGTCTCGCAGCTCAGAGATTTACTGGAGGCTAAAGACAGTCTGGCTTACCCGAAGAATCTGACTGCCCCGCCCCATGGTCTCTTTCTCATTCGAGTGGCGTACAGAGAGTCAGGTGAGGGGCATGAACAGGGAACGTATTTTATTTCATTGTTTTTTTGTAGGAAAAATATCATTTTTTTGTTAATAAAAACATAGTTATTAGACTTTAAAAATAGTAAATTGAAGTTTTAGTCCCAACCGCCCTTACAGGTGGATTCAGATCTATAGATCTATTGGAATATCAAAGTTAAGCTCGGTGAGTCTGTAAATCGAAAATGTTCGTGCACGTTTATTTTTACGGGCATGACGGGTCATAGTGGACACTTAAACAACACATAAGGGCCAGTTTATCCATCTAGGCCAGGGGTGGGCAATTGTTTTGACTCGTGGGCCACAAAGGGTTCTAAAATTTGGCATAAGGGCCGGACAAGGAGCAGATGGAAGGAGAGATTGGGTAATCAACCTCATAAACTAAAAAAATAATATGGAATTTAGAGAAAAACATGCTTTAATTTGGATTCAAATTCACATTTATTAATTTAAAAACGGAAAATTTGGGAATTTTAATTTCTAAATTGTGATTTTTGTTCTCTTTTGGGTGATCCAATGGGTTGATGTTCTTCAGAGGAAAATGTGAACTCAAAGAAATGCTGCATTTATGTGGTGTAGGAATAATCCGAAAGATCACCATCTGACTCAGAAAGGAACACACACGAACGTCAGAGAAACAACACCATTCATGGGAAGAAACCAGAAATATAATGAAAATAAAACAATAATTAGGTTTTTTGATTCAATGTATTTTAATTTGGAGGGCCACATTAAGTAGCTTAAGGGGCCGCATGTGGCCCCCGGGCCGTAGTTTGCCCACCCCTGATCTAGGCTATTTTTGTAATCGAATTGGCTGCACAGCCATTGCAGCAAAATCGCTACGAATGTCAGAAAAAGTGACATTTACGAATGGAATTTTACGTCAGTTGTGCAATCACCTGCAAATCGCGGCATTTGAGATGTTTTTTTACACACTGAAGATGATAAAAACTTAATTGAAGATGTTAGGAAATATCTATGGGATCTCCGGTCTGGCTTTTCTACCTTCCTTGAAGGTCCAAAGCGCTTTAGGTACACACACATTCACACACAGGTGGCGGCTCCTGGTTTTTGTTTCATTTTATTTTATTTTGCTTTCTTCTCTTTTTTAATGAGCAGGCTTAAATAAACTGAGCTTCTGCCTGTTCCCGCTCAAACATGAGTCTGTATTATTTTTGTTGAATTTTCTATTATTGTTCTTTTTACTATTAACCTTTTTGAAACAAATAAATAAACTCCTGAAGGTGTGGCCGCTCTTCTCTCTGGCGCTCCACCGACCCAACAACCCTATGAGTGCATGTGTCTAACTTTACCCCCAAGAAGCTCTTAGGATCATCTTTAGGTTAAATTATTCTTTTTCTCGTTTGATTTATGACATGATCTTTTATTAAAACAAAAGGGCTTTATCATGTCACACTTTTGTGATGGTTGTAAATTAGTCTCAAACCAATCAATTTTTTTTTTTTAGCTATTTTCAAAGCATTCTTAGTAGTCTTTTAATTATGCTTGTTTATTTTAGCCTAAACATAAACCTGTCGTTTTCTAAGACAGATTCTTTAGAGTGGCAGGAGTTCATTCGAAATGTGCCTGATTTGGCGTGGAGCCACAATCTTTTTCAAATGACATTTTCTGTCTGCTCCTGATTCACAACAATTTAAATAAATATTCAAACATTTAAGCTTATTTTTTGTCAGAAAATGGAACGAGTCTTTAAATACCACACTCTGGCACAAATCAGTCCTGATTTACAAATATTTATATTTAATATTTCTCTCTATACTTTGTGTTTCTTCATAATACTTTGTTACATTTAGACATTGAAATGAAATGTTATTGACTGAATTTTTATCTTCTCATTTACTGGAACTCTTCTGCTCTTTTCAGACTTGCTTTTCCAACAGCCGTCCTGCATTAACGACTTGAAAGACTGACGCAGGATCCTTCACTTCCCATCAACCCCTGCAGCAAATCAATGTCATCAAGATCATACATTTTTGTTTTTAACTGCAGCAAGGAGAACATTATCAAGTCATTTCCTCACACAAAGAAGACGAGCTAAATGAACATCTATTTTTCTTTAATTCCACATGTTAAGAATTCATAACTATGTGCAGGAACACAGCTCAGACCTATCACAGTCTACTGACAGCTCCATTTAAGCCCAGTTGCTGGATGTGTACATGACTCCGGTTATGTAGGTTATTAAAGGTTTTACAGCACATGGGAGGAAAGGAGTGTTCAACTCTGACCAAAACTGCTGCTTCCATTTATCTCACATAGTGGCGTTATACAATGTTAATCAAAAAAACGCACACACTCCATTAGTGTATACATCCGAGTGTCCAGACAAAACTGCATTCCTCACAGACTTGTGTTTTTGTGGCGTTTCTCTTCATTTTGTGTATATTTTCCACGTTTCAGTCCAACGACTTCCAGCAGGAGGTTCCGAGTGGAGGCCATCATTTTCCAAAGCCACGCCCTTCTTTGTTTGTGTACACTTCTCGGAAGTGCAAAAAAAAAAAAAAAAAAATCACACTCTTTTCACGTAAAAATTTATATATGTACACAAGTACAAGTATCCTGTTTGTGACTGTGTCGGAGCAACACAGCTAATCTGATTAGCATAGGTCCTCAAGTCAATTCAGCATTTGGTTTCAAAAGAGAATCAACACATCCTGAAGTCACTTAGATTTCAATGTTGAATCAAAAATTTCAAGTTTGTCAGCATATGAACCCAATGTTTCTCTCAGTAACAAAACCATATCTATATTTAATGCACTTGAGGAAGGCCTTGCGTTTATATATTTTTTTTGGTGATGAAACGATGCAGTCGAGCTGAAGTTGAGGTGGAAATCCTGATTTTAAAAATGAAGTCACTTTAGAGCACAGTGATGCATTTGAGGTAAAATGAGTTTTTATGAGTGACAAAAGACAAATAAATGGCAAGCAATGGCTGATTAGTGACTAAACAAAGAACATTTGTATGATTTAAAGTTAGCATGGTGTCTTTACGCAGCCTTTTCTATTTCTTTTGGCAATTTTATCCACCCTGATACTAAATATGAGGTTATATATATCAGCATTAATTTGTGTCACATTGATTACAAGTTTTTTTTAAAGTTTGCATAGACCCTTAAACCATCGGAAACCCACTCAGGACAGCAAACCCAACTTCACCCTTTGTACTGCTGTCAGGGACTTGTAACAGAGCGCAGTAAAAACATCAGACAGTCCCCGGGATTCAGTTACATTCAATCGTTTTTTGTAAACTAAAAAAAAAATTTGGTGGCACATAAAATGCATATTTCCTATGCAGATTTAAGATGAAGCGACCAGAACGGCCTTCAAGAAAGTCTTTAGGAGGGTTTTTGGAGTCTGTCTGCTGTTACGCAGCAATAAACTCAAACATTTTATTCAAAGAAGTACAAAGAGTGAAATGGGGGAAACATTCTGGAAATTAAAAAAAAAAAAAAAACATCTGTCAGAGGAGACGCATCCACATGTAAACGTTTACTGCCAGTGTGGTTTTGCTCTTTTCTCCAATCGCTAAAAATCCAAAAAATAAAAGCATAAAACACTGTAGAAGCAAAAAGTCCTCAGAGAGAAACT
The DNA here is from genome assembly GCA_003999625.1 of Oryzias javanicus. Taxonomy (NCBI): domain Eukaryota; kingdom Metazoa; phylum Chordata; class Actinopteri; order Beloniformes; family Adrianichthyidae; genus Oryzias; species Oryzias javanicus. The sequence continues at coordinate 6,234,851 of CM012441.1, read as the reverse complement.
AGGATTGGGGGATGGGGGTCCTCTCCTTTAGCTGGCAATTTTCTCAATTTCATCCAAATCGTCGGTGTCTAATCTCTCAATCTTCTTATCTGTGGAATAACGGACATTGAAGTTGATCAATTTCAACCGCAAATGATGAACAATAAAGGGAAGCATCAGTCCGACTCACTGAAATGCTCCTGGATCCTGTTGAGGATGTTCATGCTCATCCGGCTGTCCACCATGTTGATGGCCAGGCCTCTCTTCCCAAATCGACCCGTGCGCCCAATCCTGTGCAGGTAGGTCTCGTTGTCGGGGTTGCCGTCTTTGTCGACCGGCAAATCGAAATTGATTACCACGGAAACCTGTTCGACATCGATGCCTGAATGAAAACAAACCCAGAAGAGGAGAAGGTCAGGCATATAAAGTATGTATATGTTTATAAAGCTGAGAGAGTTTCTGCCACTAAACTGTGAAAAACGTCTTAGATTTCAACATGTAAACTGAAGGTTCAAAACGTTAAAGATGTTTCTTTGTTTGATTTACAGTTTCTTAATGTTTTATTTGTTGATGATGGCTTGCAGGTAGGGCTGTGGATCGTTGCTTAGGTGGCGATCCGATACGGTTCACGAATCAAGCTCAACGATTCATGAGTTGGACCACGATTCTTACTTTTTAATATGTTTATTGCTATGAGAATATTTACTAGATGGAGGAGAATTGAAATTATTTGTATAAAATCACCAACATTTATACATTTATTTAGAGCAATAGATCAGAATCAACAAAACTGATTTAAAAAAAACCCAAAAAGATTCAGATAGAAATAAATTTTGTTTGTCATTTTAAACTTTTTTTTGTCAGTCTTCTGGTTGTTCAGCAGTAACATAAACAACACAAAGAGGATAAAAATTACTGCCGTTTTGGATCATTTAACAACAAAACTTAAAAATGTTTCGAACATTTTTTTTTATCCTCAAAGTTCTTCAATATGTTTCGGTGCAGAGCCCGTGTGAAAAAAGTATTTTTTCTGCAGCAGAATCATCTGATTCACGTTGATTCCATCCTCCTTTCAGCAGCACGAGGCTGCGTTCTTCAGAATAAGATGGAGTTTCATTAATTGCGTCAACAGTTGAAGAGTTACCATAGCCAAAAGAATGTAAACACTTAGATAAAGCTCAGATGTTAAAGCTAATTCATTTTTTCAGAAGTTATGTCAGTGAACAGAACTTCAGTCTCTGTTTTTGAACGGAAAAACATGTCTCGCTAGTTTTACTTTGAAAACCGGAAGTTTCTCTGCAACTAAAAATTGTTTACTTTCGGTTACAAACGCGGCTCTTTCGGCTTTGTTTTAGTTCGTTAACTTAAAATAATACATTAATCTGGATGCCAGAAGAAAAATACATCATTGACACATAATATTCTGATCATATTTTACTACAATTTATTATATTTATAAAGATCGCAAATCAGCGATCTTGGACGTTGCGAATATTCATACTCGGATTTTCGGGAGCAGATCGCGAGTACCCGAGCACCCGGATACTCGTTACAACCCTACTTGCAGGATCTCTGCAGATCTCAAATCATCCAGATCCTCACAGCTGTCCACCTCCAGTCAATTATTGCTCCATGAAAGACGAAAAAAAAACCCTCAGATTTTCCAGTCTGAAGAGATCTAGTTATTGGAATTTTCAATGTTCTTGTGCTAAGTAACAGATCATTGTCATTCTTTGTTGTTTTGTGTTGAAACGGGACATTTCATTTGGAGAAGGGGGCGTACGGAACACTGTTTACATTATCCTTTGGTTTCTACTAGGGGTGTCCCGATCCGATTCAGAGTCATTTGATTTTGTGTATCTGCAGGTACCGAGTACCGATCAGATACTGTAACACATTTGAAACACGAACAAATTGAATAAACAGATTTGTGTTGTCCCTTATTTATGTTTCATTAACCTTCTTTTATCATTAAAAACTTAAATAGAACACTTCTTTAATAAAGTAGCAGCTTTAACAGCCAAGTAAAAACAGAACAAATATAAACTATTAAAAAACATACAATTTTCTTGTTCTATAAGTTTTAATTAGTCATGTGAGAAAGTTTAGTGACTTTAGCTTTAATATCTTTAGTTATTGAACATTTTTAATCAAATGTGATTCCTGTCCTATTTAGAATTCTTAAAAATGAATGATGATGTTTTAGCATGAATATGATGATGAGTGTTCATAACTAGCTCATATCATTTTAATTTTCATTTATTAGTTTTTTGTTTGTTTGTTTTTTAAGATTATGTACTTTTTTTATTTCAGTTTTATTATCAGAGTAGTTAATTTGCTTAACTTTTATTTCTCTGTCAGAGAAATAAAACAGGCATATCAAAGAACAGCTCGGGTCTTAAGGAGTTAAATCACAGAGCTAGCATTTAGCAGTTAGCAGCTGCTCTGCAGCCGTCTGTCTGTCAGCAGCATGAAGAGTTTAACATTAAAAAGAACCAAAAACTCTGTCTTTTTCTGTTAAAATGCCTTTAGAGGTTGTCGTTTGTGTTAGAACAAACCAACAGAGAAACCTGCTGTCAGTCTAAAGCGTTTTTAAAAGAGTGATTGATCCCGGAAGTCTGAATCTGATCATATCGCTAGCTTGACTGAAATGTTAGCCTCCTGCTCAAACTGCTTAAAGAAAAAAAAACGGAGGTTGCAGCATGTGTATGGTCTTTACCTCGAGCACAAACATTCGTCGTCACCAGGACTTTCTCCTTTCCGTCTCTGAAGCGTTCGATGACGGCAGCTCTCTGCTCCACCTGCATTTCTCCGCTCAGCAGCGCCACCTGGTGGCCTTCTCTGGACAGCTCTCCAGCCAACCATCCTGCGGTCTTCCTCGTCTGGATTACACAGAGAAAACTGAATGAAACGTTTTATACTCAGGCAGACAAGAAAAAATAAAAGATTTAAGGGGAAAAAAGCAACTATATGACGTGACATAACACCCAAATTTGTAATCGATGGAGGCTCAACACTCACATGACAGAAGATCATGGCCTGAGCGATGGTGATGGCTCCGTAGATGTTACAGAGAGCTTGAAACTTCTCCTCCTTGCTGTTACACAGCACGAAATACTGTTTGATGGTGTCCAGAGTCTCCTCCTCCCTCTTCAGTTTGATGATGTTGGGCTCGGGAACGATGCGCTGAGCAAAGTTCCAGACCGACTCCTCAAACGTAGCAGAAAACAGCAACATCTGGCAGTTTTTTAGGCAGCATCCTAAGATGTGAAAAAAAGAGCAGGAGATCCTTTATTTATTTATTAGTCGTTCATATTGTGAAGTATTGCTGCTTGTTTTTGTTTAATAAAATATTTCTGGGTCACTTCAAGAACATGAAGCTGTTTTAAAAGTTAAAATTATTTTAAGTACATTTTAAATAGTGCTGCATGTGATGAAGGAGCTTCCTCTTAACAGACACGTTGTATACATCCAGTAAAGATTGAACCAGTTCCTGTTACTCTAGTTACCTGTTAAATTAACAAGAATTCAAAACATATTTAAATATAAAATATTTTATGGTTGTTTGAGTCAGCTGACCTCTGGATTCGTATACTCTGGTCCTGGTGACCCTGCGTGGCGATCATGACGTCGGCTTCGTCCAGCACAAACACTTTGATCTTCTTTGGATCTATAAACTTGAACTTGCTGCACCAGTCCAGCATGGTACCGGGAGTGCCGATGACGATCTGCTCCTGTAGTTTCATACCTCGCTGCACTGGAAGAGATCCAACAAATGTTTAAAAAAACAGGCATCACATAAAAACATGTGGTCTCGAATCTCACTCAAGCCGTGGACGGGTTTAACATCAGACAATATTGTTCATGGACGGGTCTGTACGAGGCTGAAGTGGGCGTCTGATTTGAACTTTTGAGGGTGAAGTTTAGCTTTATCCTTTGCTAAATACTTGAGCCGCTTTAAACATTATTTGTACTCTAGATTTTGTGTAGGAACCAAAATATAAAATATTCTTAACTCGAAACTATCAATGTCAAAAAAAAAAAGAAATAACTGCGCCAGAAGTGTAATTCAGTGAACACAGATCCTCCAAAGAGCTGCAATTGAAAGCTTGAGGTACAGAAAAAATGATTGCACTACGAGAGTATCAGGGCCATCACTAAAATAATTACATAAATAAATTTGCAAGAATAAAGCTGTAAAATTATGTAAATAATGTCCTTTTATGAGAATAAGAGATGTAATACTACCAGAAAAAAGTCAAAAACGTGCAAGGATAAAGTCACAAGATTGAGAGAAACAAGTTGTAATATGAGAATAAAATAGAATTGTAAGTGAACAAAAAAATATATATATATATTTTAAGAGAATAAAGTTATTATTTAATAAGTTAAAAGGTACAAATTTTTACAAGAATAAAGTTAAAAATGTATGAGGCGAAAGTCTGCTTACTAAATAAAATACATAAAAAGAAGGTTTATCATGTTTCAGTCGGCCAATTTCAGCCACATCTGAGTTTTAAATACAAACCAGAAAACAGGAAATAAAATATAAACGTGGATCCATAATTTGAGCAACTTTATTAGCAGCATGCTCGTAACATTAGACCACTGGCTTCTGAATATTCTGCATTATTATTATGGCCTGTGGGAACGACCGTCACAATAAATCCATATTTGGAGCAAAGATTCCTGGGTTTTGTCTGTTCATTGCAGAGTTCTTTTATTTTGAAGTAGAAGGATCTCCTTGTTTTCTCGTTTTATGCTAAAAGAAACTATCCAAACACATTTTTTTTTTTTATTTGTGTTACCCCATTTATTTTAATGATTTTTCTTTAGAAAAAAAAAAAATCAGCATACATTCCTATACTTTTTTTACATCAATGACTCTTCCAATGGAAAATAATCTGCATACACATATTTTTGTTGATGTTTGATACTTGATTTATATTAAATATTTTTTTTCCTAATAAAAAATAATCTGCATAGTTTGTCTGAATTTTGATAACAGATCTGCATATGCAATGACAAAGTCTGATACAATGATATATCTACTTAAAATCATATCATTTATTGTTACTTGAGGATTCCTAATAACTGGAATCTATGTTGGAAAGATATAAAGATCTGATCTTAAGTTCTGAACTGGATAATGATAATATAGTTAAAGGAAATGGTGGGTTAAGCCGCGGTGGGAGTATATAAATTTGCTTCTTTTGGGTGTAAACTTCTGATGATTTATTGTATTGGACATAAATTTACTTTTTTCTTCTTCTCAATTTCTTGAACTAAACAATTTCTAATCTCATTTTCTTTTTAAACTTTGCTAGCTTAATGGGTAACAATTTCGTGGTCGGTGCAGCTGCTTTAAAAAAAAAAGTATTTTTGATACGTGATCAAATGACTTAACGTGCGTTGAGAATGATTCGGATGTGATGGGAAGAATCCAGTAGTTTTCCAAAATAAAAGCCTCCTTCAGAATTAGGTTAGAAAGAAAACGAAAAATGTTGGTTGTATATTTTTCTGTTTTGAACCCACTGGTGTAGCAGAAGAAAGGACTTACATTTATTTCCTCTAATGGCGTAAACCAGTTTGACTTCAGGGTAATATTTGCCCATCTGCTCGATCACTTTGCCAGTCTGCAGCGCCAGCTCATAAGTGGGCGACACACACAGACACTGAAAAGAACAGAAGATTTTTACTGTTGTACTTCTCTTCACATTGTTCAAATTCAAAAACTTTGTTTTTTTAAGAACAGATTGACAGAAACTGATGGAACCATTGCAAAAAGATTGTTTTAAGAAAAGATAAGACAAACCTGAGGAAATGTATTATTGGGGTCAACGTGGCTGAGCATGGCCAGGACGAAAGCTGCCGTCTTCCCCGTCCCCGACTGAGACTGAGCAATCAGATTCTGTGGACTTCAAGAAACAAAAACAGGAAAACGGATTTTTAGTGCAGGTTTTTGTTCAATCCATTGTTTTAGTTAATCTGGAGGAGAATCTTTAAGAGAAATAGTGAAGAACTCACGGTTCTGCCAGCATCATGGGTAAAGCCGTTTCCTGGATTTTGGATGGTCTGTTAAATCCCATTGCATAAACTCCTTGGAGCAGCTGAGGTTTACTACACAAAACAAGAACAAAAGAAAAAAAAAGAAATCTCAGTTCATAAGCAAACAGATGGAGGCATAAGCCATGAGAACTGACAGTGACATCAGCGTAACAGAAAAGATTTCTGACATGTTTTCTTCGGTCAACTTGATTTGTTGTATTCTCAACATTTGTTTCTTTTTCAAAGAAAAATGGGTCGAGGTCTTTACAAGTTAAATATTGCTGACATTTGTTTTTGAAGACTAATTCTGCAAAGTAAATGTTCAAATAATGTTATAAATATTCTCCAGAAAGACATTGAATTACATAAGCTTATAAAGTTTGAAAAATTTATTGGCCATCCTTTTCTTTATTTTAACAGTTTTTACAGGATTCACTTCTAACTTGTGATTACCTTTGTTGTTGTTTTTCTTTATTACAAAAACTAAACTTTTCTTTTCTTCTAAGAAACTTGAACTTTGGTTTAATGGAAACAGTGTTGTAGCGAAATTGTGTCTTTTCTTTTTGACATTTCTGGAATATTGATAAAAGTTTAGCGCGTATGTGTAAAGGAAATGCAGCATATGAGAACAGGGGCCCGTTTCAAGAAGCAGGTTTTGTTGGAACTCTGAGTTCTTGAACTCCAAATTCAGTAAAACTCTGAGTTTTCGGTTTCAGAAAGAGAGATAACTCAAACCCGTGAAAGTGGGTGAAACCAAGCCCGTTTTAAGAAGCGGGTTAAGCTGAACTCAGAATCAATCACCGTGGCAACTGAGTCTGTGAACGAAACCTGGTCTGGAGCAGGTTTTCTTCAGGAAACTTAGAGTTCTCTGCAGTCTCCGCCCCTTTTTAAAGTGAAAGATGTTCAAATCTGAGTTCTTCATTAATATTTAGAGAACATTCACATTAGAGACGTCACGTTCCACCACAGCAGAAACCAAAATGACATGTCCATCCATTAGAGGATCATGTAGAGAGGAGGCTGGATTAATCCAGAGGAAATGTTATTTATGTCTGGAGAGGATTTGAGGACACCAGTCGATTGAGGCAGTTTCCCTGATTCATTTTTATTTTAGCAACCATTATAAAAAGTGAGTTATTCCAGGGATTTACTATTAATAATAAAGAGTTTTATTTTCATCGTTTGAAACCCTTAACAATGGAAATCATTAAATTTCAAACACTGGTAAATTATTTTAACTCCCCAGTAATCTTGAGACCTTAAGTATTAGCTCAGTTGTCAGCAACGCTGTCTTCTATTACGGAGTCTCAAGTTCGAACCCAGACTTCAGCATTTAGTTTTTAATGGGAAAAAAATACCTTTTCAGCGAATATTTCTTAAGTTTTGAGAATTACATTTAAATAAATGCTTATTTTTAACATATTCCAGGCAGCTACAGTGTTTCGTTTTAGCGTGCAGTGATATCTGTGTGTATGTGGTGGTGGGGGGGTAAGGAAAACGGTCATTCATGTGATTACGGAGATGACTGGTTAAATTATTAACAGATCAAGAACCACTCCTTACTTAGCAATTGACAAAATAACCTTCCTGATATTATTTATTCGTTATTTGAAATGATTCAAATGTAGACGTATGCATTAACTCTGCAGATATTTTCTCCCTGTTTTACCGCTGCAGCTGTGTTCCTTTTCTTGCGGAAAATGTTCTTGTAGTCTGCATATAATTGTAGGAACTTGTCAATTTCCGTCGCCGGAAGTCTCAGTTGTTTGTTCACGTTACCATGGTGAATCCTGCTGTCTTTGCTCCATTGATCAGGGCTTTTAATGCTCGCGACGCTCGCACCTGATTCTGGTTCCAACAACTTCAAGTTGATTGAATCAAACATTTTCAGCTGTTCTGGAACAGAAAACTCTAAGTTTGAGAATTTTGAGTCCAGTGACTCGAAGTTCAGGTTTCAACTCTAAATTTGTTGAACCTGCTTCTTGAAACGGGCCCCTGGACTGAGTGAAGCACATCCAGCCTGGCGTTTCAAACAGGAAGTGACCGCTAGACAACTATAGAGAAAAAAACACCTATTATTCAGTCAGAATAACCATTCTTTCTTCTGCTATCTTATTTCAACATGTTCTTGACAATCCCATTTTTTTTCATTATATTTTGACAAATCATTGACATTTGGACCAATGATTTCACAAATTGTTGTATCCAAAAAACAAAGGTGACCACTAAGACAATATTAAGAACTGGGTTAAGTTTAGGTCTATTAATTAAACCATTTCATTTTTATTACTTGTCACCAAATGTGGTCTCTGGTCTTAGAAAATTGTGGCTGTGGTCCCTACAGTAAGACAAACGTTTCTAGATTCTGGACTGCTGTCAGACGTGTACTCACAGATGCAATTCTTCAAAGGACTTTACAGAGTACAGTGGAGAATTGGGATCCTTCTGAAGAACTTCCACTTGATTTGTTGTATTGACAAGATTATTTCGGATCAGTTTGTTTAGCAACGACTGCGCTGCTTTATCATCTGAAACAACATTTTAGAAAGCACAAAGTTATAAATAAAGCACAACTTAGAAGTTTCTAACTGTGATATATAACAAGGCTAAAACTGAATAGGAAAATATTCATCTAAGTACCACTATCGTCGTCTTCTGCGTTCTTGTTTTCTCCTTCAGATGAGGGTTTAGGGGCTGTGTTGCTTGCATCAGCTGCGCCTGCAAGCATGCCTGAAAAGTTACAAAGAAAGTTAGCTTAAAACTATCTAAGTTTAGCTGTCCCACATCTACGAAGACGTACCATTTTCTCCCGATTTCTCCTTTATTTGAAGATTCCCGATCTGTGTAATTGAAATATATATATATATATTCACATCAAGTTACTTTTCAACACAATTAAGTATAAATGACAGCAAATATTGAAAGCTAATGGCTAAAGGCGTTTTACTCGTTGTCACGTAACACTTCAGCTAGCTTAGCTATAAAGCGAAGCCGGTAGTTTCACCTAAAAAGTAACAAAACAACGCTGCCACAAATTCCAGACTAGATTCATTAAAGCGTATACATAGGAAGTCCATGTCGGGTTTAATTAAAAACCGACGGCTATTTTTATTTACATTGTTTTTGAAAACCACCGGCACGGCTTTTCTCGACATGCTAACAACAGGTTAGCTCACTTTCCGTAAACTTACCGATTCTGCCGCAGCCTCTTGCTCATCTACTGCCTGCGCCCAAGAGTCCGTAGCCATTTTTATATAATTTACTGTATTAATGTAATAGCCAGATTCGGTAAATCAGCCAGGCCTTTCCAGTATAACGAGTAAAGAGCGTGAAAGTAACTATTGGCCTCAATGGCGGGCGTGTAGAAGCTGAGTGTGCGACGCTAAAAATGATTCGGCTAAACATTGGACTCCGAAAAAAAAAAGGTTCCACTTAACAAAAGGTCCGGGGTACTGCATTTTGAAAAATAAATAAATCAAATGTATTGTATAAATTTACCTAAATTGTTCTGAAATAACTACCGGCATTTTTTTTCTTTAAATCCGCCTTCTTTTTAAGTTGGGGTTTAAGTAGTATTTACTATTTCGGTTACCTTTCAGTTTTTAAAAATTAACCTGTAGAGGGAGTCCTACGCTGTACTGCTTCATATGAAACAGCCATAAACAGTCTACCTTTACACCATTTACAAAAAAATAAAAAGCAATAAAATATAAAAATTAAAAAAATTGCAAAGGAAATATTTTTCGTCTTGAAAACACTATTTCCATTAATTTTCTATGAATATAATATTATATAATATAATAGAATAGAATAGAATAGAATAGAATAGAATAGAATAGAATAGAATATCATATCATATCATATCATATCATATCATATCATATCATATCATATCATATCATATCATATCATATCATATCATATCATATCAATAATAAAACGTCACGTGACACATATAATACAACTGAATAATAAATATACTATCCATAGATCCAGCAGAAGTTTTAGGATTCAATTTCTCCTCCAGTTGAAGCCCCACTCCAAAGAAAATTGTTGTGATATTTTTCTCATGATGAAGAAAAAAATCTAATAAAATTCTGCTTAATCTGAATATTAATTTTTCATGCAGACCAACATTTTCTTGGAAAAGGAGTTTGTGAAATAGAAAACACACTGAGCAGACCACAAGACAAGCTGGCATCTTGCTCAAAATTGTACTGCTGAATAGTTTCAATATTGCTCGCCATTTTTGTTGAACCAGTTCTGGCTGTGAGGGGGAGAGAGTATACGGCATGAAGGGAAGTGTGCTCAGGCTTGCAGTTTAGAGGCAAACTTCTAATGAACTGCTGCTCAGCAGAAACTATGTACTAAAAAAAACAACATACATAAATATATATATTTAGGCTAAAGTGGCAAAATTATAATTAAAAGACCACTGGGAACACTTTGAAAATAGATCAAAATATGATCTGAGTGGAACTTTAAGCAACAATCTATAAATCACCAACACATTCATCAGAGAACTATAAAGATGGGCAGTTTATTTAAATATATATACTGTATACATTTTTGACATAAAAGAAAGTGGCCAAAAAAGGGTCTACCTTTTGAAAAAACAAAACTTTTTTCTGCCTAATTTTAAGCATGATTTAAGTATGACTAGTTCAGCCTCACAGGTGATACACAGGTGCAACTGCATCTAAATTGGACTGTTAGAAAAACTTTTATTATAACTGAGTATCCGTTATGGCTCATACGGATTTTTGGGAAAAGCTGGACAGCAGTGACACACGAAAGTCTAAATAAAATACAACTTTTATTTATTTATTTATTTTTTTTTAGTTTGTAATCAGATTTTTATAGTTATAAAAATGGATAAAAATTTCAAAGAACTTCTTGTAAAGCAATGTTTCATTTGGACCAAGTTGTCTACTTAACTTTGTAGTTAATAAATGTAACTTTGTAGATTAAAATATATTTTTTTCCAATTCAGTTCTTCATGTTAAAATCATGTTATTTGCTTTACCGAATTCAGTGCAGGTGGTTTATTTAAAAGCCAGGCCTGCATTGAAAATTAAATAAGATAATTTTGCGACAGATTCATCCACTCAAAATTTAACAGAAGAACTTAGAAAGGAAAACTTTACAGTTATTTCCACTAATATCTGTGTGCACTTCTTGTTAATGTTTAGAATGCATGTAAAATCATTGGTGCACGCGTGTCAGCAAGCAGGTAAATGTCTTGTGAAGCTCTTACAATGCTGTTTGGAGGCATATTTGTCAAAGGCTTAAAACAGCGGAGTATATTATTGCTTCCAATCAGCTGCCTTGCCAGAGGTATCCATAGCAACTGAAGGAGTAAAAGTAAGGTTTGAGGTCTCCAGAGAATTTGGAAGACTTTGTCTTGCCACATGCAGACTCATTTAAAGCCTTGACTAAAACAGAAGAAAAATCAAAGTGCAATTGGCACAGAGTTCACAAAATAAGGAACATAAATGCATGCGTGCAAGATCCCCCATCCAAGATTAACAGCATAGGTTTTCTCTCCTTTCATCTATCAGTTTTACACTCTTTTAATTATATTTTAAGGAATTAGGAGAATGTAATTGTTGAAAATCTTTTTTTTCCATCTTGTCTAGAATAGTAATGCAATATGAACCTGTACTTCTACTATGATTCTTTAGGGGTCTTTTTGGTTCTTTTAACTGTTCTGAGGTCTTGCACTGATTGTTTTGGTCCGTTGGAGCTGGCGACATGTCGGCACACCTGTGTTACCTGGTTGTAGTCTACTAGCTGGAGGTCCGAGTTGCCTCAGTTTTCACCTATAGTCTTCTTTTCAATTTTAAGATATAGACACTTTTTATTCACCAGGCACAGAGAATGCCTGGTGAGGTCTACCTTAACATTTTGACTTAACAAACTCCATCCATCTGAAAATAAGAACACCCCCCCCCACCCCCCCCCCCCCCCTTCATCAAAAGAAGGCGATCGGTTTCAAGACAGGAAATCATTACAGACCAATATCCAATCAAATAGTATTATCTAAAATCTTGTGTTATTAAAAGATTTTTTTGTCCAGCTTCAATCCAGTCAAAATATCACCTAAATTTCAGGGAAAAAACAAATTCTCATTACAGTCACAATGAGGATTTTAAAAGCTCTTAAAGAGAGACAAAATTGATAAAAAAAAAAAAAAAAAATTAAATTACTAAACAATTTAAACATTAATTTTATGGCTTTTTTTTTTTTTAAAGCATTCTGTCGATCATGTTCTCAAGTGGCTGTGCCGTCCCAACCTGTTTGACAAACAACAGAGAAATGTAATTCTGGATGAGATGACCATTTGAAGAAGGACCCAACTGTACATTTTTATTTTTGAGACATTGATAAGACTTTTACCTAATAAAACCTATAACCTTCTTCCTTCCTCTTCCTTCACATGATCATTTGTCACTTCCCCTTAAGACAGTATTCATAAATAGGATTACAACAAGATCTGTAAAGGTCGATGTGATTGGGTCTAAATATGCAACCCAGTCTCAGTGAAATGCGTATCTATTCCACGGCTTTGCACCCTGGGAATACCGTGCATAGTATACGCCAAACACGGTTTTTTGCGTGGGTTGAAATATGAGATCGCTTGCTATAAGTGACTTTTCAAAGTATACTTGTTTAAGTATTTGTCTCTACCATAGATACAACTTTAATCATAGCTAAAAATCCAAACATCACTAAGATAATTACTATAGCAATTCAAGAGACATATATTGATGTCCTAAATGATTATGTATAGTATAACTGCACCTAAAGCTTATCTCCTCAAGTTATTTGGAGCCTAGAAAACAACATTAAAGGGTTTCCATGAAACAAGGAGAAAAAGATGCAGAGAAGATCAAATACTTTTGGTGCAATAACTTTAAAGTGTTGCTTTGGCTTTTTTACCTCAAATAAAACTGACATTTAGTGGTCCTCCATGATTTAAAGCTGGTTGGGAGACTCTTATGTAACCTGAAAACTCTTACACTGTCTTCTAACCGGCAGGATGCGAGGGGAATACATATTTCATAGATTTACTTGTACTTCATAGGTGTTCATAAATTAGAAATGAAGGTTTTTGTTTGTACACACTGTTTTTCTTTTGTGGTGGAGCTAACATGCAATGTGATATAAGATAATGTCACCTGGGTGTGGTCAACGTCTGTCTCCACACAGGTCTGAACAATGAACGGGGAAAGCAAGACTGCAGGCCCCCACCTTCTGCAGCTTTTTTTGGGGTTCTTTGGAAGGCTGGTAAAAAAAAGAGATACTGCATAAAATGAAAACCTGTGCTGTCCTCTGCAGCCCACAAATTGAGAATTAAAATTTAAGAGTGTGGTTGGGGGAATCTGATTTTTGCGAAGATTTAATTTAAAAAAAGTACTTTCATGTTAAAGAGCAACTCCAATGTTTCTCCAAATATGCATGCTTGATTAGCAGCTATCATGATAATTTCACTATGTGCTACATAACAGTCTCAACAGCCCGTAAAGAGCAAAAAACATTTAATTTTATCTCTTCTCATTTTGTGGCATTTATCTAACTTTGACACATGCAACTCTTACAATAAAAATAAAGCAAAATTCACAAAGAACTGTGAAATAAACATTTTAAAAACAGATGATATTGAGAAACGCCCTTAAAAGCAGAACTCCTATGTTTGCACCACAGATTTTGTTCACTCAGTGTCGTTAGGCGGTCTGAGCTAGCTTCAGTCATTTTGTTGCCTTTACAATAGTTCATGTTTTAATCATTCAAAGTTTTCAAAAAAGCAAACCTACTACTTTCCAATTAGACCAGAGGTTTCAATCGCACTAGGGGCCAAAATCCAAAAACACACTTTAGGTTGCGGGACAAACAGGATAAACATTTATTGAACACTCTAAAACTACATTTTTAAAACTTTTAAACCCTAACCTTTTGACATAATCATTGACTAGATATATAGCATCACCTGTGATAATGCTACTGTGAATGCTGTAAGCTGAATTTGGCCGCTGAAGATGCTGAAATTGATAGCTAAAAACGCTGAAGCTGATAGCCAACTAAAATATTAGCTAAATGCCAAATTTGCTTAAAAAAACAAACAAGAAAGAGCCTAAATTAGACAAAACAGCTAGCATGTAATTATTAGCCTAACTCTATAATAGCCTACCAAAAATCTTAAATGCCAAAATAATCCATACAGCTAGCAGAGTGACGACAGAAGGATTTTTAAAACTTCAAAACCGCAACTTTTTGACATAATTATGAATAATAAAAAGGCAGGAACATTATTTCAGAATAAATCAACTTAAACATTCAACAACTTTCAATATTTTACTCTCTACAAAATATATTTTGTCAAAATGACACAAGTTGACGTAAGATAACATTGGACCATTAATAACAATAAAATAAAATGGTCTGGAGGGCCGGATAGAATTACACAGCAGGCCGGATCCGGCCCCCAGGCTTTGACTTTGACACGTGAATTAGAGAGAAAATACAGTTGATTTCATGTATTGAATCAAATTCCTTTTCCAATAAAAGGAGAATTTATTAATCAGTCTTCTAAACCCGCATCGCTCTCGTTTAGCTAGCTCCGGAAGGGCGAAAGTGGAAGTCAATCGCAAGAGCTATTTGGAGACACCGATGAATTCACCTATGAAGCATGTCTTTGGACTGAGGAAACTAGTCAGTCTTTGGGGAATTTCTATGTACAGTATGTACGAGAAGAACATGCTAACGCCACATAGAACCTCTGACTGTATATGATGACTGGACTGAGTGACCCCTTCCCTCTGGTGTTCCAAACAGGACGTACCCACATGGTCCAGGAAGCCAAAATCCTATAGACTTAAATACAGAAATAAACAGCTATTCTTCAGCCATTGTATTTGTCAGAATAACTATTCTTGCTTTGCAACCTTTTTAAAGATGTATTTGCTAATCCTAAATTTTCGTTTCATTTTTTTTTTCTTTGGTGCAAGATATTCAGGTGACCAATCAGACGACCTCAATACAAACATATGTTCTCATGTCCAGCCATTGACTGTATATAGAGAACTGGACAGAGCAAGCGAGCCGTCTCCCATAAAAATTACTTAATTCCTGTTCCTACTAACTGAAGTCAATTGAGTCAGCATTTTTCTGCTGCATGTCCGTCGCCATGTTGGAACCAGACATCCTCAGTAAACGTGATTGGCCCTTGTTGGTTTTAGTCCACATTTCTATGGCATATTATAAGGCCACGCCCCTTCCACTGAAAGTGGGCTGAGTAGAATCTGTCAATCAAATGCTTTGAACGTTCGATGCCCACTTTTATTGAAGCCTCTGATTGGTTAGTTTATAATTTGAATAACTTGCACTTCAGCAAAAATAAAATGAAAAAAATAATAATATTAACAACAACATTTTAATAATGGTGTCAGAGCAAGAATTGTTAATCTAACCAATAGATGGTAAATAGAATATCGGTTGATTTCTCTATAGAAGTTAATGAATTTTGGCTTTTTGGTGCTAGCGCGTACTTCCTGTTTTGGAACGTGAGGGGGAGGAGTCTGAGTAGATTTACATTTCTGTCAGAAATGCACTAACATCATTGAAATGAACTATTTTTATTCAATCACTGCTGACACTACACTTACGATAGCTGCATTGAGATGATCATATGTGACAGGGTGTCTTTTGTTTTGAAAGGAACTTCTGTCAAAGGTTTAAAAAAAAGTCTATTTTCTTTCAATGTTTGGGTTTTATTTATGCAAAATGTGTTTCATTGGAGCCAGAAGTAAGCCATTTTTTTTGGGTGACGTCAGTTTGAACTGGGGCCTTCTAGCTACAAGGAGAGAATGCTTACCGCTGCACCACAGTTCAGCCTGGAAGAAACAGGATTCAGTATTTATTTTGTTCAGAGTTGGGTTTGACTTCACAAAAAGCTACAGAAGTAACTTTGAGTAAACATTTCATCCGGCTTGACTGTGCTGTGACTGCTGCAGTGGAGTAATCCTTCCAGTTTAGTCACAATTTCAAAATAAAATGGGAACTGTCTTAAAAAATTTTTTTTCGTGTCTTTTATTTTTGAAGCACAAAGGTTCTCAGACTCCTTAATTGATAAGGTAATATTTGAAATATAAATTTCAGTAAGTTTTAATTAGAAATTGTCATGAAAATGTTTAAAAACAAATACAATAGTCAGAAACGTGTACATATCAGGCTGACATACATGTTTTCTTAGATCCTGAAATGTGAAATATGAAACAAAATCTTTAGAGATGTTGTCAGCAGTCTGTTTTCTTCCTCATGCCATTTCTAACATAGTAACAGAATGTCCACTGGTAGCTAATTAATCCGAATCAAAGAGCAACAAATCCTGTAAACAGGAACAAGCTGCAAGCGCGCTCCACGGCTGAAAGAAAGACAAGCCCAGGGGGAGGCGAGCAGATTAGAGGTGGATTCTCCCCAGACCTCCTCCATCCCGCTTCCTTGTGGTGGAACTCGTTAACATTCATCTCACTCGCGGCTCGCCGTGCATCTCCAGCAGCAGAGAGAGCCCGCACACCCAGGGCAGAATTAAAATGGTGATGCAGCACTTGCTCCCCGTCAACAAGAGAGGGCATGCTAAAAAGTGAGAGACAGAGAGAAAGGGCAAGAAGAAGCAGCGTAGACTTGAAGAGTAAGGGTTTGACAGCTGGTTGGTATTCCTAAGGTTTAGCTGAGAAGCCAGTGGTGCAGAGTGGACATCGCTGAGGAATTTTAATAGGAGTTTGCAGTCGTTTGCATCCTTTTGCTGCATTTTACGGACAACCGTTCTATCAGCAAAATGAAAACACGAATCAGAAACAAATAGCTTCTATTTTTAAAGCACTCTGTTGGATATTTAGAGCACTATCGTGATTTAACGGGTTTTTTAATGACACAAAACATTTATAAAAAGGATACAGTCACCAAAAACAAGCTTTTTATAACCTAATACCTCTAATAGCACATTGATATTCAGCTTCCTGAAGGCGACTACCGACTGAATCGTGTTTATGTTCAGCTGGATCTACTCAAATTAAGCTGCAGTTTCATGAATCCAAACCCTGAAAGCTCCGGTAGACCAACATTTCAGGACTGAGATTATTGAACTGTTCTGGTAATCGGCAGTGGTAAAAAAAATGTTCTTTTTGGTGTTTTTTACATGTCCTTGTTGCATTTTTCTCATGATAAAGGATTTATTACAAGAAAATTCTGATTTAAACTGCATTTCAAAGTTTTTCAAAGTTGCAAATCCCTGGTGTAAACAAAGGGCTGATGGGAAATCATCCAGAGCCAACAGCTTTGTCCTCAACTCAAAGCCAAATTTCAAATCAACTCCTGCTGCTCTGCAGAGAGTTTTTTAATTTTGTCTACAAACGGCATAATCATAAATAATACTTTGAAAATAGGTCAAAAGATTTTAAAAAAATCTTAATCGAGGGTTAAACGTCTGTCAAATAATTTCTCCATTTATAGACAGCCTTAATGTCAAGAATCCAAATGTTTTGATAAACATTTAAAAACTGAAATCACATTTGAATGTTAAAGAAATATATATTTACATTATTTTTAATTGGAAAGATCATTGAATTTATTGAATGTGCTACTTTGTTAACAACTCGCTTTCTAACAGGATCAAGTGAAGGTCGTCTGTCTTTTCTTTAATTCGTCAGGTTTTGCTATAGAAGGAAAAGTAAACAATGATTGAACAAAACAATGGAGAGGCTTTGATTAAAATATATATTCTCAAAATGACTATTTTCTGCCCCTCCCTTCGCTTTGCCTTTCCTCTCCTTTTCTGTCCCTTTGATTGTTTTCTTTTTTCCTGTTTTATCTTTCTTCCTGCACAATAGTTTGATGTTTTGCAGCTTTAGCTCACATTATTATAATTGTGTGTTATCATTTTCTTTTCTTTCCTTTTGTTGCATCAACAGTATAATGATGATGATCATGTTCACCGCCTCTTGTATAACAACGCTTCATCTTACCGCCTCTTTAAAAATCTCTTCAAAGAGTTTCTGCTCCATAACTTGATGTTGACGGAAGAGTCCATTGCTGCACAGGGATGGGGGAGGACAAAACACTCTCACATGAGCATTATTATTTTTTTTATGAAATAAATTAATAATGGTGGATATGCTGATTATTTTTTTCTGCTTCTGTTGATCAAGCTCTGCAGGTTGAGAATGACTTGCAGAAAAATGCTCAGACTTTTGCTTCTATTTATTTAAAATTCTTCTTTGGAAATATTACAGCCAATAAACGTGGATTTCTCCAGGCAAAAGGTGAGCTGGGGTTAAACTTTTTGCCTTGGTGCAGCACTTTTTCAACAAATGTGTATCAGCCTCCAAGGTTGGGACCATATTTACCATAATATTGGTAAATCAAACTGTGCCACGCGAAATATTTCAGAAAAGAGCCTCACAACTGGATTTGCTTGGGCCACCCTTAAAAAGTATGAAGACACAGAAGATTTATCTAACTAACCACTATTGAGACATTATATATTTAAGAGTCACCGTACTTAAAGATTTATGGGATTTTTTGATTAGATTTTCTTTGCCTCAATTTATTTCCCACTATAAAAAATACGTGTTTTTTTTTCCAAGTAGCTAAATTAAGATAATTACAAAGTGATACACTGAAAAAAGTAAAATATTAGGTCAATTAACAAAGGTTCAGTAATTTGTTGCAATATTTTTTTTTCTTAGTTTTCATCAGATTAAAGTTTTGGGTAGATGGTTTACTTTACGTTATTTGAGAAAACCTCTTATTTTGAAAGTAACAAATTACTGAACTTTTGTTACTTGATCCAGTCTTTCACTTTTTACAGTGTCGTTGCATCAACAGGATTGAAGGGGTTAAAACTGCCCCTAAAGATTAGTGTTTCCTTGCAAACCTCCATGTTTAGAGGGGCAGTTGCTAAACTCCAGATTTCTGACAGATTTACCTTCTTTTAAGACCCTCAGAGCTTCAGAGTTGAGCTGAAAGAACTTATCAACTTTAGATAAGCCAGAGGTTTGTTCTTTCTGTCCCTGAACAGGAGGAAGAATAGACCAATGGATGGGGAAAATAAATTCAACTTTATTCATTCAGAACGTTTTCTGCTGAAAGCATCTTGAAAAGATTTCCATAATAAAATTAAAAATAATAATAATTTAAATAGCTATCACAATACATTTTTCGTTTGCTGTTTTAGAGGAAAAGCTTTTTCTGTTATGAAATTTCTACTTATAAATCTGTCGGCAGAAAAAGGATAGAGTTCTGAAAACATTTGTACATCACATGACAGAACATTATCTATAAATATGCTCCATATCTGCAATGACCAGCATGACCGATCAATCCAGCACTGAGAGAAAGATGATTCAAGCTCAGCATCAGTTTTTACTCCAGAGGTTGTCGTGGCAACCACGAGCATCTGGTTCCAGTCCCCCTCCTTTCTCCGGGGGGAGTCCCACCAATCCACTCAATAAACAGCTTGATTATTACGTAACAGGAGGCAGAGGGCTTGGCTGAGTTCTCTCCCAAACCCGTAAAAGTGCCGGGCAGAGTCTCTCATTCACTTGGAGCTCAGCAGTCGCTGACAATCGAGCAGCCACGTTCATTCATCCAGAGGGACCGAAGAACTTCACGGCTGTCATGTCCCGGCTCAACAATTTTCAATTCCTCAATAATTTATTGATGGCAGGCAGTCAAATTGCGTATCAATAATGTAAAAGGGCTCAGTGCTGTGTTGATACAAAACACCCTCTGAGTTGGGCTCATTTCTGCTCGCAGACCTGCAGACATTTGTACTATGTTTAGTCCCACGTGGTCCGGAGCTGGCACATTGCATGAGCGCGGTGTGCATCAGTGAGCTGCGTAATGTTGGTTGATGATGAAAATGCTTCTCGTGTTTTCATTTATGACTCTTGTCTTTGAAGATGTGTGCAGGAAAAAAACCCCAGAGGTGAAGAGTGGAGCTTTTTAGTTCGGGATCGGAACAACAAGGACAAACTGTGAAGAAGCCCTTCACTTCCTATGTTTTGGTTCATGTTAAAACTTGTTGAAGAAAAACTTGTACATTCTGTACCCCCCCCCCATGCTCCTGGTCAATTGTTCGTCTATTCTGTGTATGTAGGTAGGAGCCAATCACGCATAGAACAAACTTAAGTGACCAATGGCAGCGTTCCATCTAGGTCAGCATCTTTTATTCAGCAGGCACACGTACACAGTTACAGTATATGCCATCCTGCCCCGGGGGCC
Source organism: Oryzias javanicus (assembly GCA_003999625.1). Lineage (NCBI taxonomy): Eukaryota > Metazoa > Chordata > Actinopteri > Beloniformes > Adrianichthyidae > Oryzias > Oryzias javanicus. The sequence continues at coordinate 6,214,541 of CM012441.1, read as the reverse complement.
CTGCAGAGACCCACTCAGCCACAGTGGGACAGACCACCATTTTGTTCTGTTTTGAAAATGATCTCCATGCATGAGATTAGCTGGGGGGGCCTTGCAAGCTCGCCTATCCCTTTGTTGAGCATCTCCCGGTTGTGTATCTACCGTGTTCGCGTGGCTGCGCTTGTGCACAGGCGTGCGCGCTCTGCACGTGAGAGTCTTTAATGTGAGTTCATGCTGAAGTGAAAACTCTCTCTATGGAGGCACTAGATGCCCACTTCTAGAAAAAAAAAAAAAAAGCATATTGCTCTCCTATGAAGCCTGAGGAAAACAGTCGTTGCATTTTAATATCGCTGCAGTGTTTACAGCCGTGCTCCTCCAACCAACGCAGGAGAGCAAAGACAAAAGCAAAAACAGGATTTGCTTCAGTCAAAGCAGGGCTGTCCTGCTCTTTGATGTTCTGCATCAGACTGTAACACGCATGGGCTTTCGACACGACGGCGTGACTTGTTCCAGTGCTTTATGATGCCACTGCACCAAAATGTGGAAGTGTGTGTTTTTTCGCTGGTATCTCTCCTCAGACTTAAAGCAGCAACAGAGCATCTAGAGACTGAGAGACAGAGAGTGAGAGATGGAGTAAGAGAGAGACCGGGGAATGTGGTTGCCATAGTAACCATCTGGTGGGTCGGAACTGTTTCTCCCTGGCATTCATTTCATCATATTGAGCCCCTGTCTCTTGTCCTCTCCTCCAATCTCCAGTCTCACCTTTGTTTATCCCTCTCTTTCGCCTCAATCTCTCCGGCACTTTTATCTCTTCATCTCCATCTTGTCTTCTTCTTCTTCTTCTTCTTCATCTTCATCTTCTTCCCCTCCCGGCCGCCCGCCTGCCTCCCTTTCCTCCTTGTTCAAGAGTTGAATGCAGAGTGGTCCTTCCATCTCTGTCTTCTTGGCCGTCTGTCCACTTTTATTACCCTGCCCTGACAGATCCATCTGTTAAACTGGAAACTTGTCAAATAAGAACAATGCGCGAGGACAGCAGCGACAGGATTTACAGAGCCGATTTGCAGTTTATAGGAAAAGCTGGACTCCAATCAGAGGAAACTCTCTTGAAAGGTTGACGTCATCCGATTGAGATGAAAGCGCAGTAGTGTTGCATGTTTAGTCATGGGTAGGGTTGGTTTTTTGGTTAATAACTTCCCATCCAGGAACAAATGAAATAGGTACCTTTATTTTCCCATCCAGCAGTGCATTTCTCCCTCCTTCTTATCAGCACTCGCCCTTGTGAATTCCCAGCAGAGTCTCAATCAGCCAGAGAATACCTGATCCCAATGCTAAATGAGCTTGACTGCCACACAGATACACTAGTGTGTGCAAAAATGGAAAACACCATGGAGGTGCACACATGCAGTCGAATGAGATGCAAATGTTTCCTCTGGTGTTTGCATACAATATTCATATATCATTATTTACTACACCTCCTAATGATTCACGTTAGAATAGAGTGAAGGTGACTTTCCCGGTGAGTGGTTGGGTCGTGAGGTCACAGCTGACATTTCCCAGCCCAAAAACAAAGGTCATGTTCTGAGCTCTGCAGCGAGGAACAAGAGACAGACAGGTGAGAGTCAGTCAGACCAAAGACAGAGAATTACTGACTGTTTTGCATACGTTTTCCCCTGAATGTCAATAAGCTCTGAACGCTGTTTTCCAGCTTATCCTCCTTCCACCTCTTCGTTATACCTGTCAGAGCTTATGTAACCCAACAGCCATCCAGCGCTTGACTTTTATCTGCCCTTTTCACAGCATTAGCCATTACTCACTCATGAGTGGTTCCTTCAAAATCTATTTGCAACAATACCATCTAAAGAGTAAGTACATCATCACAACACACTACGGCATCTTTGGCCGGCTGCAGAGCACATTTATTCTCAAGTGGACGGCATCTGTGCTTCGACAAAGTGTGTAAAGAGAAAGAGAAATCTGAAGTTTTGTTTTTTAAAATTTTTCGCTTGTAGAATTAAAGGGAAAATTACATGAAAAGGATGATACCACTGAGATCTGTAGGATAGAAACGCTACCAGCCTGTTACCGTTGTCTAATGGGCGTCAAGATTAATGCCATGTTTGGAAGGGCAGTAAACAGAAACGCGCAGCTTAGCAGATACAGTAAAATGACTGTGAAGAAAACAAACGCCATCCCTCATGACGATGTCCCCAAGTGACAGCATGTACAGATAGAAAAGTAGTGGTCCTAGGATTGATCCTTGGGAGATCCCACAATTAGGCCTTACTGACATGGTCTCCAATATTCTGTTTCCGCTATTAGAATCAGTTTTTGTCTTGCTCTTTTGCTTTTATATTTGGAATTTTTTTAACACTTGTTGTTAAAGTGCTCCATAAATAAAGACTGATTTGAGTTGATTTGAAATACTTAATTTTGGTCTGATTTCAAAAAGAGAAATGGCCATGGTATTAATGTTTTTGTACAAACAGATGAACACATTTCAGACCTTTCTCTAAAAAAAATGCATTATTTATATATATCTTCCAATTGCGGCCCATCTCTAAAGCCTAAAGTGGTCTGGTGCTGTCTGGTCTGATATTTAAATGTTTCCATCATAAAAGGGATCCATTAAACAGTATTGACCCGTATCTCTTGACCTCTTGATCCATTGTAGGTCCATAGAGAAATAGAACGGGACGGTTGGGGCGGAGCTGCTGTAGCTACCTGTTGATTGGTAGAAAGTGATGACAACATTAGAAAGCACCAAAATAGCACTAAGTTAGCGATTCTGTTTTACTCTTTACAGTAGTATTCTTCTTACTAATCTTCTTTCAAACAGCATTAAATTCCTGTTAAACAATATGTATAAAAAGTAAAGCGAGATGTTGCTTTTCTAGTTGTGACACAATGACACGCTAGCAGTCCACGCATGCGCCGTAAAAACAAACTGCCAGTGGAAGTGAGGCTTAACTCAGTAGAAATGCTCACCAGAATTATCTGGTCTGAACCTACCACTCCTTACTGGACTGGACCCGACCAGACCGCTCAGTGGAAACAAGGGTTAATTGATAATAGGCAAGGCAAGGCAAGGCAAGTTTATTTGTATAGCACATTTCATGTACAGAGACAATTCAAAGTGCTTTACATAAAACATTAAAAGAAACAATCAAAAGAAATAGTAAAAATGTCATTCATTATTCAAATCATTAAAATAAAATTAAAAGAAAGTAAAAAGATTTTAATTTAAAACAAGCATAGATAAAAAGTGCGGACGTAAACTTTTGAATACATATTAATCAAATGCAACTGAGAACAGGTGAGTCTTTAACCTGGATTTAAATACACTGAGTGTTTCAGCAGATCTAAGGTTTTCTGGAAGTCTGTTCCAGATCTGTGGTGCATAGAAGCTGAATGCAGCTTCTCCATGTTTAGTTCTGACTCTAGGAACTGATAAAAGACCGGATCCTGATGATCGGAGAGGTCTGGCTGGTACATACTGGGTCAAGAGGTCAGTCATGTATTTTGGTGCTAAACCATTCAAAGCTTTATAAACCAGTAACAGAACTTTAAAGTCTATCCTCTGAGAGACAGGTAACCAGTGTAAAGACCTCAGAACTGGACTGATGTGGTCTACTTTCTTGGTCCTTGTGAGAACCCGAGCAGCAGAGTTCTGAATAAGCTGCAGTTTCCTGATGGATTTTTTTGGTTAGTCCTGTAAAAACACTGTTACAGTAATCAAGTCGACTAAAGATGAAAGCATGCACTAGTTTCTCCAGGTCCTGCTTAGACATCAAATCTTTAATCCTTGAGATATTTTTGAGATGATAATAGGCTGATTTAGTGACTGCCGTAATGTGTTTATCAAAATTTAAGTCTGTGTCTATCACTACACCCAAGTTTAATAGGGCTGCCACAAACAATTATTTTAATAGTCGACTAATCACCGATTATTTTTTCCGATTAGACGACTAATCGGGTCATGCGCAAACTGGATGTAAAGACGCTGAACTTGATAACCAGCTGAAATATGAATTAAATGCCAAATTAGCCTAAAAAATAAAAAGAGCCAAAGTTAACCAAAATAGCTAGCATACTGCTGAAAATATTAATAGTCGACTAATCACCGATTATTTTTTCCGATTAGTCGACTAATCGGGTCATGCGCAAACTGGATGTAAAGACGCTGAAGTTGATAACCAGCTGAAATATTAATTAAATGCCAAATTAGCCTAAAAAATAAAAAGAGCCAAAGTTAACCAAAATAGCTAGCATACTGCTGAAATATTAGATAAACTCAAAATTAGCCTAAAAAAAACAGAAAAATCCTAAATTAACCAAAATAGCTATGTCGCTGAAATATTAGTTAAACTTAAAAATAGCTTAAAAAACTAAAAAAAGAAACCTTAAGTTAGCCAAAACAGCTAGCATGTAGATTAAATATTAGCTAAACTCTATAAAAGGCCAAAGAAACTTATTAAATGCCAAAATAGTCCAAAAAGCTGGCAGAATGCTATTATAACTTTTAACTTTACTACACTCTGACTTCATACAATATAAAGTAACGACTAATCGACTATTAAATTAGTTGTCGACTATTTTAATAGTCGATTAGTCATCAATTAGTCGACTAATCATGGCAGCCCTAATTGATACCGTCTCCAATAAACCCCGGGTCTAACAGATGCTCGTTATTGTTGGACGACACTCTTAAAAAAAAGGTTGCTAAAATAAGCACAGAATCATGAATCTTCAGATATTTGAATTAGGATTGGAAAATGTATTAGCAAGAACAACTTGTCAACCTATTTCACTGATGAATTTTCATGTAAAATAAATTTTTTCTATTTAAAAATCATTCAAATATGCGTCCTTTTTAGTTTTAGTCTCCAGTGCTTAGGGTGTTGATTTATTCAGAAATGCCACCCAGACCAGAAGACCAAACCAAAAACGATTTAAAATCAGCAGTTTTTAGGCCAAAGAAAAATATTGTGTCATGTCAGAAAACAGTGTAAACTTCTCAATCTTCCTGTTTTTCTTTCATTTTTTTCTTAGAAAAAAGGGCTCAGTTGAATATTTTGATTTTTAAAAGTCTTTGTACTAAATCTTCACAATAAGTTGCTCAGTTTGAGTGCTATAAGTTTATTCAAAACTAACTTCAGCGTAACGTGTTTGTTTAAAACAGTTTGTCAGCGAGGGTCTTTTTCATCCGGACGGCGTTGTCACCAGACGCTGGGATGAACGACAAAACCGTTCAAGGAAGAAGGTTTGAAGTCCGTGACTGAACTCTAAAACAGTTTATTAAAGCAGCTGGTCATCCCATATTCTCTCCTTCAGTTTATTGTGGTCCATTCCAGTCTGCAGCACAGAGCTCCATCCTGATCATGCTTCATTTACCCCGAGCTTAAAAGCTGGGGTGGAGATCTTTTCATTCAATTATTAACCCGTCTCCATCAACCTACACCTTTGCTCCCGATGCTGTAAGCTCTGTTTCGACTTTATTATCTCAGACTGCATTGAAATTTCTGACATTGAAAGTTGAGGTAAAGCCTCCAGAATTCTTCATCAGCTGCACAGCTGAAGGTCAGAGACTGAAGAATGGCTCTCAACGTGGCTCACAAGGTTTTTCATGGTTCAGAATAACAAAAAAATTGGAAAATTTTCATAAAGTAAGATAAATTTATTATTCAACTAAAGAGTGCTTTGTTTTTTGCAGAGTTACCAGAGCACATTCTGCTGTATTTTTAGGTCAAACATCCTTTTTTTCTATGTATGTTTGATGTTTATTGTAGCAGAAATGGATTTAATAGAACTTAAAAACAATAATTTCCATTAACATTATTGTCATTCCCCTTTCAGTTTTACCCATTGACTACAAATGAGAACTGGACATAGTGACCCCTCCCCCACTGCGTTCCAAATAGGAAGTTCCAGTTAGTTCTAAAAAGCCAAACTCCCATAAGCTTCGATAGAGAAATAAACAGCAATTACTGTCATTTTTGCTCTGGTACCTTAAATAAACATATTTTGATAATACTCGTTTTTTTCATTGTACTTTTACAAGTTATAAACTGACCAATCAGATGCCTCGATGAAAGCATGTGGCCCGCTGGCCCCCACCTATAAACATTCTAAATGGATTGATTGACAAATCGTCTTGAGCCTGCTTTTGGTGGAAGGGTGTTGGTTTTTCCTCACTTCTGATTGGAGAGGATGGTTGCCATAGAAATGTCAACTCAGATTTGAACCGGAAGTAAACCATTTCTTATGGTTGTGGGTGACATCACCCTCACTCTGTCCAGTTCCCCTTATGCAGTCATTTACCATCAGCTTTTGAAATGTGGTTTTTCCATCTTCAGGATCTGGTATATCCCTTTTGAGGTCACAGGTTGGTGGAGTCCACCCATTGGGCGAGGGTGGGAAACACCCTGAGCAGGTCACCAGTCTTTTGGTGGACCACACTGGTTTAAAACAGATTTATGAAACAAAAGGCGTTGTTTAATTAAATTTAAGTGCAAATACTCTGAAACAACAGACCCAAGGATACACACAAACATCAAAACCATATTTGGTGAGATTGCCTACCTTGAAGTAAGGAAAAATAAAATTAATACTCATTTAGGGAGTAACTGTTGGATATGTTGGGAAGGATAGGAATGTAGTGATGAGAAAACATAAAACAATAAAAGAGAAGTGGATCCTGTGCATAATCTCTTCCTAAAGGTCAGGAAAAATTCCAAAGTTAAAATGAGTCTAGAGGCTGACCTTCATGGTTCTCCATCATGGTTTGTGTTTTAAATCTGAACTCACCAGAACGGATAAGAGTCTGATGAGGTTCATAAGCATAGCATGATAACAACAAAGAAAAGGAGAATCGTTGAGGCCAGTGTTATCTTTATAATCCTTTCCATGTGATATGTAACCCTGATAGTATTTACACCCCAGGCAAACCTTCTACATGTCACTTTTTGTTCAAATGTAAACAAAAGCTTTTTTTTTTTTTTTCCACATTGAGGCCTCTTGTACATCATCCAATTACCTTCTGGGAGACGCCTGTGTCGTTTCAAATCAAGAAGAAACTGCTGGTTACATAAAAGTAACTTGAAGTCCTAATCTTTGCCAGGGGTAGGGGTATTTCAGGCTGTTTATGGGTCATTATGATCACACAATCAAGACGACTATTGGATCAATGCGGACAGAATTAGATCATAATAGTTTGAATTTTTGAGCTTTCTATTTCAAAGAGCGACAATCTCGATTGTAAACGTTATGCAACGGAATAATAATTTTATATAATTTGCTTTTTTAAAGATAAAATGTCAATTTTGATCTTAGGTGAGACTAAAATGACAATTATGTAATCTGTAAAATATGACACTAGTACCAACTTTATGTTGTATTTGGGTGAGGGTTGGGTTATCTTGAAGTATCACCAAAGTTAAAGAAAACAAACTTAAAGAAATAGAAATGAAACTACAAGCCAGGCAGATAAGACTGATTTTTGAGCATACCAGCTTTGTCTTTTGGGGGGGAATTGATTTAATTTATTTACCAATATAAAGAAAACATGAATGTTTTTACAGTTCTTGTGAAAATTAGTGTAGCCAAATGTCAGAAATATATTTAGAAAAAATAGTTCAAATTATCCAGCAATTATTGTTTTATTCATTTAAAATCATCACAACTCTATTGCTGGAAAAGGCAGTAAATGTGTTTTAAAGCCTGAAACAAGCCCACCAAGACAAGAGTCAATGAAAAAACATGTTTTTTTTTTGGTTTTTTTTAGCAACTCCCTTATATCTAAAGATGCTGGGAAAATATGTAACATATTATTTTAGAGTACAGTATTTATAAGGTCTCTCTCCTTACAAATTGTAGATATATAGACTGTATATAGAGAACTGGACAGATCGGGTGTGACATCACCCATAGAAAACGTCTTACCGCTGCTCAAGCAAAATGAAGCCGATTCAGTTCAATGTTTCCACCATCTTGGATCCAGATGACAGTGATTGGTCCAAGTCGTTTGAGTCAGTGTTTCTATGGCAACTACTGTCACCAATCAAGAGTGAGATTGCTTGAAGTCCACACCCCTTCCACTGAAAGTGAACTAAGGAGAATCTGTCAATCAAGTGTTGGAAGTGGGGGGCCAGTGGGCACCACATGCTTTTACTGAGGAATCTGATTGGTCAAATTTTCACGTAAATTACTTCCAATTGAGAAAAAATACGGGGAAAAAAAATAAGCTTAGCATGAACATTTTAAGAAAAAGACATCAGAGAAAGAATGGTGTCTCTGACAAACAGAATGACTGAGTAATGCTGCAGTCACATTTCCATAAATGTCACCACGCAGCAATCTTAATGCAAGTTTTTCAGCAAATTTTCCAGTCGGCGGCATTTGTAATCGGGAGGCGGCTATTGCATTTTTATGTGCCGCACAGTGGCTGAGGAGGTTTTAGAAAAAGTTGAAATATTTTTCTCTAAAAGTTGACATTGGTCAGTGACCGCCATGAGACATTTCTAGGTTGCGCGGTACAAGTCCAGTGACAGACGGGGATGAGGACTCTAATCAGACCTTAACTTTAGCTTTAAACTTGAAGTGTTTAATCTGTACGTAGTTTATTAAACCTTTCACGCAGCTTCATTCTTTTTTTTGTTTCTGACTTAAATTAAATGAGTTCAGCATCAGAATTCTAATTTATCATGTGTTGTCATATTTTGATTTATATTTTAATGACAAATACTTTTTATTGGGTGTATTATATTGGGTAAAAGCAAAAGTGATGGTGTCACCTTTTATAGCAAAAGTGTTCTAGGATTGAATACCCTGTAGTAAGTTCTGTATTATGAAAGAAGGCTTCACTGAATTAAAATGTAGTAAAAGATGACAATTATTATCATACTTACAGTACAATGTTATCGCTGATGCAGCAAAGCAGTGACGAACTTTGATGGAGCAACGTCCTCCATTAGGACTGCAGCGCAACCTCCAACAGTACCGGAGGGAAGAATCTGATGAGATTCTGATCACACTTCTGTCGATCCATCTTCAATCATAAAACCAGCTCATCCTTGACTGCAGAAGACCATCCAACTTCTTTTCCTCCATCCATCTGCGTTCACTTTTCTCCTCCTTCTTGGCAAATTTGTTCTTTATCTGCATCACAATTTAACAACAAAACTTCACAAGTTTCACAATCAGTACATGCACTTCTACTTTTTTTAATCACATGATGTGTGAGGATAAGAATACATTTAGCATTTACTGCTTTTTTCTGGTTAAAGGTTTTCTTAGTTAAACTGCTGTGATTATTAGTTGCTAATCTCCAGTCATCATTTTTAATTCTAGGTAGAGAGCTGTCATTATCGCAGTGACTTCAAGTGTAACATCTGCTTTTTTTTTGTTTTTTTTAAAGCATGCCTGCCACTTTTTTCACATGACAGGTTGTAATTTTTCGAATTTTCTGACACACGCAGCTGCAGTTCAGCCGCTTGTTTTATATGTGCTCTTCCTTCACCACCTTTGGTTCCACGCTCGCTGGCGGTTGGAGTGCGACTCACTAATGAGTCACAGGTGTGCCCGGCTTTGTAGGTGCGATTTACAGACCAGATTGCTGTACTTCAAGATTTTAATATCGCAAACCTTGATCGTGGACTGAACGAATGCACTGCAGCCGTTTTTCTTTGTCTTTTCGGTCGTAGCCGGTTCCTGAACGATCGGGTTTTGTGGTGTGTTTGTCACCTCCAGCTTTCACTGCGTCATTTCAGATGAAAGGATCCCCCGTGCAGACTAACATAAGCCATTACTCCCCACTCGTGAAACCCTCTGATCCTGCGTGAGACGAGAAGCTATTGCTGCAGCAGGAGCCGCTGTCAAGGTTGACTGGGGGAAAAGAAAAAAGGGACTATTTTGGCGATGTAATGCAGTCAGTGGATAGGAGGTGTTGAAAGAAGAGGGTAGAGATAAGAGAATGGAGAACATTCCATTAAAGATAGAGATGGTATCGAGGCTCAGCACCCATCAGCAGCAAGGTGCATCTGTTACCATGGTACCACGCAAAGGCAGCCCCCTTTCCCGTCTGTCAAGATGGGGAGGAGGCTAGCAATATGCTGGAGATGAAATGGACATCCTCGCCGCACGTGCTCAGAGGTGCACGCATGTTCCCCGACACGCAGGAGGTTTAAAGATGCTGCGCGCTGACAGAGGCTTGTCACACAACATGAATCATTTAGTCACCGCGGCAGAGCGGGAAATGTCACTTCTCATCAGTGTTCCTCACGCCCGGGCGCCTCTGCTTCTCTGGCAGCGAGGGCTCCATCAAAAACAGAAGCTGAGATTTGAAATGCAAACAGACATTTATTGCATTTGGGAAGCAGAATTGTACATTTTTCCCCCCACACACACACACAAAATCATTTGCAGAACTGTAGCACTTAATGAGATCATAGTCTGTTGTGCAACGTTTTCAGCCCATCAAGATGAAGTGTGCATTTCAGATTCTTCATGGGATTATTTGCTCGTCACTCTTTCGTTTAGTTTGAATTTCTTTTTTTTTTTTTTTTTTTTCCAAAGAGCAGGATGCTACTTCCTCACAGTGGAAAATACTGACTTCACCTTCCTTGGCAGCCAGATAGGCAATACAATAACAACAGGAGAAACTGTACAAGGAACATGTCCAAAAGTTAGCCAAGCTGTCTGCTACTGTCTTTATCTTTCCCATACAAAACTATATTTTCCTGTTTTATTTTTGCTACAGTTTGAAAACAGTATTTAAAAAAAACAAAAGCAACATCAAATACATCATTCTGTATTGTAAACCACCATCAACACTAACAGTAAATAGTACTTTATCATAATTGTTATTACAAGATAGTAGGCCACTGTACAAATCAGTGTGAATCGTACAGTACGACGCAGAATTAAGACTGTTCTCGAGGTTTGTCATTCAAAGCTGTATACGAGGTGCTTCAAGAATACACAAGAGTTTCAGAATTGCTGCCATGCATGCATGAGTTCATATTTGCCATGCATGAGTTGTGTTTTACCAAAGAGCCCTAAAAAAATTGGCAACCCAACAAAAACTATGAGTAAACGTAGAAAGCACAGAAAAAGAAGGAGTTACGGTAAAATCCCCCGTCAGATTTGGCACACACAATAATGCACAATGAAATATAAATAGTTTCTCATCAATAGGGTGTTTACAGTCAAAGTTACAGTGTCAACCAATCCAGGTGGAAGCCTGGGAAGCTTACAAACAGGTGGGAAGTATACTGCTTAGAAATACTCATCCGGAGCCAAAAGAAATCTCATTTGCTCAACGTTTCTCAGATGTACAAAAAGGAACAATAAATAAGTACGTAAATAAAAAAAAAACCCATCTCCTTCAGGCTTTAAAGTCACTGCAAAAGATCCTACTCTGGATAATAAATAAAGTCTTCAACACGTAAAACAATCCAGTTTACTGATTCCCACTTTGTGCAAGAAAAAATATGGGCTACCCTTTCCATATTTACAAATTCCTGTGCCCTTGATCAAAACGAAGAGCAGAAAGATCTGGATACAAGTTTGATTGAGAACATACCGGAGAAGTGTGTGCTTTAGTTTCTAGATTAGACTCTGAATTCTGTCCCTGATTTCTGCATTTCGACAGCATCGCCTCCTCTTTCACCTCCTCCCCTGATGTTTCCTCCTGCGATCGAATTTATGGCAAACCCTGTAACCAAGGGTGTGTTTAAGAGTGTGTGTGTGTGTTTAGGGGGGGGGTCCACCTCCTTTGCTGCCATCTCCCACCCTTGTCATCCGGCTGGCCGTGGCTGACTGGGAGAGGAGGGTGTGGAAGTGCTGCTTGCTGCCACATGAGAGAAAGTGCTTATATACATTGTCTTTGGATTCAAACTGGTAAATAGAAAATTTTCATCAGTGTCTCTCTGAGAGGTGGTGAGCCCGGCGCGCTCTAAGCTTCCGTCGAGGTCTTCTCTGTTCCATTTTTCAGCGCTTCGCTGTCGCCATTCTCATCCTCGATCACAACTGTGGATGACAGGGAAGGGAGAGTTAATGGAGAGAGAGAGAGAAGGGGGGGGTGCTCCTGGTGGTGCGTCGTCTTGAAAATTCACCATCAACTGACAGGAGGGCATGAAAGCACAGAGCCATTAGTACAGCCCTGTGAGCAGAAGTGATGTGGACAAGCATGAGGGAGCAGCTGAAGGATGAGCGCAATCCTCTGATGCACATTTTCAGATGTGCATCAGCGTTTGCATCTCTGCTGCACACAGGTGCCTGTTTCCTCCACTGTACCTGCGTGTGTTTGATCAGAAATGACGCAGACAAAGCAAAAAAATTAAAAAAAAAACTTCATCATGCCAACAACTGGGATCCAAATGCATTTGCGCGCACTGCGCATCCAACTTGTGTTGCAATGCGAATGGAATATTAAAATAATCCGCACATCATTCAGCCGCACAATAGACACGTCTGTCCTCGATTGTTTGGAAGTCCGCATTCACGCCATCACCATGCACACGACAGAAAGCCTTCATTATATAATTACCCCGTTTGCTTCTCCCTATTTGTCCGAGTTTCGGCGGACGCTTGTTCTGTGAGCCGTTAAAGAAGTTGTTGGTGTCTTGAAGACGACAAGTGAAGGAAAGGTGTCCCTCCTCGCCCTCATTTCCATAATGACTCATTTTTTCTTCGTTGAAAGGCAGCACTTCTGACATCTCCAAATGCGTCTTAATCGCCAAGGCGCACCAAATGAAACGGATATATCTCAAGCTCCGAACTGGTCGGCTGTGGCAAACAAAAAGCAGGAGAGCAAAAAGGAGGAGGAAAAAAACAAAAAAGCAATCGGCAGACACGACCTAGCCCTTTTTGTTTACCCAGAAGACACGTGTCTGGATCCGTCAGTGCGCAACATCCGAAATCCGAATAAATATCTTCAGTTTTCCTGCTGGAGAAGCTTCGGCAACATCATTCACGAGGATCCCCAGACGTTTTGGTCTCCGCGCGTGCTGCTTTGGAGATGGAGGCGCGCGCACAACAGAGCCGCCAAGCGCCCAGTGCTCGGTTTGGAGCTGCTCAACCCGCCGCTCAGAAATTCTGAGGAAGAAATGCAAATTGAGGAGCGATGCAACGCGCGGATCCCGGGGAGACCTGACGAGGGAGCTGTACGGGGGTTTTCTGACTGGCGCAGCCAGCTGGAGTCGTGGCATAACCAACGCTCAGCTCTCCGGGGTGAAGATAGCACCAAACAAACGACGAGTTTAGAAAGGAAGAAAAAATATTGGTGCATAAATGGGAATCAAATCGAGGGGAACGTGTCGTTTCTACGCCACCAATCGACGAGTCAGAGGCATGAAAAAAATCTAGAATTTGGTTGTGCGCAGCTTCTGCGCACGTCTGCTGCGTCTCACCAATGGATGGCAATATTTGTTGCAGACTTTGATGAGACATTTGGCGCAATCAGGCGCGTCCAGAGGCCCAGCGACCCCGGAGCAGCATTTGGCTCCACCAACAGGCGCAGTTTCGCACATTTGCGCAGTCAGTTTTTTGTCTCAAAATGACTTAATATTATACATATTTGTGCAGTTTTCTCTTTTTATTTGTGTTTAATTACTTAGTTTGTCTTTTTTAATTTGACTCACCTTATTTAAATGGCATTGTTTACCCCCTTTTAAACTAAAATTGTGCGTAAAAATGTGCCAAAACGCACTAAAACACTTAATCAACCTTTTATTTTAGCTTTACTTAAGACTTTTATCAAAGCATTAATTAAAATATACTTTTATTTATTAGTTAATTTTGTTTAATTACTTAATTTGTCTTTTTTAATTAACCGCCTTATTTAAGTGGCATTGTTTACCCCCATTTAAGCTAAATTTGTGCGTAAAAATGTGCCAAAACGCACTATAAAACACTTAATCATCCGTTTATTTTAGTTTAGCTTAAGACTTTTATAGAAGCATTAATTAAAATTCACGTTTTTTATTATTTATTTGTTTTAATTACTTAATTTGTCTTTTTATTTAGAGAAGTTATCTCAGTGGCATTGTTTACCCCCCTTTAAGCTAAATTTGTGCGTAAAAATGTGCCAAAACGCACTTTAAAACACTTAATCATCCTTTTATTTTAGCTTAGCTTAAGACTTTTATAGAAGCATTAATTAAAATTCACGTTTATTTATTATTTATTTGTGTTTAATTACTTAATTTGTCTTTTTATTTAGAGAAGCCTTATCTCAGTGGCATTGTTTTCCCCCTCTTTAAACTAAATTTGTGCGTAAAAATGTGCCAAAACGCACTATAAAACACTTGATCATCCTTTTATTTTAGCTTTACTTATGACTTTTATTAAAGTATCCATTAAAATTAGCAGTTATTTGTTATGTATTTGTATTTACTTACTTAATTGTGTCTTCTTCAATTTGACCAGCCTTAATTAAGTGGCATTGTTTTCCCCCTTTTAAACTAAATTTGTGTGTAAAAATGTGCCAAAACGCACTATAAATTCATATCATCCTTTTATTTTAGCTTAACTTATGACTTTTATAAAAGCATTAATTAAATTATGCATTACCCCAACACAGTTCTCAATAGAATTACCTGATTCTCTTTGAGCATGTTGCCCTTTTTTCTGGTTTACCATGGCCTGAAAGGCTGGACGGTTTGCTTCAACCTGCGTGGCCTTAGGGAACCTTTCACTGGATGAAACAAATTCACAAAGTTTTCCATCCACTGCCTCCAATCTCAACACAAAGACATGTCTCAAAAAACAGGGGCATGGGTTAACTCGCGGGCAATTCTCAGAAGATGCGAAAGGTTTCTGCACAGACAATAAGGGGACACCTGATATCTGCAGCAGGGAAAACGGACACAGCATCTCTTTTCATGGAAGGGGCAATTATGACACACCCACTCCCTCTGGACCTGAAGTGAGCATGGCAGTATCATAAAATCCATCTTTCATCGTCACTAAATACCTAAAGAACAAACTATCTTAAAAACAAAGGAGCAGTTTACATTTTATTGTGGATTTTAAAAGTCAAAGCAAATGAATCTGCATATAAACACCTTAAAGTGCTCATATTATTACTAAATCAAAACTTTTCACACATTGAAAGAGATTTTCAATCCATCAATCTGTTATTAAAATGTGCTTTAAAACCTTGGTCAAAGTTTTATATGAAAAGTGCTTAATAAACAAAGATTGATTTGATTAGAACGTAAAGCCTTTAGTTAAAAAATAGCAAAATATTTTGATTCATTTAATATTTTTGAACGCTAGCATGACTGGTTTGCAGTATTGGAGTGTTATCTGACAAAAATGTAAATGTTAAGAAAAACATTTTTACCACTTTTATCAGAAAAAATTGAATTTTGCTAATCAAAAACCCAATAAATGGGATGATTGGATCCATAAAACTTGTAGTAACTCTTGTTTTTAATGTTTGACCAAAAAAATACGAATATTGAAGAAATTGGATGGACGATAGTAGTTAAAGTTACATATAAAGTCTTAAAAAGGCTAACTGACATCATCGTTGCAGACTTTTTTCATCTGTTTCCCCGAAAGTTAGAATTTACTGAAGATCTTTTTTCTGAACCATGACAGAAACTTAAAACTCAAAAACTTCAGACTCACAACAAAAGAAAGAGAGTCAAAACAAAAAGACAACAATGAAGAAATCAGCTAAAGGAAATGCGATAACACGACAAACAACAAGACAGACGACAGCTTAATTAGGAAACTTTTAAAGAAATGGGAAAAGGTGAAATTCACCAAACAAAACTGTGCAAAACAGATAAATTGACCAACAAAAAAATCTGCTAAAGATGGAATTTGGTTTTAAGTCATAGACTTCTACTTTAAACTTACAGGAGTAGCTGAAGTTTTTTTCTCATCAGATCTAATTTTGCTAACACACAAGTTTGCTGACCAAACTGCGTATTTTTTAAACGCCTTTTTAAATTTCTATTTGCTTGGTTTGTTCGATTTGTCAGGATTTCAGTTTTTCGGGTCCTATCTATGATTTAAATGGATTTTTACAGATGTTAAGAAAGCTCTATGGTTTCAATAGAAACCACTCCTGATCTATGGCACTAAAATTGCTTAATTGTAGTCGAATCATTTCCTTTATTTATCTGTTGATCTTCCTCCTTTTCTTCCAAATCTGGCGCAGCGTCGGTACGAGCCGTAGATTGTGTGATCAATCCAGCGGCGAAATTTGGACACGGCTGTGTAGACTCCAGGAAACTTTGCATCAGCGCAGCCGTTGCCCCATGACACCAAACCGTACACCCTCCCTCTGCACATCAGTGGTCCACCAGAGTCTCCCTGAAAGAGCAAAAACATGCAGAATGGAAGATTTCAGATTGCTTAAAGGTTTTGGTTGATGAGAGAGAGTTTGTACCAAACAAAAAGAATCTTTGTGAGAACCTTTTAATTTATCCTTTAGTGTCTGATTTGATGCATTAAACGAACTGATGATTCACAAAGACAATTTCACTTTTTACTCACATTAAAAGTTAAGCTTAAACTCAATCTGGAAACACACAAACCCATGAGAGCAGACTGTTGTCTGATAAAAATTGTGTTTTTAACATTTTCTTGTGGCATTTTTTTGATCATGGAGGACATAGATAAAGAAAAGTAAGATCAAAATTTAATTCCTGACTATTTCTCTATAGAAATCATCATGAATCAGGAGCAGATGAAAAGATGCCCTTTAGAAAAAAAAAAAGAAGCAATGATTATTTGTGACGCCGAAAATACGTTAGGCGGGACAATGAGTTTTGGAGAAAGAGATCCATGAATGTCTTTGTTCTCCTCATCTGAGCGGCCATCTGGATCAAAAGTGTATTCACAGATTTTTATTATAACACTGACAAAAAGAGGTTGGAATTCTCAATGGGATTATTCTGGTTAAATAAAGGTAAATAAAAATAGTAATAATAATAATTTTGTCAATTTACTCATTTGTGGACATCATGCCCCCAGAAAAAGCCCAATGTTGTTTCTTCTTCGTGATCTTCTCAGCACCAACCACGATCCCACCATATGCAGGTTGCTGTGGTTCTATCAACAACATGATGAGTTGTGAGCAGCATCAATATATCAATGTCGTCTCCCCGTTTGGACCGTCTGGAGTTCCCAGCTCACGTCAACAGTCCTCATGAAGCGCCCGCGGTTCTATCGTAGAGTTTCTAACAATCAGTGGCAGAGGGACGCAGGACAGGGGGGAAATCAGCTGATCATCAAACAATTTGGGGGACTTCTCAGACCCTCCTGTCTGTTATCCCTTACCAAAAATAAGTATGCTTGACAGAGTTTATTTTAAGTATACTTTTTTTAAACTAAAGTAGTATAGTTTTAGTATACTTTTTTATGTATTTATTAGAGATAAACTTTACAAGTTTGTGCTAAGTATATATGTTTTTTAACTAAACTTTAGATAGAATACTTTTAATATACTTTTTATGTACTTGTTAGAGATAAACTACAAGTTCATGTTAAGTATACTTTGTTTAGACTTAGAATAATTCTACAAGTCTAAAAGAATTTACCCATACCAAAAAATAATTATACTTCAAGTTTATGTTTAAAAGTATACTTAAGTATAAAAAAGTTAAGACCAAGTATACTTAAAAAAGAATACTAGTAGTTTACTAACACGTATACTGTACTTCTTGGTACTAAATAGGCCCACTTTTAGTTTATAAAAAGTATACTTAGAAGTACACTTAAAGTAACCTTTCTGGTGTACTACTAATTTACTTCAAGTTTACTGTAAGTTAAGTGTACTTTCATAAACTTAAAGTAAACTTGAAGCATACTAACAGTATACCATAAAGGTTATCTTAAGTATACTGTCATGAACTTAGAATAAACTTAAAATATATAGTATATAAACAATGTTAGTATATAACTTAAAATAAGTATATAACTTAAAATAAACACAAGTGAAGTAGTAGTATACCAGAATGTTTACTTAAAAACATCATCAAAGACAGTTCACACCCCGGTTCGGACTTGTTTGCCCTGATGCCCTCTGGAAAACGCTACAGAGGCATCAAAACAAAAACAGACAGACGGAAAAACAGCTTCTTTCAAAGAGCAGTATCCATGTTGAACTCCAACTCACACAGATAACTGCTCAACACTCTGTACACTATATGTCATATATGTTCATATATTTATATAGTGCTATGTACATATACATATGTAAATCTGGTTATTTAAATTGCTCGCTTTTTTGCACATATACCTGCCTGGTTCAGTTCATTGTATATAATGTTACTACATATATATTTTTTAATTTTTATATTTTATATTATGTCTTGTATTTTTTTGCCAATTTCTTGCACTGAAACGGTTGCTGCAATTTCATTGTCCTTGTGATAATGACAATAAAGGTCTATCAATCTATCTTAAGCATACTTTTTAAAAACTAAAAGTGGGCCAATTTAGTACCAAAAAGTATACTTGTTAGTAAACTTCCAGAACACTTTTTTAAGAATATGTGGTATTTACTTTTTTAAACTTAAGTTTACTTTTAAACATATACTTGAAGTATACTTATTTTTGGTAAGGGATTGCTGCCTTTCTGCCACCCGCCTGTCACCGGATTACGACTGCGTGACCTCCAAATGTGCCCGGGCACCCTCTAATGTCAAAAAAATTGTCCATTTGGTAGATTTGATCTTTTTCCTAAAAGCTCAGCGGTTGTACCTCCCAATTACAAATGCCGCTGCTGAAAAACTTGCGTTTAGGTCGCTGCACTGTGACATTTTGTAAAATGTGACCGTATTCTAAGCTAGTGGGAAAGACTATAAACAGCAGGATCATGGGAAATGGGTGCCAACAGCAGAACTCAGAGGTGAATTTCTGCCAAACTCCTGCCGTTCTGCAGAAATTATGTTCTAGAAAACGACTCAGGTTTTGGATTTTGTCCAATAATCGTAATCAAAAGACCACGGGAAACGCTTTCACAACAGATGACTGTAGTATGCCTTAAAAATGTTTTATTACATTCGAAATTTTTGAGGATTTATTTTCATTTATAAAATTATTATTTCTGAGGTTGGACTGGTGCGCCTGTAATGGCTAAAGTGACACATATATTAAACAGCAACTTCACTCTTAGCCCGGACTAGTTGAGTTTACTAAAACAGTGCGTTGAAACAGATTGCCCTAAATTTCTTAAGTTTTTACATTGATCCAAAACTAGACAAGTTTAGTTCAATTAACTTAAAACAGTACGTTAATACATTTGTCAAAAGGAAATGATGCTAGAAAAGTTTACTTAACGAAATATGTAGTCATAACTTATAATCATAAGTACATTATGTTTTCAAGAAGTGGCTTTCTCAAGTGGGAATTGAACCCTAGGTCCTTGCATGCTAGTCCTGTACCTAACCAACTAAGCTATACAGGTGCTGAAAGAACAGAGCCTGCAGAAGACTCTAAAATCTAAAAAAAACTCAGACTATTTTAATACATTAAAAAACCTGTACAAAACTTTTTAAAACAGAGTGAAGAGAATTTCCTATGAAAACAAAAATGATTTGGACAATGATGATGGACGATGGTTGGAAGGATTTGGTCACTACAACAAAATTTTCTCAAAATCCCAAAGGAGAAAACATGTTTACATTTTTATCATCAAGAAAAACAAAAAAGTAATGCTTACTTATAGCCCATTTTTGGCTAACAACCAGCGCTTTCAAACTCTGGGGAAAAAATAGGATTTAAAAGCAACTTTTATGAACAATAAATATATAAAATTTTACTATGAGAAACTCAGCTTAATGCAAATTCTGATGCTGATGAAAAAATTGTAAGGAGGAGGACCAAGACGTTGCTAATTAATAAAGGGCAGAATTAGAGCCAGTTTTCATCAAACAGTTTTGATATAAGCTCCGCCCACTCTTGCAGGAACTAAAGAACAGTAGTGATCTCTACATAATATAATTAGTAAAACTTAAAACTAATCTTTAATGTGTCAAACAACACATTTATTTAAGTAATGACACCAAACTAAAAATTATAATGAATGATTACTCAAAATTGTTATTACAGCTAAAGTCAGGGTTTACAGTGTTCATATCATCATCAGAATGCTCTCACTGATTGTTTTGTTGTAAAGTGAAACTAGATACATGGCATTACCATAATGCAAGTGTGATTGCTACAAGCTAAATGTGGCAGCTGAAGATGCTATAATGCTGAAGATGTTAAAATTAATATTTGTAAATCCTTAAGCTGATAGCCAAAACGCTACGACTGATAACATGGCAAAATATTAGCTTAATGCCAAATTTGCCTAAAGAACTTCAAAGCCACATTTTGCCAAAACAGCTAGCTTAAAGCTAAAATATTAGATGGTCTCAAATTTAAAACTTAAAAGAATTTATAAATTCTTATTTTGACAAAAAAGATAGCATAAAGCAAAAATATTATCTAATCTCCAATTTAGCACTTAATAAACTTAAAAGAATTTATAAATTCTTATTTTGATTTAAAAAAAAGATAGCATAAAGCTAAAATATTAGCTAATCTCCAATTTAACACTTAATAAACTTAAAAGAATTTATAAATTCTTATTTTGATTTAAAAAAAAAGATAGCATAAAGCTAAAATATTAGCTAATCTCCAATTTAGCACTTAATAAACTTAAAAGAACTTAAAATTCTAATTTTGACAAAAAAGCTAACATGAAGCTAAAATATTAGCTAAACTCAAATTTCCCTGAAGAACTATAAAGTCAAATTTTGCTAAAACAGCTAAAATAAAGCTAAAATATTAGCTAATCTCAAATTTAGAACTGAAAAAAATTAAAGAACTTAAAAAGTCTAATTTTGCCAAAACAGCTAGCATAGAGCTAAAATATTAGCTAAACTCTAAATTTGCCTAAATTACTTAATAAAGTCTCTTTTTGACTAAACAGCTAGCATAAAGCTAAAATATTAGCTAAACTCTAAAATTGTTTAAAGAACTTTAAAGTCATATTTTACCAAAACAGCAATAAGCTAAAATATTAGCTAAACTCCAATTTAGCCTAAAGAAATGAGCAATTTCTCATTCATGTCCTATAGGACATAGTTTGCTCAATATTTCAAAAACTTTAAAGTTTATATATACTAAAAATACAACCAGTAATGTCCTGAATGAGATGAAAGTTTTAATACCAAGATTGCTGAAATCGCTGAAAGTGTGATTGAGTTTTTACGTGTTGAAAAACGTACGAAAAGGAGCGTGAGAATCCCTGTAGGTTGAAACTGTACACACAATAACAAAGAAACTCATTAAAGCACTTTTCTGGAAAGTTTTCTAAGGTGGGCTTCACCTTGCACGCATCCTTCCCTCCTTCCTGGTGTCCAGCGCAGATCATGTTTGCTGTGATGTTCCCGTGGAAGGAGTCGCTGCTGTTGCACTTTGCAGTTGAGACAATGGGGACGTGGACCGTCCTCAGTGTGACGGGGCCCTGCTCTCCACCCTGACTGTCGAACCCCCACCCAGACACCCGACACATGTGGCCTGCAACCACACCTGTCCCCTGTCTGGGGAGGGGAGCTAGGGACACAAACTTGTTTAGGATCATGGGCGCTCGAAGCTGGACAGAAAAAGAGAGATGATGTGTCAGCACTTTGGGAAAATCATTTTTATTTTTAATGTTCACAAAAATATACATATTAGCCCTAAAATACTCTCCGTGAGGTCGTAATTCTATAAAATACTTCTAAAACTGCTTATTTCAAGAATTTTTCACTCCCTTCTCCTCATTTAACGCAGTGAGCTTGTGCAGCAAAGACCTCATATCCACAGACGGGGCAGGCCTGTCCTTTCTGATTTAACTCAGAAAAAAAATTAATGACTCCTTCATTTAAGATTTAACGCTGATGCTGTTCAGCCGTGGAAGGAGCCATTCTGGAGAAAGACGAGAGCTAATTGAACAAGGTCACAGAAAATGTGCAGTGGGCTGGTTAAAATGAGCCTCGAGTTGACAAGGTTGCGAGCCGCTGCTGGGATCTTACTGTTGGCAGAAAACACTGCGCTGCTCTCAGCCTGCATGCGCCTCGTTCTGACCCGGGCGGGTCTCTTGTGGGTCAGCAGTTCCACACTGCCTGCATCTTGAATCTCAGCAGTGAGACGTGCAGAGTTAGAAACTGAGAGCAGAGCCAGCGTGTCTGCTGCGTATTTACAAAATGTATCCCAGTATGAATATTTTACTAATGCCAGGCCTTTGCTCATTTAAAGAAGCTGCTGTTGGAAAACAAAGTGCATTTTGGAGTCATGTCTACAATTTTTGCAACAAAAACAAATGGATTTCTTCAAATTTTCCTACAACTTTATGCAGCTTTCATCACCACGCTTACCAAAAATAAGTATACTTAAGTTTGTTTTAAGTATATATATTTTTAAACTAAAATTGAGATAGTATACTTTTAATTCACCTTTTAGATATTAGCTCATAAGTTCATGTTAGTATACTTGGAATTACTACAACCCTAAATATACTGCTCACAAAAATTTTAAAG
Source organism: Oryzias javanicus (assembly GCA_003999625.1). NCBI lineage: Eukaryota > Metazoa > Chordata > Actinopteri > Beloniformes > Adrianichthyidae > Oryzias > Oryzias javanicus. The sequence goes on along the minus strand of CM012441.1, from coordinate 6,192,033 downwards.
AAACACATTAGATCCATCAGATCTCAATATGAAGTTGGATATCTATAAATAACGACAGGACAGTGTCTCAGGAGCACAAGGATGTCAAGTCTTTTAATGGAAATAAAAGTTTTCAGTCTACAGAGGCTCAATTGTGTAGACACCAACAAATCAGAGTGAAATGAAGATGTGGCAGGCTAGTCCATTTTCTCCAAAACTTCATTTCTGCAACTCTAAATCCTTTTTCAGTATCTTGTGTGCCCCCCACGAGCTTGTATACATGCTTGACAACGTGGCGGCATGCTCCTAATGAGACGACGAATGGTGTCTTGTGGCATTTCCTCCCAGATCTGTGTGAGGGCATCCCTGAGCTGTTGTACAGTCTGAGGAGCAACCTGGCGGGGCCTAATGGACCCAAACATAATGTCCCAGAGATGTTCTATTGGGTTTAAGTCAGGGGATGGTGAAGGCCATTCAATTGTTTCAATTCCTTCATCCTCCAGGTACTGCCTGCAGACTCTTGCCACGTGAGGCCGGGCATTGTGGTGCATTAGGAGGAAACCAGGACCTACTGCACCAGCGTAGGGTCTGACAATGGGTTGAAGGATTTCATCTGGATACCTTATGGCAGTCAGAGCACCATTTCCTACGCAGTAGAGGTCTGTGCGTCCCTCCATGGATATGCCTCCCCAGACCATCACTGACCCACCACCAAACCTGTCATGTTGAACCACGTTGCAGGCAGCAGAACGTTCTCCTGGTCTTCTCCAGACTCTTTCACGTCTATCACAGGTGCTCAGGGTGAACCTGCTCTGGTCTGTGAAAAGTACAGGGCGTCAGTGGTGGATTTGCCAATTCTGGTGTTCTTGAGCAAATGCCAGTGGAGCTCCACAGTGCTGGGCAGTGAGCACAGGGCCCACTACAGGACGTGGGGCCCTCAGGCCACCTTCATGAAGTCTGTTCCTGATTGTTTGGGTAGAGACATTCACACCAGTGGCCCTCTGGAGGTCATTCTGTAGGGCACGAGCAGTTCTCAGCCTGTTCCTCCTTGCACAAAGGAGCAGGTATGGGTCCTGCTGAGGGGTTGAGGACCTTCTACGACCCTGTCCAGCTCTCCCAGAATAACCAGCAGTCTCCTGAAATCTCCTCCATGTTCTGGAGATTGTGCTGGGAGACACATTAAACCTTCTTGCTGCAGCACGTGTGGATGTTCCATCCTGGAGAAGTTGGACAACCTGTGCAACTTCTGTAGGGTTAAGGAATCTCCTCATACTGCCAGTAGAGAGAATTACACAAGACAAAATCAGCAGGAGTGGAAAACCAGCCAAAAAAGATCAAGAGGAGAAACTTGAAATGACCTCCACATGGAACACCAGTCCTGTTTGGAGGGTTTTCTAATAGTTGCCACTGAAGTGCACCTGTTGTTAATTCATCAACACCAATACAGATGAAATTGATGAACGAGGCCCTCAGCTGCTGAACCAACAAGAACATTATCAGACAGGTTCATTCAATTCATGCCAGGACCAATAAAACAACATGTTCCTTTAATTTTTGTGAGCAGTGTATGTTATTTATTTGTCACTGCCCTTAAAAAATTTTTCACATAAAAGTGGAGTATCTTGGGATATTTCCAGTATTCTAAACATGTATTTTATACACTAATCAGTAGAAGTTTATCACTTGTAAACTAAAAGCAAACCTTAAAAGCTAAATTATATATACTTAAAAGTGTAGTTTCATAAGCTTAAGGAAAGCTTAAAGTTTATTCCCAGTAAACTAATAGTACACCAGATGGTGACTTTAAGTACACTTCTAAGTATACTTTTCATACACCTAAAGTGAATCAATTTAGTCCCAAGAAGTATACTTGTTGTACTTGGTGAACTCGGGGAAATATACTGTTCTATGCTTAAATATACCTTAAAACATTTACTTGAAGTATAGTTATTTGATATAAGGATATGCTCTGCTATGTTTTGATTTTTTTTTTTTTTATATAATGAACCTATTTTCCTCTCATGCATTGTCAGACTCAGTTTAATCATTGATCATTTAGTTTTTAAATGGTAAAATCAATCTGAAGTTCAATTAACTAAAGTACGGATACTTTCTAAGGGATAAGTTTACCCAACATTATAGCATTGATGATATTTACTATTCCAAAATCAATATTTTTTATATAAAAACTTTCCTGAGTAACATTTTTTTGTAATTTAAAAGCTGAAAATCAATTATTTATCACTATTATAAACCTTTTTTTGATCATTTTTTTGGTCATGGCTGCAGAAAGCTTCTCTTGTTAAGTTTTATTGTTGAACTATGTTCAGCTATGTTTTTTTTTTCAATTGTTAAAGTGTTACAAAAAAAATGTCAGAAATTAGGGAGCCATCCAACGGTTCAGTTTAGAGCCAGATGGCAGCTCAGGTGAGGAAAACCAAGATGTTAATGGCTCTACCCTTACCAAAAATAAATGTACTTAAAGTATGTGTTTTAAAGTATACTTTATTATAGAAAAGTATATGTCCCGATGTAAGAACACTCAAAAAGTATGCTACTGTCGGTTTATTAACAAGTATACTTCTTGGGGCTAAATCGGCCCATTTTTAGTTTTTAAAAAGTTTACTTGGAAGTATACTTAAAGTAACCTTTCTAGTAAGGTATTAGTTGAAGAACTATAAACTCCAAATTTACGCTACGTTAAAGTATATTGAATATAGCTTTTAAGGTTTGCTTTAAGTTTACAAGTTTATAAATACTGATTAGTGTGTTAAAATATGTTTTTACTACACAGGAAATATTCCAAAAAATACATGTACTCCATACTGTGTAAGAAAACGCACAGGGGAAAAATATAGGCAAATATATTTACAGCTAGGGCTGTAACAAGTATCCGGGTGCTCGGGTATTCGCAATCTGCTCCCGAAATTTCGAGTACGAATATTCGCGACGTCAAAGATTGCTGATTCGCGATCTTTATAAATATATTAAATTGTTGTAAAATCTTATCAAAATGTTATCTGGGGACGATGTATTTTTGCTCTGAAATGCAGATTAATGTAGAATTTTAAGCTTATGGACTAAAACAAAGCCGAAAGAGCCGCGGTGCCACCACAGGAAGTAAAGCCATCTTCTTGATGGTGAACTTCCGCTTTTCAAAGTAAAACTAGCGAGAGCTCTTTTCCGTTCAGAAACTGAGACTGAAGTTCCGCTCACTGACATAAGTATACTTAACACAAACTTATTAACTTGTAAAGTTTATTTCTAGTAATTAGCCTACCTAAAAAGTGAACTAAAAGCATATTACATTAATTTTAGTTAGAAAAAAAGTATACTTAAAAAAACTTGAATATTCTTATTTTTGGTGAGGGTTTTGTCTGTAGGTGGACGCATCAGAATAGTAGCGGAGAAAGGAGACTTTGTCTCGCCTATTTCTATTGACAAACCTGAGTTTTTTTAAATCACGGATTTCCATCTGCTTCTAATCCAACACACTCAGAAATGCCGTTTGCATCTGAAATTATTTTATGTAAGTCCTCCGTCATGATTAAAATGACACAAGAACATGTTAAAAACACAGTTTTTCTCGGAGAGGGTCTTGAAGTTTCAATCGTTTGTTGAAACAGAAGCTTCATAGAGAATTGTTTTTCCTTCAGAATTGATCAAGTTTTTATTGGACAATACCTTAATAAGCATGATATCGGCATTGTTGGTGCTTCTGTTGTAGAGTGGGTGGCTGACCAGCCTGTGGGGTTTAGCGTACTGCTCAGTACCCTCGAAGACATTTACTTTGTAGTCACCTGCCACTATCATCATCTGCTCTGCCCTAAAACACAAGGATTTAATGGCGTAACCATAAAGATCACCTGCTGGATGCTTGATCTTTGTTTCGTATCAGAGAAAACAATCACAGAATGGCACGGCTGGCATAAAACTTTTCACAAAAAAGTTGAAAAAATCAACAAAAAGAAAGTCAAATCACTTTAAAAATCCAGAAGAGAATTGTTCCAAGGTTCTCCAAGGTAAAGACATCTGCTGGAACTGTCTGATCACGTCATTTATTTATTTAAAAAGGTGATTAACTCCATGAGGTCAAACACTTAAAAACAGATAGTTTTAAGGACAGGAGGGTTCGGTTTATCAAAGAGTTTGACCATATAAACCTTTTGTTTGAAATAAAGTAAATAAAGTCAATGGAGAAGCTTTGGCAACACGTCTGTGAAGAGTTTCTTGGTCAATATCACAGGGTTGCTGGAGCCTATCCAGCTGCTGAACAGTTTGTCAGTCTATCAATTCAGACCAAAAGAATGATTTTGAACCATCACCTAAGAAATGTCTTTAAACTTTGTAATGAAACTGTGACAAGTCTTTGGTTGAAACCAACACAAGCAGAACAGCCAAACTCCACACAGAAGGTTCAAATCCCAGAACCTGTTTGTCCTGTGGTAAGAGGGATAACCACAACTTCACCCAATATTGAGGTTTTTCCATCTTTTTCATGCAAAACTGAATGAATATTTGATTCTGAACAGTTTCAGATGATAACTCTAACCCTCTTTAAAATTGAAGAAAAGGCAACACAAAGAACTCTTCATAGAAGCTCTAAATCTTCATACGAAATCAAATGATTCTAATGAAACGGATTCCCCAAAGGGAGAAAACACTATAAAAGATTTTTGATTAATAATGATTTCAAAAAGACAGGGTGCACTGTGGTGTAGTGGTTAGCCCTCACACCTCACAGCCAGAAGGTTCTTGTTCTGAGCCAAGTTGGCTACTTTCAATGTGAATGTTCTCCTCACACGATTGTTTTCTGCGATAGCCCAAAAACATGTTTCATAGTTAGTATCTTCGAATTATGTGTGACCCTGCAACAGACCGGTGACCCGTTCCGTAGCTGGGATGGGCTCCAGCAACCCCATGACCCTGAAAGGGGGTGAGCGGGTTCAGACACTCAAAAAGGAACTGGATGCTTCTGCGTTATTTATCCAGAGTGCTGCAAGCTTTCCCAAAAATAAAGCCTAAACGAATATATTAATAGTGTAAATTGTTTGTTTGATGATGGCTCTTCTTACCCGATGTTACAGTGCGCTGCAGTCAAAACCCAGTACCTGTGAACGAGGCATCCGCCACAGAAGTGCTGTCCTCTGGAGCTCTGCAGGGACACAATGTGTTTGATGGAATGTGCTGCTGCAGTGTAACCTCCTACGATACGGCTCTGCATTAGCACGCCGCCTGCAAGCACAAACGCTGGCCGATGAGAGGCTGCTGGTCAGGTGAAGCTGCCGCACATAGTGGAGCTCATGGGAAGGGAGGAGAGGCGTGACGATGCATTTGAGCAACCATTCAAACTGATACAATTCAGGTTCATTTGAAACGATCTGATTCAATGACCGGAAATGGATCCAGAACATCTGTAACCAAAAATTTCCACCTCAGAGATAAATACCTGGTAGTGAACAGTGCAGGTGAAGTTTTCCAGATTCCTTGCATTTCTTGCAAGATAAAAAATTAAATATGTGTACAAACAAACAAGTAAAAAAGAATGAATGTCAATCCATTCATATTTTAGTTTCATAAAGTTTACCCACATCATAATAATCTATTATTAGAACACTCTAACTCATTATATAGTCATGTCTTGCAAAATCCAGAGTACTTCCAAACATTTGACTGTCATGATCATTTTTTGCAGGATCACGTGGTGTTTTCTGCTCTGGTTGTCGGTTTTACGTTACCGTACAATACCGTGTCACATTCCTCAATCCAAAGGGTATTTTCTAAAATTGATCATCGATTTTAGTCTTTTTGAGATGACTTTTTAATATAGATTCTGCTCCAAACAGATCAATCTGATTGGATTGTATCATGGAAAACAATTGATCAATTCATCGATTAATTGTTACATCCCTAGAAAAAAAAAAGAAAACACAAGCAGGGTAGACATTTTTTTAATTCAAGGTTATCCGGACCAGGTTTTCTCAATAGAACACGTTTCGCCTGGTCTGGATGACCTTAAATTAAAAAAATTTGTGTTGATATGGAGCTAACTCGGATGAATGAGAACATCACAAAAAATATGGGAGCTCAACGGAGAACAGAGTATTAGGGCCAGTTTACAAAAGACTTTTTTCTTTATTTACAACTTCAAATTTCATGAATTCACAGAAAAAAGTCAAAACTGTTAAATTACGAGAATAAAGTCTTATGTTTATGAATTTAAAAAGTCATAGGCTGAATTTATATCTTTAAATTTTGTAAATTTGCGACAAAAAAGTAAAAATGTACGAGAAAACAGTCATAAATTTACAAGAAAAAATTCATCAATTTACAAGAAAAAAGTCAAACCTTTAGGAGAGAAAAAGTTATAAATTTACAAAGAAAAAAGTTGTCAAACTCTATTAATTGAGTTCATTTAATACAAATTAAACTATGAAAGATGTTTATGTTTTTTTAAAAAAAACACATTAAGCAACAACAGAAACCCAAAGAAGAAAATCTCATTAAAAAGATTCACAAGCCACAAAAACACTGGCACTTTATGAAATATTTCAGCAAGTTTTTAAAGATAAGAATGAACAACAACGTTGTTACCTTTTTTAAATAAAATAACTTGGCATCTATAGTGTTTAGACCTGGATTAAAAAAATTGATTCATCAAATAAACTCAGAAATTCAAATTTTATTTTTTAACTAGGCGATTTTTTTTGTGTCTTTTGGGTTTTTTGTTGGTTAGAAAACTGATTTATTGTTGTTTTTGAGGAAATGATCAGTAAATTAAACAACAAAAGTTCTGTTTGTTTTGTATTTGCCACTAGTAATGGGAAAAGTTTTTTAATAACCAAACAAAGTTAGGTTAGAGGTTGACAAATGACTAACCTTAGGTGTGTATTTAACTATATTATACTTGCTGATGAACAACCTTGTTTTAGGGCGTACACAGAACAATAATGTCCTTTTTTTGCTCAAAATGTGAGTTTTAGCCAACAAAGATCAGGGAAACATCTAAAGAGAGTATAAAAATGTCTGAATACTCACTTTGAACTATTGTTAAATCCAGGAGCAAATAATAAAAGCACACGAGCGGGTTCATGGCAGCAGATGAGACTCGGTGCAGCCAGAGAACCGCTGCAGCCACGACACCTGTGTCCTCTGCTGCTGTCCTGTAGCCCAAACACATTCACACCTGTGTGCGTGGACAGTGGGAGGCTTTCAAACCAGCCTTTATGCTCACATTTCCTGTCATAAAAAAAAAAAAAAACATCAAATAAATAAAGGTTTCTGATTTCATTGTTGCAGCAACGACTGATGAAGCCCAGAGAGCAACAAGGTTCACATTCAGAAACTATCCACTATCACAACTCCGTCTTCTCACCCTCCCGACTTGTCGAAAGGCCGTATGTTGTTGCCATAGCAACGTGGGCCACTGTGCCAAGCAGGTTCATCTATAGTGTATCAGCACACTCCGCCTGTTTCATCATCCCGGCTGACTCCGGTTGAAATGTCTCAACGGCCCACGGTGTGCTTTCGTTTGTGTGTGTTCGTTGTGTGGGGAGACTCACATCTGAGAAGAGATGAGGACTTTTACACACAAGTGTGTCTCTGTGTGAGTCATCTGCCATCAGGGTCAGCAGCGATAATAACCCTTCATCACGCGGCTGATGACGATGACCCCTTTGGCGAATCAACATCATGGACGGCGTGGAGGAAGCGTCTTGCCTGACCTCTTCTCATCCCTCATTTACAGTAAGGTGAATAATTGATGGCTCTCAGCGCGGCGGGAAAGTTTCTTCTGGCTTTTTCCTGTTAGGGATTTCCCATGAAACCCAGAGGTTTAAAAACATTGTGTTCGATTGGTAGAACACATTTCATCTGACAGCATGTTTTTTAAAGTGCTGGGCTTTTCTTACGGCAGTAAAAATGATTTACATTCCAAATTAAAATGCACTGAAAAAATTCAAAAGTTCAAAGTTAAAGGTTAAATGTTTGAGTCTGTAAAATAAAATAAAATGAAATAAAATGAAATAGTATAATAGAATAGAATATAATAGAATAGAATAGAATAGAATAGAATAGAATAGAATAGAATTGAATTGAATTGAATTGAATTGAATTGAATTGAATTGAATTGAATTGAATTGAACGGAACGGAACTGAATAAAATAAAATAAAATAAAATACAATCCAACTGAATTGAATAAAATAAACAGAATAGAATGATATAAAATAAAAATAAAAATGAACTTAATAGAAAAAATAAATCAAAATGTAATAAAATAAGTAAAATAAATCAAATAAAATTAAATCAAATTGAATGGAACAGAACAGAATACAGTAGAATAGAATAGAATAGAATAGAATAGAATAGAATAGAATAGAATAGAATAGAATAGAATAGAATAGATTAGAATAGAATCGGGTTTGATTGGGTCTTTTTTCTCAACATTTCATTTTGTTCTCTGGAAATTTATTTTGCTCTTACATTTTGTTTTTTTTTATGTTACTTTAATTTCTAAATGTAATCTTAATAATTATTATTATTATTGTTATCATTATTATTATTATTAAATGTAATAGGTTAATATGTGTATATAAAATTATTGTACGGTATTGTATTGTATAGTATTGTATAGTTTTGTATAGTATTGTATAGTATATAGTTATTGTAGATAGGTGTGTATTACTCATATGTATATTTATGTTCATAGGAATATGTGTGTTTGTAAAATGTTTAGATATATGGGTGCTATAACAGATAAATTTATCCCTTGGGATATTAATAAAGTTCAATTCAATAATCTTGTTTCTAACATTTGTTTTGCTATTTTCATTGTTTTGATAATTGAAATCATTTTGTATCGAGTTAAGTGTGATTTGCACTCCAGGGTCAACATAGTTTTCCTTAACCCTTTAACACCCGGTGACCCTTAAACACAAAACTTCAACTTACTGTATTTTGTCAACCGTTAACACAATAATTCCAGCAGATTCCAAATGAGAAAAGCTGCTTTTCTCCTTCAGAATCTGCTAGAATGGCGTTGATTATGTTAACAAATAAAAAATTACACTAAAATTTAAATTTAAGAACATAAACTGGAGCTCCAGTGTTTATGGGTTAAGCAATCATATCACAGGTTCAAGACTATCTTATCAGAAAATGCACAAAATGATATAAACCAGTGAAGAAAAAACTACAATAAAATAAAATAGTAGTCTGCTAGTAAAAAAAATGATACATTTAAAGGTCCTAAAATTAGATTTTTTTTTCATACAGAAAAAAGTATGTTTTTAGATTTTAAATTATTTAGGATTATTGAAGACACAGTCTATAAGGAAACCCCCCCAAAATCTAAATCAATCCAAATGTAGAACCAGAAAATCCCAGCCAGCAAGGCCAGGTGGGCCCCATATGATTCAAAAGTGGGGAAGAAAATGTGGGTCCCAAATCAACACAAAGATAGGTTCCCATACCACTCTGGGGGTGGGGGTGGGGGGAATCTAACTGGATCAGCCAGCTCGTCAGATTCTGTTGAGTACCCCGAAAACTTTGAGGGTCCATAAACCATGCGTCGATAAGTGACGAGTTGGGAATGAGAATGTTTTGCCCAAATAGGTGTGTCCGCAGTTTCATTGGTGGCCCCATCTGCTTTTGCGCACATAAGCTTAGATGGGCACACAGTGGGCAGGCTTGCTAAATTAGCCAGCCACCCAGTGGACGTGTAAAATGCTAGCAAACTCTGCTGTGGCAAGCCATTGAGCTCCACTGGAGAGAGCTAGCAAACTCCACATTGGCTTAAGTACTCAATACAAAAAGAGCTTGCTAGCTTGCTAAAGCGGAGCTTGCTAAAGCGGAGCTTGCTAAAGCGGAGCTTGCTAAAGCGGAGCTTGCTAAAGCGGAGCTTGCTAAAGCGGAGCTTGCTAAAGCGGAGCTTGCTAAAGCGGAGCTTGCTAAAGCGGAGCTTGCTAGCTCAATACAGAGAAGTTTGTTGGCATGCTACAGCGGAGCTTTCTATCTCCGTACAGCTGAGCTTGCTAGCTTGCTACAGCTTAGCTCAAAAACTCTCTACATTGGAGCTTGCTAGCATGCTACAGCGGAGGTTGTTATCTCCATACAGTTGAGCTCACTAGCTTGCTACAGCTGAGCTCACTAGCTCTCTACAGCGGAGCTTGCGAGCATGCTACAGGGAAGCTTGATAGCTCGATACAGAGGAGCTTGCCAGCTTGCTAAGACAGAGCTAGCGAGCATGCTACAGCGGAGCTTGCAAGCTCAATACAGCCGAGCTCACTAGCTCGCTGTAGAGGAGCTAGCTAGTATGCTAAAGTGGAGATTGTTAGCATGGTACAGCGGTGCTCACTAGCTGACTATGGAAGAGCTCACCAGCATGCTACAATGCAGCTCGCTAGCATGCTCCATTGTAGAGATTGCTAGCATGGTACAGCTGTGCTCGAAAGCTCTCTACAGATGAGCTCGTTAGCTTGCTACAGCGGAGCTTGCTATTACCATACAGATGAGCTCGCTACTTTGCCACAGCTGAGCTTGTTAGCATGCTACAGGGAAGTTTGCTAGCTCGATATAGAGGAGCTTGCCAGCTTGCTTAGGCAGAGCTCGCTAGCATGCTATAGCGGAGCTAGCTAGCTCAATACAGCCGAGCTCACTAGCTCGCTGTAGAGGAGCTTGCTAGCATGCTAATGTGAAGCTCAATTGCATGTTATAGTGGAGCTCATTAACATGCTACAGTAGAGCTCGCTAGCATGCTACAGTGGAGCTTGCTAGTATGCTACCGTTGAGATTGTTAGCATGCTACTGTTGAAATTATTAGCATGCTACAGTGGAGCTCACTAGCTGACTACAGAAGAGCTTGCTAGTATGCTACAGTGGAGCTCGCTATGCAACCATTGTATTGTTACCATGTTACTGTTGAAATTATTAGCATGGTACAGTGGGGCTCGCTAGCTGACTACAGAAGAGCTCGCTAGCATGCTATGCTGTTCCCCGAGTGGGTGGCTGGCTAGCATAGCGAGCTAAGCCTCTGAGTCCTCACTTAAGTCAATGTGGGCAAACAGGTGGGGCCACAACAGAAACGGCAGACAAACCTATTTGGGACCCACTTGTCCTTGCTGGCTGGGATGGTGCAAGAAAGTTCCTTTAGTTGATGTTGATGTTGGGTTTGTTTTGTTATTTTCTTTACGAAGAGGTGCAGCAGCCTTATAAACAGATAAAACTAACAGTTTTGTTCTTAGCCTCATTCCCTGTGTCTCAAAGCACAAAGCCATCCTGTACATTACAGCATCTCTGCACCTGAGGGAGACCCGAGCCTGCTATCACCTTTCACCCCTCACGGGTGTAATGGCACATCCAGTGCAGACTCTATGGATGGTATGGCTGCAGCATGAGTGTGACAGACAGGAAACTTCATTAAAGAGAAAGAAATGGAGGATACTGAAAGAGGAGGAAGGAGGAAGAGCCCCTTAAATTCAACCTGAAATAGTCTTGACATTTTATGTCCACAAACATTTCTGAGAATATTTCCTTCTCCGTTCCATCACAGCTCAGGTTAGAGCTGGAGGAGAAACGTATCAAACAAAGACCATCTACTCATGCTATCAATTCTCCGACCGGCTCGTTGGGTTTCATCTCAAAGCTTTACTTTGTCTCCACCGCTCCACAATAGGTTGAAGCTGTGAGAACAAATGCCACTGAAAGAACAGTGTCGTGAAAGAAAATGCTGCTCCTTTTCATACTGGGTCAGACTCCCGCCTCTCTGGCGTTGCTGTTGGACAGAAACTTTAATAAGAGGAATAATAAGAGAGACAGGCGTGCGGACCGTATAAAAGACGACTACGACTTCCCAGACTTCATGAGGTTTTTTTAGGATTTGACTGGATTCTGACTTTGCTTTTGAGGTGAGACAACTTCATGCACCGTCATTACATGCAGGATCTTCTCTTTTAATTTGTAATCAACTTAATGCTCTAAACGTACATTGATTTAAAAAAAAAAAAAAACAGGTCAAAGAGATTATGCGTTAATAGATTTAACTTTTATTAAATAACATTTCTGTGGCTCTTATCGCTTTTTTTAAGTTGGACATTTTCCCATAAACATAATAAAAGTTTTCTTAAGATCAGTTTTTACGTGAACTCAAAACACTTCAGGAAGTTTGCGTTTTTGAGGTCATGAAAGCTTCACACATTACAAAACATCTTAAAGAGTAAAATAATGTAAATTTTATAAGTTGTTGTGCTTTTATAATAGCTAAAATAAAAACGTGTAACAATTTTAGAGGTGTACAAAGAAGAAATGTCTGGGAAAATCTGGTACGGCGACGCCACGACTGATCCTTTGGGCCCTGCGGGACACAGTCGACTATTCTTGGTTTTCATAGATCACATGAGATTAAACGTGAACTCCTTCAAACCCTTTGTGTTGCTGTAGGACTCTGCAAAGATGTATCTCGATCTGTTTGGCTGAGGAGGAGCTTAGAGCAGTTTCAAAACAATAGTTTCTCTTCCTCACAAGTGAAACAGAATAAGCAGCGTAACCCGGCAACTTGGTTTTAGCCAACAAAAAGTATAAAATGTTGAATTGTGTCCGTTTTTTAACTGAATATTTTTGTGTTGTGTAACGATGATGGCTTTTATGCTCTGAAATCTTAGCTATGATGAAGCTGGCTCCATGCTGTCGCCTCTTTCTGCTCATCCTGCTGAGTGTTATCCTGACAGGTTAGGAACGCTCACACCGGCTGCATTATACATGCTGCTTTTGTTCTGCGTCTTTAATGAGAATTAGCCGACGCTGTCTTTGGGTTTCAGGCGTCCATGGAGGCAGAATCATCGGCGGTACGGTGGTCCAGCCTCATTCCATCAAGTACCAAGCCTCACTGCTTTACAGAGACTCCCACTTCTGTGGAGGAACCCTGATACACCCTCAGTGGGTGGTGTCTGCTGCCCACTGCTGGAGACCGTGAGTGATAGCAACTTCATGGCTGCAGCAGCTTCAGTTCTTCAGTGCCAAAGACAGTAAACATTTCTTATTTACCGAGGCAGATAGATCAATGTAATAAAGTGTCAGATAATCTTTATTTTGACTGAATCATCAAGAAGATTTTGGTCACTGCAAGTTTACCAATTCAGATATAATTAAAAACAAAGAAATATTTTATATTTATTTGACATTTTAATTTCACAACATGACAAAAGGAAAGAATAAAAAGACTCCATAAATATATTAGATTTAAGAAATAGAATAAATCAACAGGAATGCTTAAAGTGAATTTTAAACTTATTGAAACATGTTTATTTTTCCTCACTATTTTCACATTTCTGGTCTTTTCTATAAAATAAAAAACATGCAGAGTGTGTCCTTTATACTAGTGTTTTTTTTAAATCAGAAAATGTATTTTCCATGTTTTAAGAAAAAAAGGAGCTCCATACATCACAAGAAACTGCAGATTTTTTAGATGTTATGGTACTTTAAATGGAAAATATGGATGCATAGTATAAATATATATGTTGTATAAGATATCTTAAAACAAACAGATCCACTGACAATACTGTATACATTTTCTTCATATTATTATTATTAGTAGTTTTGGGAGAAGTTGTAGTGATAGAAGCAGTAGTAGTAGCATTAATAGTCGTGGAAAAGAAGTAGTAGTAGTAATAGAAGTGGCAGTAGTAGTAGTTGAGGTTAGTGAGTTAGTAGAAGTAAAGAAGTTGTAGTAGTGTAGAAGAGTTGTAGTAGTAGCAAGTAGTTAGTAGAATAGTATTTGATTTTGTGTATTTGTGTGTGTGTTTGTGTGTTTAGGAGCTACATGATTAAAGTAGTTCTGGGTGAACACAACCTTAATAAGGTGGAGGGAACGGAGCAGATCTTTAGTGTCTCGTTAATCGTCAAACATTACCAGTACAATTACTGGATACTTGACAATGACATCATGCTGCTTAAGGTAAGCAAATATCACAAAATGTTGACATTTATGAAGCAAAATTTACTTCAATTTATATTCAAGTATCAGAACATCTCAGTATTTTTCCATAAAATTGGTAAGAAATTTTCTTTTAGAGATTTATTTATTGTAAATAAGTATTTAACTTTATTATGTAAAAGCCAAGTTTTGTCAAATCATGACTTTTTAATTAACTTTTATTTTCTAAATTAAAAATGATAGAATGACTGAATATCGTTTGTCATCTGTGTGTAGACGCTGGAAATGAATAAAATAAACAATCCAACAGTAGCCAGGTTAGTGACCGTGAAAGGGATACAGAGGGTTAAGAAAATAAAATAAACACATTTTGTCTAGAAATACTTTTACAAAAAAATGGTAAAAAAAAAAAAAATCATAGAAAATGAATGAAAAGGAACATCTTTTTCAGGTTTTGAAAAACAAATTTAACTTAAACTAATTTATTAAATTTGAGCATGAAATTAAATAAAAGGGGAAGTCAATTAGATCAAATCAAAGGTAATTTAACTCAAAAATTAAAGAAATATTTTTTCAAAAAAAACAATGTATAATCATGCTAATGTTTATAAATAAGTCCTTATAAAATTTAAAAAGCATCAAAGTATCAAAAAAAGTTTCAATAAAATAAAAAGAAAGTGTCTCAAAATGTCTGAATAATAATTAGGAACAAATATTCTTTCCACTTGAACTCCAGAACAAATCAGATCTGTATGTTCTCTGTGCTTCAGCTGGACCGTCCAGCCAACATCAGCGCCATGGTGGAGCCAGCCGCCCTCCCAGAGAAGAACGCACCGCCTTTAGAAAACTTCTCCCGGTGCACCGTCAGCGGCTGGGGGGTGACGGGCCTCTACAGTCAGAGTCTGTCCCCTGAACTGTTGTCTGTGGAAGTGGATTACTTCTCCAACTGCTGGAGCTTCTACTATTACTACTCCTTCATGATCACCAACAACATGATCTGTGCCGGCTCTCTGGACGGAGGGAAGGACTCCTGTCAGGTCAGCTCAGAACTCTGTTTATGCGCCACCTGGAGAAGGCAGATTTTTTTATCAAATTTTTACCTAAATATGTATGTAATTGAACATCTAATTATTATAAATTCATTATATGGATTCATTTAAGTCCTTTACACACTAAAAAACATACCTTCAGCACCAGTAATCACTAAAATAAAAGTGATTTTTGACCACAAATATACACCCCACGCACGTTCAAATACTGACATAATTGCATATATTTAAAAAACACAAAAGTAAATTTCTTTCCTTAAAAAAATATCAGAATAACTTCAATTAAATAAAGGAGTTTATATATATATATATATATATTTATATATATATTTTTTCATTATTTATCTTTTCAATTCACTTTTGGTGATTTAGTTAGATTTAAATCCATCATTAAGGTTTATTCATTTATTTATATTTTTATTTTTAAGTATTTTAATTCCATTTCTATTTAGTTTAACACCAGAACGGCCGGTGTGGACTGGTCCCCAAAACATTATTTCTTCACTCAATATTTTTAGCTTAATTTTTTTTTTACTCTCTGCTTTACTTTATTTTTGCTTTATTAATATCCAATTTTTTACTTTATCATGTTTTTTTTAACATGTGCAAAAAGGTTTTTGGTTTTTGAATAGAAACTTTTTAACAAATTCTAAAAAGTTGTGTTTGTATGAAAACAACTTTAAAAGTAGAATTTGATTCAATTCGATCCAAAAGTTCTTTTAAATCAATATTAAATGTAATGATATACTATATGTAACGCTGGGAATCGATTAAACTATATTAACTAATTAATCACAAACTTGGAGAAAGTTAATCAAAAAAGTTAATTTTCTTTTAGTTAAAGTATTTTACCACTTATCAGCAAATAATCACAGTAGAAAGTCACACACAAAACTGTACATTTAGAACATTTATTGTTAATTAATGCTGTCAACCAATTTAAAAGAAAATCAGATTATCACAATGTTTTACATGGTAAATTTTATGATAATATGCAGTTTTTGAACAAAAACGAGCCAGAAAGAAAATCTTTTCTTCATTTTTTTGTGAAAAAGTGATCCAAACCAAAAATTATAACAAGATTATTATACTAAAATCAGTTAAATATTCATTTATTTTGTAAGGGACCGTGATATAAGTGAGATAATACACGATCAAGTGTTTTAGCGCATGCCATGACGCCTTGTTCACACTGGACGCGGAAGCGGCGCGGAGAAGAGTGCGCGGCATCCGCTCTCTCTGGCAATATACACCAGAAGCGCATTTTTCCGTGACAGCCCCTCTGGTAGAGCATTGGGGTTTTTTTTTGTTTTGTTTCATTTTTTTGTTTTTGCCACCATGAGTGAATTAATAACCTAAAAATATTACCCCATGCTTCTGCTGAGAATATATGGAGTCTCGAAATTAAATTAAATAAATGTGGCAATAAATAAATAAATGTGGCAATAAATAAATAAATGTTGAAATAAATAAATAAATGTTGAAATAAATGTGGCATTAAAATATTAAAAGAGCACATTTATTTCAATGTGGCTCTTTTGACCCACACTGGGCAATGAAATAAATAAATATGTCATGAAATACTTAAATGTGCTCTTTTAATATTTTAATGCCACATTTATTTCAACATTTATTTATTTATTGCCACATTTATTTATTTAATGCCACATTTATTTATTTAATGCCACATTTATTTATTTATTTAATGGTGTATATATTTATTTCATTTTGGCTCTTTCGAGACTCCATAAGAAGAACTGCTCTCTGCCTCTCTCTTGTTGTTTTCTACACCCAAACCCAGCCCCGCCCCGCCCCTCGCTCTGGAGAGTCGGCCCACAACATTGATCTGTGTGTGTTTTTGTGTGGTGTGTTTTTGATTGTGTGTTTATCTTCATCTCTACAGTCTGTTTAGTTACAAAAACATGATCACATTTGCCAATCACGTTTTATTGAGCAAATTTGGTTATTTTTTAAAACTATACTGGATTTTCTTATGCATCTTGATGTAACTTCCTGCCAGAATTCACGTGGATCGTTCGCGCACAAAATAGAGCAGACGCCAAAACGATCCGCTGTACAGCGAGAACCGTCCGCGGAGGACTGCGGCGCTCTGCGCCTGGCGTGAACCACACCATAGGTTAACAAGGGCGGCGAAAAGAAGCGCCCTCTGTTCCGCGGCGTCCAGTGTGAACCAGGCGTTAATCGGCGAGGCAAAGCGAAAGACACAAAGTAGAATTGATTTACACTAATGAATATTAACGCGATAAATTTTGTTATTATTACTTGCATGCATCCACATGTCCACAGCCCGAATTATATTACATCTACTTACATAGTTGTGTGATTTATTGTTACTTAAGGATTCTTAATGACCTGAAAGTTGGAAAGATAAAAAAATCTGATTACAGGTTATGAACCAGATAATGATAATCCATGTAAGGACAATGGTTAGGTAGAGCTGAGATGAGCTTATATAAATTCGCTTCCTCCCACTCCCTTTCAAGCAATGTGTCATTTGATGCCAAAGTATACTATGTTTGACATGTCTTTATGGATGTAAACTTCTGTTGATTGATTGTATTGCACATGCATTATTCTCTCTTGATTGCTTGAAATAAACCATCTCTAATCTAAGTATGACATGTCTTCAGGGGGATTCAGGAGGCCCACTTTTCTGCAACGGTAAATTTGAGGGCATCGTGTCCTGGGGCATCGGCTGTGGATACGCGTCCTATCCTGGCGTTTACACCAAGGTCAGAAACTACCTCATCTGGATGGACCAGATCATCCAGAGCAGCCCATGAATCATCAAATCACAAGAAATGCTGAAAACATTTTAACTGGCTCAAAATGTTTTGTTTTTTTTCCTTTGATCTTGTATTCTGAAACTTTCTGGATAATTTCTCTTTAAGCTTGTGTTAAATCTGTTAAATCAAAGAGATCTTGTTTTAGATTCTGTATTTCTAACATTTCTTTTAAGGATTAAATGGTCAAAAACTATGTTAAAAGTTCCACCTACTGATGTTTTCTGCCTGCATCCTTCATTTTCTTTAACCGTGAAAATAAAGATCCATATTTGGTCAGACTCCTTTTTTTTTCGTCTTTTTGACCCATCCTGATGCAACGAAATATTTCACCATTTAATCTCAAATGTCCTCCAAACTAAAGAAACATCCTCAACCTGAACCACAGTTAACCTGACAAATGATTGGCCGAGTTTGGGGTTCAAACCTCTGCCTACATCCTATTTAAAGCCGAACTGCATGACAATCATTCACCCGATCAAAAGCAACCTCAGCAGAGGGATCACACGGTCAATCTCACAAAGATCCAGCATGGATGAAGTCAAGTCCGGACAGAGGAAGACCAGGGATGAAGGCTCCAGAGCCCTGTCCTCAGAAACAGTTCAGAAACTGATTCTTCAGTCTCAGGAGGCAAAGAAGAACGCTTACTGTCCCTACAGCCAGTTCAGAGTGGGAGCTGCTCTGCTCACCGTCGACAACAAGGTCTTCACAGGTGAGTCTCGCCCCTGTGAGTCAGTCATTTCATGTCCAGTTAATGCAGAAAAAAAAAAAAAACAGATTAAATAATGATCCAAGATTGATCTGGCTCAGCTGAAAGTGGTCAATTTAAATGACATACAAGTAGTCTGTAATAAAATAGGAGCTTACTTTTTATATTCTTTCATAAAATGGAGCAGTTTGGTCCGAAAAAGTATTCAGTGAGTATACTTCCTTCATAAGTACACTTTCTATACTTACACTCAAGTCAACTTAAAGAAGCAACAAATGTTCATAAATAAAAACTTTTCATGAACATTTAAGAAAATGTTTTGTTTGATCTGACGTTCAAGTTGCCAAACAATGTTAATGAATCACATTTATACCTGCGGATTAAAACACCAAAAAAGCTCTGCAGACAGCATTTTGAGACCCCTGGATTCAATTTATTTCAATTTATTTAAACCTAAAATTTTCTCTGAGCTAGAGTTTTGTGTCTACAGGAAAAGGCACCACAAAACCTTTGAAGGTTGCTGGAGGTCCAAAGGCTCACTGACTATTTGGTTAAGTTAAAAAAAAAAAAAAAAAATCAATACCTCTTTACAGGTAAAAGTCCCCCCCACCCCCTTTTTAAGGATATTTAGTCACTCTGTTTTATCCTCTGACAGGCTGCAACGTGGAGAACGCATGCTACAACCTGGGAATATGTGCTGAGAGAATTGCCATATCTAAGGCCGTTTCAGAAGGATACAAGAACTTCAAGGCCATTGCAGTCGCCAGGTAAAAAAATGAGACTGTTATTTTTGAAGCTTCACTGCATCGGATATCAGCATCTTTCCCCATCTTTATATACTTCTTTGGGTGTCTTTTAGCACTCCTCAATAAAATGTAATATCGATGTGATCATTTGTGTTCAAACGAGGTTGTAAAGTGATAAACGAAAACACACACACAAAAAACCAGTTTATTGGCAAAATGTTTAAATATTTCACCACAAAAGCCCATTACTACGGAGCCTCTGAAATGACATCAGGAAAAAAAATTAAATAAAAAAAAACTAATAAAATAAAAAATAATAGTAATAAAAAATTACTAACTGGTGGGCATAGTAAGTGGTGAACACTACTTACTATCTGGTGCGCACCACCATAACAGCCCAGTTATAATTGAGGGAAAAAGTGAATAAATTAACCTAATTAAAAATATAAACTCTTTTTGAGCATTAAAAGCCTATTTAAAGACATAATTCTTTCAATTTCCAAAGCAGAACAACTAAATATGAGTTTTTAGAGCTAATTTAAATTCAAAAAATCTTCCCAAAATAATTTGTTTCATTAGCAGATTTTTTTTCACTTTTTTCACTCTTGAACATTATATTTTAAGCTTGTTTTGTGAAGGATGCTTTATAAATAAAGATTTGCTTTCCTGCGTCCTGTTGCAGTGACGTGAAGGATCACATTGTTTCCCCGTGTGGAGGCTGCAGACAGTTCATGAGAGAGGTAGGTACCGTCACGTCCTGTAACTCCATTCTCTGTAGCTGCACTTCATGTCCAAAAGATCTAAATGTTCTTTATAAAAGTTCCTCCAGCTTGACAAACACATTGGAAAAAGCCCCCAAACATGAAAACACATAAGAGTAACATTTATTCATGTTGTGATTTTCACAGTTCGGGACAGACTGGGATGTTTACCTCTCCCATCCTGACGGAACTTACCGAAAGATGACGGTGGAGGAGCTGCTGCCGTTTTCTTTTGGCCCTGAAGATTTGTCCAAAAAGAGAGTAGCTCACTAAACCTAAAATACTGTGACAAATAAACGTTGCTCCACTTCCTGCTAATTATCATTCAGATTTAAAAGAATTTCAGAAAATATTTGATGAAAAAGTTATTAAGTCACAAAAAAGAATTCTCCTTTACATGGATGCAAATATTTATTGATACAATAAAGAAAAATGAGGTTTGAATCTTTTAATAAATAAACAGTTTTAAAAAGCATTTCTTGACTCGTACATTTAGTTTACATAATTCAAACAAAGAACGTTTTTCCATAAATCTTCTCCAAAGAGGATTTTCTGAGCAGCAGATCATTCTGTGAGCAAAAAGTGAGGCAACAGTGAAACAAGCAAAAAAAGAAAAATAAAGTACCTATTTATCTTTGAGGTCCATAACCTCCATGCATTAACATTCACCTTAGTTGTAGTGACTCCTCCCTAAAAGGATTTTGTTAAAAGCTAATTTTTAGGCGGGCAAGCGTTTTGTTAAAATGACAGAATGTAAACAGTGCTTTGAATTTCTCAACGGGTGACAAGTTTAGCTAAAGATCAATTTATAAACTGAAAGATGCAAAAGTGAAGATTAACGTAAACCTGCATTCAAAGACAATTAAAAATGAACCTTCAACTCTAAAAATGTGTCTTAAGTATGGGGTCAAATCAGGATCAGATTCCAGTGAACAAAAAACTTGAAAAATAGACATTGTAACCAATTTTTTTTTTTTTTTTTAACAAGACTGTAAATTTGACCAAAAAAAAGATAATTTGGAAAAAAAAAAAAGTTTTGAAAATTTGAGAAAAGAACCTGAAAACTTAAATAAATCTTGAAAATTAAAAAACAACAACATAAAATTAGAAAAAAAATCGAACTTGAAATAAACCTTGAAAATTTGAAAAAAAATACTGAAAACTTGAATTGAAAAAAAAACATAAATGCAAAAATTACCAATTTAAATATAATTTATCCATGAGTAAAAGCTGCTTTTTTAAACTTTCAACATTTTTTTTTTTGCTTTCCTGAATCTTCCCTTCCAGTTCTCAGTTTACATTTAAAATTCTGATCTCGAGTTTTTGCTGCTGAGATGAGTCTAATATTACATGGGGGCGAGGCTTTTTTCTTCAGATTTTCTTTCTTTTTAATTCAAATTTACACTGTCAGAAAAACATCAGTGACATTTTTCATTACTATTTTCAAGTTTTCAATCAGTGTTTTCGTTCACTTGAAGCTGATCCTGATTTGACTCCATTCTATGGTCCATTTTCAAAAGCTGCGTTTCAAACAAAAGTGCTGCCAATCAAGTCAGATAGTCGACACCAGCTGAGCTGCATATGGATGCTACCAATCGTCGGGAAAAATTTGGTTTTGCGTTTCACAACAAACATCAGGTTCAGCAGCTTCATCTACAGTTACAAACAAAAGCACCGAGGAGAAACCGAAAGATCAATTTGCAGGATTTTTTTTCTTTTTTTTTTGCTTTTCAGGAGGTAAAAACCATGAGGTGAAACTTCTCTCCCTTCATCCTCAGCTTGCTGAGGCGTTAGCTGCATCCTCTAACGTGGGCCACACAGGGACCTGTATTCTGGGTAAGGTTCCCTCCATCAGTCTCTCCATCCAGAGTCCCAGCCGGTCCAGCTTGTGGTGGAGCTCGATGCTGGTGGCCCTGCTGGAGCCTCTCTTGGTCCCGTCCTCCCTAGAGTGGGAGCGGGACCGAGAGTGAGAGCTAGACCTGGACCTGGACCGGGACAGTCTGCGGCTGTCCGAGAAGGTCTCGGAGGACGAGCCGCTGTGGTTGTCCCCCGTGAAGACGGGTCTGAAGAGGCAAAAGTACTTCTTGTAGCCGTTGAGGGCCAGGACGTACCCGGCGAAGTCCGGAGACTCCTCGTCGTCCGAGTGGCTCTCGCTTTGTTCGTTAAAACAAGCCGAGCGAAGCAGCGACGGCATCCAGTGGTGGTGCTTATCGGCATTCAGGAAGGAGAAGTGAAGAGTCTGAGAGCTGCGGGCGGAAGGGCAGAAACTATGAAGAGGAAATCCAAAGAAAAGGTGAGGAAAACAGACTTCGGACTTACCCCGAAAAGGAGAAAACCTCTTTAGCAAATTTCCTGAGCAAAGCGTTCTTGGAGGCGTTGGTGAGCACCAGCACAACGTTGATGTGACCAGGCTTCAGTTTGACCAGGTTACTGGTGTAGGTTATGTCTGTGAGCTCGGTCACTTCCACAAAGTCCTTCTTAGGGGGGCGGCTTCATGCACCGAGGGAAAGAACAAAAGAGGAGGTTTTAGCTACATCCTACAGCTGGATTCATAACATCAGTTCATTGATTTAAGCTTAATAGATCAATAATCCATTCATAAAAATATAAACCGATTTAGCACATAAAGCTAAAGTCTGCTATCTTGATGCTAACATTTAAAAGAATTTCCCATAGAACGGCTCAGTCGACCTAAACATACATTCTGACTAAATAAACATCTTTATAAACTCACAGACATGAATTTTCTCTTTTAAGGAAATATTTTTTAAAGTAACTATTTGTGGTCTAAAACATCGATTTTTGCCATTGACTGTATAAGGGAGAACTGGACTGAGCATGCCCCCCTACTTCCGTGTTCCATATAGGAAGTACCACTGGGTTGCAAAAAGGCCAAAGTCCCATTGACTTCCATTGAGAAACAGACAGTTATTTCTCAGTCATTTTAAATGTCAGAATAATCATTCTTCCTCTGGTGCTTTCTGCTTAACTTCTTTTTTCTAATCCTAATTTTTTTTTAAAGATTTTTTTCCATTATCACAAGTTATTTGAGTTATAAATTGACCAATCAGATGGCTCAATAAGCGTTTGTGGGTCTGACGTGGAACGTCTGGGGGGTTTGAGTGACAGATGACGGGTAGCCAATGGGAGCAGACTTCATCAATGCGTCCGTGAAGACCTTTTAACACCTACTTTACAATTCAACAATGTTCAATCATTGTCCTTCTATTGTTTCCTCAATGGAATGCCAGCAGTTTAAAACAAGAGGCGCATGCTGTCGCCATCTTTTACTCTGTAGAAATAGATTTAGAGGCTCAACGCGGTTAAACCGGGTGTAAAAAACACGCTCGCTTTGCAAACAGAAGAAGTTGAAAAGTTAACGCGGACGTGCGTTCAGAAAGGCCAGCGTTAACAGTCACTAGATTATTAGAACTGAGAACGTTTATGTTTCCGGAATATGTGTGGCGACACGTCTTTTAGCTCGACAAAAATGAAAATATGTAAGTCAATACAACATTTGCAGCGTTGCGGGAAAGCTACGGAGAGAGAAAGGACGGGGCGGCGCGAGTGTGATTGTACGTGCACGCGCGCATGTGTGCGGAGAGAGAGGATGAGAGCGGAAAGAAAGGACGGGCGTTCGGGAAAGTTGGAGTAAAGCAATGTGCTGTAAACAAAAGTGAAAAATAATGGTGGACAGCCTCCAACCAGACAGTGAGAGTATCTGCCTGCAGAACCAAACACCCGCGGGTTTAACCGCGAGGACGTTCATCCGAGGAGCTGCAGCAGCTCCCCTGTTCGCCCCTCAGGACGAGGAAGCAGGAAAGGTTAACAGCAGAATCAAATGTTAGAATGGTTCTCCCTCAAAGACTTGAACAATGACTTGTACGATTCTCTCGAGCCGCCGTTATTAAAGTGGAAGCTGTTTACATTCCGCTGTCTCGTGGTAGAGGCGTGGAAAGAGGCGGAGACTCACAATAAACTCACCTCAGATTGGTAGAAGGTAATTCCTGTAGATTCCATGACTCACAGAGACTCGGACCAATCGCTGGTGATTGTTTGCAAAATGGCGATAGCCGTTTCAGGAAGTGACGGTGAAAGCGGCGGCCGACTTTCACGAGGAGAGGAGGTAATGCATTTCCAATGGGAGACCTCATTGCTTGTTTTGTCCAGTATTTTTACAGTCAATGATTTTTGCTCATAGTTTCTTCTTCTTCTGAAATAAGGTGTAATGCTTTAGCGCGATCGCCACCTTGTGGCCAAACTAAAACTCCCTCCAGGAGAAGCAGAACAATGTTCACAATATTAATGATCTGAACATATTAGTTAGAACTTCTCCTTTAGAGAATCCATGTAACACCGGATGATATTAACAATCTCATTATTTCATTAATACATTTCACAATATGTGAACTATATCAGATTAATAGAAATACATTCAAAACATATAGTAGATTATTATTGTGTTTCTAAACAAATGTGTATAAATGTGTAAACTTAAAATTGAATAGAAAAATAGGAAGAACTTTAAAAAAAATCAGAATCAAATCGATTCAGGCTCTTGCGGATTGAATTTTTTTCCTGGAAATAATAAATCAATACCCAGCCCTAAAACTTACGTCCTGTAATTCCTCTGTTAGGTCTGTGCGAAAGAGATTCAACGTCTCTAAAAACTGAGATCAGCGAGAAGTAACAAAAAAAAAAAAATCTTAAATTAGCATCAGAATAAAATCTGATAGATCCGGCTGGGATTCAGTGTCAGCGGTGCTGGGTGATAGAAAAGTGTCTATCGCGCTATTTTTCTTCTATTGTTTATAACCTAATTTAATCAATTAATATGCCAAATGTATCATTAAATTGTCTGAACTTTGTCAGTGTGGACACAAAAATATATACAAGTGAAAATAAAGACAAATTAAGAAGAGATTCTTCGCAAAGAAACCGTCTCGTGGGTTTTGCGACGTGAAGCTGCCTTAAAGGCCTCGTGCGGTGAAAATCATGATTTTTCTAAAACTGCAATAAAACATTAGTATTTATGTCACAAATGAACCCCCGTATAATTATTTTGTCATCCGCGGCCCCGTGCACTCTCTACAAGCGTTTAAAAAATAGCGCGGTCGCTCAGATTTTCTGCAGCCTCCGATTAAGTAGGTCATAGGTCGTGTGACGTCATGGCAGGAACACACAGCTAGATCCCCTATTGTTGTGCTACTTTCTGGCTTACTGACTTACTTCGCATGATAGAATTCGGACTCCGTGGATTTTGGGATTTATACGGAATAAGGTGAATAGGTGTGTTGTATTTGGGTGCTCTAATGTGCCGAAGAAGGGGTCTCCCTTCACGAATTTCCCGTGAAAATGAAGGAGAGGAGGCATGGAAGAGGTTCGTGTGTCGGA
The DNA here is from genome assembly GCA_003999625.1 of Oryzias javanicus. Lineage (NCBI taxonomy): Eukaryota > Metazoa > Chordata > Actinopteri > Beloniformes > Adrianichthyidae > Oryzias > Oryzias javanicus. The sequence continues at coordinate 6,166,663 of CM012441.1, read as the reverse complement.
CGAGGAACGGGTGAATGGACCAACAAACAACTCAACAATATGCAATAAGCTTTACGGCCAAAAGCTTTGTAGACAAAATGCAGGTGGACATGGGACTTGCCAAAAGTCTTATTCTCAAACAGGATGCTATCCCTGCTTGTACCCCGAAGGGACATGCCACAGCCAGGCTGCGGGTGGACTTGCCACACCTACTCCCCAACCCAGCAGTGCAATGAGAAAAAGACAGGTTTTACAGGTAGGTTTATAAATCCAACGAAACCTAAAAAGCCGTTCCTGTTGTTTGAATGGGCTGCAACTGCGTATCATATGCACGCAAAAACCGTGTGTTGGCGTATACTATGCACGGTATTCCGAGGGTGCAAAGCGTGAATAGGGACGCATTTCACTGAGACCCGGTGTTGATAAATCATGGGTTTCATAGTTTATTCCCACATCATTTTAAAACTCTTATATCTATATATCTAATATCTGGTTGTACAAACAATCGTATTTCAAAAGAAGCTTCATCAACACAACATATGCTTAATTTAAGATTTCATGTACAACAAAATAAAAACATTTTAGGCCAAAGGTCTCTCCAAAGCAACACAAAATACATACCATGACAAATCCTGCAGCCTCCATTCGGTTTCGGCTGATCCCCGCTAACGCTGTGTGAGCTTTCCCTATCGTCATCCGAAGCCCCGGTATCCTCAGATGAGGAAACTCCGGCTCAAATTGGTAGGGCTGTACACCCTCTGAACCTGTGTAGTTAAAATTTCCCTGTTTGATGAAGGGTCATCACTTTCATCCAAAGAAATACCATCTAAATCGTGGTCTACGTCGCTTCCCAGACCGTCCGCCATTGTTGTTTACACTCTGGGATCCCTGACGTGACGTCACGCGCAGCCCCCGCCCATCACCTCCTATCACCCAAATTTAAAGCTGTGCAGGACCATAAAATGATCAATAAAATCGCCCTGGATCATTTTAAGTGAATATTTTTATCAGATTCGTTTTCTAAGACCCATTGACTTTCTAAATTTAAAAAAAAAATTTGCCACTGCACGAGGCCTTTAAGTTCTTTGATTCACACTTACGCTAGTATTATGATTTACGTTACTTAACACGCGTGCAGAACAATGGACGTGCAAGAGTTTGAAGTTGTTTCCCCGGAGTTGAAACAGACATAAACACCCAACGAGTCATGTCACAGCCCAAGAAGAAGCCCTGTCAGCTAAAGAGGGTACGTCTGTGATTTGGTTGCATTTTGGATTCAAGAACGTCCGACGATGAGCGGAAGATAGCATAAATGATGCTATTCATGCACCGATGCTAACACAACAAACCTTCCAGCACTCAAGGAAAATCCATGAATACGAACATATGAGATTACAAAGATAAGAAATAAACCAAGCTGTAGAATAGGGCTGGGACAAACACGCGAATTCTTAAAATCTGCTACCGAAAATTTGAATATGAATATTCGCAACGTCCAAACCGCTGATTCACAATCTTAATAAATGTAGTAGTGTAGTAAATTATCATGTAGTTAAATATTGATTGCTCTGAAATGCAGAATAATGCTGGATTTTAATTTATGAACTAAAACAAAGCCGAATTAGCGGCGCTACTGTCACCGGAAGTATTGGGTTTTTTATACAAAGAATTATTTAATTCAAAAAATACAATTTACACAAGCAACAATTTAAAATTACGACAGCTTGAAACTAACTACGCACACAAATCTTTAAAAATGACACGAATCACTGTTTATGTACACACAAAACAGCAATAACACACAAATCTGACGCTAAACCTTTTTTCAAGTCTCCCAGAAAGAGAATATTTGTGTGTAAGTGATGCGTTTAAATGCTGCTAGAATGCTGGGTCATCAGAGATTTTCTTGAACTTAGATTGTGAATTAAATCTAGTTGACAACTTGCCATTAAGAGTTTCCATCAGATTTGTGTGTAAATGCGGTTTTCCGTGCTTGAAAATGTTGATCTGCTTAATAATGAGGAAGATCCTTCTGTAGTAGTTTCTCTTTAATTGAACTCACCTGGCAAACTAGCTATCGCAGGTGTCTGAGATTGATTTAATTGATCCCCAAGATGCAATATCATCCATGAGTTTCATTCAAAACAAAGAATTTCATTCAATTTGCATAATAAGTTGGAACGCACTGTATTTCATTTATAACACATAGAAAACATGGATGATGTTGAGAGATCATGTTGATTCATTTTGAAGAGCTCTAAAAGCGTCAGTAATCACGTCTCCATGTCTGGGTTCATGAGATCATTCAGTCTCTCCCAGTACCGTGAGCTTCACAGTCTACTACAGGAGCAGTGTGTAAATGAAGGCCGCTTTCAGCGGTACTTCCTTCTCTCTATGCCCCAGTTTGTTGACTCGCTGTCCTGCATTAGTCCAAGGAAGGATTAAGTAAAAATAATAATAAAATTAAATTCAAATAAGAAAAATATTCTTAAGTTCAGGAGGAGAACCATCAGATCCTCCTCCATGTTCATTTTAGACTCCACCCACTGATCACATGAACTTGCGACGATCCAAAGCTAAGTCCCAGATGGAAACATAGTATCATGACACCAAAAACATAGTGCTGGTGGTGACGGCAGTGTTTCAGTGTAACGCCGGGGTCACACTGGACGCGGAAGCGCCGCGAAGCGGAGCGGAGCGGAGTCCGCGCCGCTTCCGCTCCGCTCTGTAGTTCACACCAGACGGGCATTTTTCCGCGGCGGTCCACAGGCGCTTCTGCTAGAGCTTTTTTTGTTTTTGCCATCATGGTTGATAATTTCATAGCCTAAAGACATTAACCCATGTTCCTGCTACGAAAAACTGCTCTCTCAAAACCCCGCCCACCCGCTCTGTCGGCACACTGTACTGATCTGTGTGCGCGCGTGTGCATCTCTGTTTTGTGTGTGTCTGTGCGCACGCGCTCGCAGGTGTCTGTGTGTGTGTGGGTAAATTAATAAACTACAATTATTAACCCATATTTCTGCTAAGAGGAGCAGCTCTCTGCATCTCTTTTTTCTCTCCCAAAATCCCGCAGCCCCGCCCACTCGCTCCGGAGTCGGCTCACTGCGTTGATCTGTGCGCGCTCGTGTCTGTCTGTGTTGTGTGTATTTTATAAATATTACCCCCTGTTTCTGCTAATATGAGCTGCTCTCTGCCTCTCTGTTGTCGTTTATTAACTCCCGAAACTCCTCACCCCGCACCGGAGTTTATCCACGTTGATCTGCGTGTGTACGTGTCTGTGAAAAAAGAAAAAAAAAGTGTGCGTGTCTGTCTGTTTTTGTGTCTCTGTGCTCTCGCGCGCACGTTTGTGATGTGATTGTATGTTTAAATCGGTGTCAACCATCTATTTAGACACAAAAACATGATCACATTTGTCAATCGCGGCATTTTATTGTGAAAAACTGGTTATATTTTGAAAAGAAACCGGATTTTCTCATGTATCTTGAAGCAACTTCCGGCCAGAATTGACGCGGAATGCTCGCGGCTCGCGCACAAACGATCCGCTGCACCGCGCGGGCCCTCCGCGCCGCTCCGCGCCTTGTGTGAACGACACCATAGGATAACAAGGGCGCCGAATGGAAGCGGACTCCGTTCCGCGCCGCTTCGCGGAGCTTTCGCGTCCAGTGTGAATGGGGCGTAAGAGCAGTCTCGTACTCACCTCGAGGTGCTTGCTCTGCTGGAAGCATTTTCTTCATTTTGGGTGGTGGGAGACTCTTTCTGCTTTGGGCTTTGTGGCTTGCTCTCGCCTGGCTCACTGAAAAAGCATCAAGTAAAAGAAAGATCAAGTCTTTAGGAACACTGGAGATCTGAACTGTCTGACCAGAACGAGATTATTCAAGCACAAACCCATCAGATGGGATTTTTGTGCTTCAGCAAAGGAAAGGTGAAGCTTCTCTCACCTGAAAGCCTGAATGATAACTGTGCCGAATAGAATGAAGAGCGCCGAGAAGATCAAGGACAGAATGGGCATCATCTCTCGCCTTAAGGAAAAAAAAAACACACAAAAAACTTACAGTATGTCCCAACAAATCAGGCAGCATATAAAGTCTTGAACTTTAAAAACCCACTCTAAAGAAAATGGTTTTTAAGATGTTATTTTAGTATTTCTATCATGATGGAGGACACGCATAAAGAACGTAATAATTAAAAAGTCCTTTTTGAGTGTTTGTTTATTTAAATAATGATATATCAAATATGGGGAATTTCTAATGAGTTCTTGCCAATGTGCAGAAAATATGTCTTAAAAACAGCACAGGCTTTTATATTTTGGCTAAAAATGTCATAATCATAATTAAAAGACCATTGGGAATGATAAGGAGGTGCAGCTCTCATAGAGTAAATAAATACAATGACAGTAGTACTATAGTAATATGAATTTTGCTGCAGAAGTCTTACCAGTTTGAGTAGAGAAGAGCGTCGTATATTTGAAGAACGTAGTCAAAAGCTGAATTCAGCCACTGAACAATGAAAATCTGAGGAGGTAAATAAACATTTTATTAAATGATTCTTAATATCAAACATCACTGTCAAATCTGCTGGGACTTACAGGAGCCATCTCATTGTTGAGCTCAGGCAAGGTGGTGTCTGTGGTCAGGTAGGTGGGGTCTCTCTGAAGAAGCTCCAGCTGTTCGTGGAGGCGGTGTTTGTCCTCCTCGCTGCCGTTCCAGCCTCCGCTCACAGAGCGGTAGAGGACCCTGCCGGCCTGGCTTCGCCGCTCCAGAATCACCACCTGCCAGGGAGGCAAAAAACAGATCAACTTTTGCATCGCGTTGTGGGTCGAACGCTTTTATTTTTACACGCTCCGACCGGCTGACCTGAGGTAAGACGCCGGCCTGGTTCTGCAGGAGAGCCTGACAAAGAGGCTGCTGCTTTCGCTGATAAACATAAGCAAACCGCAGGACGTCTTTTTTGTAGGCTGAAGCAAAGTCCAGAAAGGCCTTATTTCCTGGAAGGAAAGCTTCATCCTCCCCGGTGATGAGGAGAACACAATACCTGCGAAACATGCAGAGAAATGACATCAGCGTTTGTGCTTTATGTTCAGTTACAGCGAGCTAATGTTCTCACTTCCTCCTCCGGTGGAATTGCTTGACGGGACAGAGCTCATCAAAAAGCTGCTGGCTGACCAGCCGCGGGACCTGCAGGAACTTGTTGTTGGAGACGAACTCGTTCATGATCTGTCGCTTCATCCCTCTGGCCTGACAGTAGGAGAAGTGGAAACAGATGAAACGTTCCGTTCCAGGTGAGAGCGTGAAGGAGGGGGTACCTGGATGATGTCAGCGGGCTTCTCTGTGTCCTCCTTGAAGAGCAGCATGCTGGGAGCGAAGGTGTTGATGTTGAACTGCTGCAGGAGCTCCGCGATGTGAGTGTCGCCCTGATCCACGTATCCAAACCGCACATAATCTCTGAAGGAGAACGCTGTTAACTGCAAATGTAGAACCACACTGAAGTTAATATTGGATCTATGAGACAAAATCAGGGGTTTCATATAACATTTACACATGAAATAATATAAGAAATATTTTATATGCGCGAAAGCTTGAATATAATGTTAACATTTTTACAAAATATTTGCAGTTTCTTTTAACCAAGTTCACTAAAATGAACTTTTATTTAGCTAAAAAAAAAAAAACCTATAAAAATGAAACTGCAACTTAAAAGTAGAAAAGTTGCCAGCGATAATGCTCGTGTGAATGCTTTTTGCTGAAAATAGTGACCCAATTTACTTTAATTACTAAAGGGATTTGCTGAAAATCTAAAAACTATTTGAAAAATGTTACATTTGCTAAAAGACTGGAAACTTTGTTAAAGAACTATGAAAGAGCGCAGAATTTCTGAAAAATATGTAGTAAATTTGCTTAAAAATCCCTATATACGCGCTAATTTTGCAAAAATATTTGGTTTGTTGCTTAAATATGAGCTAAACTCCAAATTAGCCTAAAATAACTTTAGTAAATTAGCCAAAAAAGCTAGCTTGTTGCTTAAATACTTTGGCATTTAGCTAATATTTTGGCTGGCTATCAGCTTCAGCATTCTCGATTATAAGCTTCTGTATTTCTAGCTATCAATTTTAGCATCTTCAGCTATCAGCATTAGCATCTTTAGCGGCTAAATTCATCTTACAGCATTCACACTAGCATTATCGCAGGTAATGCTATATATCTAGTTCATAATTATGTTAAAAAGTTTTAAAACTGTCGTTTTAGAGTGTTCAATAAATGTTTATCTTGTTCGACCCACAAACTAAGATGTGGTTTTGGATTTTGGCCCCTTGTGTGATTGAGTTTGGTCTAAATCAAAAAATGTAACTTAAACAAAAATGTTTTATTTCTTTTTGGGCAATTAAATTGATTTCAGTTTAGTTTAAATGTGTCTGTTGGCCACTTAATCTTATGTTGTTATTACTTATATTTAACCATGACTTAACTCAATTTAAAACCAATTGTTCGTTCAGTTTAAATGGAATTTGTGTCAAAATCACTGTAAATCCTTTTTTTTTAACAAGACCCTAAAGTAACGCTTCTGTTTAAATCACGGAAAGTCCGTGTCACCTCCTGAAGCGGCTAACGGTTAGAAACACGAAAATAATTACGCTCACATATAAAACCCGCATCATTCCCATCCTACACATAACTTTAACCTTGACAAGCCCTAAGTAACCCTCTGTTTATCTTAAAGTTCATGTCCTGAAGCTGCGTGGGAGGAGCTTCTGTCAAAAACTTTTGTCGACTTCACAATGAAGGAAGCAGATGGATAAATATCAGGTTTATTTAATTTTAAGAGCTGAATAAAAATCGCATCGGTACACATTTCTTTCCATTAGTGGGTTCACAAATCTCCCAGTTTAAACGCACCAACTGTCCCGCACAGGAGAAAGCTGCAGCTCCGTTACGGGCTTTCCGTGGCATCGCGGACATTTGTACGCAAGGCCAGAGATGTCAAAATTGACCAGGAAAAGCTGACGCAGAAGTGCCACGTTTTACAGAAAATTATCATTAAAACATTTAAATGTTCCCACAGTTAGTTTCAATAAAAGCAATTCATACCCAAAAAAAATATTGTAACTGTTTTATTTATGATTTAATTTAAAGGATAATCCAGATAGATTTGTGTTTTCAACACTATTTTAATCATTTTTTTCTTCGTTTTTGTAGATTTGGTCTAAAAACATGTAAATGTCATCAGAAACTATATGTTTTAGTTTTGTTTGTGTTTAAAGTATAAATATGTTTTGTTTTAATAAATAAGCTTTCAATGACCAATGTGTTGATGTTGCATATGTAAATATTGTGTGTGTGTGTACTTTTAAATGCTTATATGAGTTAAAGCGTTTCCAAAAATTAAATTAGTTTGATATTGTTGTTTTTGTTTTTTCGTTTTGTTTTTACATTTTTTAAATTTTTGTACTTTTTACTGATCCGAAAAATGATCCGAACCGTGACCCTAAAACCGTGACACGATCCGAACCGTGACCTTTGTGATCCGTTACACCCCTACTAAATGTTTTCACAGAATATTTAAAAAGTATTTTACGTGCATTTTCTCTTGTTATCAAAAGGTTGAATTCTCCAAATCTAAAGGTGCGTTTACCTTGTAAAGAAGTGGAACCCCAGAGACTCTGTCAAATAAGAGAAGACCAGGCTTGTTTTCCGAGTGCCAACTTTCAAGAAAAGCTCGGTAGTTGTCATCGTTGACCTAAAAAAAGAAACCATTTCACTTTATCTCAAGCAGGAGCAGTGAGGCGATGATACACCTGAAATCAGCAGCAACACACGTATATATCAGGAGCACCTTTTCCACCAGTTTCTGAGGCAGCAGGTCTTCCACAAACTGTCGCAGGTCCTCTTGTATCACAGCCTGGTGGAAGAAGGTGACCCTGCCGTTCACCAGCCCGATGATGGAGGGAGTGCGATAAGCTCCCAGCTGGTTAGCCAGGCGGCGCTCGTAGCCCAGGTCCACAACACCGATGCCCACACCTGTGCAAGTACAGCACAACTCTGCAGTCGCAACAATCAAACCACTAAATAATTGTCCAAAAAGAACACAATGGGATCAAGTCATCTAGTACAAAATCTGCTAAACGTTAGCATTTCTTGTGTGAATATTTGACAGCATTCACACTATAGTGATTCTCCTACTCCTTTCTGTAGATTTTTCAGCACGTTTTAAGCAACTCAATCACACTTTCAAGCTATTAAAATGTTCCGCTTGTTCAAGACATTACTGCGTGCACTTTTGGTATTCGTAAACTTTTTAGATTTAATAATATTGAGAGAACTACAGTATGTCACAAAAGTGAGTACACCCCTCACATCTCAACAAGCATTTAGTTATATCCTTTTATAGGACAACACTACATAAATGACTCTTTGACACAATGAACAGTCGTCAGTGTAAAGTTAATATAGCAGTGTAAATTTACTGTCCCCTCAAAATAACTAAAAAATACAGCCAATAATAGCTGAACCCCTGGCAACAAAAGTGAGTACACCCCTAAGAGAAAATGTACAAATTGAGCACATCTGGTCATTTTCCTTCCCCTTTGTCATGTGAACCATGAGTGTTACGCTGTCTCAGGTGTCACCAGTTAGCAGGTGAGTTTAAGTTGGTATAAAAGCTCCTCCACTCTCTTAACCTGGCCACTGAAAGTTCATCATGGCACCTCATGGCAAACAACTCTCAGAAGACCTGAACAAATGAATTGTTGCTTTACATAAAGACGGCCTAGGCCAGGGGTCGGCTATGAAGGTAATATTGTGTCAAAACGTCCAAGCGTAAATAATACACACACGAGCGAGAATCACACACACACAAGTCTAATTCACACACACACGTAAAACTGAATGTGAAGTTGCAGGAAAAAGAGGAACATGTGAGAGAAATGTGTACTTGTGGAATATAATGTGAGAACTTGTTTTACAATAACCTTAACTTGTGTGTAAAAATGTTACATGTGAAGAAAAATCACACACATGCAAGATTTAACTTGAGGTTGTGGGAAAAAACACAACTGTAAAACTGTGTTGAAAAAATCTTTTATTGTAGCTTCAGTTTTCTTGTAGAAGAGTTGCACACAAATGCTTTGTGAGCTACAGAGTGTTTTTGACTTTTGACACAGCCCATGTGGAAGATATGTGTCAAAACTAATTTGCAGGGAGGAGGGGTGAGCAGGAGGAGCTCTCAGCGGAGATCAGCCAATCATCAGAGGACGGGATCAGGGGGCTATTTTTCTTTCAGCAATGGCGCACCAAGCGGGGGTAAGTCTCTCCAAAATACTATTTTCCGTTGCTTTTCTGTAGTAAATATACTCTTACCAACAACAGATTTCGAAAACCAGCCACGTAAATGATTATGCACCCATCCTTTTATAAACATCAAAGCTATTTAGTTTAAAACACGGTGATGAGATGGAGCTAGAATATACGTAGAGTGTTCATCCCGTTTATAGACCAGCTATGTTCGCCCGCACATCAGAGGGGGTTGATGCAACGGCCGGTTCCGACGGCGACACTTTTTTACTCTACTTCGGTTCTGTGAATTAGACTTCGCTGAGAATTGGGACTCGGTGATCATTAGATAGTACTATTAACATATTCAACACTATCATAGAGAATAAAAATATGAACTATTGATTTGTTGGCTGGAGTTAATATTATGCTAGCTCCATCTCATCACCGTGTTAAAACTAAATAGCTTTGATGTTTATAAAAGGATGGCGCATAATCATTTAACGTGGCTGGTTTTCGAAATTTGTTGTTGGTAAGAGTATATTTACAACAGAAAAGCAACGAACAGTAGTATTTTGAAGAGACTTCCCCAGCTTGGAGCCATTGCTGAAAGAAAAATAGCCCCCCTGATCCCGTCTCTCTGATGCTGATCTCCGCTGAGAGCTCCTCCTGCCTCACCCCTCCTCCCTGCAAATTAGTTTTGACACATATCTTCCACATGGGCTGTGTCAAAAGTCAAAAACACTCTGTAGCTCAAAAAGCATTTGTGTGAAACTCTTCTACAGAAGAAAACTGAAGCTACAAATAAAGATTTTTCAACACAGTTTACAAGTTGTGTTTTCCTCACAACCTCAAGTTAAATTTGCCCGTGTGTGTGATTTTTTTCACATATAACATTTTACACACAAGTTAAGGTTATTGTCAAGCAAGTTCTCACATTATATTCCACAAGTACACATTTCTCTCACATGTTCCTCTTTTTCCTGCAACTTCACATTCAGTTACATGTGTGTGTGAATTAAACTTGTGTGTGTGTGATTCTCGCTCGTGTGTGTATTATTTACGCTTGGACGTTTTGACACAATATTACCCTCATAGTCGGCAACCTAGGGCAAAAGACAGTGGCACGCCGGGGAGGGACAACAATCAGCGCTTTTGTCATCAGTTTTGATTTTTTTTTTATTTATAAAGAGTGAACATCTCTTCCCACAAGGATCTTTGACACTTCTGGCAATGGATTCATTCACGCAGCGCTGTAACTGTGACCCCGCCCACCCATATAAATATTGCAGCCTTTTTCTTTTGACATTATAGTTTCACACAACGTACATTATCCTACGTGTCAGCCTTCATGACCGGGTGATTGACATTAATGCGCACCGTAAAAAAAAAAGGTTTGCCGCGGTGAAATAAAACAAGCAGTAATAATGTGTTTGTAACTGTTGAGACTTTTTTTGAACTGGTGTGTTCTGATGAGTTACAAGAAAAAAATTCAAATGATCAAACATTGTTGTCTATATTCGCCAATCTAGAGAGCATCGATCCACAGTGATGACTTTTGCAGAGCCTTTTTGATCATCTACAGGAAATTGGATTTTGACACCTCCCCAACCGTAAACCATTCTTTGTTAATCATTTCATTAAAACCCTTCCCTCAGTTCTTTACAACAACATTAACAGATTATTCCTGTTTAGACTGAAGCATCATGAGCTAAAGTTTAAAAAGGCAAGCTGCTTAAAACAGCTGAAAGGATTAAATACTGAAAAAGTTGTTCATGAAAGTAAGTCAAACTCTTAAAAAAAAAAGCAGAATTGTAATCTAAAGTTAGCTAATTCTGTATTTTTTGGCTCGCCTTTCTTTATTTAATGAGGATAGAGTCCCTCCCAGAGTGTTTTCATGAGTATTTTACAACTCTGCATTTGAGGACTTCCCAGAAAGTTTACAAAATGTGTCAGTGAACAGAAATTAAATCCTCCATGCATATAAAAAAGCAGCATTGCAGGTATAGCTGCAACTGTAATACAGAATAACAACAATATGAATGTAAATGTGAGTCAACAATCACGGGTAATTTTCTCTACGTAAAGGAAAAGAAGCACTCCAGCCCAGAAATAATTCAGAAAATCTAAATTTCAGCACATTTATAGAAACTCATAAACAGGATAATATAGTTTATTATCTGATTGGATTTTTACAGTTTCAGTCTTCAAATGAAAGTCTCTTCTGACTAAACCCTGCAATCAATAGTAAGAATTCTCGTTTCCTGAGACTTTATAAAACAAAATCCCTTTTTAAATCTCACTTAATCCATGATGTCTTCAAACAGGAAAAAATTAAAAGGAGAATTCAGGAGAATGAGTGATTTCGCTGACAGTGTGGAGGCATAAACATTTCAAAATAATGGTCTTACCCAGAGGTTCCAGCTCCTGTACGGTCTCTTTCCAAACAGGCTCAATGTGAATGCAAGCGAAGCACCAGTCCGACGTCACTTTAATTAAGTACGGCCTCTTGTAGCTGTCGGGCAGGATTTCACTGTTAAACTGCGCGTGGTGAAGCATGTACTTGCTATCTGCAAAATCCCTGGACCTAAAAAGAAAACGAGGGAAGACACACTGTCAGAATAAATCCTAAACAAAAAAAGAAATGACCAGAGAGAACAGTTCACTATTTTTGCCTGATCCCTGAAAAAAAGGTGGGATAAGAACTTGTAAAATTAAGATTTCCAACATTAATAAGTTTAAAAAAAAAAAAAAAGAAATCAGGAATTTACACTTTTACTTAATTACTGAATGCAAATGATGCAAATCATTAAAGATTTTTCCATCTTTCAACAAAATGCATGAAATATGAAAACAAGGCCTTATAAGAGATGCAGATCCTTCCATAAAATAACAAACGAACTGTGTAAATAATTTATATCTAAAACAGAACAATGAATAGCCAAACATTTGGCCCATATTTGCCATCAGTCATGGTGATTGAGGCTAAAGATTTAAACATATGAGTTTTAGTTTTTACATCTTAAGCTTTAGTTACTCTTATATGTGATTTAATGTATTTCAAACATGTAAAGCATACAAAAAAGACCTAACAAAGAAAAATCACTTTTTATAAAGGAGAAGTCAAAAAACAAATTTAATAAATACATATTTGAATTTAAGCCCATCTCTTTATGTCTTTTTCCAGTAACTTAAATAATTCCCAATAAATAAAACTAAAAGAACAGTGCAATATTTCAATTTTTCCTCTTTTCACCTGTAAATTCTATAAAATGTTATTCTCACAATCAAAAAAATTTTTAAATTTTATTCTTCCATCCTACATTTGGGCCGAGACCTAAAGTGTGTTTTGGATTTTGGCACCTTGTGCGATTGAGTTTGACACCTCAGCTTTAAATGTTTATATACACCCTAAAACAATCTCATGGCAGCTTGAAGTATTTAAATATCAAGTAGAGCCATTTCAACCAATTTTCGTTTTGCTATTTGTTCATATCGTAATTGATCACTAATATTGCACATCACAGGTTTTCCTCAAACTGTCCAGCCCTAATGAATGAGTTTAGGAAAGACAACCTGGGGAAATGGAAGAAGGACTCATCAAAGTAGAAACTCCTGTGGAAACCATGGAAACCCTGATGCTGCGACTGGCCAAAGGGCTGGTTTTCATCCATCTGCCCGTACCGGTCAAAGTTTGCCCTCCGCTCTTCATTGGACAGAATCTGTGAGGAAAAATGGAAACAAGCTTTGTTTGTATGCACAAAGACTAAAAAATTAAAGCCGGCTTTCAGATTGGAAAATACTCCTCCACCTCGTAGGACTTGGAAATCTTGATGAACATGTCTTCAGCTTTGGGGTCCTTATTCTTATCTGGGTGCCTAAAGGGACAAAGCAATAATATTATTATTTTATATGTTTGTGTAGCTACAAATCACATTTTGGGGCAGCAAATTTGAAACCAAGAGGAAGTTGAGGCATAAATGTGATTCCCACCACAGTCATTCTGACTCACCATTCTCTGACAAGCTTCTTGTAGGCCCGCTTGATCTCTGCTTGCCCGGCGCTCCTGCTAACACCCAGTATTTTATAGGGGTCATAATCAGAAGTTGGCTTCACGACATCTACAGTCAACATCAGCAGAAAGATGGCCACCACGACATGACATGTCCAAGGAACTCGGCCGGTGCTCCAACCCGTCATTCTTTGCCACTTTCCGCGTCGCACTTTGCAGAAATGTGCGATTTTATTAAACGTATATATGATAAGCAAAGCCTTTACATGGTCGGCTGTGTCAAGGTTATAATTGTTTAAGTAAAATGCTGCATTTTAAAGGTGGATTTCACTACGGCGAATTCAATATCCTATATCCAAATGATGGTTTAGCTAGCTTTTCCGGTTCTTCTTTTCAAAATAAAAGATTTTTCGAATTTTTACCGTCTAAAATTGACAAACTCTGGGAAAACCAAGCAACAAAAGAATGAATATTATGATTGAATAGAATCAAAAATTATATAATTTTATTTTATAATGTTTGTTTAAACGTAAATATAATTTGTTGACTCTTTATGTAATTTTAATCTTCGTTTCCGTTTCCGCTTCGTCACTACCACCCTCCGAGCTGGATGGAATCACAGCAACAGTAACACTGCGAACATGAGTACTTTCACAGCAGCTCAGCGAGCGAACCGCTAAGAATAACCCGCACCTGTAAAACGCATTGCTCTCCACCTCCATAACAGCCCAAAAAATGCGCGGGCCGTGCCCGTTCGCCGTCACCAGAGCGGCCGTCCAAACTGCGCAGATGTGGTCCTCATCTCGGTAGCTAATGCTAGCTCTGTCCGGCTGCTGTCTGGCCGCATCACTGGAGGGACAGCCTCGCTTTAACGCCTAAGGTAACTAAATAAAGGATTTTTACTACAGTTACGTTACTGTTATTAAGCTGTGGTTTCGAGTTCATTCATACTTAAGTGCTCCAAGTTTCCAATGAGTATTGGTACCAGAATTATTATTATTTTTTTGTTTTTTTTTATTATTATTCTAGATTTTATAGATTTGTTTCAAATGACATAAATAATAATCTACCACTTCAGTAATGTCATTTACCATGATGCTTTGCGAACCTGCATTTTTAGAGCTGGCTGTTTATAAATAGTTAATTCTAGGAAATAAACTATTTAAAATTGAATTTCCATTGAAAAAAAACCATCTAGCTAAATTGAACATTATAAGACTTGGCTTTACATCATTTGTTCCCCTCTATTTTTTGTTTGTTTCAATCTTTATTATTATGATTGGCTTAACTTATTATTTTATTGCATGTTTGGGAATAGTTTTATAGTATTTTTATTTTTTTTTATATGCAGGAGCTTGAGGCGTTTCCTTATATGAAAGGTGCTATATAAATACAATTAGTTTGAAATTTGAAATAAAAAACAGACAAAATATTTTAGTTTACAACTAAAACCAAACTCATAAAATGAAAATACAACTGAACAGAGAGAGGCTCCAATACAAAAAATTATTATTATTTTTTTTCCTCATTTGTATATTGAAATATTAGGGACATTTTTAATCTTGTTTTATTTATTTTTACTTTCTTAAATAGTTTTAGTGATTCCAGGTATAGTTTAAATTCATTTTTAAATGAAAATAATAATGTGATGCCAAAAATGATGGTGTTTAATAAAAATGTTGGCAGTTGTGAGGGAATATCTTTGAGTAAATTATGAAGTTCTTTCCAAAATATTTGCTTGGAAAAAGATAATAAAAGGTTACAATTTCCATTTCACAAAATGTGCACATAATAATATTTATATTAAATTGTCATCTTGAAATTCTTTAGATGGTAGATGTAATTTAGTATTTTAAGTTTTAATTTTAAGAAAAATAGGGATTTTTTAAATTTATTTACTGTAACTTGATCAAATTAATTTAAATGCTATTTTTATTAGATTTTCTGTTATGAATATTGTAGTTTAAGGTTGTTCATGTTCGGCATAAAATTGTGTTTCTCTCAAAACTGTTTTGTTTCGATATTTAAAACATGTTTAATAAAAGTATATATTTAAAATATTTAACTCATTTTAAATGTTAAATAAAATACAGATAAACATGTATGTGTGTATATATATATACAAAAATCTGTCTTTCTCAAGTATTCCACACCTTACAGTTAAAATCTGAGTTTTACATTAACATAGAAACTTTATTATTAGCAATGTTTGAGACTATCTATATTTTATTATTATTTTTTGTTTATGTGTCTTAAGTGAGTTTAAGTGACTTAAGTCTTTCGATCACTTTTTACTACTTTCCAATTTTCTATAGTAATCTATCACTAAAACTACTTTGTTCTGACAATGCTTCATATTCATTGTTTTAGCGCATCTTTATTTACAGATTTATTTTTCAAAATGTTATACAAGAATTCCACAATGAAGCTAAAACTGTACAAAAACAAAATGCCGAGGAGTACATTTTTTCTGTTTCTACAACAAAAATTGAGATCAAATTGTTTTTTTGTTTTTATAATACAGATCACAAGTGCATTGACATTACAAATATCTATAATTCCAAAGAAGAACAAAAACAAGATCAACACAATATGAAAAGTTACTTTAAAACTCCCCTAAACTATTTAAATAATTTAAATAGTTTATTTAGAAGATTTATTCCAAGGAGTACCACAATTTGGTGTCTTGTTAAGTTTGCTTCAAACAAAACATTTCAAAGCTAAAAATCTTTTTTAAACCTTTGATTTGGGTTGGTGTCAAGTCAACAACCAAAGTGATCGGCAAAGGTACTGGTGAGTTAAAAAAAACAAACAAAAAAAAAACAAGGCAAAAAAAAAAAAAACAGACATAATTGGCCAATGTTGATTCAAATGACTGTTTAAAAGCAAGTTTCCTATTTTCAAATCTCTTGCAAACATTACTTAAAAAAAGTTTGTCTCAAGATATAATTGTTTTAAATTTCTTGATTAGATTGATATTTATTTCAAACATTTAAAACAAAACATGTAGAATATATTGAAAGGAAAGAAATAAATAGCATAAAATAAAAAGGTCTCCTAAACGTCATTCTTGCTTTCTGAAATCTGTGGTCGATAATTGGATTCTTTTGTAAACAATCCTCTGTGTTTTCTCCTCAGGCTGATCATCATGAATCTGTTCCGCCTCATATGTCGCCATAAAACGGCTCTGGTCATCGGCTCCATTTGCACTTTTGCTGTCGTCCTGGTTTTCTTGGCCAAATGCACCTCAGAGACGCTGAGACAGGATCACCCCGACCCTCCGGGTTTGGCCCCCAACACCAACGCGTTGAAGTTCCGTCCGGAGTCGCACGACCCGTTGTCCTCTTCCAAAGCCTTGTCTGCGTTCCTCGTGGTTCTCATCACGACGGGACCCAAGTACACAGAACGCAGGAGCATCATTCGCAGCACCTGGCTTGCTAAGCGGGACTCTGACGTTCTGGCTTTGTTCGTGGTCGGGACTCAAGGCCTGTTGAGCGACGACCTGCAGAACCTGAACACGGAGCAAGGCCGCCACAAAGACTTGCTGCTGCTGCCGGATCTGCGAGATTCCTATGAGAACTTAACTCTGAAGCTGCTGCACATGTACTCCTGGCTGGACCAGAATGTGGACTTCAAGTTCGTCTTCAAAGCAGACGACGACACGTTTGCTCGCTTGGACCTCCTGAAAGAAGAGCTGAAGAGCAAAGAGCCCAGCAGGCTGTACTGGGGCTTCTTTTCCGGAAGGGGCCGCGTAAAAACAGCTGGGAAGTGGCGCGAAAGCTCCTGGGAGCTCTGCGACTATTACCTCCCGTACGCCCTCGGCGGTGGTTACATCCTCTCAGCCGACCTGGTCCGCTTCGTGCATCTCAACGCAGGCTACTTCAAGACGTGGCAAAGCGAGGACGTGTCGCTGGGTGCCTGGTTGGCGCCGGTGGACGTCCGGCGGACGCACGACCCGCGCTTTGATACGGAGTACAAGTCGCGCGGGTGCAACAACAAATACTTGGTGACGCATAAGCAGAGTTTGGAGGACATGCTGGAAAAACACCAGACGCTACAGCGGGAGGGCAGGCTCTGCAAGGAGGAGGTCAAGCTGAGACTGTCCTACGTGTACGACTGGAGCGTCCCGCCCTCCCAGTGCTGCCAAAGAAAGGATGGAATTCCATAACTCCCGTTTAATGAAATGATCTGCTTTTAAAGATATTGTTTGTCATGTCAGGATTATGTTCTTTCTTTCAAACCGTTGTGCAGTTGTGGATCTGGTACTAGACGTTTAGCAAAACTGTTCAAGCAAACGCTTTTTCAAATTATCGTCTTCTTAAAAAAAGCATCACTGGATCAGATTGACCTCATTTCTGCCCTGTAACTCCAGCGCAGAGGTTTATTTCTAAATTTCTAATGTCTTCAGGTCCTTTGAACCCCTGGTTGATTAGTGTATTCAGACTAGAAAAGTCTGTTGCTTAATTTGGTCCAGAACTTTTCTGCTACCAACCAAAGTTTGTAAACAAAACCACATGACTAAAGAACTCTTCAGTCATTGGCCAGGGATTTCGAGGGTGGGGCAAAGCAACAAGAGAAAGAATAATGGAAGTCCTACCGATTCTGAACGTCTGTATCAACGTCAGGTACAACAAGGCAGTTACTGAGGATACGACGGAACACCGACAAGTGTTCAAACAGTGAGAATAATGTGTGTTACGTTAAAAGTTGTTTTAATGAGCAAGCCACATTTTAATGAGTTCCTGCGTCTCATCATTGCTCCAGTAACTCTGTTTACATCCCGTAATTCCCGTCTACGGTGGCTGCTTTGGTCCAATATTTCTGCTCCGAGCACGGATTTTATTCAGACTGAGGAAAGTCAGAGCTCAGTAAATTGGAAAGGAAGCGAGATTACCTCAAAAGATAGATGTGTCGGTTACACTGTATCATAAGGTTCCTTAACAAGCGTTATTAACACATTAACAAACACTATTGGTATGTTAAGAGGGTATTAGTAGGACATTAATTAGCACAATAAACCTTAATAAGGTTTATCTACATACTTGATGAGATTCATTAACCAAAGTCAATAGTATATTAAAAAACTGCTTGAAAGCATAACTAATGTATTAACTCTCTTTGTCAACATTATGTTGAGTGTTTTGCTGCATCTCATCTAAAGCGTTACCGATTGGTCACATACTGGTCCTGGTCCGCTTGTGTATTCAGACCGGAGACATTAGGTCCTCTTAAAGTGAACCCGAGTTTGATTCCCTGATAATCCGGAACAAAGTTTCAGTCTGAACACACCCAAGTGGACCCTGGTCCAGGACCAGGAACCGCTCTCTCACCCATCTATCATTCAAGGTGGTTTCAGTTCATTTCCATCAGACTGAACTCCGGTTCACTCTGAGTTTCCTCAGTCTGAATACAAAGCGGTCCAGTGGCAGAAGAACTGTAGCTGGTGGTCACGTGATGTAAACAAAGTGGAAATGAAGCAACAGGACAAATGTAAAACGATTGTTGTATTATCAAGCAGGAAAAAGACTCCCCACTTTTTAGAAAGTTTGTTTTAACAACACTAAAAAACACTTCTTTCCTGCTATGACGTTGTTGTAGTTCCTTAAGAGAATTCTCTTGAAAATGATATCATAACACCAAGACAATGAGACACAGCAAGTTTTAATGTGGTCCACATTACTTCTCACTGTTTTCCTGATGATCTATCAGTCATGAACACTTCTCAGCGCACTTTCTTAGCAGTCGTCTCCTCAGTAACCGTCTTGCAGCGTCCCTCCACCGTCCCAGAACAGCAGTAAAAAATGATGTTGATGCAGATGCTCAGAATCGGTCATCAAAATATCTACTTTGATTCAGTGAACTATCTCAAAGAACTTCCATCATTTCCACATCTAGTTCCTTTGTCCCGCCCTCCCGGCCAATGACTGAAGAGATCTTTAATCAGGTGGTTTTGTTTACAAACTTTGGCTCAAAACAGAAATGTCTAGTAGACGGCCTTCTGATTGTGGAACAAACTAGGGCTGCCACGATTAGTCGACTATTAAACTAGTCAACGACTAATGTAATAGCTGATTAGTCGTTACTTTATATTAAATGGAGTTGGAGTGTAGTAAAGTTGAAAGTTACAATATCATTCTGCTAACTTTTTGGCATTTATTAAAGTTTTTAGGCTATTATGGAGTTTAGCTAATATTTCAGTTACACGCTAGCTGATTTAAGCTAATTGAAAGTTGTTTTTTTTTTTAGTTTTTTAGGATAATTTGGAGTTTGGCTGATATTTCAGCTGCCTGCTTGCTATTTTGGCTAATTTAGGATTTTTTTCAGTTTTTTTAGTCTAATTTGGCACGCAGCTAATATTTTAGCTGGCTATCAGCTTCAGCGATTTCAGCTATCAACTTCAGTGTTTTATCTATCAGCTTCAGCGATTTCAGCTATCAACTTCAGTGTTTTATCTATTAATTTCAGCATTTTCAGCCATCAGCTTCAGTGGTTTTAGCTATTAATTTCAGCATCTTCAGTGGCCAAATTCAGCTTACAGCATTCACACTGGCATTACTACAGGAAATTATATCGAGTTTTTGGTTGGTTTAAAGTTAATGATGGTTAAGATGTGTGCTTTACATCTAGTTTGCGCATGTCCGGATTGTTAGACTAATCGGAAAAAATAATCGGTGATTAGTCGACTATTAAAATAATCGTTTGTGGCAGCCCTAGACCAAACACAAGTTTCAGGACTGTGAAACAAATTAAGAAAAAATGATTTTACCAGTCTGATTACACCCTGAGAATGTGATCCTGATTCTCAGAGTAAACAAACTCTGGATCGGATCAAGTGAACCGAATATGTCCAGTCTAAAACACCCTTAGTTACACTCTGACCTGAAGTGGGAATCTCCTTTCTTTTCCACATTTGACAGAAAATAATCAACACCTGAGTATGAAATAGAATCTAGAGCAGCTTTGAAACGTATTTTGTCTTGACTGAAACCTACTAGATGTTAAAAACATTTTGGTTTGAACCGACCTTGTCCTGATGCCCTTTTGACCTTTCTGTTGAAACACCTTTGATGGCCTTCGTCTTTCCCGTCTGTGCTTCAGCTGCTAATGCCAGTTTTTTTTAACACTAGTAGTTTTGTGTTGTAATTCAGTGACGTTTGTCGTACAGGGAATTGGAGCTTCATATCCTGCCATGGTGTCTGTTTTTGCTAAAGCCTATTTTATTTATTTTTAACTTATTCTACTTCAGCAAGTTGGTATTGAGTATCGACATGATTAAAGCGGCTGTTTTGCTGCTTCTACATGCAATTTGTTTTCTAAAATTGACTGATGACAAATGTTTTGGTTTTCTTGGATTCATATGAGAGTATTTTGTTATTTTGGTTTCATCTGTTGTGTTTACAGAAGCTGCAGCTCCTCTACGGTGGTCGTCATGTTTGGTGAAGTTCAGATTTTCATGCTCAAGAAGATTTTATTTGCACCGTTTTGACACATTTCTCCAACCGTAATGTTGTTATTTTTGTGTTTGAAATTCGTGCAAAATTTTAATAATAAAAATTATTGTTTGAAACTGAAAATAGTCGCCAAAAAGAGAAACGTTTGTGTTTTCGTGAACCGCAGTGTCTGCAGATGATTTCTAATCAAATGCAGTTTAATTTCATTTATGGAATTATTGATTTGATTGGAAATGTGCAAAATAAATTGAAAAAATATCAAATGCGTTATAGCAATACTGCTAGTTTGCATCTATAGTCTGTATGAAAACAGTAACATGAGTAAAACCAATAGAAAATGTCTTAGAAGATAAAAGGGTTGCAGGACTGAGAGTGACTTTAGAGAACTGGTTTTTACTGAGAGAGTGTTTTATCCAGAGGTTGTTTTCCTGTATTTGTGTTATCGTCTCATATCCAATGAGCCATCCTGGATGTTTAATTAAAAATGTGAACCTCTATGATGCATATTGTCTTTTTTGTTAATTAACAGTTTGGAAAGATGCTGCAATAGTGTCCGCATAGTGTAAGCATAAATAAAATCCGGAGAAAAGAAGATGCTCTTCTCTGAAGTTCAGAGATCATTTCAAAATAAAAGTTTCATGATTTTTATTTAAAAAAAAAAAAAGAAAGTGAAGTTCATATACATTTGTGTTCACAAACAGTTTGATTTTTTTTGCGACAAATCCCATTTCATTTTATTATGTTTGGCTTTCATTTGAAATTTAAATATGTTTGAGGGTTTGTCTCACACGAACAAACTCTGGGAGGTTCTTCTGACGTTCCATCCTTCTCTTTTCCTCCATCTCCATCTGTAAAGCAAAAAACATCACGGTTGGATAAAGAGGGATGCATGAAGAGAAAAAATTCACTTATTGATGTTTCTGTTGTAGTATTCTTCCCCTGCTGCTTACAAACTGTATTATCTGCTGCCGTCTGTGCAGCTTCACTTCGAGGTCAGAGGGCGGACACAGAGCCTGCTCCCTTTTCCGGAGCTGCTCCCGTTTTTTGTGCTCCAGGACGCGCTGCAGCTCCGGCTTCCTTCGCGGCAGGGTGCCTCTGTGGATGCAGCAGAGTCGAGCAGTGAGGAGATCTGGTTTTAAGGACAAACGGCCAGTAGATAAATAATCATTTGCCAAAACAGCGGGGATGTTTTAAGAGGGAATTGAACCTTTGACACGGTCGTCAGTAAACACCACCTGTTTATCAGTGTCAGCTGGACCGGTAAAAGCTAAGAGGATTCGCCAACTCCAGCCAAAAAAGGAGATCTAGAGAACTGTCGCCACTTTCCAATCAAGTTAAATACCAATTAAGAATAGAAAAGTAGCATTACTTGCGGTAATGCTAGTGTGAATGATTTTTGCAGAAAGTAGTTGATGAAGATACTGAATCTTTTTGCTCAAAATGTTGAGGCAATTTGCTTTAATTGCTGTAGGGATTTGCTGAAAATACAAAAGCAATTGCACAATGTTTAATTTGCAAAAAGACTGGAAATTTTGTTTAAGAGCTATGAAAGAGCACTGAAGTTGACCTAAATTTAAAAAAAAATGTAAAATTATTTTTAAAATCCCCAAATACATGCCAATTTTGCAAAAAAAAAAAGAAAAAAAGTGCATTGCTTATATATTAGCTAAACTCCTCATAGCCTAAAATTCCTTAGTAAACTTAAATTATTAGCCTGTTGCTAAATAGGAGCTAAACTCTAAATTAGCCTATAAAAACTTCAGTAGATAAAAAATTAGCAAAAAACATTAGCATTTTACCAAAATATTAGTTAAACTCCAAATCAGTGTAAAAAACCCTTCAGTAGATACCAAATTAGCCAAAAAAAAAAAAAAAAGCTAACTTGTTGCTTAATTACAAGCAAAACTCTAAAATAGCTTAAGATTCCTCAGTAATCTAAATTAGTGAAAAAATGTTAGCCTGTTGCTAAAATTGAAGCTAAACTCTAAATTAGCATAAAAGTCCCAGTAGATAACACATGAACCAAAAACGTTAGCATGTTGCTAAAATTTTAGATGCTCCAAATTGTTTTAAAATTAGTGCAAAATATAAAAACATAGCCCATGAATATATGTAAAGGCTTGTTGCTAATCTACTTAAACTTTTGAAATTTTAAGACTTTCTCATTAATTTCCTATGGGGCATATTTTGCTCAATATTTCAAAAACTATAAAGTTTATAAATACCAAAAGTACAAGCAGTAATGTTCTGAACGAGCTGAATGTTTTGATACCAAGATTGCTGAAGTCGCTGAAAGTATGATTGATTGTGAATGCTTAGTAAGTATTCACAGAAATAGGATCAAGTCTCCGCGGTAAATAATAAATCCTACAACGGAGTATTAGGGCCATCAAATTAAAAAGTTATATTACAAGTTTTAAAGGCGTTAAAGTTTTTTCTCGTAAATTTACGACTTTCAATCTCGTAAATTTTCAATATTAAAAGTCATAAATTTAGCCTATGACTTTTAAAGTAATAAATATATGACTTTTTTCTCATAAATTTATGAGATTTAAAGTCGTAATTTTAAAAATAACATTTTCTTTATAAAGTGGCCCTAATACTCCGTCGTAAAATTGCAATTGTTCAAAAAAGAAAACAAAATCCACATCATTAAAAACTGTAAACTCTTAGATGATGTTTGGTGGCAAACTTCCATTAGATGGTGCTGGGCTGATTCTCACATCTTTGTGCATTTTGATCATCACATCCCTGAAGCAGACGCAGCCTCCTCATTAAAAACCTGCACAACCCGGGAAAACAGATGCAGCGCTGCATGTTTTCTCACCGTCTGTAACAGAACAGCAGCTCCTGATGAAGAGCCCTGCGCTGGACGGAGGCCAGGACGGGGTTTATCAGCTTTTGCGGGTGGATGAGGTCATCCTCCTGCTGTTGTTGGGTTTCAATCACCTGGTGAGGTGTGATCATCCAGCAGTGATGTCTGTCTGGATGAAAAAACAG
Organism: Oryzias javanicus; assembly: GCA_003999625.1. Classification (NCBI taxonomy): domain Eukaryota; kingdom Metazoa; phylum Chordata; class Actinopteri; order Beloniformes; family Adrianichthyidae; genus Oryzias; species Oryzias javanicus. The sequence goes on along the minus strand of CM012441.1, from coordinate 6,142,958 downwards.
AGGTTTTATGCCTGCAGCTATGTTTTTAAAGGCATGCTTTTTTTATGCATTTTTATTCTAGACAGAAATTAATTGTTGAAATAAAAAAGTTTTTACCTCTTTTGTTTTTGAGGCCCATATTTTGGGACACCTGAAATGAGAAGATTTGTTTTCTACTTTTGCATCCTCACAAACAGTTATGACTATTCTCTTTAATATTTGCAGCATCTCATTCATTTTTACTGTAGTTTCTGTTAAAAAAAAAAAAAAAAACAGAATGAATAAAAAAATATATTAAAGTTTGAGTAAAAGAAAGTTGGGATTGTTGCAAAATTAAAAGTTATGAATTGATTAAACTTGAAAACACAAAATACAAACTTAAATTGTTTTAGTTAAATTCATATGTTTTGCTAATCTTGAATTTAGCCTTAAAAATTGATTACCAATTTGTAGTTCATTCTGCATTGCAACTGAAACAGAGCAAAGTTCTCAATCATCCTTTAAAGACATATATTTTTTGATGGTCACGAGATTGAACAAAACAAAAAAATACTCAGAGTCTTACCTGAGAGCCGTGATACAGACGCATTGATGAAAAGTTGCGTTTCTGCGGCGTGCAGCAGCGTGTTCCTGCAGAAGCAGAGGATTGTCTGGTTACAGTGAAGCTGATCAGAGCAGGTGCTACGCACTGGCCTGTGATCAAATCTCCTTATGAGTCTTGAAACCTTTTGTTCCACCTTTGTTGGCCTCAGGGGAGAAACTTCTGTTGTGTGAGCATCAGAGCATGCTGGGATTGAAATGACGCACGTTAGGACAAAGCTCTGCAGAACACTGCCCTCAAAACAAGCATGAGATGCTTTAAACACTTATTGACTAAAAGGACATTTTAAAAAAGGTGAACTCTTCTGCATAGAGAAAAAAACATTCTTATTACTGTTTTAAATCATTTTAGTTATTCAAAACGTTTTCTTTTCAATTAATCCCAACATAATAGTAAATTATATGGAGTCTCGAAAGAGCCAAAATGAAATAAATATATACACCATTAAATAAATAAATAAATGTGGCATTAAATAAATAAATGTTGAAATAAATAAATAAATGTTGAAATAAACGTGGCATTAAAATATTAAAAGAGTACATTTATTTAATGCCACATTTATTTATTTATTTCATATTAAATATATTTATTTCAATGTGGCTCTTTTGACCCACACTGGGCAATGAAATAAATAAATATGTCATGAAATACTTAAATGTGCTCTTTTAATCTTTTAATGCCACATTTATTTCAACATTTATTTATTTATTTCAACATTTATTTATTTATTTATTGCCACATTTATTTATTTATTTAATGGTGTATATATTTGTTTCATTTTGGCTCTTTCGAGACTCCATAAAATGAAGCATGTCAGGTAGGTAGGACACCTTTGCTTCTCATCAGGCTGGACGTGCATTATTTTGGACCAACGTGTGTGTTGGGATGTTGCAGAAATGAAAATAGAGTGGGGGTGGTGGCTCAGCTGCATATTAGTGCCGGCTCTCTGAGCGGCAGCTCCCTTTAATCCTCATCCTTCTCTTTGAAACTGTCAAAGCTGCCTCCAGGTGCGGAGCTGCAGCAAAGCCAAAATGCTACACCTGTCATCTGTGTCAGATAGTTCATGGGTGACGCTTCCATCTGCTGCAGACACTCACGTCAAACCACCGAATGCAGGTCAGCTGCTACATTTCTTTCTTTATCTTTGAGAAATAAAAGCAATTAAGGACTGAATTAAAAACTGACATTTGGTCATTGAGAGAGAACAAGATTGAACGAGTGGAACGTTTTGTTGGCTCTGTTGAGGTTTTCAGCTTCACCAGCGATAAATTTGAAAGAAAGGGTGATGGAGGAACATATAGAGTACACAAATATTGTAAACAGTTTTTTCACTTCTCCAGATGTTTTTTATTAAATATTAACATATTAATGTAGAAAAAAAATTCCAGACTTAGAAACTTGGGTCTCGGTAAAAAGCAAAAATAAAATCTCTCATCGGCCTTTATTTAAAAAAAAAAAAAAAGTAGAGCACTCTTGTTCCTTCCATAGCACACCTCAGGTCGCGGGCCGAACAGGATAAACATTTATTGGCACATTTATATGGAAGCCCAAACTGTTCATAATTAAATAAATAAATACAACATTATTTAATCAAGCAACACTCCAATAAAAGTCTTTTTAATAAATAATTGACCATTTTATTATGAAATACATTTCATTAAAATTTAAATGGACCATTTTATTATGAAATATATTTCATTTTTACTTTAAAACATAATTTTTATGTTAAAAACATTTCATAATAAAAATGTATATCACAATAATTTTTTTCATGTTGGTTATTATTATAATCATGTGGTTTTTTTTTTTTTTTTTTGTAGAAACTTTTATTTCAAAAATACTGTTTTCCAAAGTGTCCTTTTTATTTCACAATGCTGTTTTTCAGAACGACGTATTTATTTCATGATGAGCTTTTTTTTGCAGTATTTTTGAAATAAAAGTTTCTACAAAAAAAAACAAACCACATGATTATAATAATAACCAACATGAAAAAAATTATTGTGATATATGTTTTTATTATGAAATGTTTTTAACATAAAAATTATGTTTTAAAGTAAAAATGAAATATATTTCATAATAAAATTGTCCATTTAAATTTTAATGAAATGTATTTCATAATAAAATTGTCCATTTAAATTTTAATGAAATGTATTTCATAATAAAATTGTCCATTTAAATTTTAATGAAATGTATTTCATAATGAAATGGTCAATTATTGATTGAAAAGACTTTTATTGGAGTGTTGCTTGATTAAATAATGTTGTATTTATTTATTTAATTATGAACAGTTTGGGCTTCCATACATTTAAACTAATTTTTTTAAATTTTAAAATGTAACTTTTTACCATTAATATATATAACAACAGGCAGGAATATTATTCCAGAATAAATCAGTTTAAACCTTTAATGACTTTCAATTTTTTGCTCTGCATATAAACACATGTTGTCAAAATTATACAAGCTAGAAATGAGCGCAAGATAACATCGACACATTAATAACAATAAAATTAAATGATCTGGCGGGCCGGATTGTATTACCCAGAGGGCCGGACCTGGCCCCCGGGCCTGGACTGATACATGTGACTTAGACCAATCAAGTGCAGGTCAGCTCTCAATAGGTATATATTTGATTAAATCGTGTAAAAAAAAAAAGATAAACTGAAAACAAAAAACATTTAGTTGTTCGAAAAGAAAAGGTGTGAGCAAGTGGAGGTTTTTGTTTGCTCTGTTGAGCTCTGCAGCTTCACAAACAATACATTTGGGGAAAAAAAAGGTGATGGAGAAACATTTAATGTACGCTTCGTGCAGTGTCACCCATATTTTTATACATACATACATACATATATATATATATATATATATATATTATATATATATATATATATATATATATATATATAATATATATATATATATTATATATACATACATACATACATACATTTTGGTTTATAAGCTATATCCTTTTGAAATAAATATTTAGGTTAGAATTAAATATTGCAGCAGAGCATTAGTGTTTATGTGAAAAATCCTTCACAGAGAATAACATATTAGTATATTACCTGTAGCGTGCTAGCATGGTCTGCTGTAGCGCGCTCTGCTGTATGGCACTAGTGAGCTCTACTGTGGGGCGATTCAAGATGGCGTTCTGATCGGTCCTTCCTGCAACGCTCTGCACCCACTTGAGTTAAAAAAATTGTGAAATACTCTTTCAAAACTGTCCTTTGTTTACTTTACTCGAATTTTCGAACATTTTCAAAGATTTTGAGACCAACATGGTTAAAAAGCGTGACCATTCGGCTGTGATTGACTCAGAGGAAACTCGTGCGGGAGATGGCGCGCTAGCTAGCGGCGGCCACGACTACTCGAGAGACCCAAACGCCATGGAGTCCGGTGACTTTGAAGAGGAATTCCCGCCGTTTCCTTTAACTCCAAGTAAGCCACCGGTGCCAAAAAAGAAACCTCAAAATCCTGCCCTCTCAAATGGCGACATTAGTACGCAGCTTGCTAACTTGACCAAGTTAATTAACAACAGGTCGGATGCTATTGAAGATAAAATAGTTGGCCTTAACAACAAAGTGGATGCTGTGGCAAAAGACCTGAGGGGTGTTACCTTGAAGATGGCTGCTCTTGAGCAACGGATGGATTCTCTTGAGACGCCAGTTAAACTCTTACAAAAGAGAATGGATGATTTCGAATCTTTCTCAAGAAAATTGAATCTAAAGCTTGTGGGAGTTCCTGAAACGGAAAAGGAAGACATCCGCCATGTTGTTATCAAGATCTGTCAGATTGTCCTACCATCATGGAAAGAAAAGTTGGTGGATGCTGTGGATAGTGTTCACCTCTGCACCCTTACTTCCGGGTCATGTCGGAGGTGAACCTCATAGACGCTATATTATCTACTGGACGTCATAGGAAATGAATGGCATACTGGAGCGGGGGTTGTCCATCAAATATACAGACTATGGGCAAACTTGTGTTTCGGTCGAAATGTTAATGTGTTTCGGTCGAAATGTAAATGTGTTTCGGTCGAAATGTAAATGTGTTTCGGTCGAAATGTTAATGTGTTTCGGTCGAAATGTAAATGTGTTTCGGTCAAAATGTAAATGTGTTTCGGTCGAAATGTAAATGTGTTTCGGTCGAAATGTAAATGTGTTTCGGTCGAAATGTTAATGTGTTTCGGTCGAAATGTAAATGTGTTTCGGTCGAAATGTAAATGTGTTTCGGTCGAAATGTAAATGTGTTTCGGTCGAAATGTAAATGTGTTTCGGTCGAAATGTTAATGTGTTTCGGTCGAAATGTTAATGTGTTTCGGTCGAAATGTTAATGTGTTTCGGTCGAAATGTAAATGTGTTTCGGTCGAAATGTAAATGTGTTTCGGTCGAAATGTAAATGTGTTTCGGTCGAAATGTAAATGTGTTTCGGTCGAAATGTAAATGTGTTTCGGTCGAAATGTAAATGTGTTTCGGTAAATGTATTATTGTTTTGCACTTCCCGGCCACCGTAATTTGGCATTCCTTTCATAAGGATAAGGACTCGTACAAATATATTGCCTGTATGGTTTCATGTAAAACTATGTGTTCTTCTTATGTTCTCAAATACTTAATTTTAAAGAGGTTATTTCTATACTTTATTCTCAGAATAAGAGTTTTTCACATTATTCTGAATCAGAAAGGTGCAACTGCGTTTGCTTTCGACCTACTATCGTTTGGTCAAAGGTTTTCTCTAACAAGTTAAGAAGGTTCTTCTTCCTTTTTCTTTTTCTAAAAAACTTTTTTATATGTCTTTATCTGTTCTTTCCTTAAATGCCAGGGGGTTAAGGAACAATGTAAAACGCAAGGCCTTATTTTTGTTTGCTAAACAGCAGAAAACTGACTTTGTTTTTTTTTCAGGAATCCCATTCACTTCCTAAAGACATAAACTTTTGGAAAAGTCAGTGGGGGAATGATCTCTGGTTTTCCCATGGTACAGAAATGTCTGCAGGGGTATGTATCTTGAAAAATAATTTTAGTGGGGATGTCTTGCATACTGAAAATGTAACTTATGGTCGTCTTCTTTGTTTGGTTATAAAGATAAATAATATTCACTGCATATTGTTCAATACATATGGCTTTAATTCAAATTCTGATAATAATCAACTTTTGGTTACTCTAGAGGACAGAATAGCATACTGGTTATCTAAATTTCCAAATGCACATTTGCTAATTGGAGGTGATTTTAATCTTATTGTGGATCAAAGTATTGATAGATGGCCTCCAGGTCAGTCTTCAAAGCCAAATACAAAACTAAGGCTATTAATAGACAAATTTAATTTATGTGATATTTGGAGGGAAAAATTTCCAGACTGTAGGGCTTATACTTGGAGCAATAAAAGTGGATCAAGGCGGTCATGTTTAGATTTCTGGCTTCTATCAAGTAACATAGAGAAAGAAAAGGTTCAAGCCGATATCCTAATAACACCACTAACTGATCATAAAGCAATAACAATCAGAATAAATCTTCTGCCAAGTGACAGTGAGCCCAATAATATTACCTACTGGAAAATGAACAGTTCATTATTAAAACATAAATGTGTTCAAATAGAAATTGAGAAACTCATCAAACTCTATTGGGACAAAGCAAAAAATGAAAATATTTTTGGCCGTTATTGGGAACTCCTCAAATTTGAAATTTCAAAATATTTAAGAAGATATGGCAGCATACACGCAAAATCCAAACGTTTACAAGAAGAAGGAGTAATCTCTGAAATTACAGCACTTTCAAGCTTAACCCCAGAAAACTTGAATGAGGAACAAAATTTAAAGTTACTAGAATTACAAAACAAGCTTGACAACATGTATAAAGCCAAGGCTGAAGGAGCTTTTATAAGATCTCGACAAAAGTGGCTGGAACAAGGGGAACAAATGACGGCTTATTTCTTTAAATTAGAAAAAGCACAAGCAAAATTAAACTCAGCCCTACAGTTAAATATAGATGGAAAAATGACCACAAATAAAAAAGACATTTCCAAATTCTGCCATCACTATTATAGTGAATTTTACAAAACAAAATACAGTGAGGATGCGATGTCTTCATTCTGCGAATCCTTAATAATCTCAATGCACTAAAAGAAGACGATAAAATGGCATGTGATTCTTCTATCACTTTACAAGAGGTAACGGATGCCGTCAGCCATCTGAAAAACAATAAATCTCCAGGGAATGACGGATTATCTGCTGAATTTTATTATTTTTTTAGTGACCTTATAGCTCCGTTTTTACTTCATGTTTTTGTTGAGAGTTTTACACACATGTCTCCTCCTGCCAGTATGACTCAGGGTGTTATCTTATACCTAAACCCAACAAGGATACTCTACTCATTGACAATTGGAGACCGATTAGTCTGCTTAATAACGACTACAAAATTCTGGCCACAGTATTAGCAAAGAGGATGAAAAATGTAATGGATACAATTATTGATGAAAACCAATCTGGTTTTATGAAGAATAGATCCATCTCAAATAATATCAGGCTAATTCTTGATTTAGTAGATTATTCCGAACTTATTTCTTATGAAAGTTTTATTTTTTTTTTTTTTAGATTTCTATAAGGCATGTGACACTGTTGAGCACCCTTTTATGTTTTATTGTCTTGAAAAGTTAGGTTTTGGTGAATATATGTGTAATGCAGTTAGAACACTTTACGCTAAAGGAAATAGCTCTGTCAAATTAAGTAATGGAACTACTCCCAGATTTTGACTTCAAAGGGGAATAAGACAAGGCTGCCCTGTGTCTGTGTACCTTTTTCTTTTGGTTGCACAAGTATCCTGTAGATATATAAAGTCCAGTAATATTAGTGGCATTTCTATTGCAGGCAAAGAAATTCTTTTGAGTCAACTGGCAGATGACACAGCTTTATTTCTTAAAAATACCTCACAAGTTCCCAAGGTTCTTGAAATTATTGAAATGTTTTCTGAGGCTTCTGGTCTTTATCTAAATTTAAAGAAATGTGAATTATTTCCTCTTAAAAAGTGTGTTTTACCCTCAATAAATAATATTGCTGTCAAAGGAAAGGTAACTTATTTAGGGCTACAAATAACTAAAGATCAGAAAGACAGAGAATTAATTAACTACAACCCTATGATCAAAAAAGCACAAAATAAGTTCAATCGTTGGCTCCAAAGAGATTTGTCATTAAAAGGTCGTTGTCTCTTAGCAAAAGCTGAAGGAATTTCAAGGCGTGTTTATGTCGCATCCTCACTCTCCCTGGACAGCGAAAGCACAAAAAGGATTGATCAGATTCTCTTTAATTTTCTGTGGAGAAATCGAATTCACTACATCCGTAAATCTGTGGTCATTAATTCATTAAAAAATGGAGGACTGGACTTTCTTGATTTTTCTAATCTTAATAATGTTCTCAAAATAAAATGGTTAAAAAACTTCTTGCAAAACCAGATTTCGTTATGGAATTTTATATCAAAATTTATTTTGGATAAACTTGGAGGTCTGCCATTTTTTTTGCTGTGTAACTTTAAAATAGAAAAAATCCCTTTAAAACTTTCCAACTTTCACAAACAGGTTCTACTGGTATGGACTCTGATCTACAAGCATAATTTTTCACCTCATCGGTATTATATTTGGAATAATTCAGACATTTTATTTAAGAACAGAAGCATTTTTCTACAAAAATGGTTTGAAAACAACACGAATCACACATGAAAACATTGGGAAAACAACATTAAGTGCAACTGATACGCGAATTTCTTTCCACATATAATCTATCTGTCTCTTCTGAAGAGTTTGCATTAGTCATAGGATCTATTCCTAGTGGTGTCAAGTTGATTTGCTGTACTTCCTCTTTTAACTTACCATGTTCTCCACCCACATTAACAGATTCGTATTGTGGAAAAATCTGTTTTTCTAAAGGTAAAAATAACACAAATATTCGTTCATTATTTTTAAATGAGATTATCACTAAACCCCACGTTATCTCCTATTGGAATACATTTGGTTATAAGATTCAGTGGGATAAAGTTTGGACATTGCCCCATAAATATTTTGTTTCTAATAAGATTAAGGAAATTTCCTTTAAAATTATTCATAAATGTTATCCTGCAAAGCACTTTTTTACAAAGTTTAAAAAAGATATTGATTTTAATTGTTCTTTTTGTCATGTGTCGCCTGAAACAGTGCCTCATGTTTTTTGGTACTGTACATTTACATGTTCATTCTGGAAAGACTTTACTTGCTTTATAGCAACACGCATATGTTCAAATTATAAGTTATTTTATGAACATGTTGTCTTTGGTTATTTTGTAAAAGAAAAGGTTGATTCTGGAAAAATATATCTGCTGAATTTATTATTAATTATGGCTAAATATTATATACATAAATCTAAATATGCTAATAAAAAACCAGAGTTTTATGTTTTTCACAAAGAAATGGTTTTGTATATTAAAAATATTGAATCCTGTACCCATGCAAAAGCTGTTAAAACAGTTGAAGCCTGGAACTGTTTGACATCTTATTTTTTTTTCCTTCTCCTTTCTTTTCTCTTCCTTTGATAACCCCTGGCAAGTTCATTTTCATTATCTGTAATTCTCAATATTGGCTCATTACATGGAATGTAATGTAATGTGTGATTCTTTGTATGTGCAACATTTGGTAATAAAAAAAATAAAAAAAAATAGTGAGCTCTACTGTAGTGAACTATTTTGTAACGAGATAGCAAAGTCTGCTGTAAGCAAGCTAGCGAGCTCTGCTGTAGAAAGCTAGCTAGCTCCGCTGTAGCGCGCTCTGCTGTAGAAAGCTCCGTTGTCGCATGCTAGTAACCTCCGTTGTATCGAGCTAGCGAGCTCCGCTGTAGAGAGCTAGCTAGCTCCGCTGTAGCGCGCTCTGCTGTATGAAACTAGTGAGCTCTACTGTAGTGAACTCCTTTGTAGCGAGATAGCAAAGTCCGCTGTAGCAAGCTCCATTGTAGCGAGCTACCAAGCTCCGCAGTTTTTTTTTTTTTTTTTTTTTATTGACAACAGATACATTACAGAGTTGTGTCAGCACCATTACAAATGACAACAACCACAATTGTCCAACATAACATATTGAACATACATAAAACGACATGTATGAGACTTAACATAATAGTACAAATAAACAAAACAAAAAAAAAAAAAAAAAAACATAAATGACAATTTAACTTTAGTTAGGGGTATTCATTAAGTTTGTAATCCTTAACCAAACTAAGTAATTTCAAGCTATTTTTCTTTTTCATATAATTAAGAGACTGAAAATAAAAACAGAGCTCCTTGTGAAAAGTACTAAAAAGTGGTTTGGTCTTTAAAAATTTGTTTTTATGAATAAAAAACTTCCCTTGCAATAGTAGGACATTAAGAACAATATTTTCTGGTCTGTTAGAGATCACCACCCCATATAAAACATTTTTCACATCCAAATGAACTGGAGCTGCAATTTTAGAAGAAAACCAAAAACAAAACTCTTCCCAAAATGTGTTAATAACTCTACAGTTAAAGAATAAATGATCTACAGTCTCAATGTCATTTAAACAAAAACTACAGCCGTTCTCATCAAAGCCAAATCGGTGTCTCAAAAATTCCTTGGATGGATAAATATCACTGATTATTTTAAAATGAACCTCTTTAATTTTTGGTAAAATAGAAAATTTAAGGAATTTAGATCTCAGTTCAATCACCTCTTCTTTAGGAAAGTGTTTAGATATGTTTCTTTTCTGATAAGATGTTTGAAAAAGTTCTTTGAGAAACAAATTCCGTATAAAAGGGTTGGGTAATTCTGTTTTTGTAACAGGCTGTCCGTTTAATAGCAGAGAAGGAAGTGTTAATTGAACTTTGTTTAAGAGTAAATTTTGAGATAACTGGATCAACGACTTAGGAAGGGCTTTGATCACAGCATCATATTGTTTCCAATCAGACAACTGATATTTAGAATAAAAGTCCTCAAAGTGCTTTAAAACATTGATCTCAGAATTATCTAGTAAAATTCAAGACAGAACCATAATCCCTTTAGCCAGCCAGTCATTGTAAAACAAAGATTTGTTTCTTCGTTAAGACATAACGGCAATTCCAGAGAGGCGTGTGTGTGACTAAAATTGTGTTTATAGATGAGTTTCCAATATAATAAAACTTGTTGATGAAGGCAGAAAGTTTGATTGGCAGTTTCTTCAGGTCATAGTCACATTCAGCAGGAAGTTGATTCCACCTACATCACTGAATAATTTGGAGGGAAACTGAAACCAGAAACCCTTTTCGTTTTTTAAGAAGGATCTCAGCCAGTTGATTTTAATTGTGCCATCCAAACATTCAACATCAATAGCTTTAAGCCCTCCCTCTTCATATTCTGTTAGCATTACACTTTTTCTGATATAATGAGTTTTGTATTTCCAAATGTACTTAAAATTAGCTTGATTTATGGCTTTAATTGCTGATTTGGGGAAGGATAAAGAGTGTGCTGGGTAGATTACTCTTGATAGGGATTCCATCTTTACTAGAAAAACTCTACCCAGAATAGAAATATCACGCCTAGACCACAAATTTAGGTTTAATTTGCATTTATCTATAGTTTTACAAAAGTTCAGCTCCTCTGATATTTTGGGATCTTTAGTTAAATGGACACCCAAATATTTAACTTTGGATTTAACTGGAATGTTATTAATTGATGTTAGAGTGGAGTCTTTTAACGGCAATAACTCACATTTTTCAGATGAGTTTCAAACCAGAAGCTTTGGAGAAAAATTTTATTGAGTCTAGAATCATAGGAATCTGACTGCTGTCTTTCATAAAAATTGCTGTGTCGTCAGCAAACTGAGTGATTGCAAGTTGCTGGCCTAAAACATTAAGTTTCTCAAAATTTGAGTTTTTTATAAAAATTGATAACATTTCAGCTGCTGCAATGAAGAGTAAAGGAGAAATAGGACAACCCTGTTTAACTCCTTTGTTAATAGGTAATCTCTGTGAGGTCCCATGTTGTAATGAAATGACACTATTTGTATCGCTGTAAAATGTTTTGATTAAATGTATAAAGTTGGGTCCAAAACCAAATAAATCAAGAGTTTGAAACATGAATTGATGCTCTAGACTGTCGAAGGCTTTAAAGAAATCAAGAAACAAGATGAAGCCTTCGTCTTCAATCAGATTGTTATAATCTAACAGGTCCAATATGAGTCGGATACCAAGCTCCGCAGTAGCAAGCTAGTGAGCTTCGCTTTATTGATCTAGCGAGCTCCATTTTCCACCAGGTGGCTGGCTAGCATAGCAAGCCAATCAACCCACTGAGCCAATGTGGGCAAACACAGGTGGGGCAATGGAAACTGTGGACAAAGCCATTCGGGGCCCATATTTTCTGCCCACTTTAAAACCATATGGGGCCCACTTATCCTTGATGGTTGATTTCATATTAATACATTTTGTAAGTGAACGGTACTTCTGCTGGAAGGTTCCCTTTAACAGGAGCCGCGCTACTAGAACTGACATATGAAAAGTAGTTACCTTTTGTTCCACTAGGTGGCGGTAAAGCCAACTTTCACACCACAGCGGACTTCAACGAAGAAGATTGAAAGCCAGGGAAACGGAAATGTCAACCGAGCTATGTCGAGCTGCTTCCGTAAAGTCTGGGTTTTAAAGTCAACCTGTATAATGGATTGTTAATTTTATGAAAGAAGGTATCACAAAACACAGTCAAAGACCAAACTGCAAAGATGACAAACGGTAAGTCTGCAGTTTTGACCGTAAAAGCAGAGCGGAACATCTGGAGTTACTTCTTCTGGGACGGGTAGCTAGTGGAGGCTAACGTAGCTGTAGACGTGGCCCTGTTTAGCACTGCCTGTACGTTTAAAAAACAAAAAACAAGTCATACCTCAGCTTTGTGTTTATGTTACCATTTACGGGTGGATTATTGACATCCTCAGTTTACAGTAATTTGGTTTCTTTATGGTCGATATGTATAGCTTTCTTGCTAGTTTTCGCTGTTTAAGCTAATGCTCAGCAGTGTCTAAAGCATAATTTAATCCATGTTTGAACTGTGTAGGTGCTGTAGTTTTTGAACAGGACTTGTTCTTAGGTGGTCAGAGTGCAAAAAATGCAATAAAATCATCCTATTTCTCATTTTCACAAATCAGTAAAAGCTTTCACAAATCAGAAACTATTCTTAATTTATTCTTTAATGTCTAAAGCATAATTTAATCCATGTTTGAACTGTCTAGGTGCTGTAGTTTTTGAACAGGACTTGTTTTTAGGTGGTCAGAGTGCAAAAAACACAGTGGAATACTCTCGCAAATCGGAAGCTGTGAATCGGAAGCCAACTTTAGCGTCGTATTTTTATTCCGAAATTAATATGATCTTATCTCTTTTAAATCCGCTTTTAGTGATAATTTGTTTATTTTTGGAATGTAATTGTGCACACAGGACTTCATGAAGAATATTTTTCACTTGAGCTGGAAAATTAGGTTAAATTAAAGGATGTATTGATTAGGATACTTAAATTGAGGACCATTTTATACCTCTACTTGATGGTAATTACCTTAGTCACTTAAAAAAATAAAATTTTTTCGGTTTAAATCTTTTGTTATGTAAAATCTGTCTTTCATGTCCAAGTAAACCTGTTTTTGTTAATTGAAAACATTTTTAAATTGGAAGGTGGTTGAATCATCGGATCATAATTCAAATGTAGTCTTTAACATGTGAAACAAACCTCTGAGACTTCACAGTGATGTTTTCCTCTTCCCTAGTGTACTCCTTTGACGGCATCCTGGTGTTTGGGCTGCTGTTTATCTGCACTTGTGCATACTTCAAGAAGGTTCCTCGCCTCAACAGCTGGCTGCTGTCAGAAAAGAAAGGAGTGTGGGGTGTCTTCTACAAAGGTAGAATTAATACTTAACACTTAAATGAATGAATAAATGAATGCCTGTCATTTGAATAATGCAAATTCACACTGTTTGTTATCACACAACATTTACATTTTTGAGTCTGTTCTTAAATGTACTTAAAAAATATTTAGAATATGTTCTGAATTCTTAAATATTTTATTTGATAAAATACATTTGGAAAACTTAATGTTTTCAGTTTAGTAGCTGCTTGCAAAATTGTTTGCTGGATGCTTATTTTTAAGACTTGATGGTTACTGCGTTCCATTTAAGGCTGCCACAAACAATTATATTAATAGTCGACTAATCACCGATTATTTTTCCCAATTAGTCAACTAATCAGATCATGCGCAAAGTGGATGTAAAAACATACATCTTAACAATCATTGCCCTTAAACTAACTAGAAATAAAGAAGTTAAAGATGATTGTTTATTAAACTTTGAATGAATCACGCTGCCTCTGTCATTCATTAGTTCCTGGGATTAAAACGAAATTAAATCAAATGATAGAGAGATCAGGAATATACTTTCCATCAAACTTGTTTTGACAGGTGCCCCCCCCAAAAAAAAAAAAAAAAAAAGATGACAACAATTTAATATCCGTTTTAAATACAAAGGCTATATAGGGTCGAAGGTCACCTGTTAAAATGAGTTTGATGGAGGGTATATTCCTTATATCTCAAATCAATTTTATATCTGAAACAAGGAACAATTTTTTTCTAAAGATAGAGTTTTGGTCTCACTGACTCGAATATAAAAAAGTGAATTTTTTGGCACTGAACGATCAAAACTTTGTTCAACTTTACTACTCTGACTTCATATCATGTAAAGTAATCGACTGTTAAATCAGTCGTCAACTGTTTTGATAGTTGATTAGTCCACTAATCATGGCAGCCCTAGTTCCATTTCATTAATAGCAGGTTTGTTTTTTATATTTATCATAGAAGTTATCTTCATTAAGGTAAAGGAAAAAAAAGTAGTTAAAATTTAACTAAATATTATATTTTATTTTTTTAACTGGGATATTTTTTATATATTTTGAAAAATGTTTTATTAATTTCTTGGCTTTTCGTGGTCACATTTCTTTATATTATCAGTATACCATGAGAATATGATAATTTAATTAAGTGATGATGCTTTTTTTTTTTTTTTTGTTTTAGTTTAAACGTTTTTAATTAATTATTTTTTTTTCCCCGTGAATTTATTAATTTTTAAATGAGGGGCTGGATGATTCAGTTGGTTGGATGTAGGGCTGGTGTGCTGGAGATCTGGGTTTGCTTCCCAGGGAATGTCATGAGCTTCATCCAGTGTGGGTCCTAAGGCAAGAACATTCATGCTAATTAGATTAGAAGATTTAAGAATAAATGCCTTATTTCAAGCAACCAAGAAGAAAAAAGTAAAGTAATGTGCAATACAATCAATCAGCAGAAGTTAGCATCGATTAAGACATGTCAAACACAGGATAACTAGACTTAAAGAGATTGTCTGAAAAGGAGTGGGAGGAAGCAAATTTATATAATCCTACCCCGGCTCAACCATAACATTTCCTTTACTTGGATTATCATTATCCCTTTCAGAACTTAAGATCAGATATTATATCTTTCCAACATAGATTCAGGTTATTTGGAATCCTCAAGTAACAATAAATCACACGACTATATAAGTAGATATTTCAGACTTAGTTTGTCATTGCATATGCAGATCTATTATCAAAATTCAGACAAAAGGCCTAACTGTGTAACCACAGTCCGAGTCTGGGCCTTCATGTGTCCCCAGTTTGGATAAAATACAGGTTTGTGTCAGAAAGGGCATTCAGAGTAAAACTCGCTCCCAAAGTACTTTTCTAAATCAGTGAACGGAGATTCGACCCTTATGGGATGTGCAGAAGGGTGAACAACAAGGTCATTTAAAAATAATATATTATAGGCATTTTGTATATAGGTTTTGGTTGTCCTCTAAAATTTTAATATTATCAAATTGTGATGAAAACTTTTTTTTTACATTTTTCAAATCAATTTGACTTTCTGTTGATATACAAGCCAACTTTTTACTGGTCTATTTTCAGTAAAGTTTCCTCTTTGTCCTTTTCATGTTTTATTTCTGTTATTAACTGACCTGCTTTTTCTCTTTCATTTCTATTTCTCAGCTGCAATAATTGGCACAAGGCTCCATGTTCCCGTGGCGATATCCTGCTTGGCCATGGCCTTCTACGTTATCTTCCTGAAATGATAGTGGGGCGGGACTGGAAGCGGCTGGACGACCGCCGTGCTCAGGATGCTCTCAGTTCTGTGTCCCCGTGCTAATCCTCGTAACAGGACGAATTCTGGGTCGTGTGGCAGTTGAATCCCTCCACCTCCACCCCAGACCTATGGACCCTTTTGAAAGTCAAGACAGTGGTGCCCCCTTTTGGTGACTCTGTTCATAGCGCCTTGGTGAATATGGTGTGCACTACAGACACGAGGAAGAGGGAAACTCTTTCTCGGTTATTTAAGTGGAGAGGGTCTGCTACAGCTGCTGTCTGTTGTTGGGTTAAACTTTCTCGTCTTCATCCATACCACATGATTTCTATTGAAGGACACAGAAGCCTTATGGCTAGAGTGGGTTTTTATTCTACTTGTACGCAATTTAAAACAGTCTGTGTATATATATATATATATAAAGATAAACAATAGAAGTTTTCTAGAAGTTTGATCTCAGTGGAGATGATCAATTCCATCTGCTCCTAGCTATGCTGTTGGATATCAGTTTTCCTGTCAGTGGTGGAGGGAAAGATAAACAAAATTAATATATGAAGATGTTTCTGTCCTTTTTTTTATCTTGTATAATTCCTCCAAAATGTCAATATCACCTAAACTTTTTTTAAACAGACATTTTGCACAGATGTAAATGTTATTGTCTAAATGTACACTAGATACATGCTTTTCCTGTCGTAAACTCATCGATTGACTGTTGAGGCGTGCGGCATCCAAGTTGTATAAATCTGAAGAAAATGTCCGAATGGAAATGCAATGCCAAATATGGATGGTGCTGCACATGCCGTTTTTTTGTCATGTACTGCTTTTCTGACCCCATCAAATATGAACCCTATTTGTAAATAAAAAAGAGATCTTAAAGGGGCTGCCATTTAATTTTGAGTAAAATTTTGAAAACTATCTGTTGTCTTTTTGTCCTACAAACACACGGAACATGTCCTCGTATGCAGAAATTTAGCTAAACTAGCTTTTCAATTCCTTTCATATCTCAAATATTAGTCATTCCTGGTTGTTTTACTGATCTAAACTTGTGTTTTCAGTCACCTTGTTTCATAACGCACAGATTCAGGTCAGCAGTACCCACAAGATCCAGCAGGGTTTTGGTTTTACTTGTGCTTTTTTTTTTTTAAACAAGCAGCAGAAAAGCCCCCTAAAAAAATCCCCAAAACTGAGTTTGGACCCCACCCCCACCCCCCACCCCCTCAGTCACAACCTGCTGCTGCTGGATTGAAGTTCTTATTTATTACAATTTGATTATTTTTCCTGTAGCTTTTGTTGTAGTTTTGTAGCTTTCTTAAGGTCTCACATTTGAATCAAGTCTATACTAACAAACTTTTAGCTTTGATGAAAACATTTATTCTTTTTCTAAACTGTGTTGATGTCGAATAATCTCAGGAAATGTGGGTTTGATAAACTTAGCAGGACAGAAAGTGCTCATGATAGTATTTATCTCTGTTTTTGTCCCTAATCTCAGCAAGAAAGTTAATGTTGCATGAATTTGGTTATTAACGTCTCAGCTTTTTTATATGAATCCAGATCGTATGTGTTGAAATCAAGGCCCGGAGCCTGGATCCAGCGCTCTGGGTAATTCTATCCGGCCCTCCAGTCCATTTTATTTTATTATTAATGGCCGATGTTATCTTGCGCTTATTTCTAACTTGTAAAGTTTTGACAAAATATATTTTTATGGAGAGTAAAAAATTGAAAATTATTCAAGGTCTAAGTTGATTTTTTTCTGGAATAATATTCTTGCATTTTTATTATTCATAATTGTGTTGAAAAGTTACAGTTTTTTGGACTATTGGGCAGTAGCTTTTTGCACTTTAGGCTACTCTGGAGTTCGGCTAATATTTCAGCAACATGCTAGCTGTTTTTGCTGATTTAAGCTTTTTTTTTGTTATTTCAGGCTGTTTTTTTAGATTTTAGCTAATATTTCAGCTACATGCTAGCTATTTGAGATAATTTGTCCTTTTTTTGAGTTTTTTTCAGCTAATTTGGCATTTAGCTAATATTTTTTAACTGCTAACAACTTCAGCGTTTTCAGCAACCAGCTTCAGTGTTTTTAGCTATTAATTTCAGCATCTTCAGCTATCAGCACTAGCATCATCAACGGCCAAATTCAGCTTACAGTATTCAAATGGGCATTAAGTCACGGCTTTTAAGTAAAAAAAAAAAAAAAAAAAAGTAGTTTTAGTGTGTTCAATAAATGTTTACCCTGCGTATGTGATTTGGATTCTTGCCCCTTGTGCGATTGAGTTTGATACTCCTGATCTAGACTATCAAAATCTAGATTACTTGTATAGTTTTTTACTGTGTAAATTGTGCACTTTTCTTGCCAGTATACTGTTTGAATTTTTAGTTTTCTGCTACATTTGGACATCAAATGTTAGCTAAATGTTTTTGCTGTCAAGTGAGATGAATGTATTCTAAATTTATCATTTGTTTCCTGTTTTCTAATCAATCGACAAATGGGAACCAGAGACTTAACATGTATTTTAACAGTAAAAAAACAATAATTGCTACAAGTAAGTTTTAATTTGAGGTTGATATTGCCCCAATTAAATGATACAATTATGTTTAATTGTACCTTTGTCCAGATATCAGATCTGTATTTTTTCATGAATCTTCAGTTGGAATGACTAATTCTTTAGATCATAAGATTGTAGTAAAATATCTTGTCCCAAATAGATATAAAAATTCATAAACTTTTTTTTCTATTGTTTTAACCATATCTGGTGTTCGGAAATAAAGAATATTTTCAAAATAGCAACAAACTTAAAAAGGTGCAAGAAAGTAGAAAAGGTGCTGCAAGATTCAAATGAAAAAGTCAAAAACATTGGAGGCTCTTAAACAATCTAAACAATAAATAAAAGCACAGCTCTTTGTTTTTATTTTAGTGTTAAAAAAATAAAGCAAAGCTTAAACACATCATTTATTTTTTTACATAGTGTATTTATTTTCGCATTAATATAAAGAACACCAACTATCCCTTTTTTAATTATTATTTAAATGATTTATTTAATTTAGGTAAGAAAAAAAATGAGTGTATTGATAACTTTTTATAGTGTTTTGATTTAAAAAAAAAAACAACACAATTAAAGTAATATATATTTTTCCTTTTGGAATATTCAAAAAGTTGTGGCCCCCTGCCCTGTTTTAGTTAGAGAGTAGTCCCACAAACAGTTGATGCAGGGAGATTCCCTTTCTGACCAGCAGAGACGGGATTTCCCCAAGTTTCCCGGTAGATGGTGACTTCTCGCGAGATACATTTTCCAAGAGAGCGCCTCGACGTCACCACAGGGCGTGCGCGTTCACAACAGCCGCGCCGCCTGGCGAAGCGAGATGAAAATAGAGCGAAAAATCCAGCGAAAGCCAGACTGAGCTTCCTTCCAGCGCGTTTTGGAGCACTTTGAGCGCAGAGCGGACATTTGTTCCTGCGGCGCCTCGTTTCTGCAGCTTTCCCCGGACTGAGGTCGGTCGGTCGGTCGGCGCAGAGGGCAGAAGTTTCCGCTGTTGTTTGGTTACTGCGGGGCGGCTGGTGAATCCACAGGAATGTCGCAGAAGGAGAGACCGACTTTCTACCTACAGGAGCTCAACAAAACCGTGTGGGAGGTCCCGGAGCGGTACCAGAACCTTTCCCCGGTTGGCTCCGGCGCCTACGGTTCCGTGTGGTAAGTAGTTGTTGCAGAGATCATTCAGCTCGATTGCACAACAGCCCGAACGGCTCTCCGGCACCCACGGAGGCCCCGAAGAGTCTCCTCTCCCGGGGTGTTCACCAGCCGGCAGAGTTCGCGGGACTTAAAAACTAAAACAACTCAGAAGTGTTTGGGGTGTTTTTCAGTGGACGCACCTCCACACTCCTCCTCTTCTCAAATTTCGGGTTTATTTCAATGATTTCCAACTTGTAAACAGATGTTTGAACCCCTGTGTTCAGTGACGTGTCCGTGTTTTTCGATCTACCTCAGATCTGTCTTTTTAAACGAAGTCCGAAGCGGCGGCGTATTCCTGCAGCCTCCGCTTCAGCACATCCGCACATTGCATACATTATGCATTTTCCAGTTGGGTGCAGCCTGCAGAGTACCAGAAGATCACGTGGTTTTCGGAAAGCAGGCCCCCCTCGTGCACATTGTGAGCTTTCTACGACGCTGATGACTCCAGAATGATGTCACCCTCCGCCGTTGTTACACGCGCATGACTCACAGTCCCGAGGTTAGGTAATGGCTTCATCTGGAACGCCCTATACTTAAGGGCTGCCTGATGGATGGCATCAAACTTGAAACTTCTTCACACCTTAACTTTTTTTTTTTTTTAAAGGCAGGTGCACGCGAGGCGCTCGTGCTTTTATTCTGAAAACAAAGAGAGGTTTAAACAGGAAACTGTTAAGATTAGTGTTTAATTAGAGTGTTTATAAAATAAAAAATGTGATTTTTGTTTATCTACCATTTAAAGTTACTTTATTAAGTTTAATTGATTGGTTTATTTCAAGCAATTTTCCAAAACTGATTATAAAATAAATAAGACAATGATGCTATCTTCTAATAATAAATACTCACATTTGTAATTATATATAAGTAGACACACATTGAATCAATTGAATATAATGTTGTCAAATAGATTTCAACGGAGTTTATATAATCACAATAATATATAGTTTTTAAAATCCAGTTCATGAAAGTCCCACTCCGAATATTATTTTTTATACTAAAAAAAAAAAAATCCTAATGGCTTTTTTTTTGTTTTTAACTATAATTAGGAGTTTTTACCCAAAGTCTGTGTGATTTTTCTTGGACATTTTCTGCAGATCAGTAGAAACTGGGCGGGACTGTTGGCGTGGAAGTTAGCCATACTAATTTCCCATCATCCCCTATGGTGTCAAACTCAATTGCACACGATGGCCAAAATCCAAATCACACAGTAGGTTGTGGGCCGAAGAGGATAAAGATTTATTGAACACATGAAAACTGCATTTTTAAAACTTTGAAACCGTAACTTACATAATTATGAATAATAAAAAGGCAGGAGTATCATTGCAGAATAAATCAACTTAAACCTTAAATAAATTTTTGATATTTTACTCTCCATAAATACATATTTTGTCAACGTTATACTATTTAAAAATAAGCCCAAGATAAAATCAGGGCATTAATAAGACTATAATAAAATGATCTGGAGGGCCAGATAGAATTTCCTGGAGGGCCAGATCCGGCCCCCGGGCCTTGACTTTGACACATGTGCTCTATCGAATGATTCAGAATTATAACAAACTTCATCCCGACCATTGGTTTACATTTACTCCCATAATTCGTATACTTTTTTTTGGGATGTCCTTTGTTCCGACCCTGTAATTCATGATCGAAGATTTTTTTTTTTTTTTAAGATTGGGTCAGTTATTTTCTTCATTATAAATATTTTAAGATGTATTACTGTTAACATGTAAAGACATACTTTGACTGTAAAATTCTTTATCAAAAGTGATGCAATATTTGCGCATGCACGGACGGATCGGTTTTTTTAGTTTTTTTTTTTTTTTTTTTGTCCAAAACATGCAGAACAACAATGTAGGAGAAGTAGAACAGTGAGAATGCCAGATCATTAATTAAAACGGATCCGGTAGACGTTACAGATTGGGTAGAAACGGTGACGTAGAAGTAAAGCAGCTATGGCAAGCCACAACCGCCATGCTCCGCTCCATTCTGGTGCATCCACTTACAGACAAATAGATCCATGAACGTCTTTGTTTTCTTTGTCTGAGCTTGCGTCTGGTTTAAAACAGCTGGATAGCTCCAATATTGCTTACAATCTTTGCTGCACTGCTAATGTTGATTTTAGGGGGGCTGTAAGCTAGTGGGAGAGAGTGTAAATACTAGATGGATGATGGGAAATACTCCCGTTCACAACTCAGAGGTGAATTTCTGATAAACTTCTGCAGAAACTATTTCCTAGAAAATGACGCAGATGTCATGATTTTGACTTAAAACAGTGTAATCATGATTAAAATAACTTTGGGGACGCTTTGAAAATATATGATCAAAGCAGGACTTTATGTTAATACTTTTATAGTTTGAATGCAGATTATGAATTATTAAATATGATGGTCTTTTTGGTTTTCATTTGAGCTTTTTATTACACTTTTGGAAAAAATCCTAATAAAAAAAAAGCAGAATGTTTATAGTTTTACGATGAACCCGTCTTTAGCACCGTTTTTCTTCTATCTGTCTGTCCAAAAGTATGTTTTCAACCCCTGAAGTTTTAAATGAATGACTTCAGATTGATCTGGAAAACTTCATCACAACTTTTACTTCTGCTGCTGTTTTCCACAGATTATAGGGCTTCAGTTTAATCACATTTTAAAACAATTTCTTACGAACCATTTCCAGGAAAGGAACTTACTATCTCAGTAGTTTTGACTTCTAATTATCTTCTTGTTGTTTTAATGTAAGGTGTTGATTCTATGAAGGACAAAAGATCGGGATTTGCTTGGAAGATGCTCAGCTTGCAGACTAGATAGAGGAGAATACTCAGATTAAGCAGGAAGCAAACAGATTTTTGCACAACAAGCACTTCTTCTTATCAAGTGAATACCTATTTTTAAGCTTATTAGGTTGTTAAAAAAATATCAAAACCAAGCAGCTACCTTATGGAATATGAGGGATGTATAAATATATCCTTATTTTAAATGTTGATAATCAGATTTACTGTAGAAATGAGTGCCCTCCCAACAGCAGTCCACAGGTTTCCTCCAAAATAAAAGTCCTTTATTCCAACCGGTGTCAGGATGCAAATGAGACCAAATACATATGTGATTTAAAGATTCCACTTCATCCATCAAAGTTTGACGAGAGAACACAAAGCTGCGGGGATTTTTGCTCAAACCTCTAGACCAGGGGTCACCAACCTTTTTGAACTTGAGGGCTACCTCATGGGTACTTCGTTATATGAAGGGCTACCATTTTTAAATAACAAATTTTTTTTAGTTATAGTTAGTTAAACATTATTAATAATGAATAATGATACTCCTCTATGTAAAGACACAGATTTCTCACTATAATGATCAAAAATGACAACAAGCTAGGAAAGAAATATCAATATTCAGGACTTTATTAATCTCAGTAATTGTCACATATTCAGATGTTCCCTTAGATTTCATGGGAAAAATGTTCAATTTTCCCTGTGTTGTACCATGTTAATCAATCATGTAATGTTAAAGAAAAATCCACTTACACATTTTTAAACAAATCGTGTCACATTTTGAACTAAAGACCAAATCTGCAGCATTTTCAACAAAATTGATGATCTTTGAACTGAAATAGGTCAAAGGTCACCTAAACTTATCTGAAGTTCATGTGTCATCAACATATTTGTAAGATATTTTCATTTTTAAATCTAGGTAAATGCAAGTGTAATTAAAAAAATATTAACAGAATTTAATTTTAGATGTCGCACACAAGTGTGTTAATTTTAGAAGAGACCTGAGGGCACCTTGTGGGGGCCTTGAGGGCTACCTGGTGCCCGCGGGCACCACGTTGGTGACCCCTGCTCTAGACAATAGCCGAATCCATGACTGTAGAACTTCTGTGTTTATTTCTCTAAAGGGGATAAAACTTTAAAACAGTCAGCACAGCCTCTCAAAGCTCACTAATTATGGACGTCTGTGTTGTAAGTCCTGTCTAATGCACTTGGCTGTAACCTTTAAGTAATGTGCACTGATTGTTCTATAGAGGATGAGGAGATGTGGAATTTTCTGACTTCTATAAATTGGCTTACACCTTTCAAAGGGACTCTTAACCTTTTATATCAGGGATCTCAAACTGTTAAAGGACCTCTGACACAGACAGTGGACGAAAGATATAGACAGTGGACGCAAAAACATAGTTTTGGCACAAATGAAACCCCATACGGCCCAGACTCTCCCTTCAGTGGCCCCAAGGTAAATTGAGTTTGTATATACATGTGTATATATGATATACTTGTTCATTATATTTTTTACAGGCAGGTCAGTCCACTGTGTTCCGTTTCAGCCCTCTCGCTCTCATTTCCTCTCATAAAGTCATAAAGCTAATTAAAAACTGATATCCATGACGTTTTCTGCAGCTGCAATTTCTTTTCAGCTAAGCTGGTTGGAAATGGTTTGAGTTTTATTTGATAATTTTTCTACTTTTTTTTTTGAAGAATCAAGCGTCTGTTAGAAACTGAATTCGATGACCCGACTTTCCAGACACTCCTCAAATATTATGTTGGGGTTTTTAGGGAAATGCGAGGCTTGAAAGGGTCACCCGTGACAGAACAGAAACCCTCATCATTGTTTTTTCTTCAGCTTTTTGTCTTCGTCAGCACACAACTCTTTTCTGGCGATGCTGCCTCACAACGCTGCTCCTTTTACAACCCAGCGTTTATGGTCGTGTGTTATTGCGCTTCCATTTATCACAGACTAATTGGGTGGTGTATGTTTAGTCTGTACTTGTTTGCTCTGCAGTTGAGCAGCACTAACACTGGCACAGCCACCGTGTCCTCTTCTGATTTTGTCATTTAGCGTCGGTGCGGAGCTGCGTTCGGGTTTTCCCTGATGACTGACACACGCTGAAGTTGTTATGTGAACCTGGAATATTATTGGCTGATCTTTGATTTACTGGAAGGAGCCCGCTGCACATCCCATAATGTTCTTCTTGTGGATGCATCACGGCACTCAGGGGCTTCCTGTCTGCCATTAGCACTAATGAAATTCAATGTTAAAAGTGGAACAATGTGTTCTCCGTTAGTTTGACATTTGATATCTTTTTCCAGTCTTTAGGTTGTAAAATTGTACAAGAAAAACTTTATTGATCCAAGTATGTTTTTGCATTTTTTTCTGTATTTGTACAGTAAGTTTTCCTGTTGTTTTTTTCGATTCCTAAATCAATTTAGCACATAAAGCTAAAGTCTGCTAGCTTGACGTTTAACCATAGGACGGCTAATGCTAACGCTTGATCGAGCTAAACATAATTTGCTGACTAAATAAACTCAAAAACGTGAATTTTGCAAATTCTTTTAAGGTAATATTATTTAAAGTAATTATTTATGGGCTAAAACACATTTTTTTTTTTCCACACTGTCTTTTTCTGGAATAAGATGTAATGATATAGCGCGATCGCCACCTAGTGGCCAAACTGAAAACGCCCTCCAGGAGAGGCAGAACAATTGTTAACAATTAAAAATTTCATTATATATTATAATTTATTCATGTATTTCTAAAGAAATTTGTCTAAACATGTAAACTCAAAACTGAATTGAAAAAAATCAGAATCGAATCGATTCAATCTGTTGTGAATCGAATCAAATTTTAGTAATTCTAGTTGATAATTTATTTTTCTTCTCATTGAAATATAACCTTTTTTAGCCTGTTAGCAATGCAACTTGACCTGAAAAAGCTTTGAATCAATGAAACCTGATGACTTCAGCCACGACCACGAACACAACTGACAACGCTTCACAGGACGCCATCGGCAGAATCTTCAACATTTCATGTCGCCTCTTGATTTTTTTTCCAAACTCGTTGGCGTCGTGGTGAATGTGGACGCCGTCAGTCAGGCAAGGACCATGACTTTGACATCGGGCGATTGCTAGCGGGCCACAGGGCGATAGTAGCCGGATCGACGACCGACTGCCACTCTGATTGGATGATGTGTAAATGTCTCTGGATCGCGGTCGTTCATAACATTCTTTCACTACATAGTGCTCTATATATTGTGTTTGTCATTTTGAAGATCCGTCTGAACCTACAGCCCAAACCGACCCCATAACCACATGCAAAAATGAATTTCCTTATGTATTTTCAATTTTAAAGACTACCTGGTTGCTTATTTGGTATCATTTTAATCTGAACAAGCTCTCCTATGTGACACTATCTTTATTTTGTCATTTTTCCATGTTGTATTTGCACACTATTAATAAAACCTTAATAAATAATCTCTAGGAAGCTGTTAGAGTTTCATTTTTTTGTTTAATAATGATAATTAGAACATGCATATAACATCTATGCAGAAGGAAATCCAATTTTACATAAGTGTGATGTCAAATATCTTTTAAAGTGATAAACATCAGTGAGTGACGAGGAGCGTTTGAGCAGCATATGCTGTTCCTTTCCCTCATGTATAATGAGGACGTTTTCCTCCATCTGGACTTTGCTTTATGTGCGCGAGCGCTCGTCAGCGGCCCGGCTTAGCGCTGGAGGAACAGATTGACTTCACACTCGCACGTTGGTGTTCTTTGACAGCAGGTTCAGTCTTGTTCTCCTCAGACTGCACAGCCTGAACCATGAGGAGCGTTTGCTCTGTGTGGAGGCCGATTGTTAAAGCACATGAAGGGGTTAATAAGAACTGAAACCCAGAGCTCAGCAGTATGCAGCTGTTTGGTTGCTTTACTGACCTCTTGCACAATGTACTTGGATATTTTTTTTCAAGACTTTATGTGCTCATTTCATCAATTTTAAACCTCTTCTCATTTGTTTTCTATTTCTAGTTCGTCGTATGACGTGAAGACGTGCCTGAAAGTAGCAGTGAAGAAATTATCCAGACCCTTCCAGTCCATCATCCACGCAAAGAGAACGTACAGAGAACTGCGACTTCTGAAACACATGAAGCACGAAAACGTAAGTTCAACTCAGTAAATTCATGGTTCTGCTTTCTAGATTTTTAGGAAACACTCCAGGTTTTAGGAGCAGGAACTGCAAATGCAAACAGCTGCTTGATCCTGCTGTCTTCTCTGTTTTGTTTTCTATTTCATCACCTCTTATTTGCTTTAGAAATGTGTAACTGCAAATCACAAATGAAGAACAAGCAGGTTTAACATCTGCTGTCATAGACATGCACAGGTTTACTGGAAATAAAAAAGTTACAATTCTATCATTTAAAAAATAAGGATTAAGTAAATATAAGGTAAACGTTTAGTTAAACTTTTTAAGTACAAATTTGAGTAATTTTTCAGTTACAGTTTAAGTAATAATTTTGTTCAAGTTTTATTAATTTATTTATTTATTTTTCAGGTAAAAAATTAAGTACTTCTTAGTTTACACGTTTTTGTATTTTCTTATGTTAAAGTTTTCTTTCATCTTAAAATGACTAAAGTGTAAGTTTGAAATTAAATTATTAGAATATATTTATATATTTTAATATTGAAATTAAAGTTATAGTTGTTTTTAAAACAAAAGCAATATTTTTTGCCGAAATGTTTAGGGTTTTTTTTTTCAATTTTTTGGGTGAAATTGTAAAAAACTTGCGTGTATCATTTTTATTTTTACGATAATCTCTTATTTAATTTATTTAGTTAAAAGTTTTCATAATTTTTAAGGTAAAAGTTTTAAAAAAAATTTAAATAAAAGTTTACATATTTTTTTAGGTCTTTTTTGTTGATCTATTTTTAATGTGAAGTATAATTTTAAGATTAAAGTCTACATAATTTTTTGATATTTTTTTCTAATTTTCAAGTTAATTGTTTGAGGTTTTTTTTTAAATAAAGTTGTTGTAATTTTTAATAATACATTTTTATAAATATATTTTTTAGGTAAAATTTTGAGTTATTTTTAGGCACCTTTTTTTTTTAATGTACGGTAAACGTTTCAAGTAAGTTTTCCAATGATAGTTTTAAGTTGCACTTTCTGCAATTTTAAGGTCAATGTTTTAGTAGATTCTAGATAACTTTTTTTTTTTAATTTTTGGGTGAAAGTTTGACTTTACTTTCCACAATAAATATATACTTCACAACTTTTTTTTTGTTTCACCTACAAAATAAAAGTCTCCCACTGATCAGATCAAACACTTCAATGACTCGGACTCAGAAACACAGTTTACAGCTTTTGAAGCTGTGAACTGTGTTTTCGTGCATGCACAAAGGAGCATGCACGTATGCATAAATACATGTGTGCATGCATGCATCTTTTCTGGTGAAGAAAGATCTTCCATCTTCATCAGCGACTGCAGGGTCATTCCTCTTTCAGTCCTATCAGAATTGTTGATAAAAGAAAATGGTTTTAGTTCCTCTCCTGCTTCGTCATTGCTTTGTTTTTTCGTGTAATTTTGTGTTTGTGCGCTTTTGCACGTGCACACACTTGCCCACAGAAAACAAAAACTCAGCTGTTAGTTCCTGTGGGCTGTTCCGTCACTTTGAGTAATTTCAAAGAAATAATAAAAGACACGTTTTGTTTTGTTTTTAAGCAGGGGCACAGTCTTTTAGTTTGGCGTTTCCTGATAAAGGTTGTGTGTTTCTGCATGTCTGTATGGGGAGGGAGGAGCTAAAGTCCTGTAGTAAGTTTGTTTTGTTTTTAAACGGTCTTTTTTTCAAACGAGTGGACACGACTAAACTATTGTCTTAAGGAAAGCGTTGGACCGGTTTTGCTGCCGGTTTGTTAGGAACCTTTTATTATCTGAGAGGTGAAGCCGCTTTAAACACTGAGGAGAAACACAAGCTGAACTGGAGCACGTGTCGGATGTTAACACCTTTTTTAAAAAGGCTGCATGATTATTTATCATCCAAAACCACGTTTGGGATTTATCTATACTTTATTTTTCCTGAATGTGAACAATCCCCACAAACCTAAACCAGGACTGAAGTCAGATTAGATGCCACAGAGACACATGGGCTTAACGAATGATTTTAATGGCATTATTAGATGTGGATCGGATATGAGGTTGTTGCCTCTCGCTGCACGCAGGAAGTCACTGTGGGGGGAAAAACTAGATTTTGAAATCCTGTCGTCTGCTGCTACAACAAGCTGCAGAACAAGAGTTTTTTTTCACTAATCATTTTCATTTATTTCCACTTGTTCTAAGGAATGAACTTGTTTTGGTTCTGTATTTCACGTCTCTCGGTTGCTCATCACAAACACTTTTCTTTTCTGGATCCTGTTTTCTGGGTAATCCCTGATTCTGCTGTTGGAAAGGATATGTGGAACTGGCGTGTTGGGATTAGAACTCTGTGCTTTTGTTAAGAAAGAACTGGTTTAGCATGCAGCAAGGATTACATGGGATTAAGCGGACTGTTATGATTGTGATGCTGCATAGAAATGTCAGTTTGATGGAGAGTCCGCTGCGCCGGGGCCGCTCTTTTTATCTGGTCGCCTTTAAGCGGGAAAGCGAGGCACAAAGCGGCGACGTGTTGGGTTTAAAATGCTGGTGTTTTCACTCTTTTCTGATCTCCTCAGTGATGGGGGGGTTGTGTTTTGCTCATGCTGTTGCCGGGAGACTCCCTGGATTTGTTTTCCTTTTTTTTTTTGGAAAGACTAAGTGATCCAATCAGCTGTTTGTTGTGGCTGTTGCCCAACCAATCAGCTGCAGCTCTGGATGCTGTGTGGGTGGGCTGCTCTGGTGTATTTACTCTGTTTTTTTTTTCCAATAAAAGTGGGGGCAGAGTTGGCACTCCTTTGCATGTATACACTAATGTACCTGAATGCACGTGTGTGCATTAACGTGTTCTTGCTCCACATGCATTCTTCCCTTTGTTCTCCTTTTTTTTTTTTAAATATGTAACTCAAAATTTTCACTTTCACATAATGTTTTTCTTTTTGTTGCATTTTTTTTTTTGCCAATAGATATAAATTGTGTTTTAGCAGGATTTAATTATAAAAAAGACTGTTAAAGTTTTTGGATTTTTTAAAAGAATGTGTGCAAATATGAACTGTAGATAACAATTTAAAAAAAAAAAAAAACAATTTAAAGCTGCTCTCTGACATTTGATGCAAATTGTACAAATTTAACACATTTTCACATCTCTCTATTTTTCCCACTCAAATCATTTTTTATCTATAGCGGGGGTGTCGAACTCAATCACAAAAAGGGCCAAAATCCAAAACACACCTTAGGTCGTGGGCCGAACAGGATAAACATTTATTGAACACTCTAAAAGTAAAATTTTAAAATGTTAAAAACGTTGCTTTGAATAAAAACGGGCAAGAATATTATTCCAGAATAAATCAACTTAAACTTTAAAGAACATTCAATTTTTAACCCAGCGTAAAAATACATTTTGTCAAAATCTACATTTTTTATAAATAAGCAGAGATGACATCAGGCCACAAATAACAATAAAATAAAATGATCTGGAGGGCCGGATCCGGCCCCCGGGCCTTGACTTTGACACGTGATATACAGTACTCCCTCCTCATCGGCGGGGGTTAGTTAGGGACTGGAGGCATCCGCGAAAATGCGGAATCCGCGACCACAGAGAACGCCCCACCCCCGCGGTCGAAGGATGTCTGTTACTGGTCTAAGCATGTCAGGATTTTCAACAGCTGATGCCATTTCTCCATGCTGGGGCATGGAGAGAGGAGGGGGCACACCGCCTGGCGCCGTCCTCGCTCCCCTCTGTGCTCCGCAGTGCGGAGATACGCCTCAGCGCCGCAACGCATCATTTGGACGCAAAAACTGTCTTGAGTTATCAGAGTCTTTTGTGACAAATAGGGGGGGTCAAGGGACTGAAAAAAAAATCTGCTAATACTTGAAACTGCAAATAAATAAACACCAATATGTGGAGGAACACTGGTTCAAAGAGTTTTTGACAAAGTAGGGAAGGGACTGAAAAAAATCTGCTAATACTTGAAACTGCAAATAAATAAACACCAATATGTGGAGGAATCCCAGACACTAGACTAATATAACTCACTTTCCTCCTCAGAAGTGCATTTTTAGGTAAAGTCAAGATCAGTGTGCTTAACTTTTATTGAACGTAAAAAATTCAGACAAAAATATTTCACTTTATAATCAATTTTTTCACAGCATCAAAAGTAGAGGTTTGCCCAAATATCAATATTGTGATATATCGCGATAATTAGTCCAGTGATTGATTCTCAATGGGTTCTCACCAAATATAGATCTTTTATTTTCGTTTGGAGAAGCTGTAAAACTTTGTTTTCTTCATCCTTTGGTATAAAAATTGACTCCGTCTCCAATTTTTCATTTGAAATATACCTCTGAGTTGTGGGTCGGGACCTTCCTGAGAGCTCTTTGTTTAGCTAGCTTACAGCCCCCACACCCCAAACCTAACATTAGCAGTACAACTAAACTGGCGAGCAATACATATTTGATCCAGATTCCAGCTCAGACGAGGAAAGCAAAGACGTTCATGGATCTATTGGTCTGCAAGTGGATGCATTAGAATGGAGCACTTTCTACCCAACCAACATAATGTTTTTGTGAACTGCATTTTGCTCCTGATTCACAACAATTTGACTAAAACAATACTCATGCAATATTAAGCTTAATTTTCTTAATATATGTCCTCCATCATAGAAAAATACAGCAAGAACATCAAAATCACCATTTTTACTGGTGTTGCAGTACAGCTCACACTGCAGCCGTGTGAGGAAGTCGTACACATTAGTGCATCTAATGTTACGACGGAGTATTAGGGTCACCAAAAAAAAAAAAAAGTAATATTACAAGTTTTTTTCTCGTAGATATACGACTTTAAATCTCATAAATTTACGAGAAAAAAGTCGTAACTGCTAAATTATGAGAATAAAGTCGTATATTTATGACTTTAAAGTCATAGGTTAAATTTACAACTTTTAAAGTTTATGAGAAAAAACGTGTAAATCTACGGGATTTAAAGACGTAAATCTAACGAGATTAAAAATCGTAAATCTACGAGATTAAAAGTCGTAATTTAATGAGAAAAGAACCAAAGTTGTCTGTTTATCAGAGCCGTGCTTGAAGATGAAAACGTGGAGAATCTGGTGTAGATTATGTTCAGATCGGTGTTAAAACAAAGAAATTCTGAACCTTTTGGCGATTCAAAATCAAATTATTTCCGGTTCGTTAGTGCGTGTGTTGTCTTGCGTATCTTCAAGTAAGCAAAAGAGGCGCTATTATTGTGTTAAACAGACTTTTTATTAACAGTCTCTTCATACTGCTACACTGTGCATGACTAGCGCATCATGCTAGTTTACCACTTGCCGTTCACCGAACATGTGACCAGTCGCTTGGCCTTCTGGGTAATGCAGTTCGTAAACAGCTAACTTCAAAACACAACAGTGCGGAGTTTCATATGTAAAATAAAGAGCTTAGAGATACACGTTCATCACTTTATTACATCTTTCATTTCCTTTCTCCACCTTACATCATGTCTCTGTCATGCTCAGAAACCAAAAGAGAATGTAAACAAAGCTCCGGACGCCTCCTTCCCCAAATGAAACGTCCCGTCTCGACACAAAACAACATTGAGAAATGACAACGTTAGCACAAGAACATTGAAAATTCCAAAAACTTGTCCTCTTCAGATGGAAGCATCACAGAGTTGAAGGAGATCTGGTTTGTCAGAGGAAGAAATGACTGAAGTGGACAGCTGGAGGATATGGAACGGGATCTGCAGAGATCCTGCAAGCAGCATCAACGAATAAAACATTAATACACTGTAAATCAAATAAAGGAACTTCCAAATATTTGAAATATTTTAAACATTCAGTTTACCTGATGAAATCCAAGACGCTTTTCACAGTTTGGTCGATCTGCTTCAGTTCACGGCATAAATTCGCTGGAATGTAGACTCCCCTCGATTTTAATAAAGTTATGAGAAAAAAGTCGTAAATCTACGAGATTAAAACTCATACATTTACGAGATTTAAAGTCGTATATCTACGAGAAAAAAACTTGTAATATTACTTTTTTTTTTTTTTTCGGTGACCCTAATACTCCGTCGTATAATGTAAACACAGAAAAACAGGTGACTAAATCTGTATAAAACATTTCTGCTCAGGACATTTTCTTGGTGTTGAAATCGATTTGCTAGAAATGTTAGACACATAAGTGAAGAATGGCAGGGGAAATGAATAGTCTCCTTGGTGTAAATGAGTTATTTTAAAGCACAGCTTCTTGGTAAAAATGACTAATCTCTGACTTCACCTTTAGGTGATCGGCCTCCTAGATGTGTTCACACCAGCGACCAGCCTAGATGAGTTCAACGACGTGTAAGTGACTTTTCTTGCCTCCTGCTCTCATGTTTCAGGCTGACTTTGGTTCGGTGGTTCTGCCTCTAAAGGCTCGGCTGCAGCGGCGAACGTCGGCCCATCTGTGGGTTTCACGACGAGCAGCTTCATGCCAGTCCGGCATGTCGAGAGTTTTGCAAAAAGGTAAACGCAGGGTGAACATGCATGCAGCTCATCGCTGCCAGTCTCCATGGTAACAGCCACCTGGCAGTCTCAGGGCGTGCAGCAGCGTGCGCATGCATGTGCACAGAATACTCAAATCGGCGTCCTTGAATTCTCAGCATGGCGTTGCGTCATGGGTGTGCGGCACATTTGTGCCAACGTGAGACAAACCCACATGTGCTCGCCGTTGCGGCTGCGGGACACCTCCGGTTCAGGTGAAGCTGCAGAACCTTGTATGACTTCACACGGAGTGCCTTTCATCCTCCGCCTGCTTCTGGTCCTCCTCAGCTGATGAGATGCTTTAAATAAGTATTCATCCAGATAGGTTAAGTGCAACAATCACTTCTCTCTGTTTGTCTTATCGCTCCTTTGATCAGTTTTCCTCCCACGCACAGGTGGATCAGTCGCACAAACTGGTTTCTGCGGCCGTCTGTCTGGCTCGTGTGATAAATCTGGAACATTTTAACGCAAACTAAAGTTGTGAAATCCCTTCAAAATGAGCTAAAGTCCTGCCTGAAAATGACAGCGAAAGCAGAAGTTGCACGAGCAGAATGCATGTGATTGGCTGTGTGGTTTGCAGATACTTGGTGACACATCTAATGGGAGCAGACCTCAACAACATTGTGAAGTGTCAGAAGCTGACTGATGACCACGTGCAGTTCCTTATCTACCAGATTCTGAGAGGCTTAAAGGTTGGTGAGCTGCTCACTGAGCACATTTTTTCAACTCAACACCAGCTCCAGGGATTGATCCCTCGGCTTTGCTGGGACTCTGAGTCTGGGAACATTTGTGATGCTAAATAATTTCCGTCAAGATGTGAACACTTCAGAAATCCTTTGCTTTCTTTCTCAACAAGAATTACAGGATGTTTTTAAAAGGCTTAAAGCGATAAAAGCCCACAAAAACTAGATTCTAACGTATTTTATCACCATTTTCAAAGTCCTATCTATTGTAAAATAATTCCCAATGGTCTTTAATTATGATTATGAAGTTTTCATCTAAATCAGAGAGCCTATGTTGTTTCTTTAAGACATATTTTCAAGAGCTCATCAGAAGTAAGCCTCCTCTGATATCCCATCATCCCTTTGTTTACAATCTCTCCCACTTACAACATCAGAATAGCGAGCAATATCAGAGCGATCCAGTCATACAATTATGACCCAGATGCATGTCCTCCATCTTGAAAAAAAATTCTACAAGAACATGTAAAAAAAAAAAAAGACCCACTCCAATGAAAATTGGAGTGGGTCTTTAAAAATGTATGAAAAGTGTTTAGAATTCTCTTTATTGTTCACCTTCTTATTTTTGCTAAATTTATTTATTTTTACTTCCATTTCTTGTTGCATAATTTCAACAGCTGCTTTGTTCTAAAAGTGCAGAACAAATCCAAACAGTCATAGATTCAACCGCATCTCTGCTGTGGTTGCTTGTTCTGGGTCTTGGTTTGCATTGATGCAGACTTCTGTGTGTAAACATTTTTTTCTGCATTTTAATAGTTCACTAATAACAAATATTTCATGCATTGTTTGGAAGTGAAATCTTCTTTTTCTGAACCGTTTCATTGTTCTCTTTCTCTGCTCCTCCACAGTACATCCACTCGGCAGGTATCGTCCACAGAGTAAGTGATGACTTTAAAAATGTAATATCCTGATCTCATCTGCAGGGATTCTTGGTATTTGCTTTGCTACTTTTCATAACTTCTGCTCCGTTTTTTTTATTTTAGGACTTAAAGCCCAGTAATTTGGCTGTGAATGAAGACTGTGAGCTCAAGGTGAGAATCCTGTCGACTCTGAAAAGAGGGAAGCCATAAAGGATGTGACTTCCTGTTGAATAGAACATTGGTTCCCAAGCTGCAGGTTAGCCGGGGACAGTTGGTTCCGGGTTGCAGAAAGGAAAAACAACAACCCACAATTTCTCTGTTTTTTTTTTTTAATAATCTGATTCTGAAGGAAGTTTTATTTTTGGAAAATTACGAGATTCGCTCCACCACATCTAACTGATTCATGGAGCTTATCAAGTCTTGTCAAAGTCTACTTTCAAAACTGAAAGCTACCAAAGTTAAAGGGGCCCTGCCATGATTTAGAGTGAACTATATCCATATATAGGATCATATATTACCTTTGGAACACTAAAAAGCACATTTTTAATGAAATATTTATTATTTTTATGAGTTTTCTCCTACCCGGAAGTAAAACGACTCGATTCCTGAAGCTCCGCCTGCCGCTGCGTGTGGCTGCCGCCCATTTCATGACGTCATCCTAAAGCCTTTTCGGCAGCGTGTCTTTCTCCCACAAAAATAAACTGTACCGCCGCTAGTTCCGTGGAGAAATTGAGTATTGGTGTTAGACTGGGGAAGGGCAGATTCTTCCTGGAGGGGGCGGTTCTCAACTAGTGATGTAAGCACGTGAGGACCTGCTTGTTTTCATGGGTACGGGACGGGCTGGTACTGAAAGCGCAGGTTTTTAAAAGATTATTCAGAATCTGATCAAAGTACTGCTTTGGGGTTCTTTTATAGTGAGGAATAAACAGTACAATACACTTAAAAGTACAAAAACTAGTTTTTTCATGGAATGGCCCCTTTAACAAAAAAGATTATTTTGGCAGAGAAGATCGAGTAAGGAAATAGAAGAAGATGCTTCGACGAAATCTGCATTTAACAAGCAAAACAAGAAAGTTCATTAGGCAACTCCTAACAATCTTAAAGTCTATTTTGCACTAGAAAGATCGACACCACTTCATAATAATATGACACTGTTATATTGAAAAAATCAGTCGATCCACTAACTTGACTGTTCACTTAATAAGTTAAAAAAGTTGATAAGTAGCCATTTAGTTATTCTGGAATGATGTTTGTTAAAAAATGAATCCATTATTTCATTCCGCATTTTTAATACCCAACCCCCGGTGGGGAGCGGTGAGCTGCAGACACAGCTGCGCTCTGGAACCGTTTGGTGGATAAACCCCCAAATTCAAACCCTAAATGCTGAGTTTTAAGCATGGAGGGGCTCTGTCCCATTATAATCTTCTGTATAACTCGGCAGGGATTTGAACTTAAAATCTTTCTGTCTCTGGGTGGATATTCTACCTCAAGGCCACTGAGCTTTAGGGGGAAAGGGAAACTTAACGTCACATTTTAATGGGGTCCTGCGTAAAATCTAGTGTAAATTTAAACCAGATATTTTACGTGGATGAAGATAAACTTTCCCTCAAAGTTAAGGAAATTAAATAAAATAATACCGGTTACACACTTCCAACTGAAAATATTGTCTAACTTTAAACCAGGCCGTTGCCTAGAAGAGGTTGGAGATCGCTGCAATAGAGGATCTTTGATCAGAGAGGCTGTTATCTCTTCTGTTAGATCCTCGACTTTGGCTTGGCGAGGCACACAGACGATGAAATGACGGGATACGTGGCCACCCGGTGGTACCGAGCCCCAGAGATCATGCTCAACTGGATGCACTACAACATGACAGGTGAGCACAGGATCAACCCGACGCTGTAATGAGGCTTCTTTAAACACCAGGAGCTGTTTGTTGTGGTTTGAAATCACGCCAAATTCTTGTTGGCGCTTCAGCTTGATGTTTTTAGCTGCTTGTAATGAGTTTATTGAAAGGATACAAGAGAGACGTTTCTGTTGTTGGTTTTCATTTGCTTCTGCGTCACTCTCGCTTTGCATAGGCTGGACTTTGGTTTTAAATTTAAATGTATTTCTTGTACTTTCACTTTAAGGTTTATTTCATTCTTTTTTCTTTTTTTTTTTTTTTTTTTTTTTTAGTGGATATTTGGTCGGTGGGATGCATCATGGCGGAACTACTTACGGGGCGAACACTTTTCCCCGGCACGGACCGTATCCTTCCACTGCTGTCACTGCACCGCATGAGTAAATAGATCCCTGCCAGTCGGCCTGCTCTCTGATATCGTATTTGTTTATTGTTACAAAAACACATTTTCCTCTTTGTTAGTCTTATTTTAAAATCAGCAAGGCACTCGATTCTGTCCAGTGTGTGCCAGAATGTTGAACTTTGTGTGGATGTGATGCTTGAACAGCAGTGTTAAGGTTAAGAGCCCCCCTGTGTTGGATGAGTCATTGCTGCCCACTTTATCGCCTCTCCTAAAAAAAAAAAAGTACATTTTTCCGTTTTCCTCTCACTGTAATCCTCATTCGCTGCAGCAGAACATGCAGATGCTCCCAAAAGAACTTCACACACGCCTCCAAAAACAAACCTACTTTCACAGGGCTGATAATGCACTTTTTTAATATCCAGTTCTCACACTGTTACATAATGAAGCTCTAAAA
This sequence comes from Oryzias javanicus, assembly GCA_003999625.1. Lineage (NCBI taxonomy): Eukaryota > Metazoa > Chordata > Actinopteri > Beloniformes > Adrianichthyidae > Oryzias > Oryzias javanicus. The sequence goes on along the minus strand of CM012441.1, from coordinate 6,105,853 downwards.
AATCAACCCAGAAAGCAACTTTATATGGTCACACGTGGCTTTTGCAAACTAAACAGTGCAAAGAGTTGGAATTACTTTATTTAACTTTATTTTTGAATGTCTTTCTGATCTAGTTGTAGTAGTAGATTCCACAGTTATCAAATATAATGACTTAAGCTTATTTCTGATTATTTTTTCCTCATAAATATGATATCCTCTTAATTAAACTCTGTTTTCATCCACTTGACACATGTATGTCTTTGTGGTCGCTTTGTTTTTTAACAGTAATTTAACAAAAAAATTGAATTTTGTTCATTCCATTTCGTGCACCAATTAACCTGTTTGTCATTTTATCCACTAACATAATATAAAGACAAATGTGAATTAGCCATTTTTCACAATTACGTTTGATTGAATGGGTGTGGCTTCCATCATCACATGCTTTTTTCTGCAGGTGTGTTGGGAACTCAGGTGTAGGGTGGATGTGGTGTTTTACTGGAAGCAAAATGGTGACTATTTATTCACCACTAGAAAATTAAGCAAAAACCGCTTTGATTTGAGCTAACTTTAAAGCTCTTCACATGTTCTGGTGTAGAAACATCTTCAGTGAGTTTCAGCTGTTAATCAGTCAAGAATATTTTATGCTTTAGTAAGGACTTGATTTTATTAAAAAGCTGTTTGGATGCTGAGTGTAAAAATCTGAGATTAAGAAGAGAATGCTTTTAATGTACCCTGTCAATGCAATGGCATGAATCTGACAGAGCAACATGGGGTTTCATGAAGCTCGAAGTGGGGTCAAATCTGGATCATTTTAAAGTGAAGGAAAACCCAGATTGTAAATTTGAGGAAAAAAGGAACATTTGATAACTGTTGTTAAGTATTTGTAATTTTCAAAGAAATATGGAACTTTAAAAAAGGATTACATTTAAAGAAATACTGAAAACCTGATTTAAAAAAAAAACAATTACTATCTGGTGTGCAACAATTACTATCTAGTTTTCACCTTTTACTACTATCTTGTGTGCACGATAATCTAGCATTTTGCATTCTGGATTTATTTTCCTACGAATGTTTGAACTTTGAGAGTTTAAAGAATTGAGTAAAGTATTAAAATCTTAATGTCAGAGAAAAGTGTATAAAGTGTGCAGTAAGGGGTTTCACAGCCTTAAAACATCTATAATGCTACTTTAAAGGATTTAATCTAGTTATTTTGAACTTAACTCCCGTGATAAACGAGGGAACATTGAAAACTTAAAACTTTTACCAAAAGGAAAAAAAAAGGTTTGTTGAAAAGTTGCTGCTTTACAGGGGCCGTAACCCTTTTGCTCTCTGAGGCTTGTTTACATAAAAGTGGGGTCATCAGGACCCCACAAGATGGTGCGCTGAACTTTTTTTCCAATTATTGTCGATCTTTACTGGTGTCCAATGACAGACGTGAAGTCTTATCCACCTTTGTCATGGAAGGGCTGACGCCTCAATGTAAGGGTGGGGTCATCTGGACCCCATAAGAGAGCACGAGGGAAAAAGTAAGGTAAAAAAAAACCTGATTTACTATCTTTTGCTCTCCAGTCACTATCTGGTACTCACCAGTTGCTATTTGGTGCTAGACAGTTTACACTTTCTTGTGTCCCCAAAAAATATTATCTGGTGTGCTTGATGGTTACTCTCTGGTTTACACCAGTTACTATCTGGTGTGCACTACAGTTACTATCTGGTGTGCACGACAGTTACTATCTGGTGTGCACGACAGTTACTATCTGGTGTGCACGACAGTTACTATCTGGTGTGCACGACAGTTACTATCTGGTGTGCACGACAGTTACTATCTGGTGTGCACTACAGTTACTATCTGGTGTGCACTACAGTTACTATCTGGTGTGCACGACAGTTACTATCTGGTGTGCACTACAGTTACTATCTGGTGTGCACTACAGTTACTATCTGGTGTGCACTACAGTTACTATCTGGTGTGCACTACAGTTACTATCTGGTGTGCACGACAGTTACTATCTGGTGTGCACGACAGTTACTATCTGGTGTGCACGACAGTTACTATCTGGTGTGCACTACAGTTACTATCTGGTGTGCACGACAGTTACTATCTGGTGTGCACTACAGTTACTATCTGGTGTGCACTACAGTTACTATCTGGTGTGCACTACAGTTACTATCTGGTGTGCACGACAGTTACTATCTGGTGTGCACTACAGTTACTATCTGGTTTGCACCACCACTACTATCTGATGCGCATCAACACTTGACAGTTACTATCTGGTTCACACCAATTACAATCTAATGTGCGCCCGTACTTAACAGTTGCTATCTGGTGTGCTCGACAGTTTCTATCTGGTGTGCTCAATAGTTACTACCTGGTTTGCACCTTTTTTCTATTTTGTGCGCACGAGCAACCAGCCTTTTTTTTATACTTTTTTGTTTTTTCTGTTTCTCTCCCTCTTTGCTTTTAATTCTCAATTTACAGTTTCAGTTTAGAATTTTTGCTTTTGAAGTTCAGGCAAATTTTATGTGGGGCTTTGAGCCCATTGGTTACCAGAACTTGATTGGCATCTTTTAGATAAAGGTTATATTGAGGTCGGTTCACAACAGCTTCTCCTGTTGCCGTCGACAGTGTCATCTCATCATTGATGTAGCATATGGAAGACCTAATGTTATCCCAAGGTTTGGTATGTAATAAACAGACAGCAACTGTTACCAAAAATAAAATGTAGTAACAGATTTAGATTTCCTTTTTTTTTTTTTTATTCAAGCTTTCAGTATTTCTTCAGATTTTAAACATGCATATTTTTAATTTTACTCCCCCCCCCCCCCCCCCCCCCTATTTTCATTGTCTATGTTTTTGACATTACATTTTATTTTTAGTGTTTTAAACGCGCCCTTGGGACATTTTTCAGATGCTGGAGGACATATGAAAATTCCGTTTCAAATTGCATTTCTGAGTTGTTCTTTATTGAAATAGTTTGGAATCAGGAGCAGATGAAAAAAATATGTAGTTTAAAAAGTGTATTTGTGACTGTAACATCTACACAAATACATATAAACCACACAATTAATGATGGGTTATGTGTTTAATTTGACATAGAAAAGGGAGGAGGTGAGATTGGGGACCAAGTTTGGGCCAAAAGAATAAAAAAATAAATAAAATACAGCTTAGCAATCATTTTACTCAAACAAAACAAGAAAACAAAAGTACCACTAACTTATCTACAAAAGTGGATCCAAACCGCACAATCGGTGGAACCAACCTTGCACTTGTGTGCATGAAAACATAATTGGGGGCTCCTCTGAGATTTTAACCTGGGACTTCTCACAATTAATGATGTTTTTATTATTTTTTTTAATCTATGCATCTAACAATAGAAAATACAATTGGGCAGAACACAAGCTCCCTTCTCTGCTTAAACGGAGAGCTCTCAGCAACGGGGAGTGCAAAGAGTTGCTCTGTCCCGCCGACGACTCTGAGGCAAATTTACATGGAACTATTTCCACTCTGCAGAAACTGTTTTAGAATATGATACAGGTTTTTGAAATTGTTGCCTAAAATCGGCATAATCATGATTTAAGACCACTGGGAACGTTTTGAAAATAGATCAAGCGTTACCAACTTGTATCTAAACCAAGATCTTCTTAAAGGTACTTTTGGTGAATTAATCGGCCTCTATTTGACATGCTTGGCTTCCAAAATTTTATGCCTTCAGTTTTGACTTTTTTTTTTAATATAATTAATATTAGATAAAGCGGTTTCCAACTCGTCGTCCTCTCTGCATGTGGATGACGGTTGGCCTGTCGTGGCTAACGCTCTCCTTGGTTCCAGCATGCTCCATCCTCTGTTTTCCTTCATGTCGGTGTGGTAGACATTGATCAGTTGAAGCTTATATTGATGCTGGTGGGAACCCCAGGGCCCGAGCTCTTGATGAAAATCTCCTCAGAGTCTGTGAGTGTCATTTGGCGTCCGTCCTGGTGTTGCTGCCCCGCCCTCGCGCCTGTCTGCCTCTCCACCACTCTGTGTCGCCCCAGCTTTGCGCCGCCTCGCAGCTTCTCTGTTTGTTCACCCAAAGCTGCAAAGCGTCGATCACTCATTAGGTCGTAGGGTTTCTGTGGCTGCCCTCTTGCTTCATCCCATCTTCTGTAATCTGCCTCCTTTCACCTGAAGATAAACTTTACTTGGCTCCCGTGCCTCTTTTGACCTTCTGACCTCTGTGCTATGAGGCCCCTTGACTCCGAAGCCTTAGATATAAACCAGCTGCAGCAGATAATGCGCCTGACGGGGACGCCCCCAGCCTCGCTCATAAGCAGGATGCCCAGCCATGAGGTGAGACTCCGTCCTTCAGCCCCGGAGCTGAGCAGCAGTTGTCCACCAGCAGACTTCTCTTCCACGCTGGCAGCTCACTCGCTTCTGCTCTCACTCCACAAACCCTCCTGTTTCCTCTCTGACTCACCACGCTTCTCGCAGCAGAGATTCCCAGAGTGCTTTGTGACTGAAGCCCTCGTCTGTTGCGCAGAAAAATGAATATTCTTTGAAAAATGAGAATGCACTACCTGTCTACAGTTTGCAATTTAAGTGCTGAGTGTGGGAAAACCCTAAATTGTGCAACTTGCAGTATTAGTCACAAGCTTTGACACACCTACTGTTTAATGTATTGTGTGTTTATAGATTAAACTGTTTATGTCATTACATTTCTGCCAGTTTAGCATTTTTTTTTTTTTGCGCACAGGCAAGGAACTATATCAACTCACTTCCCCACATGCCCAAGAGGAACTTTGCTGATGTGTTTATTGGTGCAAATCCTTTGGGTAAGTTCAACATTCAGGCTGGCGCTGTGGCTCCCTCTAGTGGTATGATCTATTATGGTGCAGTTGTCACTACTGACACAATATTCTTTATAACTGTAAAAACAAAATGATTTTAAAAATCAGGGAATTTAACTTTTAATTTTATGGATTTATGCTAAATAGATTTGAATTTTTTTCATTGCAATATTTTTATTATGTGATTTAATTTGACTGTTTTGCACATTCATAAAAAGATGAAAGGAGTCATTTTTATCTCTGTAAGGATTACCCTGTGAAAAGCTTTGAATTAATGCGGAAACTGGACTTTATTTTGAAAATATCCTACAGACAAACAAAATTGACTTCATAGATCAGGGGTGTCAAACTCAATCGCACAAGGGGCCAAAATCCAAACACACCTCAAGTCCAGGGCCGAACAGGATAAAACCTTTATAGAACACTCTAAAATGACATTTTTTGAAAACTTTAAAACCATAACTTTTTAACATAATTATGATTTACATATATAGCATTACCTGCGATAATGCTAGTGTGAATTCTGTAAGCTGAATTTGGCTGCTGAAGATGCTAGTGCTGATAGCTGAAGATGTCGAAATTAATAGCTAAAAACACTGAAGCTAAAAGCTGAAAATGCTGAAGCTGATAGCCAGATAAATTATCAGCTAAAAAAAAATAATCAGGTTAGCCATAACAGTTAGCATGTAGCTGGAACAATACTTAAATTTCAAAATAGCCTAAAAAATAAAACAAAAAAAACTTTTATTAGCCAAGACAGCTAGCGTGTAAATGTTACACTTTGTTTGAACAGAATGTGCTTTTCCTCCAGCTTGAAGACAGTAACTAAAATACGGTAAAATAAAGGCACAACATAACGTGTGTAAGGATTGACGGTAAGATAAACCCTTTACTCTGTAAAGAATTTCAATATTTTTTGCTAATTTACTTTGTCAGATAATTAATGTGAAATTTAAATTTTCATTCAAAATAACCAAAAAAAAAAATTATTTCACTTACTTTTCAAGTATTACCGTGATCAATATTTAGTGTTAAATTTTCATCTGTTTGGCGATTACTAAAAATCATAAACTTTTTTTTTTTTTTTTTTTTTTTTAGGAAAACCAACTTTTGACTTTAGTGATTTCTTCTTTTAACCTTGCCATCAATTCAGTTTAAAATTTGTTCCAGAGTAGAAAATTGATGCATCGTCTGCAAAAAACTGGATCATTTTGGAAACTTTGCTGACATAATTTATGAACAAATAAAATGTAGGGGACCTAATACAGATCCTTGTGGAACTCTGATAGTCGCCTTTTGATGGTTTGAATTTACTCCATTTTATTTATTTATTCTATTTAACCTTTATTCATTCAGGCCGGACAGATAAAGGACGGCATTCTTATTTACAACTGTGGTCTGGCAAAAGTCAAGACGTTTAATAAATAAAATTTAATAGAATCAGAAAGCAATCAGAAATAAACACCCTCTAAAATATAAAATAATTATTAGAAATCTAAGCAAATGCATTTTAATATTCTTAATATATGTCTTCCATCATCAGGTTAAAAACAGGATTTCCGTCGGAGTTGATAGTGTTCAGAGATGATCTGAACTCCATGAGGTCTTTTGATGTGCAGATTTTTCCTTTGCTGCTCTCCTCCAGCGGTGGACTTGCTAGAAAAGATGTTGGTGCTGGACACGGACAAGCGGATCACGGCGTCCGAAGCGCTGGCCCATCCCTACTTCGCTCAGTACCACGACCCCGACGACGAGCCCGAAGCCGAGCCGTACGATCAGAGCTTTGAGAGCCGGGAGCTGGAAATCGAGGAGTGGAGGAGTGAGTCACGCCGTCGTTTTGGACCTCCACCCTTCTTGCTGTTCCATCTAACTCCCTGCTGTCTCTCTTCAGGTCTAATCTACGACGAGGTCCTCAGCTTCGTGCCGCCATCTTTAGACGGAGACGAAATGGAGTCGTGAGGGGGAGGCGGCTCCCCTCTCCACCTTAAAAACTCTTTCCAAGCGACCATCTTCACCCACTGCTTTCATCATGCACACACAACAGTCAAGTGCCTGCCGTCGTTCATGGGGGTGGGGGCGGGGTTTCACATTCTGCTCTGGCTTCCACGATCCGCTGTTTTTGTCGCAAATGCGCCGAGGCCGACTTGAACCGTCCTCAAACCCCACACCAACCATTTCCATATTTAACTTTTCTTTTTCCACAAGTAGGATCACATTTTTAAAGGAAGATGAGATTTAGCTCTAAAGTTAATTTTACTGCGTTCAAAGGAAAGTGGTATTTGTACACAAATGTATAACTGAGCTGATTTTACAGCACACAGTATTTGTACATTAATAGTTCTGACAACACACTTCCATCAGAGGAGGAACACACTAGACAATCTCCTTCACAGAATGGATTTTATTACCCCAGTTTATCCTAAAATAGCATCAATAAATGTGTGTAATTTATTACAAGTATTTATAGAATAGGATAAGAGAATAAAAGCTTCACTTTGGGAGGAGAAATTCAATCTTCCTTTATGTGGATTTGTTGACTTGCTTCTTCTTTACAGTATCAGTTCAGATGTTATCAGTTCCCTCTTCTGTTTTAGCAGTTTGCAAGTTTTATGATCACCACAGCAGCAGCAGCAGCAGCAGCAGGAGGAGGACGGGTAGATTATTCATTAAAAGTTGGTGTTTTCCAGCAGAGCATCACCTAACAATGTAAATGAATCATTATGCGTTTATATACCACAGTACTGTTCATGTTTATTGAATGTTTTTGGGGAAACAGTTGTATTTATGATCCTTTCTTATACTGTTTGTATTTCGTTGTAAAGAACTATATTATTTGTTGGATTAATTTTTATTTCTAATTTATGAAGAGCTTATTGTATTAGAAATCAGAAATGTCATCAATAATTCAGTTCTTGTATCCTAACGGAAGGAGTTTACCATATTTGCAGAAGTATCAAGAAATGAAATGAAAGTCACCACTTTTAGTGAGTTTCAAACCACTAATTCTTTCTCTATCAAGACGTACTTTCTGAAATGAAAGATTACATTTACGCTGCATTCAAACTGTGGACTCATTCAGTTGCAGCTGTTCCGTGTAGTTTGATATCTGCTGTATTATTTTAATCTGTGTGTGTTGAATCAAGATTTGACGTCATTCTGTGATTCTGTAATGTTTTAGCACTATGATCATTTCAGGGCACACAAGTCTGTTTGCTCACTGGATGCTGCCGCCTCTGACGTGGAGATTTTTACACCATTTGATATTTATTTGACTCATATCCCACTGTTAGTATTTCTTTTTTTTTTTTTTTTTTTTGCTTTGCTTTGCTTACTTTTCCTGTTTGTTTTTGTTGACCACATGTACCGAGGCATCAGGCCATGCCATCTGTAAATACCGCCACAAGAAATAAAGGTTACTATTTTTCAAAGATGTAAAAGAGTTTTGTTGGTGTTAATATATTACCACTAGGTGGCGACATTGTCCTAGTAATGCACTTTTCCCCTCTCCATCATGCAAATATTAAACTATTAAAAGTGAATTAAAAGCAAATTTTTATTTTAAAAAAATGTGACTAAAAATGCCGGCTTTCCTATAAAAGTTGGATCCATTGAGAAGATGGGAACTTTAGCTTTGACTGTGTGGAATTAAAATGGAGATAAACTCTTGGAAACTGATAAAATGTAACAAAGGACAAATTGAAAGCAAGATCATTTATCATCTTTATAAGTAGATGAATTTAGTCTAAAGTCTTCTGTTTCTGTTCGATTAAGAAAAGTTTGACCAATAAAATTTTAATTTTCAGGTAGAATACTGTATAAAACCTTAAGGCTATATCACCCAGTATTTGAAAATATATTTTATTTTTTTTCCAAAAAACTAACTCACGACAACAGTATCTTAGCATAACCCAGGCAATTTTCTTGTTTATAAAAAGTTTATTCCAGTTGACAATTAATAGACACTGTACATTGCATTATAATAGAATAGACATAGGAGAAAATGTCAAATTTGAAAAAAGAAAAAAAATGTTTTGATCACTTTACTTAAGTATTTTCAGGCAAAACTGCTTTTCTTTTAGAATCTAACATTTGTTCAGTTAAAATGCATAAAAAAGCAACATTTGTTTTTAATAATTTGCTTTTTAAATTGGAAATATGAAAAATAATTTGATATATAATTGATTTTAATAAATATGAGAACGTCATCTTGTAAGTTTAATTATATATATATATATATATATATATATATATATATATTATATATATATATATATGAATGTGTTAGTAAATCTCAACCCTAATGAAAAAATATAAAGATTTTCAGCTTAAGCTAATCAAAAAAAGAAAAAAAAAATCGCATTTCAGTCAATGGATCTCACAGATCTACTCTGCGCTCCGCAGTTTCCATATTTCCGACAGTTTTGAACGCAACGGTTCTCCAAATTGGTTTTCGGCATGGAAAGAAAAGGTAACGCAGCTAACTCTATTTAATCACTTTTACACCGATTTTTGTGTCACATTAAGCCCTTATTCCGGTGGACATTTGTCAGAAACTGATTGCGCACCAAGAAACTTTGTAAGAAACCGCGTTGCAGGTGATGTAAAGCGGACCACGCGCCGTCCTACGTGTGTTGTGTAGTGACGTTAAGCTAGCTCGAGCGCCTGGATTAGCTAACGGTGTGGATAGTCTGCGCTCAACTTTCTCTCTTCCGAAAATGTCAAGAAAAAATGTAAAAACAGTTATGAATGGCTATAATAGATTAAAATGGACCCAAGTGATAAAATATGATCACGTTTTGTCTCAATAAAATCAGGGAAAACAGTATTAAGGCCGTCTACATAACCGGTTAGCCACATTTGGCTAATTTAAACAATAAAGCGCCACAATGTACAAACAGCCCTCTGCGTGGAATTGGAAGCAAATAATGTGTTTTTAAATTAGATAATTTTTGTTATAGTACTTTTTCTTTGAGAATTAATTTCTTACAACATGTTTCCCCCCCAGTGTTGGCGATACAAGCGAGAAAGAAGAGGGCAAAGCCCAGAAAAGCTGGCAAAAAGTAAGTGGAAATCACCACCTGCTTCAGTTCTTAGATTACATTTATACATTTCTGCATTATTCAACTTCCTGCTGCGTGTTGACTTCTCCATAGATTGAAAAAGAGATGTTTTGATGGAGATGTGCCAATTTCTCATTAAATTCTAAAGTGCTAAATTCACATTAAGCTAGAGTAAATACTTAAAAGAAGTCTTTATATTTGCAGTTTGATTGCCAAACATGATCATTGTGTTGGTACAGGTATATATCAGTGGTCTTCTGGCTCTGGAGCCACATGTGGCTCTTTTACCCCTCCGAGTAAAAAAATAAATAACTGAAAAGGAAAAAATAAGGAAGAACTAAAGTAAAGTCATTTAAACTTTATTCAACTCATTCACAAACTGCTGAAGGACGGAATGAATCATTCCAGGATCCTAACAACAGTAACGTCGTACTGGCACATTTGGACTTCGTTTAAGCTTAATCAATCACTTTATTGCCAGTAAACACAACCAGAATTAAATATGTTTAATTATAATCCACTGGACTATAAAGCAGATTTTTCTATTTTTTAAGGATTTAAAGTGTTCCTCATGGTTTTAATATATAGTAGAGGTCACTTCCTTAGCTCTGATTTAGTTTTTGTTAGTTATATTTATGAACTTGTGGCTGAAACGGTAAAATAAACAGTTTTTGATCCTGTGGTGTAGGTCGGATGTCTTTTATTTTGAAAGCTCTGTCAAAAGATATTATATATTTATTTATTTTTAGAAAAAGCGCAATAGTTTATTTCAATTAATCATATCAGCAGCAAAAACATGAATATAAATCGGTGTATTAATTTCTAAAGGATGAGTGACGACTTTTTGGCTACAAATCGACCCAAATGGGTCTTTGAGTGTTGAAGGCTGCAGCTCCCTGGTATATATATGAAGAATGAGAAAAATGCACACGTATTTAGCTACAAGCGGCTTTCTTATAAAGTGTCTTTTATTGCGTAATATAACAATAATTGTGGCTGATGACGCCCTGATGCGTGTCTGACAGTTTACAAATCAATTTAAATTTTGGCATAGATAAAGCACCACGCTATGTAAATGAGAATGCAGTACACCAGGGGGCGCCATTTTGCACGTTGATTAGAGTTTTGACACAAACAGAGCGTGGGATTTTACTATGTAATAGATTTTAAGTTACTTTAAAATGAAATAAAGCTAACCATGTATTGAAATGTCATTTTTAAATATTGAATTGTAAATTGAAAAATACTTTTTTATTTGAGTTATGACATCAAAAACCCATAATGATTTACAATGCAACAGATTTTGTTTTTATTTAATATTTTTATTTTTTAAATTGCAATATTATACATTTTGATATTGAATTCTAAATTGGAAAATGTCCTCTCATATTAAAAGCCTAAGTTGAATATCCAATTATAAATTGCAATGTGCAGTTTCAAATTGCATGATGAATTTGCAAATGTAATTGTCAATTGAATAAAACTTTGAATTATGGCTCAAAAAACTTCCACAGTTTGTTTTTAACCTAAAAAAAAAGTTTAAAAGTAAAAACAATAACATTTTATCATAGTTTAAAACAAAATAATTACATGGTGCACTTTTAAATTCAGTTGTGACCAGTGCTTTAAGTGGGCCGGTGCGCTCCGGTGCTGAGCACCGGGACTTCTCTCAAACACACTTTAGAGCACCGCCTCTTCTCACCTCATTAGGACCGTCCGGTGCTCTATTTTAACTTCCGCATCCAACAACTCATGAAGCACTTGTTAGGAATCCTCCTTTTTGAGATCTGATTTAGTGATGGGTCAGTCGCCAATGAAACGGCTCTTAGAACCGAGTCTTTGAAGTGAACGGCGCGAGCAGGCTCCTTATTAGGAGCCGGAAGCCCTGTTTTTTTTTTTTCTCACTCACTTTTTTTTCTCCTCATGTCGCACTTGATTGGTCAATATGTGTTTGTGCCGTGTGTACGCGCTGAGCGGGGGGTGGGGTGGTGGTGGGGGTGTTGCGCTCTCAGCAACAGTAGCACAGCACACACGGAGGGAAAGAGAAGAAGAAAGCCAGTGGCCACGAGACAAACAACAAAACATTAAGGCAGTGTTTCTCAAATGATAGGGGTGCGATGGCGGGGGCGCGTGACAGCCCGAGGATCATGTAATTAGTGTTAGTTACAGTTGATCGGAGGACCGTCAGTGAATGTGTAACAGGGATGAAGGAAAGAGAGAGAAAAAGCTGAGCGTTCGCGCATTGGCACAATATTATTTGAAACCGAAATAAAAAAAAAAAAAATATTAATGTTTGGCCACAAAAATAGGTTTAAAAACTTAAAATTTCAATTTCAAAACTATTTTTTCAGTTTCAAATCTTTTTTTTTTTTTTCATTTTTGAACCTCCAAGTTTCAATATCAAAACTTTGGCCCCGTTGTGGCGTGTTGGGGGGCTAACACGATGACCAGTCAAAATAGATGAGGGTGGTAACTTCAGTTCTGATGCCTTCACTGGCTCTGAGAAAATGGCAGCTCAGTCTGTATTCTCATAGTCTGAAGTTGTCTCAAGACGGGTGTAAAAAGTAGAGTTTTATATAAACTGCATGACCAAAACACCGTTCTAGCCCGTTCAAAGCGCCATTTTATTACTTTATTACTTATTTATACCACCCACATCGACTTTGATCGGTCCTCGTATTAGCCCCGCTCCAACGTGCCACAACGGGGCCAAAAGTTTTGAAACTGAAACTTGGAGATTCGAAAACGAATAAAAAAGGTTTGAAACTGAAAAAAATGTTTTGAAATTGAAATTTTTAGTTTTGAAACCTATTTTTTCGGCCAAACATTAATATTTTTTTCAAAATATTTTATTTCGGTTTCAAATAATATTGGCCCTGATTTAGCTCCATAGAGAGACAGAGAGAGACAACATCAACACAAAACTCAAAGAAGGTGAGATCATTAGTAAAGGAGAAAAAACTGGAACCCTTTGACTTTTATTGATAAAATGAAGGAAGAGAATCTGCAGGAAGTCATTCTCTAGAACTCCACTACCAACCTCTAACACAAAGCACCAGATTCCATCTTCCAAGCTGAGACTCGTTTGTCTTTCTTAACGTTTTTGGGAAGTCTTTATTTATTGGTTTTGTACACTTTAATTTGTATTTTGGATTGTGGTTGCAGAATTTTATATTGTTTTATATTGAAACGTTGTTACGACTTCCGATAAAGAGAGCACCGCCACTTCTTGTTGTCCACTTAAAGCACTGGTTGTGACTGATCCTAAAAGGAGACTTAAAAAGTGATATTAAAACCTGGACAGTTAGCTGATGCGAATTGGAACCAAACCTTGTTGAAACTCTCTAAGACTCAAAGACTCTCTAAGTCTCTCTAAGGATAGAAGATAAGGAAAATTGATCTTAAAATTGCATTTCTGAGTTCTTTTATTATTTTTTGTTCAAATTGTCAAAGCTTGTAGCAGTGACGTAGGTTCTACAGTCGGCGTGCCACCAGCTCCCTGCTCCACTCCATTCTGATGCATTTGCTTGCAGACAAGTTGATCTATTATATTAACGTCTTTGTTTGTCCTTTGTTTGAGATGGAGTCTGACTCAAAACTGTACGGCTTGATGGCTCTGATATTGCTCGCCAGTTTTGTTGCACCGGTAAAGTTAGCTTGGGAGTGTGAGGGGTTGTAAGCTAGCAGGAGAGCGTGTAAACAAAGGAATGATGGGAAATGAGGGCAGGCTTACTCCAGGCCAGAGGTAAATTTCTGATGAACTATCATTGCTGCTCTGGAAAAACATTTTCCTCAAAAATGACACAGGTTATTAGATTTTGGCTAAAAACGGCATAACTATGATTAAATGACCACTAGGTAAATGGATCAAAAGATTAAAGTATTATTCAGTAACAGGCTGTCTAATTGTAGCTTCCATATCTTGAAGCACAACAATCTAGTTTAAGGGGTAAGACAGGATAAGAAAAGCTCAACGTTATTGATTCTGCTGTGGGGAAATTTGTGCAAAAAAAATAAAAATGTGCAAAAAAAATTCAAGGTAAAGGAGAAGCTAAAGTTCTGAAACTCTTGAAAATCTCTCTTTATATACAGCGTTCATGCATAGCCAGAAAAAGCAGCTTGTAAATAAATCATCTTCTCGAGCTCCGCTCACCTCGCGCTCCGTCCCTCCCTCTCTCCCGTGTCGCTCTTGCGCGATGAGAGGGACGCAGCTGCCGCCGCGCTCTCACGCAGCTCCGTTAACAAAGATGCAGAGCTGCTGCTGCTCTCGGGGTTTTTCAGTCTGAGTTTGAGAATCCTCCGCTGCGAGTCCTGCAGTCATGTGGCTGCTGGACTGGATCCTCTCCATCAACACGGTTGTGGTGAAACTTGCCAGTGGCCTCACATGCACGTGAGTGGCGTCTTTGCATGTAGAAAGGTTCAAAATAAATGAGTTCGTAGAAATGATGGTGTTTATCTAATTAGATTGAAGTATTTTGGTTGTCTTTGTTTTGTTGATGAGGATCATCTGCTGCAGATTTCTTCATGAAGTACCTGACTGCTGGCTCGTACGATGCTGACTCAGCATGTGACAGTAATGAAGGAACTCTACTTCAAGTCCTTGAAGGACCTCATTAAGAATGCATTTGATTTACTTCACACTTTGCCTGCTGTAACTTTCTCTGTCACAGCTGTACTTCCATGACTGCATAACCAGAAAAGCCTCAGCAGGAATTACCTGCATTTCTTCTTCTCGTCTGTATGTTTTCGTCCGTCGCCTTTCTTGCCGCCACAGCTACAGCCCATTACGTAACCCTTCAACTCTTTTATCATCTGCAGCCCAGTGAAGCTCTGCCCCCTTTTGTTTGAGCTTCTTTGTCTTCTCGCTGCATGATCGGATCCCATTCGGTTGAAATAACTTGAATTCTTCCAGGGTGATCTTAAATACATTAATGTGATGTTAGATTCTTTGGCAAAACTTGAAAATCCTGCATCTATAGTTGGATTTCCATCACACAAATGCACAAAACTTTGACATATCAAATTTTGCAGTTACACTCTTTCCATTTATTGTATTTAATATGTGCACCGTATTCTAAGGTGCAGTCTTAAAGGGACCCTACCATGAAAATTCTACTTTTTGAGGTTTTCTCACTGTAAAGAACCCCAAAGCGGCACTTTGATCAGTTCATGCATTTAAGAGTAATCCTTTAAAAACCTGCACGGTCTCCATCAGCCCCTCCCATACCCAGGAAAACGAGCGGGTCGTATCGTGCTGATGTCAACACGATGTGAACCGCCCCCTCCAGGAAGAGTCTGCTCCTCAAGCTCTGCCCCCAGACTACAACGAACACACGTCTGCTTTCTCCGCAGCGCTGTGGCGTCGAGGTAGTTATCCTCTGGAACCGCTCTCTGACCCGTCTTTCAAGGTGGTCTCGGTTCGCATCCAATCAGATTGAACTTCTGTTCACTCTGAGATTCCTCAGTATGAACACGAAACGAACCGAGAGCGGAATAAATGAACCAAAACGGCCACCGTACCCGACAGTCACGTGATGTAAACACGGTAGAAATGAGGTGATCGGTGAGTCGCGGGCAAATATAGAGCATTAGATTGTCATGTTAGCCAAAAGGAAATAATTAGTCCAACTGTTTACTTGTTAGAACGTTTATTTTAACCCCACCAAAAAACATATTACTGGTTTTCTGTGTCTCGTTACACGGCATGCGCGCCGAGGCCGTGACATCATCTTAAAAGCTCTAGTGTAGTTTCAACAGAGTTCTCTTAAAAACAACGCCATAACACAATGATGAGACATGGAAAATCATTAAAATGAGGTTGGATGAATTCAGGCTCAATAAAACAACTTTTAACGTGATGCACATTGATTCTACCAACAGATTTTGTGTCACAAACACTTTTTAGCATGTGTACCTGTAGCCGTAGCGTCCCCATAACCGTCGTGTAGGATTCCCTGCGGTACCAAACCTGCAGTAAAACATGTTGAACACGGCCTTCATCCAGACGCTCAAAATCCATCAACAAAATGAATGAAGGTTCTTCTGTTTTGACCAGCCCCCACAGCTGCTGGCCAATGACTGAAGAGATCTTTAGTCACGTGGTTTTGTTTATATAGTTTGGTCACGCTGAAGAGGCTCGGGGAGGCAGGTTCAAGGATGACGTGAAATGGGCGGGGCTGATGAGGAGTGATAGGCGGTGCCTCAGAGATCGAGTCGTTTTACTTCCGTGTATTGAAACGGTCCATTAAAAATGACTCGTATGTCATAAATCAACCTGTTGTTTAGTGTTCCGAAGGTAATTTATGATCATATATGAGAATATAGTTTACTCTGAAAGTCTGAAGAAAATCCTGGTATGTTCTGTTTTCAACTTTGCTTTCCCTCTGGTTGCACCGGGAGCCTTCACTTTATTTGTAATTCCATTCGCTTTAGCTCTAAATTATTTGCAAACTTTTTGTTTTTTAAAACACGTCGGCCTCAAACGGAGTACTGCTAGCTTTTCTTTTAGCTGCAGCAGTCGGTCTCTTTCACGTTCGGTGTGCTGTTTCGGGTGTAAATGACTGAACAATGCAGAGGTGCTAAAGGTTTTTGCAGACGTCTTGATGATTTAGTTCCACATTTGATGCAAATTGCATTCATTTGAAATCTCTCCACACGGTCGACATTTTGAAGAAAGCCAGACCTTCGATGCGCGCGAATCAAACTTATGTCATCGTGTCACTATTCAGCTTTATTCAAAAACTCCCTCACACTGAACACCAAATGTGACTTTTTTTGCAATATTCTGCTAAATATATTTGGTGTCCGACTATTCTGTGCATCCCTACTGATTACCCGATAGCTGGTAAATGAAACCTTTTCCTAAATTGATCAAATATTTCTGTCTTGATGCTTGAATGCACTCAGTGTTTGTTGAAGTGCTGCAAACACAAGTGACTAAAAAAGGTGAAGATCATTTATGAGCACAGTGATTGCTTTCCACTCTCCGGACCTTCTGGTGCTGTTTTTATTCTGCTGCTCAGGCACTTTGCATTGATTTTCCTTTCAGGGAGCAGAGCAAGAATAGGAATACTTTTGGCCCAGCTCCATCCTCCACAGCTCTGTCTTCTGTGTCCATGGGGTTTTTTTCCCACTTCTTTTTTCCGCGCTGTAGCCCACAAGACGACAGGAAAGGCTCAAATGTGTCTGATGAGTCGAAAGGGGGTTAGAGCTCTTTAATAGATTTCAGATTAATTCACATCAAAGACAAAGTCACTTTGAAGCTGTAATTGTGTTCCAGGCTGCTTTTAACTGATTAATTGATGTATTTTTCTCAATAATTCTGCAGTCTTCTGCCTGTAGTCTTCACAACGGATTGCTGCAAGCAATCATAAATGAATGGACCAGTTCAGGTGCATGTTGAAGTCTGGGAGAGGTCAAAGGTAAAGGCCTCAGAAGTCAACAATGGCAGAACCCAAAGACTCGTTTTGGAGACATTGTTGTGGTTTTAATCACCACAATATGTGTCAATTTCTTAAAATTGGATGGAGAAGGATTGCAGCGTTCACATCATTTGGAATGAAATAGCACTAAAATGATGTTTACGTACTAGTAAACAGACTGTTCATCAGTGAGTCAGATTACCCACTCCAATGAATAGCATGTTTTTAGGTGTTTTTTACATGTTTTTGTGGCATTTTTGGGATGATGGAGGACACGTTTAAAAAAAAATGTAGCTTAAGGCTGCATTTCTAATTTTTTCCTTATTTAAACAATTGTGAATCAGGAGCAAATAGGGGAAAAATGCAGTTGCAAAGGGCTTGTAGCAGTGACGCAGATGCTACAGTCGGCGGGCCACCAGCTCCATTCTGATGCATCCACTTGTAGACGACTAAATCCATGTACATCTTCATTTTCCTTGTCTGAGCTGCTCAAAATTGTACAGCTGGATAGCTCTGATTTTGCTCACCATTTTTGTTTGTGGGATGATGGGAAATGGGGGCGGGCTTACTTTGCGTTGTGAGTCCCGCCCATAACTCAGAGGTGATTTTCTGATGAAATCCTGCCGCTCTGCAGACACTATGTTCCAGAAAGCAACCTTTTTCTTTCTTATTTTGCATAAAAATGGCATAATCATAATTAAGAGTTTTAAACAGTTTTAAAATGGATGAAGCGATGAGTGGAGTGGGACTTCAAAGTATTTTTATGCATTTATAGCTGTCAGGGTGAATTATTTCTGTTTATATGGTAATGTCCGTAATCACAATTTATTTCTCTAATCAAACTGTCTTTTAAATCTGCAAGCGGATGGGGTAATTGTTTTCCTGTAGCTTTGACCTAATGTAAACAATCAGATACATGCAGTGTACAGATAATCCAACAGGGGGCAGTAATTCATTCATTAGAAGGGTTTCAAGTGACACTAAAAGGCTGACATGCGGCTTTTGACGAAGAACTTTGCTAAATTTGAAAAGATTTCTGTAAGAAAAACATCGTAATTTGTTGTGAAACATGAAAAGCAACAGTTACTGGGTTGATGCAATGTGAAAAAAATAATAATTTCATTAACTATGTTTTAGTAAAACCGTTTTGAAAATGGCGTTTAAAATTTGATAGGGATCTAAAGGGTAACCAAACCCTAAATCAACTTTTTTTGGCTGTTGACTTCTATAAATGGGGGTTTAAAGGGCTGTGTGTTGGTTGTTACCAAATTTTTTGACCAACTAAAATAAACTTAATTCATGAAAATGTAGTCTTAAACCATCTGTGTGCTGCCCCCTACAGGTTGAAACGAGGTTTTGCAGTCGAATTTTGTGATTGGTCAACTGGTGTAAGTCTCAGAAGTCTGACGTCATCATGCTCTGCTGCTCCTGTATTAAAGCCCCGCCCATCTTTGATTCTGTAACGGTCGATCGTTAGCTGTAGCATGGTTAGTTGGTGCTTTAGCTTCAGGTGTCAAACATCTACTGGTTTACACAACTTTCCAGTGAACTTGGAAGTTAGGGAACAGAGGTTGAGTGAAGTTGGGATTATATCCAGCAGACTCCATCCTGGTGATGGATTTAATGAACATTTCACTCTGGATTGTTTGTTTAATACGTCAGCCTTTATCAGCTATGATGCTAGCTGCGTTTTACCACTCTCAGACTCTGGTTTACTTCAGATTTACAAACCCTCAGCCGTGCCAGGAGCCCCGCTATGAAGGATTGCAAAAGCCGCGTCTTGAGCATTGATTTTCAATGAATAATTGATTTTCAATTTTGATCAGCATTTTATCTTTTAAAAGCGCTATATAAATAAAATGTATTATTATTATTATTATTATTATTATTATTATTATTATTATTATTATTATTATTTTACTGGATTGGCCCTTGCCCATTCGCTGCTGTAGACAGAGACGTTCGCGCACAGGCGCCATTACTATGCATTGAGTGGCGTCAACAGAATCTGGCTAATTTTGAATGTTTCATAAAGGCTACGCTTTGGCTTAGCGGTCACCGTGTTTGCTGTCCGATGTGGCGTCGACCTTTGCGCCGTCATGTCTGTGAGCTGTTCTATTCAATGCAACGGTTCAGCTTTGGTGCATTTTAGAGCTGAGATTTAAAGAAATGAAACAGACATTGACCAGTTTGAGGAACTCTGCGCAAAACCTCCTAATAATAATAATAATAATAAAAAAAAAAAAAAAAAAAAAAAAATCGTAAACCCAGTTTTCCTACTGTATTATCCAAACCAAAGTTTGCCTCTTTTTGTTTATTTTATTTAACCAGGAAAAAACTCCCATTGAGATCCATTGATCTCTTTTTCAAGGGCGTCCTGGTCAAGAGGCAAAAATACACACACCCAAAACAGGTCATAGATTTAAAATACACAAAGAATAAATAAATATGATGAAATAAAACACAATAATGAATTAAAAACTGTTACAAATGAGTGATTTTTGTTTCCAGGTCTTTCATAATAACATCCGGAGAAAATATAGGGGAGATGTCTGTCTGTTTGTCTTTTTGGTTGGAAAATAACATTACTTTTGTTTTATTTTTTTTAGTTTAAAGAAAGCCTCAATTCGGAAAAATTGTGACCAACAGCTGTAAATGCTGACTGTAATTTCTTTATGGCTTCAGTGAGTGAAGGTGCGAAGGAATATAAAATCATGTCATCGGCATAAAAATGATGACTTGCATCAGTTACATTTTATCCTATGTTATTAATATATTTTGTAAAAAGTAGAGGACCCAGAACAGACCCTTGTGGCACACCACGGATAAGTAACAGAACATCAGAAAGCTGGTCCTTCCATTTAACCCTTCCGCTCTCCTTGGGGTCCAGATGGCTCCAACCACATATTGTTATGCGATTTCTTCCATGACAAATGTGGACGAAGGGGGACAGGATTTTATGTCTGCCATGGACATTAGTGAAACTCCGAAATCAGTGAAAAAAAAAAGTTCAGCGCACTGTCCTGTGGTGTCCAGATGACCCCACTTTTAATGTAAACAAGCAAAGGAGAACGGAAGGGTTACCCCTCTTTGGTACCACAGATGTTCATTTTTTGTATTGTTTTTTTGTACAGCCATGCTGTCAAAGCACTTGATTGTTTTAAGGAACAACACAAGTGTTTTATCGTTTCCTTTTTTGTTTTTAAAATGAAAGTTCTGCTTCTGTTTTTATCCTGCTTTCACTTGAACTGTTCTCTAAAAAATAAATCAAGGCTTGTTTTATTGAAATAAATGCCTAATATATAGTTACTTATTTCCTTGACAACATTTTCAGACTTTTTTTTTTTTTTTTTAAAGAGTCCTCAAACTACGTCTAAAATAAGCAAATAACCGAAGTTAAAACAAAAATAAAGGTTCCTGTTGTAGATATTACCGTTTTATCAAGTTGTGGTGATAACTGAGGTAATTAGTTCAGAATTTTTTGTCATTTTAGTGTTAATTGCTCTTTCTTTGAAAGATGGCTTAAGTTTAAGAAATGACTTTACTGGATTGAATAGATTTAATTGAAATTCTTAAAAACTCAGACAACTTTATGTGACAAATAAAAGCAGAAACGTCACGTTTCATTTTAAAACAACTATTCCAACATCTCTGCTGCTCGTTCAACTACAAAACGCCTTTAAACGTTTTATTTGTGTGCAAAAGGCTGAACGTTGTTGGGGAAGACGATGAAGAAGATCAGTCAAAGAGGGGGGGATGTTGTTTTGGTGGGAAGGGGGCGGTGGAGGGGGCTGATGCCGTACCTCACCTGCATTGCAGTGCTGGGCTCCAGCAGCCAATCACTCGGCAGCTGTGGGCGTGGGGGGCTGGGCCTGAGGCTGACGACAGCCAAGGAGAGTTGTCGGTCAGACGGCGATGGAGACTGTTAATCTGCGAGGGAGGGAAAAGTGAGGAGGAATCAGCGGGTGTGCAGCGGCGCTCTGAAAACCAGGACTCATCCCGCGGCGCAGCCTCGCTGCTCCGTTTTTATCAGCAGAACCATTTTTCTTCTAGCAGCTTTAGATAGATTCCTCCTCCTCACTTGTTCCCCTTGAACTTGTAATTCTTGGCGTTTCTCCTGGTGGATGAAGAGGGTTTTTCATCTGTAACGTCTTCACTCTTTGGCTGTCCTCCTTGCTGCACGTCCCATGGGCATCCGTGCATCTTGCAGGTAGGATGCCTTCGAGTTGTGCTGAGCGGTGGGGGGGGACTTTGACAGATGCAGGTTTTCTTGATGCATGTCCAGTGTGGGACTGCAGGAGTCCTTGAGGTATCCTTCTGTTTGTTTTGGGGGCTTGAGCTGTTGCTTTTTTTCAGTTTTTTAAAGACCCAATCACTTCTGGTTAGTAGAAAACATTAAACTGAACTCAGATTTTAATTCTCTTTGATCCATTTTGATTTTTTTTGTCCAATATAGCACATTTATTCAACATTTTGCACTTAGTTTTAGGGTTAAAAAAAATCTGTAATTGCAACATTAATGCTAATATTGTAAACCACCAACATACTTTGATGTTTTTGGGAATTGTATTGATCAAAATAATTGTTTTAGAATATTATCCAACCAAAAAAAAGAGAGAAAATTTTAGCATCAAAACAGCTTTTTCTTAAAAAAAACTAATTTGGCTAAATAAAAGTCTGACCAGTTAAACTCAACATGGACATGAAGCTGACATCAGATTTCCAAATGACCATTGTGTAACCGATTGCTGCATTGGGACTGCTGTCGTGTGTCATAAAAAACACAAATCAATGATCCGGATTCAGCTTTGGATGCACATTTACTGTTTATTTTATTGTCAGCCTTTATTTTATTTTATTGTTTCTTTTTCCGTTTTCCAATGTTTTCTTTAAAATGTTTTAATTCCAGCTGTTTTTCCTGTTTCTTCTTCATATCAACTATCATGAAACATATGCATCATTTGGAAGCTGCATAGTGTTGTGATTATGACATCACTGACAAAACCACTGAATCCAATCTGTTTGGATTAACACGTTCTTATTTCAACTTTTGGTTCTACGCGACCCTTCTACAGTGCCTTGCGAAAGTATTTGGCCGTCCTGAACTTTTCAATCTTTTGCCACATTTCAGGCTTCAAACATAAAGATATAAAACTGATTTTTTTAGTGAAACATCAACAACAAGTGGGATACAAACATGAAGTGGAATGAAATTTATTAGATATTTAGCAAACAAAAACTGCAAAATTTTTCAGCCGCCTTAAGTTAATACTTTGTAGTGCCACCTTCTGCTGCGATTCCAGCTGTAAGTCTCTTGGGGTTTGTCTCCATCAGTTTTACACATCAAGAGACTGAAATTTTTGTCCATTCCTCCTTGGAAAACAGCTGGAGCTCAGTGAGGTTGGATGGAGAGCGTTTGTGAACAGCAGTTTTTAGCTCTTTTCTCAGATTCTCCACTGGATTAAGGTCTGACTTTGACTTGGTCATTCTAACCCCTGGATATGTTCATTTTTCAACCATTCCATTGTAGATTCTGCTTCTGTTTTAGATGGTTGTCTAGTTGGAAGACAAATTTCCGTCCCACTCTCAGGTCTTTTGCGGACTCCATCAGGTTTTCTCCCAGAATGCTCCTGGATTTGGCTCCATCCATCTTCCCTGCTGAAGAAAAGCAGGCCCAAACCATGATGCTGCCACCACCACCACGTTTGACAGTGGCGATGGTGTGTTCAGGGTGACGAGCTGTGTTGCTTTTAGGCCAAACATAACGTTTTACATTGTTGTCAAAAAGTTGGACTTTGGTTTCATCAGACCAGAGCAGCTTCCTCCACATGTTTGGTGTGTCTCCCAGGTGACTTGTGGCAAACTTTAAACCACTCTTTTTAAGAAATGGCTTTCTTTTTGTCATTCTTCCATAAAGACCAGATTAGTGCAGTATGCGACTGATTGTTGTCCTATAGACAGACTCTCAGCTGTAGATCTCAGAGAGATCATGGGTCTCTTGGCTGCATTTCTGACAGTCTTCTCCTTGTTTTAGCTGAAAGTTTAGATGGACGGTCCGGTCTTTGTAGATTTGCAGTCGTCTTATACTCCTTCCATTTCAATATTGTCGCTTGCACAGCGCTCCTTGGGATGTTTAAAGCTTGGGACATCTTTTTGTATCCACATCCAGCTTTAAACTTCTCCTCAACAGTATCTGGGACCTGCCTGGTGTGTTCCTTTTCTTCATGATGCTTTAAACGGAGCTCTGAAACTATCCCAGAGCAGGTGCATTTATACAGAGACTTGATTACACACAGGTGGATTCTATTTATCCTCATTAGTCATTTAGGTCAACATTGGATCATTCAGAGATCCTCACTGAACATCTGGAGAGAGTTTCCTGCACTGACGGTCAAGGGGCGGAATCATTTTGCAAAATTTTCAGTTTTTATTTGTTAATAAAGTTAGAAATATCCAATACATTTCTTTCCACTTCATGATTGGGTCCCACTTGTTATTTTTCCCAAAAATTAAGTTTTATATCTTTATGTTTGAAGCCTGAAATGTGTCAGAAGGTTGAAAAGTTCAAGGGAGCCGAATACTTTCACAAGGCTTTGCAAATATCAATTTATAAAAGTCTTGGAAACGCAGTGATTTAAACTCAAAAAGGTTGGGACTTTTATTAATAAATTTAATATTTTTTACTTTGAAAAGTAATAAACATTTTTTTTTTGTTTTGAATAAGTAATTATTTTTCTGAATAAACACAAAAAAATTATATTAAAGGACAATACATTTTGAATTTTCTGAAAACAATATTGTATTTACTTTTTATTATAATTTTGATGTTGATTATGTGCTATTATTTGAGCTTGTCCAATTTTTTTTTTATTTTAGCACATTAAAAAAATATTATGCTCCAATAAGGCGCGCCACAAACAATTATTTTAATAATCAACTAATCAGATGGTGCGTAAACTGGCTGTAAAACAAACATCTTAAGCATCATTACCTTTAAAGAATACAGCTTCTTTCCTTCATTTGCTACTGTCATTAAGACAAGACTTAAATAAAGTGAGTTCAGCATCTGAAGCAAACAAACTATTTTTCACTAAATATCAAGTTTTTGTCTCATCATTTTGTGGTGCTGAGCGCTCACAACTGTATTCAACTTCACTTCAACCTGACTATAGAATTCAAACTGTACGATGTTCTTGCTTGATGCAAGAAAGTTAGCATTTCCACTCTTCTGTTGAAAGACTTGATCTCTTTACAAAAAAAGGACTAATTGAGTTTTAAATTAGTCGACAGGGTATTTTAATAGCCGACACAGTCGTGACTCCTCGTGGCAGCTCAGTTCTAATGTTATGGTTCATGCTTGACCAAATTAGTAATCCTCCCATTTAGAGGAGTATTCAGATTGCCTTTTGTTGGTGTTTTGTAAACAAGTCTCTGTAATTTATGGTAAATCAAAATGTGTTGATTTACCATAACGGGCCCTGGTTCTGGACTTGTCTTCTCCTGGGTTTCTCAGCACGTCAGTATCATCTCTTTTATGGTGGGGTGACATGAATTAGAAGTTTTCTCGCCTCTTGTTTCTGCTCAGACCAGAGCCTCACGGGCGTGGAGGAGGCTCTCAGCAGGGTCAGGCCGACGCTCAGCTCCCCGAGCAGGATGAGGAGATCCTGGGATCCGACGACGACGAACAGGAGGATCCCAATGACTACTGCAGAGGTGAGCCTCCGTCAGGCAAGGAGAAGTCTGAAAGTGGAGAGAAGAGCATTTCAGCAAAAACTCAATAAAAATTCTATTTATTGATTGGAACTAGTTTTGTTTGGGTCCATAAAACTTTTCTCTAATAATTTAAGCAAAGATCATTAAAATGTATGCCAAAAAAATAGATTTAAAGCAAAAGTAGCACAAAATTCCAATAAAATAAAATATTCTAAAATAATATTTTATTGTCAAATGTCTTATTTCCATTTTTTTTAAATTAGATAATGTGACTTATTGTTCCTCCTCTGTGTTTTCTCACCTCGATTTTTAGCACTTAAAGCAGGAGGTGCTGTGAGCTCCAGGATGGTGTGAAGTTTCTTTAGAATATGTTGATTTAAAGATTACATTGAACACACATTCAGTCTAAATGGACTTCTTTCAGGCTTTAGTCTTTGAATCAGCTTCACATACAGGAACAGGACTATACAACAGTGATGATCAGTGTTTCAGTGCAGCCTCATGCCTGTGTGTTCAGGCGGATATCATCATGTGAAGATCGGCGACCTGTTCAACGGGAGATATCATGTGATCCGCAAGCTGGGCTGGGGGCACTTCTCCACTGTGTGGCTGGCCTGGGACATCCAGTGAGTTCACTCCCAAACACCACTTCAAGAACTCAAATGTTGTTGGACTTTAAAAGTTGACAAGTGTCGGCAAATGATCTGAGCAAAAAATGGTTTTTAGGAAAGAATATTAGCAGAATAAATGCAGATTCTGTGACTGGTACTTTTAGAGCCACTTGTTGCAGTGAATTCTACTTTAATGTTTGTTTTAATTAAGTTAGAATGTTGTTGGCAATATCTGCTTTTAATTTGATTAATTACATAGATGATAATGGACTAAAATGCACAAATTTATAAACTTTATTGATGTTTTACAATGTGTTCATGTAAATTAATTGAATTTTTCTTAATTTGCTATTAACTGAAACATCATTTTTTATTATTTTCTCATTCATCAATTCTCCAGGGAGAAGTGCTTCGTGGCCTTAAAGGTTGTGAAGAGTGCTGAGCATTACACAGAGACGGCTTTGGATGAAATCCGGCTGCTCAAATCCGTAAGGCACACCGGTGAATCCTGCACAGACCGGAAGTCCAGTTGTCATGATTCTGATTGTTCTGTGTTTTCCAGGTGAGAAACACAGATCCCACCGATCCCAGCAGAGAGAAGGTGGTGCAGCTGCTCGACGACTTCAAGATCGCTGGCATGAATGGAACCCGTATCCTTCAGCTGTGAAAGAAGCTGAATCCGTGTCTAATGTTTGAACATGGAGTCAGTTCTCTGAAGAAAAGGGTTCATTTCAGAGTTTTCTAACTTATGAATGGAATCATTTCATGTTGGCGGAAATGATCCAAATTGCTCCTCCTGAGGTTCTGCTGTCATTTATCTGATCCTTAACAAATCTGGCTTTTTAAAGTATTTTGACCAGAGCAAGTAAAAAATAAAAAAAACTCACGGACTGTTGACTAAGGATTCAACAATTCACTCTCCCCACGATACGGTTCAAACTTCAATCTTTTTGGATCAAAATTTTCGTTTAATTCTGATATATGATTTGTGTATTTAAAAATACAACAAAAAATTAGAAAATACTTTCAAAAATGTATTTATAAGCGAGTAAAAATGAAGAATTAACCTTTGAGTTGCTTATACCAACCAAACCTGGTGAAATATAATAAGACAATAAATAATAGATCCTTCTTAGGTTTAACACTTTTGATTGACTCTTCTCCATAACCCTAAATTAATCTGATCATTTTATTTCCAGATTAAGACAGTTTAGCTGTTCCTGGTTTGGAGATCTTTAGTTTAGTGGTCCCTCACTGTTTTTTTAATCTCTTAAGGTGGATTCAGGCTGGACACATTTCTTTCAAACTAGAGTTCATTTCCCCCGATAATCTGGAACAAATTTTCAGGCAGAATGCACCCAAACAGACTCTGATCCGGGACCATGACCCGCTCTCTGACCCATCTTTCCAGGTGGTGTCAGTTCCTTCTTTCTTTCTTTGACCAGCGTTTCCACAGATGTGTGTATGGTCTTTGAGGTCCTGGGCTACCACCTTCTAAAGTGGATTATTAAGTCGAATTATCAAGGCCTGCCTCTGCCCTGCGTTAAAAGCATCATCAGACAGGTACGAACTGATCTTCTTTTTTTAGCGCAGAGGACAACTTTTCTGCAGAACGCCTTTCACAGGGACGCTCTAACCTCTCTGCATGACAGGTTCTGCAGGGTTTAGACTACCTGCACACCAAGTGCAAGATCATCCACACGGACATCAAACCGGAGAACATCCTGCTGACCGTCAACGAGCCGTACATCAAGAAGATGGCTGCTGAAGCCACGCAGTGGCAGAAGTCTGGAGCTGCGCCGCCCTCTGGATCAGCAGGTAAATAAACACGAGAGACGTCCGCCTGAACTCTGCCGTTTTTGGTTTCTTGCTGCATTTCTACTGCTGACGCAATGGAGCTTATTGTGATTTTATTGAATCATTTAGAGCAGGGGTGTCAAACTCAATCACACAAGGGGCCAAAATCCAAAACACACATTAGGTCGCGGGCTGAACAGGATAAACATTTATTGAACACTCTAAAACTAATTTATTAAAACTTAAAAAATGTAACTTTTAACATAGTTATGAACTAGATATGTAGCATGTGGTGATGCGAGTGTGAATGCTGTAAACTGAATTTGGCCGCTGAAGATGCTAGTGCTGATAGTGAAGTTGCTGAAATTGATATTTAAAAACACTCAAGCTAACAGCTGAAAACGCTAAAGCTGAGAGACAGATAAAATATTAGCTAGCTGACAAATTAGCTGAAAAAACTAAGAGAAAAAAAACTTAAGTCAATCAAAACAGCTAGCATGTAGCTGAAATATTAGCTAAACTCCAAAAATAGCCTAAAAATTCTTAGTAAATGCCAAAATAGTCCATAAAACTAGGATTCCAATTTTTAGAATTGTAACTTTTTAATGTAATTATGAATAATAAAAGGCAGCAATATTATTCCAGAATAAATTAAGTTAAGCCTTAAATAACTTTCGATATTTTACTC
This sequence comes from Oryzias javanicus, assembly GCA_003999625.1. NCBI lineage: Eukaryota > Metazoa > Chordata > Actinopteri > Beloniformes > Adrianichthyidae > Oryzias > Oryzias javanicus. The sequence continues at coordinate 6,077,760 of CM012441.1, read as the reverse complement.
TTCAGAAAAAACATTTTGTTGAAATTAAACAAGAAAAAAATAGGCGAAAGATAACATCGGGCCATTAATAACAATGAAATAAAATGATCTGGAGGGCCGGATAGAATTACCCGGAGGGCCGGATCCGGCCCCAGGCCTTGACTTTGACACATGTGGTTTAGAGGGTCTGCAGAGTCATACATGAGACAGTGCTTGAAAATGGAAGATTTGAATTTACTTGTGCTTATAGAGAGTGTAGCCGTCTCTACTGGATTGGTTTTGGTAATTCCTCCTTAGCTTGTAGAGGGCGCGACACGCAGCGGCTCTGATGCTGCAGCATCAGTGCCGCTTGGAGGGGATTAACTCAGCATTCCAAACAGATCGCTAATTATAAACAGTTCATAGATAAAACCTCACGTCAGTCAACCTGATAACCAGTTTTTTCCTCTTTCTTTCAGTCAGCACAGCCCCAGCAGCCAAACCTGTGAGTCCAGTTTGTTTTGTAAATGAAGTTTGACTCGTGGAAACGTGCAAACTCATCTGTGGCTCCTTCCTTCAGATGGCCAAAATGTCCAAGAATCAAAAAAAAGAAGATGAAGAAAAAGCAGAAGAAGCAGGCGGAGCAGCTGGAGAAGAAGCTGCAGGAGAAGGAGGTTCCTGCTGACGCTGGAGAGGAAGAGGAGGATGAGGAGACGACGGAAACCACAGAAGACACGGCTTCTTCAGCCAGCCTCTCCATGTCTGCTACCGTGCAAGACATTACAAATCATTCTAGCACAGGTGAGTGATCAAGCAGCTGGAGTAACTATCTGTCATCAACTAAAATAATTGTAGTTTTGATCCAAAAACAACCAGCGATAAGTCAAATCCACAAAGTAGGATTGCAGATGTTTTCTGACTTGCATCTCTCTTAAAAAAAAAAAAAAAAGCTCCAACTATATTTTTCTATTGTAACATTGATCCTAGTTGTCTTTTAATTATGATTATGCAGTTTCTAGCCAAAATCAGAATGCCGATGTTGCTTTTTAAGACATATTTTCTGCAGGGCAGCAGGAGTTCATTAGAAATTCATTTTTGGTTTGTGGGCGGGACTGTGAGTGCAGAACTTAGCCTCCACTAATTTCCCATCATCTCTTTGTTTAGAACCGTCTCCCACTAGCTTATAGCCACTCATAAACCCAAGCGTGGGGAAATAAAAACAGTGAGCAGCACTGGAGCTATCCCGCTATTTTGATCCAGATTCCAGCTCAGACGAGGAAAATAAAGACGTTAACAAATCTATTTGTCTACAAGTGGATGATCAGAATTATAGTGGAGATTGTCCTGAGTCAGGAAAAACGAAGAAACCTTGGGGATTTCCACATGAGGGAGAGATCCTATCCCAGGACGAACAGGAACACCAGAACTGATAAAGAAAAATGAGCTTCTACAACTACATATTTCAATAGAGTTCATTCAGATAGAGCTGCAGATAGAGCTGAGGGACGAGTGCTGATGAAGTCCTCAGTCAGTCCACGACCAGGAGCAGGAGCGTGGGGGATCCACCTGGATCTGAAATCACTCCCGCTCCCAGAGGGGAGAGAGAGAGAAGAACAACATGTGAATGGAACTGCACCAACAAAAGCATGGAGAACTAAATATAATAAAGAATAAAGAGTAAGAGAGAGAGGAAATGAGAATAGAGGACAGAACCCCAGAGCTGATATGGAGAATAACATGATAGAAAATCTCAAAATGACATTTAAACGTATCAGTATTAATCTAGCCTCTCAAGAGCCACAGCAGAGGGAATCTTCTCTGATTACTAGCTAACCTGGCAGAACGCTAACCTGTCCAAAGAGGAATGTTTTAAGGCTAGCGTTGAAGGTAGAAACTGTGCTGGATCTCTGACATGAGCTGGGAGCTTATTCCAGAGAACAGGGGCTTGATGGATGAAGGTTCTACCTCCAACTGGACTTTTAGAGATTCTAGGAACTACAAGCAGTCCTGCATTTAGTGAACCAAGTGTTCTGATTGGTTGATCTTTAATATAGGATGGGGCCACACCATTCAGAGCCTTATAGGTTAACAGGAGGATTTAGAACTTGATCCTGGATTCAACTGGGATCCAGTGGAGTGAAGCTAACACAGGAGTGATGTGTTCTCTTCTGCTAGTTCCTGCTAACAATCTGTCTGCTGCATTCTGAACAAGTTGAAAACTTTTTAAAGAACTTTTTGGGCAGGCTATTAGTAAAGAGTTACAGTAATCCAGTCTAGACGTAAACAAATGCATGGATGAGTTTTTCAGCATCACTTTTAGATAACATATTTCTGATCCTAGTTATATTGTGAAGGTGAAAGAATGCAGTTCTACAAGCTTGTGATATGTGAGCCTTAAATGATAAATCCTGGTCAAATAAAACCCCCAAGTTTCTGACTGTAGAATTGGAGGCAATATTTACACCATCCAAGGAGATTATCTGATCCGAGAGATCATCTCTCAGGTGTTTAGGGCCCAGGATAATGACCTCAGTTTTTTTCTGGGTTTAGGAGGAAGTAATTAATTGTCATCCAGGACTTAATGTCTCTGATGCAGGAATTCAGTTTCTCTAGGTGGTCATTCTGGTCTGGTTTAATGGATAAATACAGCTGCGTATCATCTGCATAACAGTGGAAATCAATGCTATGTTTCCTAATTATGTTTCCTAAGGGCAGCATATAAAGCACGAACAGGATGGGCCCAAGAACTGAGCCCTGAGGAACTCCGTAGCTAACTCGAGTACAATGAGAAGACTGTCCATTTACATTAATGAACTGGTATCTATCAGATCAATAGGATTCAAACCACTGGAGGACAGATCCTCTGATCCCTATGTCATGCTCTAGTCTCTGGAGTCAGATGCTGTGAAACCTCCCATTTCATATTAAAGTATTTACTCCATGGTCATTCGTCTCAGCTCTTTGAATACTGGTTTCATTTAATATGTTTAAAAACAAATATCTAGAGCAGAGGTGGCACATAAACTGAAAGACAGTGGCACGTCGGGGTGTGACAACAATAAGCTCTTGATCTGTTGTCTGTATTTTTCGGATTTGAAAAAAGTGATCATCTCTTCTCACAATGATCTTTGTCTATAGACGATAAACAACCATTCTGTTCCTAACATGAGTTCCTGATGAATCCAAATCTCCACAGATTCCACTCCCGTTGAGCCCCCGATCCCCCAACCGAGTGAACAGAAGGACGAGGCGCAGAAAGGAAACTCCTTAGAAGTCTACTTGAATGGTCACGCGTCCTCGCCGGAGACCCCCGTCAATGCAGAGGTACAAGAGAGCGAGGCGTGTCCAGAACAAGAGAAGCCGCAGATCCCCAACCATCCAGAACAGGACCCGACGTGTCAGGAGGAGGCGCACCAGACACAGCGGGGAGCTGACGGCCTCCCGCAGCAGCCCCCCGACTCCCTCAGCTCAGAAGGAACCGGGGAACAAAAAGATGGAGGAAGAGACCAGAAGGAGGTGAAAGAGTGCGATACTCAGCAGGAAACAGAAGGAGCCAATCCAGCGGACGCCGAGAGTGGTTAGTTATAAAAACAAAGATATTTGCTTTTCTTAACATTTTGAAAGTTCAAAGTTTTGTTTTCTGGATGTTCACTGACAAATAAAATAAACTTTTGATCATCGGGTTTTTAAGTTAATGTTTAGTTGGTTGTAAACACCAATTTGTGATTTAATGGAAAAGTTTGAGACAATGTTTGAGCATTTGACATTAAAAATGCAGTTTAGGGAGAACCATAAGCAGTGGGTCTGTTTGTGCTGTAAAGCCTCGCTCCCATCATCTTTTCATCATCTTTTTTTTTTTTTTTTTTTTTAATCCTGATGGCCAAAATCAAAAACATGTCGACGTATTTTTTGCAGAGCAGGAGAAATTTGCCTCAGAGTTGTGGGGAGAACTGTAAGCCTGCATTCATTTCCCATCATCCTTCTGTGTACATGCTCTCCCGCTGGCTTATAGCCCCTCACAACTCCAAGCTAATATAAGCGGTCCAGCAAAAATGGGGAGTAATGTCGGAGCAGAGAAGGGATTTAACTCGACAATTTCATACCAAATTTTTTCGTCTGCTCCGGATTCACCACGACTTGAATAAAGAAATGATCAGAAATGCAGTTTTAATCTTAATTTTCTTTACATACAGGGTCCCACAGTCCCTTTGATATCTTAGGCTTAAAAATGTTGCAGTCTAAAATTTTTCCCGTGTGACTATTATATATATAAGTTGAATTTATTTAACCACGATTGTGTTAGTAAAATGTGTTTATCAACATTATGCATATACATTTATCAGTCACTGACGGTTTCACTGCACCATAATATGATTAATGAAGTACTGAAGGTTGTCTGTAGTCTGGTAATTGTAATTTAATTACTGAGATTTGAAGGATTTAGTTTATTCTTCGTCCATAGGGCTGAAAATTAGGCAGAGAAATTGGTCTTAATTTTTTATATGCAAGTTCTTGAAAAATGTAACTTGAAGAAATGTGTAGGAACTCTGTATAAACGGCATGTCCTCCATCATGATAAAAATGCTACAAGAACATGTAAAAGCAGCATTTTCCTCTTTAACGCACACATTGGTGCATCAGATGTGTGGGCTGCCTGCTTTCAGAGTGGAGTGGGCTGTGTGTCAGTCCAACTGCTGCTCACATGTGTTATTTTCTGTTTCTTTAACCACTAACACCTAAAGTGGAAGAAAAAGAAAAACAGCATCCTGATATACTTTTATTATTTTATGCTGTCCAAGAAAATCCTACATCCACCTCTTTTTTTTTTTTCCCGCCCTTCTCAGACTCTGCAGGCAGTTTGTTAGTGAACCCCCTGAAGGCCGTCAACGCCGACAAGCTGCAGGTTAAGATCGCTGACCTCGGCAACGCCTGCTGGGTGGTGAGTGGAAATGCACACCAGTCAGCCGCAACATTTGAGCTGTTTTTGCCTTTTCTCTGTTTGTCGGTTTGCTGACTGACGGAAACATTTCCTGTTTGTTGTTTTTTTTTTTCCCCCTCTCTTCTTCCTGCAGCACAAACATTTCACGGATGACATCCAAACACGGCAGTACCGTTCTCTGGAGGTGCTGATTGGAGCCGGCTACAGCACTCCGGCAGACATCTGGAGCACAGCCTGCATGGTAAACAGATTCTGATCGGTCTGAACTGGACCATACAGGGTTTCTGATGAAAGTTGATTTTTTATCATAGTTTATCGATTACAGTTTTTTTTTCCTTCAAGAATAGAGAATTTTAAGCTTAGTTAAAGGAAACATTTCAAGCTTTCTTCATCTGCAACACAGCAATAATGAGAGGATGATACAAACATAACTGTTGGTGAACACAGTTTTGGATTAGAAGTTTAGGATTCAAACAGATCAAATTAAGTCACTATGAATTTCTTAAGTGTTTTTCCTGACATTAAGTAGGTTGTGATTCTTTGTTTTAGAACATTTTGTTCCTAATAAACCCTAATGGTCATAAAACGTCATTTTGTCATATGATTAATTTTTATTCCCATCTGTTATGACATTAAATATGTATTTCATGGCCAGGACACCCGACAAATTCTCACATTTCTTTCTATAAAATAATATTAATAAAAATAAAAGACTGAATTTCTGGCAGAAACTGTTGATATTTTGAGAAAAATTACTGTGGATATATTTTATAATTCCACTCTGGCTTCCTTCCCCTTCATACCCGACGTGCCGGATCCGGCCCTCCGGGTAGTTATTTCCGGAACCCCAGATGATTTTATTTTATTATTAATGACCTGATGTTAGCTTGCGCTTATTTCTAACTTGTATAATTTTGACAAGATATATTACTATGGAGGGTAAAATATGGAAAGTTATTTTTGGTTTAAGTTGATTTATTACGGAATAATATTCCTGTCTTTTTATTATTTGTAATTACCTTAAAAAGTTATGGTTTTTAAGTTTTAAAATGGGCCTTTTTTCTAACTTTTTGGACTTTTTTGGCATTCACTATTACTTTTTTTAGGCTAATTTGGAGTTTAGCTAATATTTCAGCTACATGCTAGCTGTTTTGCCTACGTTAGGTTTTTTTTTCAGTTTTTTAGGCTATTTTGAAGTTTAGCTACTTTTTCAGCTACATGCTAACTGTTTTGGCTAACCTAAGTGTTTTTTGGTTTTTAGGCTAGCTTGGCATTTAGCTAATATATTAGCTGGGATCAGCTTTAGCAATTTCAGCTATTAGCTTCAGTTATTTCAGCTGTCAGTTTCAGCATCTTCAGCGGGTTGCAGTCAGGTTGCAGCTTTCACACTAGCATTATCACAGGTAATGCTATATGTGTAGTTCATAACTGTGTGAAAAAGTTACGGTTTTAAAGTCCCCCTCCGAGGAAAATCGTGTCTTTTGAGTTTTTAACATGTATATGTGGCATTTTTCTTATAAAAGAGAAGAAATATAATAATAAACTAGATTTGCAATTCCCTGAAGAAATTGCGTCTGATTGCTGAAAGCAAGACCGGTCTGAAATATCCTCTAGCTGTGAGTGTTAAAGACCTTCTGTACGACGCGCACGCCAAGTTTTGTCCGCGTAGGTCAAGTACTTTTGGAGATATTAGAGGAAACGACAGGAATTGGCTGTAACGCCACCTACGGGAGCACCGTCGTGAAAGTTGTTGCGCTTGTTCATCTTACACTGTGGAAGAAGTCTTGTAAGTTTGGTGAAGTTATGTGAAACTGTTAAGGAGCTGCAGCGTTGCAAACATTACAATCTCAGTCTGTCTAATTTGCATGACGTGTTACGCAAAAACCGTACGGAACCATGGAAAACGGATATTACCATTGATTTGTGATACACCAAATAGGGTATGTGTTGAAAACTGCAAAAGATTCGTCAAAGTACGTGACACAGGAGTCAAAATAGTGTTTTGCTAAAAATCGTCAATTGCGAAAAAGTCTTACACAATAGAGATCGCTGATGAATATAGACTATTATTTTACTATCCAATGAGTCACAAAGCGGTAAAAGGTAGGGCTTAAGACAAATGCACTTGGAGAATAAGGCCTATACACTTTAGTGCTCCAACTGACCACCTGGTGGCGCAATAGAGCCAAAATTGGTTGAGCATTTAAAGATTGGTCTGAAGTATCTACTTACAAAGTTTCATACCAGTTGATCAACTACTTTTCAAGATAATAGTGATTTAAAGTTTGTCCCATGTATTTTAATAGGGGGAAAACGTATATTTAAAAATTCATATAAAATCAACCGTAAACCCAAATGGTACGAGATTTTAAACCAAACACCTCCTTGATCAACTTAACAAAATACAAGTGGTTGCAAGTTGAAACCTGCAACTATTTGGAAGATAACAGGACTCATCCAAAGTTAGCTTATCCTTCTTAAGTCACCACTAGATGGCGCAGCAGAGCCCTTTTTCCAGTATGTTATACAGGTCCCTTCCTGCAACGTATGCGTTGAATTTTATGTAGCTAGGTTGAGTAGTTTTTGAGATAGAGGCTTAAACACCTTTTCCTAAATTATAGCGCCACCTTTTGGACTATTTTCATAAACTTTTCATACTTCTTTATCACTGTAGGATGAAGCTATATTTTAAAACTTGTGAAGTTTTGACAATCTTTACAGGATTTAGAGCATGTTAAAAATCAGTGACCACACCCACCTCATTAGCATTACGATTATCTCAAAAACGGTTAGGAATTTCGCGGATTGAGTGGTGCCATTGAATTTGGGGTAGTCCAAATAGGGTATATACCAATTTTGTCGAGTTTGGTCAAACTATGTTGAATAGGGAGCCAAAAACGTGTTTTACGAAAAATCGCAAATAGCGAAAAATCTAGTTAGACGGAAGTCTATGGTCCCAATTTGAAAAACGTTCATTAGCATCTAAGGAACACACAGAAAAAGAAAGCATAAATTTCTGACTTACGGTATTCGAGATAGAGGCCAAAAACAATTTGATGTCTAAAACAACCACCTGGTGGCGCTATAAAGGACTATTAATCTACAATTTTAATAGCACGTGTAGTTTACTTTACTCTACAATATTGGAAAGTTTCATGAAGTTATCTTCAGTATTTTTGAAGATATGAGCATTCAAATGTGCTCCCAATGTTAAGTCTATGGGAAAAATAATTCATAAAAATATTAATATAAAATCAACCATAGGTCCAATCAAAAAACTGAATACAAGCACACTTCTTGGAGCCAAACACTACAAACTGTATAAGTTTCAACATTCTAACTACGAAACTGTAGGAGGAGATGCGCGCCGAAATTTGACGGAATAAGAAAATAGAACTAGATTTGCAATTCCCTGAAGAAATTGCGTCTGATTGCTGAAAGCAATACCGATTTAAAATACTGCACAGCCGCAGGCATGTTAAAGACCTTCCGTTGGACACGCACGACGAGTTTCGTCCGCGTAGGTCAAATACTTTTGGAGATATTAAAGAAAACGACAGGAATTGACTGTAGCGCCACCTACGGGAGCATCATCGCGAAAGTTGTTGTGCTTGCTCATCTTACACTGTGGAAGAAGTCTTGTAAGTTTGGTGAAGTTATGTGAAACTGTTAAGGAGCTGCAGCGTTGTAAACATTACAATCTCAGCTTGTCTAATTTGCGTGACGTGTTACGCAAAAACCGTACGGAACTATGGAAAACGGATGTTACCATTGGATTTGTGGTAGCCCAAATAGGGTATGCACGTGCAGAAAACTGTAAAGGTTAGTCAAAGTACGTGACAAAGGGAGTCAAAAAAGTGTTTTGCGAAAAATCGTAAATTGAGAAAAAGTCTTACACAATAGAGATCGCTGATAAATATAAGCTATTATTTTACTATCTAATGAATCACAGAAGAGTAAAAGGTAGGGCTTAAGACAAATGCACTTGGAGAATAAGGCCTATACACTTCAGTGCTCCAACTGACCACCTGGTGGCGCAATAGTGCCAAATTTGGTTGAGAATTTAAAGATTGGTCTGAAGTATCTACTTACAAAGTTTCATACCAGTTGATCAACTACTTTTCAAGATAATAGGGATTTAAAGTTTGTCCCATGTATTTTGATAGGAGGAAAAAGTAATTTTAAAAATTCATATAAAATCAACCATAAACCCAAATGGTACGATATTTTAAACCAAACATCTTTTTGATCAGCTTAACAAACTACAAGTGTTTGCATATTGATACATGCAACTATTTGGAAGATAACAGGACCCATCCAAAGTTAGCTTATCGTTCTTAAGTCTCCACTAGGTGGCGCAGCAGAGCCCTTGTTCTAGTATGTTATACAAGTCCCCTCCTGCAACCTATGTGTTGAATTTTATGTTGCTAGGTTGAGTATTTTTTAGATAGAGGCTTAAACACAATTTCCTAAATTATAGCGCCACCTATTGGAATATTTTCATAAAACTTTTCAGACTTCTTTATCACTGTGGGATGAACTTATATTTCAAAACTTGTGAAGTTTTGACAATCTTTGTAGGATCTAGAGCATGTTAAAATCGGGGACCACACCCACCTCATTAGCAATGCAATTATCTCAAAAACTGTAAGGAATTATGCCAATTGAGTGGTACCATTGAATTCGGGGTACTCTAAATAGGGTATGTACCAATTTTTGTCGAGTTTGGTTAAACTATGTTGAATAGGGAGCCAAAAACGTGTTTTACGAAAAATCGCAAATAGCGAAAAATCTAGTTAGACGGAAGTCCATGGTCCCAATTTGAAAAACGTTCATTAGCATCCAAGTAACACACAGAAAAAGAAAGCATAAATTTCTGACTAACGGTATTCAAGATAGAGGCCAAAAACAAAAATACTTTTCAAACGACCACCTGGTGGCGCTATAGACGTGGATTGAGCTACAATTTTAATAGCACGTGTAGTTTACTATACCCTATGATATTGGAAAGTTTCATGAAGTTATCTTTAGTATTTTTGAAGATATAAGCATTTAAAGGTGCTCCCAATGTTAAGTCAATGGGAAAAAAAAATTCATAAAAATATTAATATATAAAATCAACCATAGGTCCAATCAAAAAACTGAATACAAGCACACGTCACACCAGCAAACCCTACAAACTGTATAAGTTTCAACTTTCTAGCTACAAAACTGTAGGAGGAGATACACGGCAAACTTTTGGCGGAATAAGAAAAGAGAAAAAGAAAAAAATATAATAAAGTAGTAGGATAACATACTCTGATTGCTTTCAGCAATCAGACAATAAGAAGTAAGAAGAATAAAGTAGTAGGATAACATACTCTGATTGCTTTCAGCAATCAGACAATTATGTTGTTTTTGCATATCCGAGTAGTTCTGCTTTTAAATCGCTGTCAGTCAAACTGTCACAGAAAAACTCCCTTTTGAATCAATGAGTCTTGCTGGAGAAACTCCATCATACTCCACAGCACTTTTTGATGTGACCACAGAAATGCGAACGGCGGCTCATTTGACCGCAGCAGCAGATTATAAATCAAATTGAGTTTGACACCCCTTCTCTGCGCGATCTGGAACCATTTTTTCTGAGTCAGAACTGTTTCTGATTTAAAAAAAAAAATGTTAGTTCAGTTTGTCACATTGAAAAAAGCTTTGTACTAAAGCCCCGCCCCCTTTTTCTTCTTTTTTTAATCTTCAGGCTTTTGAGCTCGCAACTGGAGACTATTTGTTTGAGCCCCATTCTGGAGAAGACTACTCCAGAGATGAAGGTTTGTGTCGCTAAAACAGTTGATAAAAAGAACAGTTCATTTAAAAACCTAAACCTGTGAATGACATATATAAAATGCTTAAAAATAACAGGATTGTAGTTTCTTGTTTGCAGCTTTGCCTGAATGACGTCTCTGTTCTCCAGTTTCATGTTTGTTGGTTTTTCTGCGTCCCTGCAGATCACATTGCACTGATCATTGAGCTTCTGGGGAAAGTTCCTCGAAAGCTCATCACGGCGGGCAAATACTCCAAGGAGTTTTTCACCAAGAAAGGTAAACACATCTGCCTGCAGCAGCTGCTTGCAGCAGGTTTGCTGAAGTTTGTCGCGCTTCCTGACTCTCTGCCAGCTGCTCAGATCAGCCTTTTGAAATGGAAATACAGTGGGACAAAAAAGTATGTAGTCAGCCACCAACTGTGCACTTAAAAAGATGAGAGACGGGGGTTCCTCAGCTATGAAAGACAAAGAGAGAAAAAATTACATTGTCTGTTTTTTACTTTTTTTTTTTTGGTCTCCTATAAATGAGCAGGATTTCTGTCTCACAGATCTGTAACTTCGATCTTCAGTCCTCCACTTATTACCTGTTGTAACCTGTTTGAGCTGGTTATCTTCATAAAATACACTTGTCCTCAAATAATTGCACTCCAAACGCCACCAAAGAGCTATCTTAGGACACCAGAAACAACATTGTTGACCTGCTCCAGGCTGGGAAGACTGTGTCTGTGATAGGTAAGCAGCTCGGTCTGAAGAAATCAATTATTGGGAAATGGGAGACATACAAGACCACTGATAATCTCCCTCAATCTGGGGATCCCTGCAAGATCTCACCCTGTGGGGTAAAAAAAAAAAAACAACAACCACACAGGGGGCCCAAGTGAATGATCTGCAGAGCTGGGACCAAAGACTACCATCAGTAACTCACTATGTGTCCAGACGTGAAGCCAGTACATGTGCAGACCGTCTCTAGAGAGCATCTGGATGATCCAGAAGAGGATGAGGAGAATGTCCTCTGGTCAGATGAAACCAAAACAGAACTTTTTGGTAAGAACTCGACTGTTTGGAGGAGAAAGAAGAACACATTACCTACTGTAAAGGCATGGAGGTGGAAACATCATGGTTTGGGGCTGTTTTTCAGCAAAGGGACCAGGACGACTGATTGTTTTAAAGGAAAGAATGTGTGGCGCCATGTATGGTCAGAGTCTGAGTGAAAACCTCCTTCCATCAGCATTGAAGATGAAACGTAGCTGCGTGTGTCACCATGACGACAAAATCCAACACACTGCCGGGTAACGAAGGAGTGGCTTGCTAAGAAACATTCTAGGTCCTGGAGTGGAGTATCAAGTCTCCAGATCTAAGAAAATATTTGGAGGGAATGTTTCTCTGTTTCCCAGCAACAGCCCCAGAATGTCACTGCTCTAGAGGAGATCTGATGGAGGAATGGACCAAAACATCACTGCTCTAGAGGAGATCTGATGGAGGAATGGACCAAAACATCACTGCTCTAGAGGAGATCTGATGGAGGAATGGACCAAAACATCACTGCTCTAGAGGAGATCTGATGGAGGAATGGACCAAAACATCACTGCTGTAGAGGAGAACTGATGGAGGAATGGACCAAAACATTAATATATAATGTTTGCATAAATTCTTTAAAATCAGACAATGTAATTTTCTTGATTGTCTCATGTTTGAAACATACCTGTAAATACAATTACAGGCCTCTCTCCTCTTTTAAGTGCACAGGTGTTGGCTGACTAAATACTGATTCCCCCACTTTAACTCATGAACCTGCTAGCATGTTTTTACGTCTGCAGCGTTTAATAACATGGAGTTTCACGTGTTCTCAGGTGACCTGCGTCACATCACCAAGCTGAAGCCTTGGGGTCTGTTTGACGTCTTGGTGGAGAAGTACGAGTGGTCCAAAGAGGAGGCCCACTCTTCAGCAGCTTCCTGGGGCCCATGCTGGATCTCGTGCCTGAACGGAGGGCCACTGCCGCCCAGTGTCTCTCTCATCCGTGGCTGGCGTCCTAATCCGACACGCTGAGAAAGGAGAAGTTCAGTTTTAAATTACCCGCAGTAAGGGAATACCTTCATGCCACCCGAGCCTCACGGGGCCGAGCCTTCTCCACACTCATCCGAACGTCGGGGACTGCTGCTCATCTTCTTCTCTGCCTGAATAGGTCATCCTCTTTTTACCGGCAGCACTTGAACATTTCAACTTTCTGTCCTTCTGACTTTCTCTTCGCCATGATCTCATTTTTATTTAAATAAATCTCCCTTTTCTACAAAATGGAGTGCCAATGAAACAATCCCATCACACACAGAAGTGTGTCTGCTTCAGTTTAGCGCTAAATGATGTTCATAAAAAAAGAAACCTATTGAAGAACTGACAAGAATTTTTAGAAATGGTGCACCAGAATCTCACACTTAAGAGCCATAAATGTATTCTGGAAAAGTGTTAAGTTTTTATAAATGCTTCATTTGCTCTGAGAAGTGGTACGACGAGACGCTCTGCCGTTCAAACGAACGCCGTTTTCTACGCCGAGTGCAAAGAACCAAAGAGTCGGCCTTACCCACTGCAGCAAACCCTCACCAAGAAGAACCAAAGGGCTTCAGAAACCAGCTCTTCCATGATCCTCAGAATCCAGATTTTCGTTTCTCCGTCAGAAAAGCTGCTGCTCGGAGCCCAGCGGAGGAAACGCGTGCACACGCTGCAATCGTTTGAACGCCATCGTGGAGCTCATGCTTTGTTTTTTTTCTACTGGTGTACGTCTTCCTCCTTCTGTCTGTAATTAATAAAGAATAAACTTTTTTTTTCAAAATTATCTTTGCCTTTTGAGCTTTTGTTGTCTGACTGAAGTTGTGCCACAAAGAACAAAATGGATCAGATTTATTCTGAAAGTTTAAAGGTGAAAACGATCTAACATTTTTCCTAAATCACTTTGTAAAATCAACATATTTACAAACTCTTAAATTTAGCAATATAAGAGCTTTAACAGTGTGGATCTAAAGTTTGACCTCTCAAGTAAAATGTATTATTTTGCATTAAAAAAAATCATCTTAAAGGATCAAATTACAGATAAGACAACCATTCCATGTCATGAAAAAGCTTCATTTCCATAATTTTCCCCTTCAGAATAATGGCTTTTGCATAAGTTTGGGCGCCCTGCAGAGTTAAGATCTTGTTGAGGCTTTTTGTATCAAGTCAAGAGTCTCTCCATTCTTGTTTGAGGGATCTTCATCCATTCTTCTTGAAGTCTTGGAGACTTCTGGGATGTCTGTGACGCTCTGCTCTGTTCAGGTCTATCCAGAGATTTTTAATGACGTCGAGGTCATGTGACCTGCAAAACCTTTGCTGAAATTTAGTGGAATCCATTCTTCTTTCTACAGGTGAAATGTTTCATCCAATACAAGCCCAAACCATGATTCCTCCACCTCCATGCTTAACAGTTATACGGAGGTTGTTTTCATTAAGCTTTGTACCTTTTCTTCTCCAAACGTAAAGTTCCATTTGAACCGGGTCGGTCCATAGAACTTGTTTCCCAAATTCATCAGGCTTGTTTCTATGTTCATTTGTGAATTTCAAACGTTGAGTTTTGTGGTGAAGATGTAGAAGAGGTTTTCTTCTGATGATTCTTCCATTAAGACTATAAGTTAAATAAGTTTCTCTTGACAGCAAAGCTCCAGAGTCTTCAGGTCTTTCTGGAGGATCCTGCAGTCAAACGTGGGTTCTGACTTGCTTTTCTCACCATCCGTCCAGCTGCTCTTTCTGAGATTTCAGCTTCCACTGTTCCTGTTGACCACATGTGTCAAAGTCCAGGCCCGGGGGCCGGATCCGGCCCTCCAAATCATTTTATTTTATTGTTATTAACGGCCCAATGTTATCTTGCACTTATTTTTAACTTGTATTTTGACAAAATTTGGACAAAAATATAATTTAATGGAGGGTAAAATACTGAAAGTTATTTAAGGTTTAATTTTATTTATTCAGGAATAACATTCTTGCCTAATTATGTCAAAAAGTTAAAATTTTAACGTTTTAAAAAAGTGTCATTCTGGAAGCTTTTTGGATTATTGTGGCATCTACTAAGATTTTTGGTAACGCACTTCAAGGACGCGGGAGAGTAACGTGATAAAAATAAATAAATAACACACCAAAATGCCTGCAATTAATGGATTAATCGTAATATTTTCTCAGCTCTAGTTTACATGTGACAGATTTCCCCGTAGAAACCAGTCGACTCTGGATTTAATTGGGGAAATTTGATTAATGTTCAGTAAAAAATAAGTTAAATGTACAGAATTATATCAAATCTGTCAGGATTGTTACATTAAAGAGAAAAAAAAATCTTTGATTTGAAATGTTGATGTGGAGGAGTCGATTCTTCTGGAAGCTGGAGGATGACGGACAGGTGGAGGATGACGGACAGGTGGAGGATGACGGACAGGTGGAGGATGACGGACAGGTGGAGCTCCTCTGTGTCCATCAGGGTTTAGGCATTATCTTCACCAAAACAAAAACAAAGTCATTGAAGGAAAAACTAGACAAATGCTTCACTTTTGTATGTAATTCTCTTTCGTTCCCTCAATCTTTTGATTTTCCCTCCATTTGCGTCCTCTTTCGTCTGCTTTCATTCATCCTTGTCCACACCTCGGCACGTCTCCTTACCTTTTTCCTCCACCTGGAAGTCCTCGGGCAGCAGCTTGTCCTGCCGGCTGCCCAGGCTGAAGGCGACGAAGGAGAGGATGAGCGAGTCCATGATGCTGATGATGGCCAGGATGTAGGCCCAGCGCACGGTGCAGTTCCCCAGGGTGTACTTGTCGGTCCGCTGGCCGCACATGCGCTTCACCTCCTCCGAGTCCCAACCGTCAGGATAGATCATGCAGCCAATCACCATGCAGGTACCTGACGGGCAACAGGTGCAAATGCTGGTTTCTGGAGCCTCTTCCTGTCCAGATTTAATCTGCAATCTACTGTGAGGCAGACTCAAACAAGTCAAGGTGGAAAATATTCTAATTAGTTTGATTTATCTCAAGTTAAAAGACGAGTTTCTTCAGGAATGGATGTCATTCATCCTTTGGTCCAATGACAGAACTTGGTGGGTTTTTTTTAAAGTTAATCTGGACTGCTTAAACCGTGAATTTAAAAAGTTAAATGTGAATTAACTTCTAAAAAACCCAGGATCAGGTTTAATCCAACACTCACGCAGGTCTCACTTTCACCGGATCACTTTCAGCAATTCAAGTCTTTTCTCTTCACCGTTTCAGTTGGTTATCAAGACAATTGTGTTGGTTTCAACTCAGAAGAACATTAATTTTTTTATTGTTTTATTCACTTTTTAGCAGATTATTTTCAGACGCTTTTCTTTTTTAGAATAACTTCTTTATATTTTTATAAATCGATCTCAACAATCTACAGAACAACCGTCTTGAAGTCTGTTCACAGCCGGAGCAGGAGTCTTTCTAAGAAGGTATTATGTAACAACACATCATTACAGACTTGTCCTTTCACTTGCAGCTCCATCTGTTCACGAGCTGCTTCAAGTTTCAGACTCTCCTTTCACTCCTGTGATGTCAGTCTGACTCTGCAGCCTTTCAGGCTCCACAGATGGAGCTGCTCCAAACTTTAATGTGGCGGTACGGAGCTCTCGACATGACATTTATTTATATGCATCTGCATGTATTAGATAACACATTGTTCCCTCCTAATAAAAAAAATTGTGGCCACAGTCTAAAATTTTGTGTCCAAAAGTTGGTATTTTATTGTCTTCAGTTCCAAATACTAAACATGCCCACAAAATACAAATTTGTGACCATAAAATAAAAATTTTTTGGCAGAAAATACTCATTTATGTTGTGGTTTGGGGCTTTCCATTAATGGTTTTGGTGGTGTTGTTTTTTTGTGCTTATGTTTCTGTCTGTTTTGTGCTTCCAGAGTGGCGTGGGGCAGGAGGCGTGCCTTCCCTACCTGATGGCCATGCACACCTGCATCCCATCTTAACCTATGAACCTTGAAAGGCCTCTCCCTGGCTCTTCCACTCTGCCAGGTTATTGTTTACCCCACATGTGTCAAAGTCAAGGCCCGGGGGCCGGATCCGGCCCTCCGGGTAATTCTATCCGGCCCTCCAGATCATTTTATTTCATTGTTATTAACGGCCCGATGTTATCTTTCGCCTATTTTTTCTTGTTTATTTCAACAAAATGTATTTCTGGAGAGTAAAATATTTAAAGTTATTTAAGGCTTAACTTAATTTATTCTGGAATAATATTGCTGCCTTTTATTATTCATAATTACATTAAAAAGTTACAATTCTAAAAATTGGAATCCTAGTTTCTTGGACTATTTTGGCATTTACTAAGAATTTTTAGGCTATTTTTGGAGTTTAGCTAATATTTCAGCTACATGCTAGCTGTTTTGATTGACTTAAGTTTTTTTTCTTTTAGTTTTTTCGGCTAATTTGTCAGCTAGCTAATATTTTATCTGTCTCTCAGCTTTAGCGTTTTCAGCTATTAGCTTGAGTGTTTTTAAATATCAATTTCAGCAACTTCACTATCAGGACTAGCATCTTCAGCGGCCAAATTCAGTTTACAGCATTCACACTCGCATCACCACATGCTACATATCTAGTTCATAACTATGTTAAAAGTTACATTTTTTAAGTTTTAATAAATTAGTTTTAGAGTGTTCAATAAATGTTTATCCTGTTCGGCCCGCGACCTAATGTGTGTTTTGGATTTTGGCCCCTTGTGTGATTGAGTTTGACACCCCTGGTTTACCCAAACGAACGCCTCCTGGTTCCAGTGAAGCTCCCTTCAGCCTAACTCCCTGCCTCCGCCATCAGTCTGCTTCCTTTAGTTTGTTTTGTTGTCCTGGACTATTAAAATCCTTCACTCCTACCCATCTGTCTGGCTCTGCTGTGGGATCTGTCCACACCCCGTGACAATTTATGCCCTTGAAATACTAAATTGTACTCACAAAATGCTAATTCAGGCCGTGAAAAAAAACTCAGGCACATAAAATTCTTAATCGGTGATCAAAAAAATACTGATTTCTCTAATTACTAATTTAATTACTTCTCATTTGGTATTTTTGGCCAAAAAAACTAAATTTTGTGCACAAAATATTAATTTGTCCCCACGAAATACTGATTCTTCCACACAACATACTAATGTGTGCAAATAAATACTAAATTGGGTGCAAATAAAAAACTAAAATCCCCTTGAAATATTAATTGGTGTACATAAAATACAATTTTTCTTGCCCTCAGAATATTAATTTGTTCTCAGGTAATGCTAATTGGTGGACATGAAAAAACTAATTTGTGCACAAAAAATTCCTAATCGGTAACAATGAAATACTAGATTGTCAGCACAAAATGTTTTTGGTCCAAAAAACGAATTGTTTATTTTGTAACCATGAAATACTTCTTTGCTTTTAAAAAAAATATTAATTGGTCTCCACGAAATACTGATTCTTCCACACAACATACTAATGTGTGCACAAAAAATGTTAATTTGTTGTACAAAACGCTAATTTGTGTGGAAAAAAATACAAAGTTTTGCCCTTGAAAAACCAATTTTGTGCAAGAAATACTAAAGATTTGCCCTTGAAATACTCATTTGTGCCCAATAAATTCTAATTTTCGTGGACAAAATGCCAATTTGTGCGCAGTGGCCACAAATGATTAATTTGAGAGAATAAGTTGTTTTATGCCATTCCCAGACTTCCATATAAACGTTTTACTCTTCTGTTTCATGTTTTAAGTTGGATAGTTTCTTCTTCTTTCTGTTTTCTTTGTTTTGAAGTTGTCTAACAAACAAAAACAGGAATTTGGATGGAAAACGCGCAACTTCATCACAACATTTGTGCTGCAGGTTTGATTTATCAGCTGAAGGAATATTTTAGATCTTATTTACATTTTATTTGTTATAAAAATGTGAACATAGAAGTGCTGTCCGACTCTAACTTGGACCTGGGCTAAACTGGTTTGCGTAAGTTGGAAGCCAACTTGTGTCCACGCGCGCACTCACAGGAGGCCAGCTGCATCCAGGCGCAGATCTTGTAGACGCTCCCGCGTTGCAGAAGAAGAAGAGGCTGAAGCAGACGATGCTGCCCACGATCAGCAGCATGGAGATACCCACGAAGAACATGGCCGTCTTGAACGCTCCGGACGGGATGGAGCCGAAGTCCAGCGCGCTCCCTTTGCAGGTGAGCTCCGACGTGAGCGCGTTCCCGATGCAGTAGTGGAAGAGGCCGAAGTAGCCGGCCTGCGGGGTGTGCACGCTGTCCCCGATCCAGTAGGGCTGGATGAACACGACCATGATGATCACGGCGAAGGTGATGGTGAACACCGTCCACATGACGCCCACGGCTCGCGCGTTACGCACGTAGTTGGTGTGGTAGATTTTGGCCGCCTCTTGAGCTGGCAGCATGGTGGAGGGGGGGTCGGCTGTCAACACGGAAAAACAGCTTCAAATGTTCTTTCTCTTCAAGATTAAACGATTTGGAAACTTCTGCTCCTGCGTGGCGCGAATCCAAAGCACGGACAGCTCCCGCTCCGGCTGGAAACCCGCGCGTAATTTCTGCTCCAGAGCCTGAAAACGTCCTAAAAAGACACAGAACCGGTCCTCACAGCAGAACCTGGGGCTTTCCTCTCCATGTGGAGGTGTCGGGGAGTCTCTTTTTGTCCTCGGTGGGGGAGGCGGTGGCCCCAAGATGATAAATGATTCATGCGTAAAAGATCCATTTTATCCAGACTGTTGTACATCAGTAAAGATCTTTTCTTTTCTTTTCTTTTCTTTTCTTTTCTTTTCTTTTCTTTTCTTTTCTTTTCTTTTCTTTTCTTTTCTTTTCAACTTATTTAAGACTTTAAATTACTTCTAGTTAATGGCTTCGATCTCAAAATTTAGTTTATTCTTCTTTAATTTCAAATTCTATTTATTTATTTCCTAATATTCCGATTTAAGCCCAAAAACGTATTTTAACTTTGTTTAGCATCTGTTTCCTGTTCAGAAATTCTTAACAAATAGAAGTCATTTAATCTAAGAGCCACTTTACTGATCTAACGAGGTCACGTGACCCTTTGGGAACTGGGAGGTTACCGGTAACTAAATTCAGTTAAAGTTAATTTGTTGTCTCCGATCTGTTTGCTATTGTGTTTTTGTTTTATCACCATCCAACTCTTTATCATCTAAACTCTTAAAACAGTCCTTTATACATATTTATTAGATTATTATATATAAACATTTTTTAATATTCCTATTGGAATTCCTTTTTGGAAAAAAAAAAAGTGTTGTTTTAATTTATTATCAAACCAATACTTAAGGCATCTGAGAGCTAAAATGTGGTTATTGAAGATCAAACATTTATTTGGTTTTTGAAAGATTCTAAAATGATCTTTGGTCTGACTTCAGTCCAGAATGACCTTCTGACCACCTGTGATGCAGTTCCACAGCTTGACACTAGATGGAGCCAAAGAGCTCCGCTCTGTCCTCATTTCCTCTGCTGCAAATGTTTTAGGTGTTTAAACCCCTGAAAATAAAAGAGAAGTTTGATCTCATGTGTGTCACTGGACGATCATCTTTATTCTTAAATAAAAATTTGAATAAAATGTATGAATTTTTAGAAATGCCACCTTATTTGTCTTTGTTAAAGCAAAAAAAAATGTCTTATA
Source organism: Oryzias javanicus (assembly GCA_003999625.1). Lineage (NCBI taxonomy): Eukaryota > Metazoa > Chordata > Actinopteri > Beloniformes > Adrianichthyidae > Oryzias > Oryzias javanicus. The sequence continues at coordinate 6,057,389 of CM012441.1, read as the reverse complement.
ATTTGATATTTGCTCCGACCTAAAGAAGAGTTCAACCATGTATTGGTGGGACTTATTATGATTGTGTTCTTTTTAACTTTTTTCGACAATAAGCTTTACTATGGTGCATAAAAGTTGTAGTTTTATGAAATAATGCATTTTTAGGTCAAATCTTTTCTTCAATAATAAGAAGTAGGATTTTATTATAAAGCTTTTAAATTAATAATTTTGGGAACAATTTATTCTGCACATATTCTTTGTTTTGCAAAAAAAAAAAAAGAAAAAAAAAAAAGGAAAAATCAGCAAATGTCCCAAAGATCCTTCATCTTCCAAACATCCTTGGTGTTTTCTTCTGTCTGTAACCTGCATGAAACAGGTTGCAGATCTGCATGTGTGTGTGTGAACACACTGATGCGCCTTTGCACTTAAGCTTTATTAAGTGGCACAGCCCCAGAGTGAGGCAGAGGCTGTTTGTAATCAAGTTATCTGGAGCAGCAATCCAATTTTCTGACACAAAATGGAGTGAGGTTTCATGGCGTTTGTGAGACGGTGTGAAAGTCGGCGGGTTTGTTGTCCAAACAGGGGTTTGATTTTCATGCCTGCTATAAATTTATTTATTTATTTTTTTCATTTTAATAATTAAGCCATCAAACAGCAAAAGAAAAAAAAAAAAAACAGTGTTGGTGGCTGAAAGCTTTGGCTTTAGGGGTGGATTTGTTCCCCCCAGCGATGCTTCATTCTGTCCCCTCTTCATCTTCTGCTTCAGGTGGAAGCTCTTTGTCTGTTCTGTCTTTGGGCCGTTTTGCTCTGAAAGCGGCGGCGGCGGCGAGCACAAAGAGCCTTTTCTGCCATTTCAGCACCTCTTCCTGTCCCTTTCTTCCTGCCTCCTTTAGAGGCGGTTTCCATAGAAACAGGGTCCAGGATGCCCTCACACAGACAGGACGATAGGATGGCGGTCAATCTTAAGCACTTTAAATAATTTGATCATTTCATTCACATTTTAATTAGATTTTCTTTTCTACTTAAGAAGGCGTTGGTGTTAATAAGTTCCATCTCCTTGTTCTTTGGGCGCAGATGGAACGGAGAGAAGTTCTGTCCCGGTAGCTGACACAGATAGAGTCCATTAGTCTTCATGAAGGCATGCAGCGTGCTGGAGGCGCAGGACTAAGCCTCCCTGACCTCCTCCGCTCACATCAACACACACTTGCTTGGATGCTCTCTGTAGCAGAACTAACTCTGTCAATAAACATCATCACTCCTCTGCAGCCCCCCCGCCCCGCTGTGAGGCACCTTCAGGCCTCCGGCGCGGTCGCTGCTCGCTCTCCGCCGAGCTGGGAGGGGGGACGGGGCGGAAGAGTGTGGGTCAGGAAAGCCCCGGGGGCAAAAACAGATCCACTTCATGGTGCACTTTCCTAAAAGTCCAAATGATGAGTCAGTCGCAACACATTTGACTGATGGCGTGTCGCTCCGATCCTCTGCGCCGCTGGAAGACGGGCGATCTCTCAAAGCACAGACGTTTCATCCTCTTCAGGATCATCATTGCTCATCTTCTTGTGGCACTTTTTTCTCCCGATGGAGAACATAAATGAAGGAAATTTGAATTTCTAAGTATTTCTTTATTCAAACCATGAATCAGGAGCAGACAAAAAAAGCAGATTAAAAGATTTGTGATGTAGAAAATATGTTGGGCGGGCTACCTCCTCTGCTTAGCAACAGGGATGGAGAGAGGGGCGGGGTTGCTCCATGTCACACGTGTCAAAGTCAAGGCCCGGGGGCCGGTTCCGGCCCATCGAGTAGGTATATCCGGCCCTCCAGATCATTTTGTTTTATTGTTATTATTGATCTGATGTTATCTTGCACTCATTTCTAACTTGTTTAATTTTGACAAAATATTTTTTATGGAGAGTAAAATATTGAAAATTATTTAAAGTATAAATGGATTTATTCTGGAATAATATTCCTGCCTTTTTATGATTAATAATTAAATTAATTTAAAGTAATGGATTCTTCTTGCTTTGAAACTTTAGTTTTTAGCATTTCTGAGACTTTGTTAAGTCTATTTTGGAGTTTAGCTAATATTTCAGGTAAATTCTAGCTGTTTTGGCTAACCTAAGTGTGTGTTGTTTTTTTTTTTTAAGGCTATTTTTGCATTTAGCTAATATTTTAGCTAGCTATTAGCTTCAGCGTTTTCAGCTATCAACTTCAGCATCTTCAACGGCCATACACAGCATTAACACTAGCATTAAGGCAGGTAATGATTTATATCTGGTTCATTATCATGTTATAAGTTACAGTTTTATATTTTTAAAAAAATGTATTTTCTCCATGCAGTCTTTTTCACTTTCCAACACTTGTTTTGCAAAATAATTCAAGGCTGTTAAAGCCTCACATGATTTGTTTTCATTCTACTTCATTCTTTATGACGGATCAGAGTTCTCTTTGTGTAGAAAGCTGGAGTGTTTTCACTCAAACTGTTTTCTTTACAAGCTTCTTCTCTAAGTTTTGGGTTGTTGGGGAGATCGAGCCTGTAGCTGTCAGCGGGAGGCGGGCAGCCACGGGCGCTTTGTCGGTCTGTCACGGCAACGCAAAAAGAAAGGAGCATTCTTTAATCCCCACACAGAAAAGCTGCAGTTTGCTGCCATCATGGAGTCTTACATGTTACAATCAACCTCAACCCAGCCAGCAAGGACAAGTGGTCCCCATGTGGTTTAGAAGTGGGCAGAAAATGTGGACCCCAAATGGATTTGTCCGCAGTTTCTGTGGAGGCCCCACCTGTGTTTGCCCTCATTCGCTTAAGTGGACATAGAGAGTAGGCTTACTATGCTAGCCAGCTGCCCGGTGGAAAATGGAGCTCGCTGGCTTGCTACAGTGAACTTCGCCACTTGCCACAGCGGAACTTGCTACAGCAAAGCTTGCTAGCTTGATACAACGGAGCTTGCTAGCTTGCTACAGCAGAGCTTGCTAGCTTTATACAACGGAGCTTGCAACAGCAGAACTTGCTAGCTCGCTACAACTGAGCTTGTCGGCTTGATACAGCTGAGCTCGCTAGTTCGCTACAGCGGTGCTCACTAGCTTGATACAGCACAGCTCACTAGCTTGACACAGCAGACATTGCTAGCTTGATACAATAGAGCTCGCTAGCTTCATACTGCAGAGCTCGCTAGCTTGATATAGCGGAGCTCGCTAGCTTGATACAGCAGAGCTCACTAGCTTGATACAACAGAGCTCGCTAGCTTGATACAGTGGAGATGCTAGATTTATACAACGGAGCTTGCTACAGCAGAGCTTGCAAGCTTGCTACTACTGAGCTTGCTAGCTTGCAACAGCTGAGCTCGCTAGTTCGCTACACCGGTGTTCGTTAGCTTGATACAGCGGAGCTCACTAGCTTGATACAGCACAGCTCACTAGCTTGACACAGCAGACATTGCTAGCTTGATACAGTAGAGCTCGCTAGCTTCATACTGCGGAGCTCGCTAGCTTGATACAGTGGAGCTCGCTAGCTTGACACAGCAGACCTTGCTAGCTTGAGTTCACTAGCTTGCTACAGCAGAGCTCATTAGTTTCAAACAGCAGAGCTTACTATCTCGCGATAGCGGAGCTTGCCAGTTTGATGCAGCGGAGGTCGCTAGCTTAATGTTGCAAAGCTCGTTAGTTCGCTACGGTGGAGCTTGGTAGCATGCTACACCATCCACCAAGAGGCTGGCTAGCTTAATAAGCCAACCCACTGAGTGTCTACTTAAGCTAATGTGGGCAAACACAGGTGGGGCCACCCCAGAAACTGCAGACAAACCCACTTTTTAAACTTATGGGGCCCTATCGGGGCCCACCTGCACACTTTTATTCCACATAAATCCAATCGAACTTTTTACCCATAAATACGGATTATTGAACTCGCTTTAAAGCATACTTTAAACTTATATTTTATATTCTCTTCTTAGCAAAATGTGACTTAATGTGCACTTTATGGATAAATGATTAATAAGATTTTCTTTCATGTCATTTTATCACGACCTAGATGCTTTTCCGTAAAAATAACTGTGAGGTTCAGGCTCTGCAGGATGGGAGGACAAAACCCATCGGGGGGTCCAGCACTGCCAAGATCAAACTGGAGCCAGCAGCTCTGCTTGACACTGACACACATACGCTCCTCTGTGATGCTCAGACATGATCCAGCATCTGTATGGCACAGTTTTTTCCAGCCTCACTCAGGTCTTTACATTCAGAGAAACCCAATGAGGACCGATGCAAATGCTCGATTTGATGGCAACGCTGCTAATTTCTCTGCGGGGCAGAGCACTGAGATCCCGGCCAATTCTAACCGTTTTGTTACAACAAAGAGCGGGAAGATTAGGTTTTGGAGCTTCAGAGCCAAATATAGAAACACATGCAAGGGATTATGGGCACATCAAAGTATAAGGAGGAGGATGGAGACGGCGTCAGAGTGCACCTTCATCTTCCACCTCTCATTTTTTGTCTCATTCAAATAGGAACAGGAAGTCGTCTTTTACATCCATATATTGATTGTATTGAAAACAGCCACAGAAAGACTTCAGAGCTGTGACTCATCTTCATCTCTTAGAACCAAATTTAACAAATAAATCAGAATGGAGTGTGCAAATGTGTGTTGGTGAGCATGAAATAACAGATTACCCCCCAAAAAAGACTGCATTCGAACACTTCTGTGCAAAAAGGATTCACTTAATTTGACTGAATAACATTCTAAATATGAGGACTTAGGAAAATGCTAAATTAAAACATCTGCAGGGTCTTAAACCCACACGCAGAGTGGTTAAAAATGTGCTGAAGAAGAGGAATCCAGAGCGGATTTAAAAACAAGCCTGAAGAGGACAGAAAGAGCTTCAACGTTGGCTCAGAAAAGCAGGGCGGCCTATTTCAGTTCCACTGAGTCGGACTGAAAAGTGAAGCTGAAGGAACGAGGTGGGATCGCGCTTCTGCACAGCGCCTGTAGTTGTTTGCTCTGCCGTCCCAGTTGCAGTGCAGACCAGCTTTGTCCTCATAACTGGGTGTTAATCCTGCGTGGAATCCAGCGCCGCTGCGTGCACGGCACTAACAGCCACCTGCTTCCATCAAACGTGCTGACAGCACCGCAAGAACAGACCCTCAGAAATAGTGGAAAACATGCTTACCACATGGACAGATTTGTATGGAGCCCCTAAAGGGACATTGATGGAAAAAAATTGAAGTATTTTTTTTTTTTTTTTTCCCAAAAGTGGAAGTAAATTGAAGTATTTCTGGTTACTAACTGGTGCACACAACGGAGTCCCTAAATGGACATTCTGGAAAAAAAAAATCTTACTTAATAAAAAGCAAAACAACAGTTACTATCTGGTGCGCACGAGATACGGACTCATGCACACCGGATAGTAATTGGTGAAGCTAATTTGTGGTCATTCTCCATTCATACCAGTTGGTATACCAAAAAAGAAAAATTGAGTCAATTTTAGAAAAACATTTTTTACTTCAATTTATAGAGAAAAATATTTTTCCTTCATTCAAAAATACTTATATGTTTTAGAAAAAAACAGTTGTACTTCAATTATTAGAAAATAGTATACTTTAATTTCCAGAAAAAATAAGTTTTTGCTTCATTAAAAAATGTACTTCAATTTTTAGTCAAGACAATTTAACTTCAATTATTAGGAAAAAAATAACTTCAATTTTTAGTCATTTTTTACTCCAAATATTTCATAATTTATTTCAATTTTTTTAAAGATTTTTTTTTCTAATATTAGAAAAAACTTTTATTTCAATTATTTAAAAAAGATTTTACTTTAATTTTGTAAAATAATACTTGTTTAAGAAAATTCCTCAATTTTTGAAAAAAACATTTTTATTACTTCAATTTTTAGACAAAAAACTTCTTAACTTTAATTATTAGACAATGCAGTTTTTTAGATAAAAACATTTTTTACTCCAAATATTATTCTAAAAATTACTTCAATTTTTAGAAATAACATTTTTACTTATAATATTAAAAACAAAAGTTGACTTCAACTATTAGAAAAAAATAATTTCATGTTTATTTTTTTTAGAAAAAAATACTTCTATTAAAAAAACTTTAATTTCTAGGAAAAAAACACTTTTTACTTAAATTTTTAGAAAAAAAAGTGTTTTACTTCAGTTTGTAGAAAATAATTTTTTTTTCTTTAACAAAATATTGGAGGATTATCATAATTACTTTCAGGTGTGAATGCTAGTCTTAAGGGGCGTGGCCAATCCACACACTCAAATGTTACAATACAATATACAGTAAATGGCTTAAAGTGTATAATAAAACATGTAAACACTGACATTAACTTATAAAAGTAAGATATTAAAACTAATAAGCACAAAAATATATTTTTTATTTAAAATAAGCTTTTACAAAGACCTCTGGATGGATTTTATTACTGCCTTAACTTGAAAAACACCTCCACCTCTTCAACCTGACATAACCTGTTACTGATTTACTCTTCTGGTTTTTCTTGCAGCAGAGTCATCTACAACTGTTTGGAGAATACATGGTTCACAATGATGTCGGGAACTCCACTGAGACGTTCTTGCATCATTGTAGATCTGAAGTGAGTTTTAATCAATTTGAGATGAGAGAAGCTCATTTCAGCAGCATCTTTATAAAATGCTAGCAGGTAGCAGCTAGCTCACCAGTCAGAGGAGACGGCCAATATGGAGTATTTTTTTATCTAGATTTTACTTTAGGAATAGACGGACAAATGCCATCTTTAAAAAAGTGCGGGGGAGACACAAACTCCCTGCTGAGAGTTCTCAGTAACAGGAAGAGGGGCGGGGTTGCTCCTCACCAACAGTCTCAAGGGTCAACTTTTAATGCCACCCTGCAGATACTTTGTCTCAGAAAACAAAAAAAAAAGTTTAATTTGAGCAAAAAATTGATTACTTTGGGGTTATTTTCCAGGAGAAATTAACATTATAATACACTTAAAAGTTCAAAAAGTTGATTTTGTTTGATGCTGACCTGCTGAAACCCCAGTGCCTGAAGAGAGTGAGCAAAACGGAGGAAAGGAAGTTGAGTTTGACTCCAGCAAGAGAAAGGATCAGAGTTTCCTCTTTTGAAGAAACGTTAATCTGCAAAGGGAAGAATGTTCAGAGTCACTTCCCCCCCATCCACTCATGTCCCAGCTCTGCTTCAGGGCTGCAGGGCGGCTCAAAGAACAGCATCCTTCACACGCTGGAAACATGCAGCTTTAGTGGGTGTGTTCGTGGGTGGGGCCAGCCCTGCTTTAAAACAGCTGATAGGGTATTAAGAGGACCGCGCAATTGGCTGCGTGCCATGACACTCAAACACAAAGCGTTGCTTTCAGGGCTCACTTAGACATTTATAACACTCTTTTCAGCACAAGAGGTTTGAGAGCAGCGCTGGATCAGAGCCATCCGTCCGTCTCTGAGCTCTGCTGCTGCCTCAACACAAAACTCCACGTAAAACATTCTCGCCCATCTCACAATCGAGGAGATGGTGCAGCAAAGTATCCCTGTGATGACAAAAACATCCAAACAGCCATCGCATGAAATCAAAGAACAGATGTACAGAGGCGCAGTCCAAAACAGAAGAGTCAGCTTCTGCATTCCAGGCTGGATTTAGGGTCAAACGTGTTGACCTTGTGTGAAAAACGAGCTTAACGGCCCTCAAGAGGACAGACTCACATGAATGAATGTCCCAACAACTCCGACACCTGAAATCTTTGATGAATCATCAGTTTCTTTTTGATAAAAGGTTAAACTAAAAAAATAAAATTAAAAAAAAGAGTTTATAGTTGTTAACTTTAAACTTGTTTTAGATTAGAAAGAACTCATTTGAACTGCAAAGATGGGTTGTGTAGCGGTGCAGTGGTCAGCGCTTGGTTCAGGCCTTGGTTCAAATCCGGACCGGGACATTTCCATGCATGTTCTCTCCATGCATGCGTGGGGTTTCCTTCCACAGTCCTAACTGGAACCGTGTCCCACTTTCACCTCACACAGGGGTCTGCAACCTGAGGCTCCGGAGCCACATGCAGCTCTTTCATCCCTCTTTGGTGTTCATGATGAATGTAAACAAATTAAATTAAATATGGATTAGTAGTTTGGGGTTTTTTGTTTTTAGTTTCGATTTTTGACTTGTCAGACAGCTAAGTAACATAATGGTAAATGTTTATTCTGCTGTCAAAGTCGTTTATTTTTTGGATATCTCTTTATTTACATGGGAGCTACCAATATTTTTCTGAAAACGGGATTCTGCACCAACATCATGTTTGTATTTGATTGTAAAAGAGAAAAATCGTGACGGTGCACCAAATTTGACACAGGGAGAACTTTATTTTGAAAGGAACTTGAACGTGTTGCTGTCCAAAGTAAAAGAACTTAAATCCATGCCGTGTCTATATTTAATTTTTTTTTAATATCTAAAAGCTAAATTCAAAAAATGTAGAACAAAGTGACTTAATGGTCACAAAAACATAATTAGTATATTTTAAATGGTAAAATGGGACTTTGCGGCTCTCGCTGGGTTTTGGTCAGTAAGAAACCAAACTAAATGGCTCTTTTAGCATAAAAAATTGCAGCCCCCTCAACTAACAGTAATTAGGATAGGCTCCAGCAACCCTTTAACCCATCAAAAGGGATATTAAATGACATTTGCAGATGATAATGCTTTCTGTGATTATCTTGGACACAATTATTTAAAATATATGCTTTTTACAGTTTTGTTACAGGCTAATAAAATAAAACTTTGTGAATATATTTTTTTGTTTGTGACTTTTAAGGAATTAACTCAGAATTCCCTCCCTAATCCCAGACTATTCAAAAGTATACAGTGTGAAACTATCTAGTGTCCTGAAAGTAAAAACAATTCAGACACCATGCTAACTCCTTTTCTTTCGTTTTTTTAAATGGTGGATATGACGTCACAGATTTTACAAAGTGAAAATCGAATCAATATGAACGTTACACGATGTCTGCGTATGAATCCACTGTGTTCTGATGAGGAAAATATGGAAAGTTTATTTAAAAATCACATTTGAACACATGATTTTTCAGCAAATAATGCATGGTCTATATTTTTCTAATCTAGTGAGCATCCATTCACGCTAGTTTTTCGTAAGCACTAAAAAATAACGAACACACTATATCATGAGTAGTGAAGGAGTTCGGACATATCTCATTATGCTAAATGTAGGGGCGGAGCTACGGGGGGGGGGGGCTTCTCCCCCCATCTAAAAACTTTACACAATAATTTTTGAGTAAAAACTTGCATCACAGACTAAGAAATGTTTAGCACAAGCTTCTATAAGGACATCCTTAAATTAAGTCTTGAGCCCTTCAGATGTTTGGCTCCGCCCCCTTTCAAGAGTTTATTTACTATTTTTTCAACTGTTTCACATAAAGTAGGTTAAAAGAACTGATTTGTATTCCATTTTATTACAAGTAACATTAATAAAATTGTTTGAAATATGTATTTTTGATTTTCTATGACCTTCCACTCTCATTTGCCCCCCTCTTGACCCTCTATATAAAATGTTCTAGCTCCGCCCCTGAACGAATGAATTTTTTTGTATATTTTTTAAATGATATAGTCAAATAAAATATTATTGGAAACAATAAAAAGTTTTTAAATAAGAAAACTTGTTTGTTTTTGTGTTGTCAATCTCCAGTGGAACTCGTCTGAACAGAGTCGTGTCATTTCCGACAGCCCGTGAAGGCAGCATCAGCCCCTCCAGTTCCTCCTGCGTGATCGCCGCAGACAGACAGACAGATAGATAGACAGACAGAGCTGCAGACAGGCGCACGCTCGCCGCTCGAACAGGATGTAGCGGCGGAGACGCTCCGCGGATCGAAGAGGAGGGAAGCGGCTCCGACTGCGTGACGTGACGGGCAGACATGACCGCCGCGGCGGACGGCGGCAGCAGCCAGACGCGGGGAGTCCCGGTGCGGGACCGCACCGCCGGCAGGTCTTGACGCCCGCTCCCGCAGACTTTCAGAACCGCACCGCCTTACCGACACAGACCGATCGATCATGGCGAGCCAGGGCGACTGCTGCGTGAAGGTTGCGTTGAGGTAAGTCTGTCTGCTGGAGCCGCGCCGACCTCAGCGGACCACATTGTGTCTGCGCCCGCAGGCGCTCCGCACAGATGCGTCCTCCGCGCGCCCGGATCTCACGGAAATCACGCATTTGCGGCTCCATCGATCGGGCAAATATGAGTCTGCAGAGAGAGGTGCGTGAAGCGAGCCCGCGAGGGCTTTGACACGCGGCCATGTGACAAGGACAGCTGCAGGCAGGTGCATGGAGGCGCAGGGAGGAAGAAAGGGCGTCTCTCTGCTAAACCACTTTGTCTAATCGTCCTCACAGACCCCTCACCTCTGTCAAAACACCTGATCCAGGAGGGGCCAACCCTCAGCTCGCACGTGCATGCACAGCAGTGAAGGAGCTGTAGAGGAAAACGCACAAAGACAGACTCTCCTCCTCAGCAGCAGTCACTGCTTAAGTCAGAGGATTTACTTTGAGATAGTAATCAAAGGAGGCGAGGAGGAGACTTTGCCCCGTTATAAAGTGTTGGCTTCACGCGTGCACGTGTATAGAAACAGCAGCTCTTCATCAAGAAGTCATTTGATGTCCATTGATTGGGCTCAGCAGGGGTTCTGGGGGTCATTTGGAGTGACCTTTTTAAGGAGAGACTTAAAACCAAGTCTTCACTCCCCCCTGAGGGCCCGCTTCAGTTTCCAGTGAATCTGCTTTGTGCTTGTTCACAGCTCTGACTGTAACAGGAAGTGGCGTTGATGACAAAAGGGAGGACCAAAAAGGTGAAAAAAGACACTGGGTTAGTGGCTGCAGCTTAGATGAACACTTTTTGAAAAACTCAGCAGAATTTGTGCACGCTTTCCCTTGGAGAAGGCTGCTTTTTTAAAGAGGGAAGTGTGCAAATAAACAGAAGGAGACTTCCTATCACATGCTCAGCATTTTACCCCCTCAACTGCCTCCAAGCCTGTTCTTTTATCCTTCTAAAGCAGGTTGTCAAACTCAATCGCACAAGGAACCAAAATCCAAAATACATCTTAGGTCGCAGGCCGAACTAGAAAAACACTTATTAAACACTTCTAAGACTAAGTTTTTAAAACTTTAAAACCATAACTTTTAAATATCATTGTGAACTACATATAAAACATTACCTGTGATAATGCTAGTGTGAATGTATGGGGTGCCGTTTGTAAATCAGAGATGTCAAATTTTTACATCAATCTTTTCAGATATTTAGCGTGTTTTAGGGAAAAAAAACAGGTTTTGTTTTTCAAATGCATATTCTCACCCTTTGAATTAATATATTTATAAATGTTACATTTAATAACTAAATATTTAGTTAACCAACTAAATATTTAATTTTAAGCTAAATATTTAGCCTACAAACTAAATATTTAAGTTTTGCAATTAAATATTTAGTTTGCTCATTAAATATTTAAATCTAACCTAAATATTTATTTTTTCAAACTAAATATATAAGTTTTGCAGCTAAATATATAGTTAGAATTTAAATATTTAGATTTGAGCTAAATATATAGTTAGGATTTAAATATTTAGATTCAGTTAAAATATAGTTAAGATTTAAATATTTAGATTTGAGTAAATATATAGTTAAAATTTAAATATTTAGATTTAAGTTAAATATATAGTTAATATTTAAATATTTAGATTTGAGCTAAATATATAGTTAGGATTTAAATATTTAGATTTAAGTTAAATATATAGTTAAGATTTAAGTATTTAGATTTGACTTAAATATATAGTTAGGATTTATATATTTAGATTTGAGTAAAATATATAGTTAGGATTTAAATATTTATATTTGAGTTAAATATATAGTAAATATTTAAATCCTAACTATATATTTAACTGAAATCTAAATATTTAAATCCTAACTATATATTTAGCTCAAATCTAAATATTTAAATTCTAACTATATATTTAGCTGCAAAACTTATATATTTAGTTTGAAAAAATAAATATTTAGGTTAGATTAAATATTTAATGAGCAAACTAATATTTAATTGCAAAACTAAATATTTAGTTTGTAGGCTAAATATTTAGCTTAAATTAAATATTTAGTTGGTTAACTAAATATTTAGTTATAAATGTAACATTTATAAATATATTAATTTAAGGGTGAGAATGTGCATTTGAAAACAAAACCTGTTTTTTTTCTCCTAAACACGCTAAATATCTGAAAACATTGATGTAAAAATTTGACATCACTGATTTACAAACGGCACCCCATATGAATGCTATAAGCTGAATTTGCCCGGTGAAGATGCTAATGCTGATAGCTGAAGATGCTAAACACTTCAGCTGAAAACGCTGAAGCTAAATACAAAATTAGCCTTAAAAAAACAAAAACAAAAAAACATTAGGTTAGCCAAAACAGCTAGCATGTTTTTGGAATATTAGCACAACTTCAAAATAGCCAAAAAAAAAAAAAAAAAAAAGCCTAAAATAGCCAAAGGCTAGGATTGCTGAAATATTAGCTAAACCCAAAGTAGCTTAAAAAACAAAAGAAGTTTAAATTAGCTATAACAGCTAGCATGTCGCGAAAATATTAGCTAAACTCAAAAAACAGTGTACAAATAAAACCTAAATTAGCCAAAACAGCTAGCATGTAGCTGAAATATTAGCTAAGCCAAATAAAATCTTAATGAATGTGAAAACAGCCCTGAAATCCTAGCAGAATCCCTATTTTCAAAACTTTAAAACCACGACCTTTTAACTTAATTCTGAATAAAAAACAGGCAGGACCATTATTCCAGAATAAATCAACTTAAACCTTAAATAACTTTCAATATTTTACTCTTCATAAAATATATTTTATCAAAATTATACAAGTTAGAAATGAGTGCAAGATAATATCTGGCCATTAATAATAAAATAAAATGATCTGGATAATTACCCGGAGGGCCGGATCCGGCCCCCGGGCCTTGACTTTGACACATGTGCTCTAAAGACAGTAATCCTCTGATAGAGGGGACGGGGGGTTCATCGCCTCCACGTTTTGCCTCTCGGTGCAGCAGAGCAGGACTTTGAGGTCAACGGTGACGTCCAACCACATCTCTGAAAGCAGTAAATGACCTGCGCTCCTGATTTCCGCGTCTGCATTCATGACTGCATGCATGTGATTAAGTGGCTCCCGCTTTCTGCATCTGCTTTCATTTACGACAGTCTGCTGCAGGCTGCAGGGATAAGTAGATTCATTAGAGCGCACACTCGCAGACATGCATGCGTGCAGTTTCACTTCACCCTCCTCGCTGATTGAAAGCTTTACATTAGAAGTGGCCCTCGGTGTGCACGCCGCCCCCCCGCCAACGCTAATAATTCAGCTCTCGCCAGGCGAAAGTTGACAGGAGAGTTATGGGCTTTGTGTAAACTTTTATTTGCATATTGATCTCTGCTTCCTGCTGCTTGAGTTCATACTCGCATCACATCAGCAGAAGGCATGTCCTCTCTGATATTATGCCGCCATTTTTGTTGCATCACCATGTTAGGTTGTGAGGGGTTGTAAGCTAGCAAAAGAGCACGTAAACAGATGGATGATGGGAAAGGGAGCGGGCTTACTCTGTGCCAACAGTCCTGCCCACAAGTCAAAGGTAAATTTATGACGAATTCCTGCAGAAAATATTCAAGTATTTGCAAAGTGCAACATCTCCATGTCTCTATTTTGGTTTTGACCCACCCCTTAACTGCTGGCCAATCACTGAAGAGATCTTTAGTCACATGGTTTTGGTCTAAATCTCTGGTAGATCCTAGTCTGAATACAGACCAAACGCATCTGGACCAAATTAAACAGATTTGGTCCTGAACTAATCACTTTTATGGTCTGAAAATACCCCAAAAAACCACTGGGAAGACTTTTACAACCGATTAAAAGATGATCGGAGTGTGTTTTATCAGAGATTTATTATTTAAAGACATAGCTTAAGCTTATTAAAGGCTTTTATTTTCATTGTTTTTGCTTAATAGCAAATTAAAAAAAAGATTTTTCTGAATTTTCAGTGTTATTTTGTAATGTTTGGATCAAATATCGAATTGAAGCAAAAGTGTGAAGCTTGAATCGAATCGTGAAGAAAGTGTATGATTCAGGGGTTCAACAATTAATCAACTTGATCGATGAAGTAAGTAAATGTTTAATTCTGTTGTACTTTTCCCAAATAAAATCACAAAGTGCTTTACAAAAGTAAAAACACATAAAATTACAACCAGTTAGACACAAATTGCAACCAAACAATAAGAAAGCAAGGTAAAATGCAATAAAAGACAAACATAGATGAACTTAAAGCTCTTCTGAATAAAACATCTGGACTTGACTTTTAAAACACTCAACAGAGTCGATCTGTCGTACTGATAAAGGGAGCTGAGGCTGTTCAGCTCCTAAAGCCACGCCCCCTCAGAGGAGATTTAGGAAGAAGTGATCAACATGAAAAATGGCTTTTTAAGACATTTAGGTTCTAGGATTTTGGTTAAAAACTTCATAGTCATAACTAAAACACTACTGAGAACGTTTTTTAATATAAAATAAAAAAAATTGTCAATAATTTCATTATTTCGATTTTGGAAAATTTGGGTTGAGGAGCTGTAGTCTTGAGATCGGACATCATACAAATGTGGAAACACTTTGAATTTAGCTAAGATTTGACCATAAAGTGTGGTAGAATGTTCTAATAATTCATTATTTTTAAGTGGAAATTGAACTTGATGAAACTAAAATTTGAATGAATCTGACATTAATTTTTGTTTATTTAGTTGTTTGTTCATATATTTAATTTACACTTGATTGTCCTGAAAAAATACAAGGAATCTGGAGAACTTCTCCTTCACTGTTCAGTACCAGGTATTTATCTCTGAATCACACTGGTTGAAGTTTTGGATAAAGATGTTAATTTTAGGTTTAAAAATGAACCGATATCGACTACAAATCCTAGCATCAATACAAATCGAATGCTAAAATGAATACCGTTGGTATTGTTGCATCCCTATAAACAGTTTCTGATCTTGTGACTGCTGCTCTCACCTCACATTTCGCCTTCAAAGACTTCTCTGTTTAGTTTAAGCCCGTAGCCCCAGGAATCGCTCAGGAGTTGAGAACTCTGTCTTTATCTGCTGTGGTTTTGGGAGGATGACACTCAAAGGACACGCCAACAAATGTACCAGCAGCATAAAATATTCATTGTTCTACAGCCGCCCACAGGTAGAGGACGAAGGTTTTTATGACGTCGACTCTCAGCTGATGAATCAATCAGACTAAATCA
Organism: Oryzias javanicus; assembly: GCA_003999625.1. Classification (NCBI taxonomy): domain Eukaryota; kingdom Metazoa; phylum Chordata; class Actinopteri; order Beloniformes; family Adrianichthyidae; genus Oryzias; species Oryzias javanicus. The sequence goes on along the minus strand of CM012441.1, from coordinate 6,042,119 downwards.
AGCTTCTTCAGGTAAATAAAGTCATGGTTGTGCTCCTCAGACTCCAAAACAAAGAGTAGGAGCGGAAGTGGCCCCTCACAGCTGATACGCAGAGCCTTTAGATGGACGAAAGAAACAAAAGGTAGTGTTTTGTTGTTGGACTCGTGTCCTGTGTAGGCAACCAGTCTCGCCGGTTTCCTGTGTGTGTGTTTATAGTTTGCCACACAGCCTCTGTCTGGGTCACAATCCTCCCGTGGGGGTTGCTGGATGTGGTGGGAAACGCTTCGTGGTGGAGGTCCTGCAGCCGCTGCTGCTGCTGCTCTCCTCGATTGACCTTCTGTTTGGAGCTCATTAAAAAAAAAAAAAAGCTTTTGTTGAGAAATGGTTTGTGATCGGTTGAAGCGGGGGGTGGGGGGTGGAAGAGGAGCAGGAAGCATGGCAGGGCTCACACCCATGCAGGCCGTCCACATCTGTGCCTGCTTCCTTCTCACTGGTGGTCTCCTGGCTTCACTCCGCGCTGTTTTTCTGAGGCGTTTGTTTGCTTTTCGTTGATACCAGCAGCAGAAAGAGGAGCATCCCAAACGCTGCTCTGCTGGGCTTGATTCCTCTGTGAAGGACGGTTGATATGGAAATCTGCAGACATGCGCTGTGGACATTTACAGGAGTGTACAGATGTAACCATTCAGTCAAGCCACGATTCGATTCACAGTTTTAAAGTCACTATTTTGTTTTTTTTCTGATTTTTTTTTTCTAAACACAATGAATTAAAGGTATTTAAAGGCCACATCAAACTGTAACAAACAATAAATAATAAACATAATATTGAAAATGAAACGGCATCGTCACCCATGACTGTTATGACTGTTGTCACTGTAGATTGGTCAAAGTTGCCGTAAAGTTGTAATTAAAATGTTAAGTTTCAGGGTAAGGAACAAATATCAGGTTTGCTTGAATTTGTATTTATAACTGAGATCACAACGACTTATGTGAAACTTTTAAATCTGAAAGAGCTGCAAGATTTTCCCAGGAGTGAAGCGCAGATGAAGAGCACACAGCACCTCCGCTATGTCCACACACAGATGCACAATCACAGGCGCACACACACACTCACAGGTGCTCACACACACACTGCACACTCACAACAGGCGCTCACACACAATCACAGGCGTGCACACATCACAGGGCACACTCACAGGCGCACACACACACTCACAGGTGCTCACACACAATCACAGGCGTGCACACAATCACAGGTGTGCACACACTCTCAGGCGCACACCCACACTCACAGGTGCTCACACACAATCACAGGCGTGCACACAATCACAGGCGTGCACACAATCACAGGTGTGCACACACTCTCAGGCGCACACACACACTCACAGGGGCTCACACACAATCACAGGCGTGCACACAATCACAGGTGTGCACACACTCTCAGGCGCGCACACACACACTAACAGGTGCTCACACACACTTACAGGCGTGGACACATCACAGGCGTGCACTCAGTTACAGGCACACACATGCACAAAAGCACATACTCACAGACACAAGGTCACAGGTGTGCACACAGTCAAAGGCGCGCACACACTCACATGTGCGCACACTCTCACAGGTGCGCACACACTCCCAGGTGCTCACACAATCACAGGCGCACACACACACTCACAGGTGCTCACACACAATCACAGGCGTGCACACAATCACAGGCGTGCACACAATCACAGGTGTGCACACACTCTCAGGCGCGCACACACACACTAACAGGTGCTCACACACACTTACAGGTGTGGACACATCACAGGCGTGCACTCAGTTACAGGCGCACACATGCACAAAAGCACATACTCACAAGCACAAGGTCACAGGTGTGCACACAGTCAAAGGCGTGCACACACTCACATGTGCGCACACTCTCACAGGTGCGCACACACTCCCAGGTGCTCACACAATCACAGGCACGCACACACATCCAGGTGCGCACACGCACTCACAGGTCAGCACACACAGCCAGTCTGCATGGAGAAATGTCATCAGCTCTGCATTTTTCTAAATTTAGGCAGAGGCCACAAGAAATTTTTAATTTTTCTGCATCGATGAACATGTTGACGAGTTTTAATCGCTTTTTTAACTGATTCACAAAGAATTCTTACATCCTTACTAGAGTGATAAAAGAGTAACGCCTGAATAAAAACTAATAAGCCAGAGAAGAAAAAAGCTGTTTTATGTTAGGCTTCAAGGAACCTGAACAATAAAATATACTGTTAGTTTATTTTTTTACTTCTCTGTGTAATTTCATCTTTGACAACTATCAAATTCCCCACATAGATCCTACATGTTAACTCATAGTTGTGCCTTTTGAAGAACTCCTGTGGTGTATCAGCATTCCCGCATGGTGTGCTGCTGTTGCAGAATGACTTCCTGCTGAGCTGCTGCTGAACTATCAACACTTCCTGTTCACTTCCTGCTTTGTGACTCGCCCTCTTTGACACCATTCGGTTCAGTTTTGGTCAACAAACGGACAGAGGGGCTTTAATCTCTGCTGTTTGGGGAGTTGTCCTCTTTACTGAGTGAATGTGGAAGGCACGTCTGGGGTGTTACCTTTCTGCTGTCGTTGTTCCTTCTCTCACCTGTCGACCAAACAGCAGCAAATAATGCGATTCTGTCTCACAAACGCTCGCTTCCACATTTGAATGTGTCCATTTGAATTCATCGGGGAATAAAAGGCGCTTCAGTCCAGCCAGCATTTGCATTCTCCTGTTATCAGGGTCTCATATGTTGGTCGGCCCGGTAACGGTCCTCGCCGTCATTATTCATGCAGTTTGGACACAAGGGAAGCGTTTCTGAGGTTTATGAGAGCAGAACGGGAGAGAATGAATTTCTTTATTTCCTTGCAGTTGGTGGTGGGGGGAAATAAATGTATTCCTCTGAAGATGCTCTGTGGTCTCACAGTATGTGTGTTGACATTGTTGTGGTCGTCTCGGGGTTGCGGGGGCTCTGTGGGGAGGGGGGTAAGCAAAAGCCCCTCCAAACAGAGCACCTCTTGGGTAAGCATAAACAGAGGACACAGTGTGAATGAGTTTGATGTCACTGCGGGGCTTTGTGCGCTCTGCTGAGCACCCACACACACACATGCACACATGCACACACACGTGCACATGAGGACATGAGTAACGTGGACGGGCTCAGACTATCCTCTGGAAGTGAATGACAGGGGAGCTATGAGGAGTCTGTGCCTGTTAGCATCTTTGTCTTGATAAACCTGCGCATGACACAAGCCGCCCCCCCTTTGAGAGTTGGGGGGGGGGTGACTGATGAGTGTCCTATCAGAAAAGCTTCTGTGGCGAGCGAATATGCGCTGCACTGAGAAATGCAGCTGCAGGTGTTCCCGTGGAGGAGGATGGAGCGTTTTTATTATTTATTAACTCTGTGATGAACTACAACTGTAACATAAACTGCTACTATTTGCACAAGAATTAAAAGCATGTTTTTTATTTGTTTTATCTTAAATCTAGTCGGATCTCACATTAAGACTCCTGTGACCATCTGGCTCCTAATCACCTTTAAGATGAAGTAGCTTAATAAGTCCCGGGGTCTGTCTGTGACGGTTCTTTGTGTGTTTGAGTGTGTGTGCAGACGCTGTCAGGAATTCACTAAGATGATTAGAAAAACAGAAACCAGTTAATAAACTAATCGACTGCTTTAACCATCGTAGCACAAGTGACACATGATCCATCCTGAAATGTTTGATTCATCCCAGGCATGAAGGCTCCCACCTTTCATTTAGCCTCATTTCCACTGAGCGGTTCGGTCCGGTATTTTGACCATTTCCATTGTAAAATGGACCAATTAAACAGTACCGACCCGGAATCTTGAGGCCCCCATCGGTCCACAGAAAAATGGAATGGGGCGGTTGGAGCGGAGCCGCCATTACAAACCAGTATTTTAATAGTCGACTAATTGGGTTATGGGCAAACTGGATGTAAAGCACACATCTTTACCATCATTAACTTTGAACTAACAACTAAATGTATATCAAAATATATATAAAAACTAAATGTATAGCGTTACCTGTGATAATGCTAGTGTGAACTTTACTACACTCCGAATCCATATAATATAAAGCAGCAACTAATCTGCTATTAAATTAGTTGTCGGCTATTTTAATAGTTGATTAGTCGTCGATTTACTTAAATTAATTAAGTTAATTTAAACAGTAATTGATTACTTTAGTTGCTGGATGAAATTGTAATTTGATTACTTTATTTATTCTTTAACTTAAAAAGTAATTCACTAAAGTTACATTACTTTACTTTTCTCTAATAACAAACAAATTCTCAAATAAATAAAAATTTAGCTGGCTAGTTTTTAGCTGGGAAATTTTTTCCCATTTGACCAATCAAATGGACATCTTAATGTTAGATACTCGCCTCCTATGTAGATGTGGGTCATTAGAAGTATGATTGAAGTTCTGTTGAATTCATTAAATGATAAATGGAAATTATATGTTAATTGTTTTGTTACATTGATCACTAATAGGGCTGCCACGATTAGTCGACTAATCGATGACTAATCGACTATTAAAATAATCGACAACTAATTTAATAGTCGATTAGCCGTTACTTTATATTGTATGAAGTCAGACTGTAGTAAAGTTGAAAGTTATAATAGCATTCTGCTAGCTTTCTGGAATAATTTGGCATTTATTGAGGTTTTTTAGGCTATTTTGGAGTTTAGCTAATATTTCAGTAGCATGCTAGCTATTTCGGCTAACTTTAGCTTTTTTACGTTTTTTTAGGCAACTTTTGAGTTTAACTTATATTTCAGCTATATGCTAGCTGTCTTGCCTAATATAGGATTTTTCCATTTTTTTAAGGCTAATTTGGAGTTTAGCTAATATTTCAGCAGCATGCTAGCTATTTTGGTTAACTTAAGCTTTTTTAAATTTTTTTAGGAAATTTTTGAGTTTAGCTTATATTTCAGCTATGTGCTAGCTGTTTTGGCTAATATAGGATTTTTCCGTTTTTTTAAGGCTAATTTGGAATTTAGCTAATATTTCAGCAGCATGCTAGCTATTTAGGCTAACTTTGGCTCTTTTTATTTTTTGGTAAATTTGGCATTTAACTAATATTTTAGCTGGTTATCAACTTCAGCATCTTTACATCCACTTTGGCCATGAACAGATTAGTCGACTAATCGGAAAAAATAATCGGTGATTAGTCGACTATTAAAATAATCGTTTGTGGCAGCCCTAATCACTAAATATTGCATGTCACAAGTTTTTCTAAAATCGTGCGGCCCTAATTCACACGTAATTTTCGAAATACTTTTTGGTCACACAGACCCGGAGGAAGGGTTAGGGTTGCGGTTAATCCTTGCGACCAACAACAACATTTAGCCTTGAATGCACCCTCTCCTGCTCAAGGAAAGTTCCGAGGTCCGGTTGCTTTGCTTGGAGATGCGGTTCTCTGGAGTCCGGCATCTTGCTCAGGTGGAGCAGCGGGCCGTACCGCACGCCGAAGCCTCCTCTGGAGAGCACACCGCCAACGCCAGTAATGACCATCGATCAGAATAAGTATTTACAGGCACCACAATCGGATCAACAATCGGCAAAACCCACCTCATCCGATCTCAATCGCAAGGAAATTTTGATACGAAAGAGTGTGATTGGGTGAGAGTGTCCCGAATGGTGCATTTACACGAAGCCTTTTCATTCTGATCAGACTTTTAATCCGATTTACCATGTAAACACAGCTAATGTTGTGTGACAGAGCTGGGGGCGGAGCCTACATGGAGGCAGACGGATCTGCAGAGTCATGGCAGCGCTCAGATGTGTTCAAAGTACAATGAAGGAAAAAGAAAAGCTGAGCAAAGGCTTCTCCTCTCAAGTTTGTTCCTGTTTTTTTAGTGACCTTCAAATTCTATATTCATGTTGTCTAAATGTCTGTAAGCTTTGCATGGATTTTAATACACTAGGTTCTGGTTTTTAAACATAAATATTCATGATTTCTTGGTAAATTCTCATGAACACAAACATTTTGATTCATTTACAGGAAACATTTAAATAAAACCTATTTTAAGGCTTTGTTCTAAAAATACTTAATGTTAAGGGAGTGACTGCAAAATACCTTCTTTACTCTACATCTATCATTTGCAGCGGCCACACGAAAAGAGGAGAAAGAAGAAAAACTTGAATGTTTCTTATTGTAAGGAGGCTTTGCTGTTGAAATGTTGTCCACACCTCCGCACAGCTTCATTGAAAAGCAGGCGGATTATACACACAGTAAATAAAGGGCTTGAACAAGGTGACCTAAATTGTTGTGTAATTAGAGGCGCTTACAGGTTTGCTGGCTCCTGATGGCTTTTACACGCCGACGTGACTTCAGTGAGTTTGACTTCAAGGTGTTTTTCTTTACACATGAAAGGCACAACGTTTACATTTTTTCAGAGTTGAAAGTAAAAAAAGAAGCAGAAAAATGTATGTTTTCTGAGGAGCTTTCTTAAAATAAATTCCAAAACTAGAGTATCTCTCCCTGTTACATGAGTCAATTTGCATTTCGATGCACGGTCTAAAAATCAATACATAAAAGATTTAACTAACTTTGAGGCAATTAGGAACTTAACGATTAATTTTAATAACAATTCAGTTCATATCGATAGTTCAGGGGTGTCACACCCAAGGGGCCAAAATCCCCAAAACACCTTAAATTGCGGGTCGAACAGGATAAACATTTATTGAACACTCAAAATTAAATTTTTCAATACTTTAAAACCATTACTTTTTTAGCATTACCTGCAATGATACTAGTGTGAAAGCTGTGAGCTGAATTTGGCCGCTGAAGATGCTAGTGCTGATAGCTGAAGATGCTGAAATTGATAGCTAAAAACGCTGAAGCTGATAGCCAGCCAAAGTATTAGTTATATGCTAAATTAGCCTAAAAAACAACAACAACAACTAAAAACAGTTTAGCCAAAACAGCTAGCATGTAGCTGAAAACAAAGAAAACATCTTAAAAAAAACAGTTAGCGTGTAAATATCATTCGCTGGACATTCTGAAATTGATAGCTAATAATGCTGAAGCTGATAGCTCAAATCATTGAAGCTGATAACTGAAAATGCTGAAGCTAATAGCCAGCTAAAATATTAGCTAAATGCCAAATTAGCCTAAAAAACAAAAAAACATGCTGCTGAAAAAAGCTAAACTTCGAAATAGTCTAAAAAACTAAACAAAACAAGAAGCTTACGTTAGCCACAAACAGTTAGCATGTTGCTGAAATATTAGCTAAACTTCAAAATACCCTAAAAAATCTTAATAAATACCAAAATAGTCCAAAAAGCTAGCAGAATGCCAATTTTTAAAATGTTAAAACTGTAACTTTTTAACACAATTATGAAAAATTAAAAGGAAGGAATATTATTCCAGAATAAATCAACTTAAACCTTAAATAACTTTCAACATTTCACTCTCAACAAAAATATATTTTTTCAAAATTATACAAGTTAGAAATAAGTGCAAGATAAACCAGGGAATTAATAACAATAAAATAAAATGATCTGGAGGGCTGGATAGAATTACCCGGAGGGCCGGATCCGGCCCCAGGGCCTGAACTTTAACACACGTGCGATTATTGTTCATTTTGAACAATCCGATTCACTGACATAAAATGGAGTCAAGACATCTATACTTAATAAATCAACCTCAGAAATAAATATTGAACAGTACAGGTGACGTTTTCCAGACGAAGTCCTTAGAAATTTTTTCTTTACATTTAAGAATTAATGATGCAAAAGATGTTGTAGCTCCTCTACAACTTTAACAATATAGACAAGAAAATATAGGAGAAGAGGCTAATTTGATTCTTTGTCATGCCTCTGCCTCCCCCCTCGGAGAAGCAGATTGAGCAGAGGAAAGGGGGAGGGAGTGGAAATGAGGAAATGGAGTGGGGATTGACCCAGAATTGGTTCGTGCGATTGCTCACTGATGTCCTCCTGCAACAATTAGAGAAATGGAGCGAAGGCCGTTTGAATGTGGTGTGAAAATGTGTGTTAGATGTTTCCAGGAATTGTACAAAAAAATGGTTTGTCTTTGTTGCAGAACTTGTCTGTGTTTGTTGGTTGCTTCAGGACATGAAATATGTTGGTCACAGCCGCATTTGATGACCTTATTTTAAAAAAAAAACCTTTTGACAACCAATGTTTCACGCCTGGTCGCTCAAGATTTTCTCACATTTACTAGATATGATCTGAAATAGAGAGACTCACAAGTCCAAAGCCGCCTTTTCAATCTGAACGTGTGTCTTATTAAAATTACACAATCGTCATCTTTCTTTGTTACTTTGTGTCACACTGAAGACGACACGAGTTTGAGCTGAAGCCTTCGTGGAAAACAGACTAAAAGGAAAAGCTGTAAACAGCTGTGAATGGATTCAGCTCCGGTTGAAGTATTTAATGTCTTCTGGAGGAAAAATCAGACAGTAAAAATATTCTGAGCATCACAAATACTTGAGTTGAAATTTACCTTCAGCTGCTTGAAATCTTGCTAAAGCTGCGTTTCCATCAGCTGTTTTTACTCGTCTGTGGATGTTTGGCTGCTCCTCGTTTGTTCTTCGAGTATTCTGACAGCGAGCCACACAGGCCACAGTCCTCCTCGTCCACATAAACCTCGTCTAGGAATTGTATGCGGCATTCAGAACAAAAGCAATTTAAGCGACAAATTTGCGTGAAACCAATTTGCCATTAGTTTGCAGCTCATCGCCTGCCAAAAAATATGTTCCTGCTTGTGGGAGGGGCTACCAGCTAATGCATTTAGGATGATGCTACAACATCGGTAATCATGTCTCCATGTTTGGATTTATATTATTATTATTATTTAAAGATTTTCCCGGTACATGGTCTGTCTGTATGACAGCCGCTTCTGCTGTGTTTCTGTGTCTCTGTGCCTGAGCTTGAAGGCTCTCTGTCTAGCATTAATCCAAGGTGGAAAAATAAAATTAGGAGACCTTTTTACTTTACTTTATTGTTTCGATGAGGCCCAAGCCAGCAGCCTCCACACTCCCGGCGACTCCGTGTCTGCCGGGATAACGTCACGTGACCAAAGCTGAGTTCTCGATTAGTAGATACGACGTGTCGACCTGTCAAACTTCAGATATTCAAACTTTGGCTGTACCGCTTGATTTGCGCCTCAACGCTCAAATTGCGTTGCGGGACTTCAGATCGCCTGTTGACTTAACTGTCCGGCTCCGCCGTGTGAACTGCTCTTGGTCTAAACTAGGGGTGTAACGGATCACGGAAAATCCGTGGTCCGTACGGATCAGAGGCCACGGTGCGGGACACGTGTGTACCGCGGACCGCTCGAACACCCACCCCCCATACGCGGACACCTCGCGCTAGCATAATTTAAACCAATTGTCCGTTCGCATCGAATGGAAGCTCCGTTACGGGCTTTCCGGTGGAATCGCGGAACATTTGTATGGCAAGCCAGAGATGTCAAAATTGACCAGGAAAAGCTGATGCATAAGTGCCACGTTTTACAGAAAATTATCATTTAAAACATTTAAATGTTCCCACAGTTAGTTTCAATAAAGCAATTCATACCCAAAAAAATATTGTAACTGTTTTATTTATGATTTAATTTTAAAAGATAATCCAGATAGATTTGGTATTTTCAACACTATTTTTAATCATTCTTTTCTCTTAGTTTTTGTAGATTTGGTCTAAAAACATGTAAATGTAATCCGAAACTACATGTTTTAGTATTTTGTTTGTGTTCAAAGTACAAATATGTTTTGTTTTAATAAATAGGCTTCAATGAGCAGATGTTTTGTTGTTGCATATGTAAATATTGTGTGTGTGAGGTATTTTAAATGCTTATTGAATTTATGAGTTAAACTGTTTCCAAAAATTAAATTAGGTTTGATATTGTTGTTTTTTTTTTTCGTTTTGTTTTTTTCATTTTTTAAATTTTTTTACTTTTTACTGATCCGAAAAATGATCCGAACCGTGACCCTAAAACCGTGACACGATCCGAACCGTGAGTTTTGTGATCCGTTACACCCCTAGTCTAAACGTACCATTAAGGTGTGTTCACACCGAACGTGATTCGCGTGGCGGAGGCGGACAGTTTCAACTTGAAAGCAAAGTAATGCTTGTGCGACAAAAAAAGTCAGTTGTAAAATCAAATTCCTTTTGCCTAAAAACAGCATAATCCTATAGTTGAACGACCACAGGGAGCAATTTGAAAATGGATCAAAGGATGAGCAGAGCAGAACTTTAACAAAATGAAGCAAATAGTTTCACTTAGACGAGCCTCAACATCAGTCTGTCTGTTTTAGAAATAAAATACAGACATATTGAGAGATGATTGTCTGCTTCGATGAGACTTCCTGAAGAGTCGAGCCTCGTGATAATGTGGAGCAACGCTGCTCTCAGAGTCGGACTCAGTTAGGCAAAAAGCCATCTTAACAGCAATAAACCAGCTCCTTCATTTGTTCTTCGATGAGGGACACTGCCAGACAACGCAAGCAGTCAAACCAATGTGCACACGCCGTGTGAATCCTGCGTCGTCCTATTCCAGATCACCAATTGGCAGCTTAGCCGCAGGCTGTCCGGCCTCTGAGGTTAGTTTGATAGATAAGGAGTTGGTGATTAGTGGGTCATATTTACTTATGCCTGCAGAGAACTGCTCACACAATAAAGAAAATATGGAAAAAGTACTCTAAATACTCATACACAAACAGAATTGTGTGATATAAAACCAGCTAGCATACATAAATGTTGCTTTGATATAAAAGAAAATCTGAAATTTTTCTTTTTGATGTGCTGCTGCATTTTGGGTAATTGAGTGGTCTATAAGCACCGGGCTGTGGACCGGTACCGTCCCGTGGGTCACTTGGTACCGGAAACAGAAAAAAAGAAATACATGCTCTAACTTAGATTATTTACATGAAGTTATTACATGTTTTATTTTAGAAAACTTTGGATTCTATTAACATCTGTCTTGATTACATAAGCGGCTAGCTGGATTACTAAGCTAGTAGCCCAAAGCTAACAAGGCAACAAAAACCAAACAATAAAACATATTTACCTTTCTTACAAAGAAAAAAGTCAGTGAGAAAACCAAAAAAGAGTTTTTGACTTTAAAGACAGTAAAGCTTCTGTTTACAGACAAAACCAGGAGTATTTATACACAAAGGGAGTTATGCTACGTGTTGTTTTCATGTAGCAAAAGCAGCTCTGTCTAGTACACGGCGATAAACTCACAGGCAAATGTAAATAAATATAAAATATAAAGGTAGAGACACGGTGGATTCACGTTTATATTTAGAAAGTACCAGTTCCATTATGACGGTTTTGTCATTTTATTTTGCTTCGTTTATCCATCACACCTAAAAGTTAGAAGTAGCTGAAGCTAGCATACGGTTGTTAGCCTCCACTTGATGTTAAAGGGAAAATCTTCATCACAAAGTTTAAACAATTTAAAAAAATCATGTAAATGTTTTTTTTTATGGATCAGAAATATATTTCTACTGATATTATTAGACTTAATTGTATGTAGTAGAGCTTTATTTTAAATATAGATTTTCAGGAACTGGCAGTTTAAAAACGCTAACGTCTACCCTGTTCGGACCAGTCTATGAAAATAAAAAAGGTTGGTGACCACTGATCTAGAAGATTTTATTTACTTTCACATTCTGGTAGTTCTTTTACAAATACATTGAAATAATAAAGTCAGTGATGGCACAGGAGAATTTTTAATGTGAAGAGTCTAAATGGGTTAAATAAAAGTTTCTTTGATATGAAGCATAGAATTCTGCATTTATTTGGGAAACATTTCTTATATTCAGCGACATCCTACATATCCTAATTATTTTCCTACAAAAAGCTGTTTCTTCTGGTTATTATCGCCTTTTATTTGCTTCTATGAAGTTCCCTAAATCAGGGACGAAGTCACAGCTGTCAAAAGGGCTACTTTGCTGTTTTATTTGGAGTCATCTTCATTTATTGGCTTGTCCCAAACTGCAGCACTCGGGTCCCTGTAGCCTCTTATAGCCTCCTCTATGAAGGGTTTTGGATCAGCATATGAAATTCTGAATGTGCGTGTGAGCGTTTGGCCGTCGGCCCTCGACGGCCTGCTGTCCCGTCTGTCCCATATGGAGGATTGCAGACCCAAGCGGGGGGGTTAGATTTTTATTTGAATGGCCTGTTTCCATAACCCTGTTGTGGCAGAGGCTGCGTTCTTATTACAGTTGCGCAGTCATCAACTGATGGGAAGAGTGTCTCGAATTGATGGTGATGGGGAGAGATGAGAGAATTGAGTGTAAGGAGAGAGGCGGATGATGGGTTGATGTGTGGAATCTGCGGATGTCTGATTCAGAAAATCAATAGCAGCTCTGATTAAATGGACAGAAATGTCGACTGTAGCTCAATCATCGGAATCTTTCAGCCTCACAGGACGCCTCTCTTCTATCAGCAGAGAGTGTGCGTGAGGTTCTGAATGCAAGCTTTGAAATATCAGGTGCTCATTTCTATTCCATTCATTTATATTTAAATCTGGAGCAGAAACTGTCACGTTTTTAGTTAAAAAATCAGTTATAATGCTGATTACCCTGCTCGGGATGTCATTAAAGCACGTGTCAAAGTCAAGGCCCGGGGGCCGGATCTGGCCCTCCAGATCTTTTTATTTTATTGTTATTAATGTACTGATGTTACCATACACTTATTTCTAACCTGTATAATTTTGACAAAATATATTTTTACAGAAAGTAATATTTTAAAGTTATTTAAGGTTTCAGTTGATTTATTCTGAAAAAATATTCCTGCCTTTTTATTATTCATAATTATGTTAAAAAGTTGTGGTTTTAGTTTTAAAAATTGGCATTCTGTGAGTTTTTGGACTTTTTTGGCATTTGCTAAGATTTTTTTTTAGGCTGTTTTGGAGTATAGCTAATATCAACTACATGCTAGCTGTTTTGGCTAATTTAGACTTATTTAAGTTTTTTAAGATATTTTAAAGTTTAGCTATTTTTTTCAGCTACATGTTTTTTTTTGGCTATCCTAAGTTTCTTGGGGTTTTTTTAGGTTATTTCGGGATATAGCTAATATTTCAGCTGGCTATCGGTTCCAGCGTTTTAAATTTTGTGTCCGTAGATGATCAGATATTAGTTTAATTTTGAATTTAATCTCATACAATCTATTTATTAATGCTCTAACTTGTTTCTGTTCCAAAAATAATTGCAAAGATTTTGTCAAAAAGCTAAACAGTTTATTATCCTGGAGTTGGAAGTTTCTTGCTCTACAGGCGGGTTGAGCACTGAGCTGCATGAAATACAAGCAACATTATCTTTAAATCAAATTAGTTTACTATTTCTACACAAATCTGAGGCCAAGTTTATAGTTTTGCTTCTGATTTATTGTATTTGTTTAATTGTATTGGCTTTTAACAAAGCAGTTCACACAAACCCATGTGTTTGTATCAGTCAGCTGGAAGTCCATTCATTCCTATGTGAATCCACTAATAGCTCCCACATGTGTGGACGTCCAGCTGCAGTGGATTTCAGCTGTGCACTGGACTGTGTGCCAAGGAGCTGATTTAAGCTGTGAGGGGGGGAGCTTGTTCCACAGCAGGAAGGCTGCACAGTCTGGTATTCAATGAGGAACTTTTATTTTGAAAAACGTTCAAACGTGCAGTCTAAGGCTATGTCCGAATTCTCTCTCTACTTCCCAATGACTAAAACACTATCGAATGCCCTGGATTTTACCCCTTTACACTAGAATTTATTTCCAAATTGGGAAAAAAAAAGTTAAATCATTGTGGTGCGCCGCCTCCAGCCCTACAAGAAACTAACGCTTGAAAAAGGTTCCTAAGTATGCATTGTAAGTAAACGGACCAGGAGTGAAAGAATACGGACAGTATATTTGGTGCATTTTGTGCAATACCAGTTTGTCTCACTACTTTTATTTTTATAAAGGTGAATATAACTATTAATTTCACAAAGTGAAAATCTAATCAGCTCGAGCATGTAAGGACGATTATTGTTCTGATGATGAAAACGTTGATAGTTTGTTTAAAAATTTATTTAAATACATTTTTTTGCACAAAATTGGTCAAACGCAAAGCATTGTGGTCTATATCACCAGATCTAAATATTTAATGAGCATCAAGGCACACTGATTCTTTTCGTAGAGAATTATTGGAAATATGGCACTTGATTTTTTTTTATAATTGAACATAACAATCTCAACTCTGACTTGACACACTTGAACAGGAAGTAGACATGCAAGAGGCGTATAGAATGCAGTCTCAACTGTGACAAATTCAGTTATAGATTATTTTCAAAATAAAATAAGAAAAAAGCATAAAATTAAAACAAAACGGGAGCCTCGTGGAATTGTAGATTGAGACAGCTCTACAAAATGGTAAAAGCACCACATAGTGAGTAGTGAAGGAATTCGGACACAGCCTGGATATACGGTTAAATTATAACACGTGAGTAAAGTCAAGGCCCGGGGGCCGAATCCGGCCCTCCAGGTAATTCTATTTTATTATTATTAATGGTTTGATGTTATCTTGCGCTCATTGATAACTTGGATAATTTTAACAAAATATATTTTTACAGAGAGTAAAATATTAAATGTTATTTAAGGTTTAAGTTGATTTTGTCTGGAATAATATTCCTGCCTTTTATTATTCATAATTACGTTAAAAAGTTACAGTTTTACAGTTTAAAAAATTGTCATTCTGCTAGCTTTTTGAACTACTTTGGCATTTACTAAGGTTTTTTTTAGACAATTCTGGAGTTTAGCTAATATTTCAGTGACATGCTAGCTGTTTTGTCCAAATTAGACATTTAAAAAAATATTTTTAATTTATTTTGAAGTTAGCCTAATAGTTACACGCTAGCTGTTTTTGCTGTTTTGGCTAATTTAGGCTTTTTTCAGTTTTTTTTAGCCTGGTTTGAAGTTCAGCTATTTTTTTACAACTGCATGCAAGCTGTTTTGATTAACTGGAATATTTTTTTTTTTTTAGTTTTTGGCTAATTTGGCATTTTGCTAATTTTTTTTAGCGAGCTATCAGCTTCAGCTCTTTGAGTTAGTGTTTTCAGCTATCAGCTTCATTGTTTTTAGTTATCAATTTCAGCATCTTCAGTTTTCAGCACTAGCATATTCAGCTACCAAATTCAGTTTAGCATTCACAGTTATTATTATTATCACAGGTAATGCTTTATATCTAGTTCATAATTATGTTAAAACGTTACAGTTTGAAAGTTTTAGAAATGTAGTTTGAGTATTTAATAAATGTTTATCCTGTTCTATCAATAAAGTAAAACTAAATAAAAATGAATAAAGATTAAATAAATTAACATTTTTGTTCATTACCAGATGTCTTTCTTTAAGGAAATGAGCTTTTTGATCATTTTTAAAGCAAACAAACATTTCCTCTCCCTTCCATCCATTTTTCCCTGTTAGTCATCTCATTGTGACCTTAACATCCATTCATGTCTCTACTCTTTTCCTTGGGGGTCTCTCTTGTTTCATTGATGACACCGATATTCCCCGAGCTCCCAAATCCAAGAGGGGAAGTGAAGCCTTTCCTTGGCTCTTTGTCATTTCATCATCCGGCGTCTCTGCCGAATGTTCCCGCGTCGACGCCGATGTTCTCATTGATGACAGCTGCTGTTGCTCAAAGACGGTTAATTCTCTGCAGCTTGGTAGGAATCTGTGCAGAAGTGTTGCATCATGGTACATTTGTCATCAGCTTTCTTAACCAATAAAAACACAAGCAGAGGTCACATCCTTTCATCAGAGCAACCGTCTTTTACTGAAATGAACAAAACAGGCTGTAGACGTATTCATTTATTTTTATTTCTAAAGCTGCTTTTCTGTTTCATTCATTTCAACTAAACTTCATGTATTTTTTTTTCCATTTAGGAAACCACTTTTATTTTTTGCCTGTCTAGATTTGAAATTCTTCTGAGAATTTCTGCTGATATCCTATCTTGGTTGCCATGGGAACATGGTTGGGACGTGCTCACACGGTGATAAGAGCCCAGCTGGATCTGTTGAGCCCAAATGAGACGCCTGTCGGTGGACGTTCAAATTCGCGTCCGTACCATCGGTCTCTGAAATGCACCTTTACACCCTCGTTCTCACATGAAGTGAACTTTTTTTTTATTGTTAGTCTTTTTTTTTTTTTTTTTTTTGCCTGTAAAGGAAATAATTTGGGGTTAAACGCCTCATAAACTCTCTGTTTTTGCTGTGTGGATGCAGCTGCACACACTGTAGTCGTGCCAGTCGGGTTAATCCTAATCTAAAGTCTGATAATGACCGCCGACTCATCAGAGGTGCGGTACAAGTGAACAGAACTACACTGTGCTCCTGTTTATGGAATATCTGTTGGGCTTTTAAAAAGCAGGGCAGCGGTACTCTATGGGTTTGGTAGGTTCAGGTGCTAGAAGTTGGGATCTGAAAATCATTGTTAAATTGATTTTCTTTTAGTACTCTTTGTGAGATTTTTTTTTTTTTGGAACAAACACATTTATTTGTTATTAGTGAAGACCGTTCCTCCATCGAAACAATTTCTAAGGGTAATTTTGAATTCCTACAAGTCTTAAAATCTGTGTGATTTATTTTAAAAGTGTGCAGTAATCGTGAAAACAAAGTCCAAATCATCATCCTTCTACCACTGTGCTTTTTAAAAGGTTTGTAAAGCTGTCTATCATGGATGCCACAATTCTAAGTTTAAATCCAAACTGCGTGTTAGACCGCTTTGTCCTGGTCGAGGATAATCATTGTTACTTACGTATCAGTAAATTATTGACAGGATTTTTCTAGAGCTGGGCATCCCCACTAATTTCCAGAATTGATTAGATTCAATTAACCAAAGCCTGGATTGATTCAATTCAGGTTTTTAAAAATTATCTTTCTGATCCTCTCAATTTAATTTATTTTAATACATGGTTTACACATTCAAATACATTATTAATCTATATACAGTATCTCACAAAAGTGAGTACACCACTCACTTTTGTTGCCAGGGGTTTAGCTATTGATGCATTTTACAGAGTAAATAACTTTACACTGAAATACAAGATGGACACAGAATACTTCTCATTTTGTCAAACATTCATTTCAGCAGTGTAGTCCCATGAAAGGATATAAATACATACCTACAGAAATGTAAGGGGTGTACTCACTTTTGGAGATACTACATATGTTTTGAACATTTTCATATTAATCTGATCAGTTCACATGCTGTAAAATGTATAAGCGTTTCAGTTTGACCACTACGTGGCAATCATTACAGCATTACACCTTATTCCAAGAGAAGAAGAAATAATGAGCAAAACATGTCAAAATTTTAAAATGGTTACTTTTAAAAATATTTCCACAAAAGAGTTTGGAAAATTCACGTCTGTGAGTTTATATAGATGTTCATTTAGTCAGCAAAGAACGTTTAGGTCGACCAAGCGTTAGCATTAACCGTCCTATGGGAAATTCCATTAAACATTAGCATCAAGCTAGCAGACTTTAGCTGTTTATGTTAGATCAATCTCTATTTTAATGGATTGTTGTTGAGATGATTAAAAAACTTGTTTTTTCGATGGAGTTTAAAATTTCTACAAAGAAGCTCATAAACCTCTAAGGAGAGTTTCCACCTTAAAACTGTGGTTCCCAATCTATTGCTAAGTAGACAAGTGATGGTTGAAACCATAATGTTGTTCCTGATGGAGTATGTAACTGAAGCTCTCTCTGTGGATGGGTTAACAGTGGAGGACACATTTCACACACTAACAGAATAACTTATAGTTTGAAACATGGCTGCAAATATTAAAGGATTTCCAGTAAAATATTCATCCCATTAACACAGAAACTCTTGTTTCAAGTTTAAGTTTTAAGAAAAATATTAACACGTGGTCTCAAAAATCTTTGTTTTTTTTTCTTAAACTTACCATTTATGTACAGTGTTTAGAATCCAGAAATATGTCTGAAACCTTTTTATTGCAGTTTTACCAGATTTCAGTGGATAGTTGTGTGCTTCAGGCGCAGGATCCCTGTGGTGCGTTCACTGACCTTCTGCAGCAGAACACTCTTTGTTTACTGAATGTTTGGATTTATGTGCAGCTTGAGGGGAATCTTATATAAAAATAAAACAGGTTTATCTTTGTAAGACCTGTGAGAAGGGACAGATTAATTGTTTATTTTGTGAATTACTCTGTACTGTCGGTTTAACATGTAATCTATTCACCATAATCAAGCGTGTGGAAATTTAAAGGGGGATGTGGTTCAGATTACTTTCTGATGTTATTCAGTCAATATTTATGATGGTTTTTATTTAATTTCATTCTTTTTCCCACATTTATTTTAATAATAAGAAGAGAGGAATTTTAGGAGGAATTCTTTTTCAACAAAAAAAGACTGTTAGCTTCAATTGTTTTTCCTAAATACTATGAAAAAATATAATTTCCTAAAGTTTCCTGAGGATTTTTAGTCTAGTTTTGGTTAAAATCCCACGCCAACTACATATTTTTCTATCATAAAAGTGTTTTAAGTGACCCTTTAATTATGATTGTGCAGTCTTTAGCCAAATTCTTTCCCTAACCCCTAACTACTAAAAATTACTAAACTACTAAAATAGTGCAAAACTATATAGTGCCCTGGATTTTAAAGGCAATTCGGACACGATACTTATGATTTTCTTCCATTTTTCTAAATGCCGATATGACGCCACTGATTTCACAAAGCCAATATGAACAATATTAGCATTGTAAAATAGCCAATATCAAATCAATATGAAACATTTCACAATGTTTATTTATGACTCCATTGTGTTCTGATGGTGAAAATGTGAATGGTTTATTAAAACAATACATTTAAACCCGTTTTTTTTGTTCAAAATTGTTCAACCGCAATGCTTTCTGGTCTATATTTGCTAATCTAGTGAGCATCGATGCACGTTAGTTTTTTGCAAAGACTTCTGGGAAATCTCTAGTGTGCTTAATTTTGGAATTAGTTATTTTGGACAGCACTAGAAAATGACAAACACACTATATAGTACGTAGGAGGAGGAATTCTGACTTTTTTGTTTATACTCTCTCCCACTACCTCGTAGCACCTCACACACGCAAGCTAACATTAGCGTAGCCATAAAAAAATGGCGGACAGTATCAGAGCTATCCAGTGATACAGTTTTGAGTCAGATGGCAGCTCGGTTAAGAAAAATGAAGACGTTAATGGATCTATTTGTCTATAAATGGATGAATCAGAATTGTAGCAGAGAAGGGAGACTTTGACTCACCCATGGCAGTTGCTGCATCACAAACCCGAGCTTTTTCAAACCATCGGTTTTCATCCAACACAAAAGAGTAGTTCGTAAACGAAATTAATCAGAAATTATTTTGTATTAGGGCCAGAAAAATTCTATTAAAAAAAATGTAACTAATTAAGCACAAACCTGGAAAAAAAAAAATTTTTTTAAGCGACACTATTTGCCGACCACTTCTTATCTGCAAATAATCAACGTATGAAACCACACACAAAAATGTATATTTAGAAAATGCTACAAGAACATGTTAAAAGCCCAATTTTTTGCAGTGGATCTTTAGGAATCCAAACTGGAACAAAAACATGAAAATATTTTCCCCAAGTCTTCTGCCTATTTCCTAAAATGTAAGATATATTTTGTTGACCACCATCACGCTTTCCTCATTGTAACGGCTGTGAAGAATATTTTTGTGTGCAGACACAATGACACAGAAACACATTTGTGCTCTAAGGCATGAATCTGTCCCAGTAATTCAAAAGTATGTGGCGTCATGCTGAGATTTTCTGTCACCAGTTTTAGAAACGCGTCGAAGCTGCAATCCATGACAGTCAATGCCGTCTATTACAATCCAACCCATCATGTATGAAGGTTTGGATGTAGATCTTAAGGAGTATAATTCAGTTTTTAGAGACTTTTTGACTCCAAACCAGCCACAAAGATAACTGTTTTGAGCTCCAGTGTTTTATGTTCTTTGATTTACTGTAACTTTTTAACAGTTAGCGCGATAATTCCAGTAGATTTTGAAGGAGAAAAGCGGCTCGCCTGTTGCCCAAAGTGATAGCTGAAAACGTTGATGCTAATATCCTGCTAAAATTTTACAAAAATGCAAAATTCGCCTTAAAAAACTATAAAAAAAAAAAAACAAACAAACAAAAAACTTTGGCTAGCCAAAACAGCTAGCATGTAGCTGAAAAACCACTAAACTTCCAAATAGCCTAAAAAACTGAAAAAAAGCCTAAAGTAGCCAAAACAGCTGGCTTGTAAATATTAGCTTAACTCCAAAACAGCCTAAAAAAACGATAAGAAAAAGCCTAAATTGACCAAAATAGCTATCATGTTGCTGAAATATTATCTAAACACCAAAATAGACTTAAAATCTTAGTAAATTCCAAAATAGGCCTAAAAGCTTTTTTAACATAAATAGAATAAATCAACTTAAACATTAAATAATCTTCAATATTTTGCTCTCAATAAAAATAAATGATTATGCTAACTGTTGAAAAGTTACAGTATGTTAACAATTTTGTGTTCAAGCGTCACCGGTAACGCCTCAGTTGTTAAAGGGTTAAAAGAAAGAGCGCCTAAGGTAGAGACACAGACTTCTTGCTTTCTAAAGGAAAAGGGAAAAGGCGCTCCTCCTGCCTCTGACATTGAAGCTGTTGTTTGTTTTCGTTGGCAGCAGAACTAAAAAGATTGTTGGCTGCAGAGGGAGGGGGGAAGGATGGACAAAAGCACAAAAGAGGTCGCACTTTCCAGGCACTGAGATGACAAATGAAATCGATTGCTTATGCTTCGTTGAGATGACTTAATCTGATAAATTTGAAGATGCCGTCTTGTGAAAGTAGGCTTAAAAAAAAGCCTAAAACGATGCGTTTAATGGCGATTAGCTTCCTCCTCTGGCCCTGTGCCACAGCGGAGACAACAAACGCTCTCAAACCCTCACAGCTTCACTCCAGACACTCATCCTCGTCTCATTGTGTCAGTCTGTTTGTCTCTTGACGTGACAGTGTTTGCATTAGGGCAATTGACTCCTTGGTTATCACCAGCTCGTGGCTAAGGGTTGACAGAGCATGAACGTGTTCACGAAAAACCCTCTCTGGCACTTCCTGGTCATTAGAGATCACAGCTGACTGACTTTGTTTGCTCTTCTCTTTTTTTACTTTGTGTTTGGATGGTTGCTCAGCTATTGCAGTAAAACATACGTTGATTTTCAAGTACCACTCATGATGTCTTAAAGCACATTTGACAACATTTATTTTGATTGAGAGCAGAATATTGAAATTTATTTCAATGCTTAAGTTGATTTATTCTGCATTAATATTTATATTTATGTTAAAAAGCTTCAATTTTTAAGTTATAACAATTGTCATTCTTCAAAGCTTTTTGGACTATTTTGGCATTTACTAAGATTTTAAGTCTATTTTGGTGTTTAGATATTATTTCAGCAACATGATAGCTATTTTGGTTAATTTAGGCTTTTTTAGTCTGTTTTGGGGCTAAGCAAATATTTACAAGCCAGCTGTTTAGGCTACTTCTTCAGTTTTTTAGGCAATTTTGAAGTTTAGTTGTTTTTTTCAGCTACATGCTAGCTGTTTTGGCTAACCAAAGTTTTTTGTTTGGTTTTTTATAGTTTTTTAAGGCAAATTTTGCATTTTTGTAACATTTTAGCTGGCTATCAGCTTTTCAGCTCCTAACTTCAGCATGTTTCAGCTATCACTTTCAGCATGCTTAAGCGATCAATTTGAGCATCTTCAGCTATCAGCACTAGCATCTTCAGCCGCCAAATTTAGCTTACAGTATTCTCACTAGCACTAACGCAGGAAATGCTATATATCTAGTTCATAATTATCTTAAAAAGTTATTGTTTTAAAGTGTTATAAATGTAGAAAAACTTTATTTAGGTTTTGGTTACCCTTTAAAGAGGAAGTTTTTAACATGCTCTCGAGGCATTTTTCTTATGCTCGAGGACATAAATAAAGTAAATTAAGCTAAAATTAGCAATTTTAAGTATCTTTTTTATTCAAATCTTCAAATTACGTTTTGTTGTTTCAGTTTAGGGCTACCACGATTAGGCGACGACTAATTGACTATTAAAATAGTCGTTACTTTATATTTTATGGAGTCAGAGTGTAGCAAAAGTTGAACAAAATTGTGAGAGTTCAGCACCAAAATTTCTCACCATTTTTGTTGCACTGCTAGTGCTAGGTTGGGATTGTGAGGGACTATAAGATAGCAGGTGTAAACAAAGGGATGATGGGAAATAAGTGCAGGCTTACTATGTGCCAACGGTCCCGTCCACAATACATGTTTTTTGATTTTGGCTAAAAATAGCATAATTGTCGTCAAAAGAGCACTGGAATCAAGGTTCTCTTCCTGATTTTCACTCCTCCAAACAGTTTTTGGAGTTTTTTTACAATATGAAATTATTATTGGGAACTTGCCATTACCTATTTTTTTTTTTTTTTTTTTTGTGAGATCTAGTTTATTAACCAGAACAAAATAAACTATTTCTTAAGCAATAATGCCATTGTTTTCATTCATTTCTGCCTTTTTCAGCTCCATGCCTTCAGGCTTCAGGCTTCACCCGTCTTTGTCACACAGTGAATGTATTTGTGAAGAGCCCCCCCTCTCCATCAGCTGAAAACTGCTCTGCTGGGTGTCTGCAGATCAAATGTCATCACGTGTTTGTGTCTTTGGCCTAGTTAGCTTTGGAGTGTTTGATCATTCTTGGAACAGGTTAATTCCCTCAGAGCTTTTAGATAATGAGCTTTTTTTATATCTGACGTGACAAAACTGAGCGTTGATTAAAACTTTCATTTTCTCCAGCATTAAATCTCATGCAGACTTCATGTTTAATGTCCAGCGTAGCCTGACCTCATTTGCTCACTGGGGAATTTGCATTTTAGTCAGCGCATGAAGCTGATAAGAGACTCCTCCTCCTTTTGCTGCATAAAGGGACTTTTTTTCCGTCTCCATCCCTCCCTCATTCATACATTTCATCTGGCGGCTATAAGATATTTTTGGATTTGGCCGAGGTTCCTTATGTCTGTAGCCTGAATCCTGAAGATGCATGTGTGCATTTGTGAGATGCTTACTCTTCCAATCAATGCGATTGATCACAGCTTTTGTTGGTGCAGCTGGCTTAAATGCTCGTCCAGCTGAGCCTCTGTGTGTGTCTGTTAATGGATTGATTATTGAAAGCTGCCATCGCTTCTCCCCGTGGGACCGGATTTCATTGTCATTTGTGGTTGTAAGTGTAGGATCTGTCTGGACACACACGTTAAAGCCTCTCATATTTAAGGGTACGCTTTAAGAAGGAGAAAGCTGAATGGAACTGCTCCACCTTAAAACCTGCACTGATTTCAGAAACTTTATTACGGTTTTCTGACTGAAATCTCTTAGAAAAGACACTAAGTGAATTCATCTTTCCAATGCTTTAAAAATATCATTAAAATGAGCAATTTCGGATCATTCTGCTTGTTTTTTAAAACATTTAACTATTTAAAAGTGAAGGAGAATGTGCTTTTATGATGTAAATCAGGGGTCCCCAAACTTTTTCTTGTGAATTTAACAAGTTTAAAAAATGTTAGAATCACAGCCAGAAAGCCACAAATAGCCAAATTTTTAAATACTTCATTTCTGTAAATTTCATAGAAAAAAATAAAGCTAAAACATTTGAAAAGCTAGATTTATAGCATCACCCGTGATAATGCTGGTGAGAATGATGTAAACTGAATTTGGCCGCTGTAGATGCTAGAACTGACAGCTGAAGATGCAAATTGATCACTTAAAATGCTAAAGCTAATAGCTGAACAAGCTTAAGCTGATAGCTAGCTAAAAATAGTAGCGAAATGCCAAATTAGCCTTAAAAAATTGAAATTAGCCAAAACAGCTGGCAAGTTGCTGAAATATTATCCAAACTACAAAATAGTCTTAAAAAACTGAGAAAACGCCAAAATTAGCCACACAGCTATAGCTAAAATATTAGCTAAATACCAAATTAGCAAAAAAAAAGAGAAAAAAAGGTAAAATGTCTAATTTAGCCATTACAGCCAGCTCGTAGCTAAAATATTAAAAAACAGCCGAAAAAAACTGAAAAAAAATCATAAATTAGCCAAAACAGCTAGCATGTTGCTAAAATGTTCGCTAAATTCCAAATTAGCTTAAAAAACTGGGGAAAAAAATCTATAAATTACACAAAAAAGCTTGCCCCAAAATAGTCTAGAAATCCTCAGTAACTGCCAAAACAGTCGAACAATCTAGCATAAAAAGAGCTGAATATTTTAATAGCTGAATGAGCTAAATAGCTGAAAGAGCTGAATAACTATAGATGTCTGAAAACTCTATGGTAGAAAAATAATAATAAAGAAACAAAGAAAAAGTGAGTCACTATAAATAGTCTATCCTCTCCCATCATAGTTCAGACTGCAGAAGGGTAGAATAAAAAGTCACGTTCTATGTGGATCTGGATCAGTGTTTCTGATATCGTGTGGGGGGCCGGGCCAAATATGGAGGCTGGCCTGATCTGGCCCGGGGGCCATAGTTTGCCGACCCCTGATGTTAATGCATGTTTTTTTTGTAAATGGGACCTGTTTCTTAATTAGCTTTCCTTGTTAAATCGAATTTTAATATTTATCGTATTAAACCTTTTCAATTGAAAGTATATCGTGGATTATTTAAGATGCACATTTGTAATAAAAAAGATTCAAAAAAGCCTCTTTGTGTTTAATAAACTACACATTAGATCCATTTTTTTCCCATTTTTGTTAGACAAATGAGTGTTTGTATTGTCTAATGGGTCTAATTTCACCTGGATTTAAGATCTCAGGTGTTTTGTTTTCTCTTTATGAACAGGATGTAGCTTTTCTTTGGAAACTCTTTACAGGGGAACCATGGCGTCTTTGATATTTACACATCTGCTTGTTGTTTGCTTCTCTCTGTAATCACACCACCATATCCTAGCGTCTGATCTGGGTTATTTTATAGAGTGCTAAAGGCTGCGACGGCCTTCCTTTTCATTACTTCTTGAATGTAACTTCTACACCCTGAGTGTGGAACCGAGCAGATCTTATGCGAATGTGTCGTGTAAAAATTCAAAATATGCTTCTGGATTCCGTCCACTAAAATAATAGTCATAGTTAGTGGTGGAAACCAGAAAATACCACTCAACCAAAGTGGACAGTGACTCTTGTTCTTCAGATTTGTGTGGATGAGACTTCTGGCCAAAACTGTCAAAGACATACAAGCTACAGGAAACTAGTACAGCTTTAGTTATGGTGTTTCATCAGAAGTAATCACTTATCTTTAAGTCCCCCATGACTATTTTTTTAAATTAAAAAAAATGTTCTCAGTAGTGTTTTAATTACAATCATGAAGTTTTAACAAAAAGCTATTTTTCATCTGAAGCTTCCATCAGAAAAATCTCCTCTGTGGGGGCGTGGCTTTTGGAGCTGAGCGGAGCTGCTCTGTCCCGCCCCACCCCGTCTGATTATGATGGCTAATGCAAAAACGAAATGATTTCTTATTACATTTGTTGTCTTTCATAAGAAGAAATGCCACACAAACATGTTAAAAACTCAAAAAGACTAATTAACTTATTGAGTTTGGGGATATCTGGGGGCGCGAGTCAAGCCAGAGGCAGGGTCCACTGCCAAGGACAGCAGCACAGATGAGGCACCTGGAATCTAAAATCTCTCAAAAGAGGGACAACACATGAATCACAGTGCACCAAACAGATGCACAAACATCTTTACAAAATCGTCATTAGTGGAGAAAATGGAAGAATCTGAATTCCTTTTCTACTCCAAATTGTGTCTTCAAAATTACAAACACTTGATGATAATGTGCTTTAGAGAGCGCACACCGAATAGATTTGAGATTGGAAAAAAAAACCTGACTGATCAACTATTAAATTGGTTGCAACCCTACAAATTATAGTAGATTATTTCTACAGACGGATTTATATACCGATGATGAGGAACTTTTAAGGTAAACGGATGAATTAAAGGACAGCTGCTGCTGATGAGTGCGTTGTCCTTGCTGCAGTGGCTGTGTGTGGTTGCACTCAGACAACGTGCTGCTTTGCTGGGATATCCACTTCACATTAATAATTGGCTTAAATTGTGCTTTTAGGTACATTAACCTCCTTGCCAAGGTCACTTGCGGCTATAAAAGGAGCTCATCTGAATTCAAGCTGCTCTCAGAGTCACTCCCTTTGTAAAAAAAACAACATAAAATAAAAGGGTGAGCGTGCTGAGTCGTGCTATTCAAATGTGTTTAATTCCTTCCTGGAAGACGGTACACAGCGATGCCTGAAGACCTGAAAGAGAGCGGGAAAACCGCCGCTATGTGTGTTTGTGTTGCATCGCGAAGACGTGCAGCGAAGGGTTTAAGTGTGTGTGTTAGTGGTGGGTGTGGTTCCTAATGCACGCTTGAGAGAAACCATATGTGAGCGGCAGATAGAACAGAGGGTTGTTTTCTGCAGTTTGTTTGCAGAGTCTTTACGCTGCGTCTCCTCTCCTGCCGCAGAAGTGCGGTTGTGGGATTTTTTCTGGCTTTCTACCGTGATTATCAGTGTGTCTTTGTTTGCAGCATCCTATAGGGAATTACTGGTGTGGTCGCACTGTGTGGGGGGAGTTGATTTGCATCCCCTAAGGACTGATCTGGGGGGGGTTAGCATGTGGAGAGGTGGATTCGATAAATGCTGCCTCATGGCTTTTTTCCCGCAGCTTAAAGTGATTAGCTACTATGTCCACACCGTTCCTCTGAAAGACCTTCCACTTTGACTTTTTTTTTCCTACTCACCATATGAAGCCAACGTCTTCCTGTGAACATTTTCTCTGAATTAATCAGATCATCTTTAACATCTGAATTCATCATCTCCACTGCCCACAAGGCTTCTTTCTTTACCAATGTGCTTCTAAAGATAGTAAAATTAGAAACACTGAAGCGGTGCCGTGAGTTCAGAAACACTCCAGAGGCGACAATTCTTGTTTTTATCAAGGATTCCTCTCTAACCGCGACGTCCGGTGAAGTAATTAACTTCAGTGAACTTAGGAAGTCTCAGCAGAACCTGCAGTCCTGCTCAGATGGGTTACTGTGTTAACGCTTCAGTTTGTATAAAATTTAAATTTAAGGTTCTGATTGCGGCTTCTTCTATTGTGGATCTTTGGCATTTTAAGAAAAATGTAAATATTTTGAACAAAAAGGTTTTTAAATCCTGGTTCATTTGTTTTAGTGTTTATTAAGTTTTGGCATTTATGTTAGATATTAAACGTGTCAAATAACTGAGCAAAATGACGGCAAAAGCTTACATTTTCTACAATTAGAATAGATTTCAAGCACTTATTCTTATATTCTGCAGCACAACAGTGTTTAGTTGCTGTTAAGAGACGGCATTCTTTCTTTAAAAAAATTGAAATTCACATTTCTATAGAGAAAAGTGACCACCAAGTCACAATGATAGAAAATGTCATCTTTGACTTTTTTTCATTCTTATTTTAAGTAAATTTGCTTAATTTTTAATTTTGAAAGTAACTTTTATGCTGCCAACAGTAAAATGAGCTAAATTTGTTATATAAAAATATAACATTTTCATAAATCCACAATGAAAATGTTTAAAGCAACACTTTAAGAATGAATGCCATCACGGTCACAAAAACATAACTAAGCAATAATTTTGTAAGCAAAGTGGTTCTCACTGGATTTTGGTCTTAAACTGGAATAAATACTTCTTTTAGCATTAAGGGTTGCAGACCTGCTGGCATAGGGAAAAATGTCTGCATCTTTGAGCAAAAAATAGCAAAAACTCACTAAAATTTACAAACACCTAGTACCCCAAAATTAAATTTTGGGCAGAGTGAATGACCCCCTCCCCCCAGGCAACTACATCATGGCGAGCAAAACCATTAAAACAAATATTGAGATGGATGAAGCTCAAATCTCTTAAAAGTTTTTTTTCTAAATACAGTAACGACACAAAAACCCACATATCGTGGATATCCATAGGAAGTTTCAAAATTTTTGTGGGATTTACGCACGATCTACAGCGTGGCGGCCATTTTGTGGCAATATTTGACATTTGCCAAATTTCCGCATTTTCCCGCAATACGGGAAAAGTTTCACACACATACTGCTAGCTTAAGTCTGCAACCACCACAATAATTTTATTGACTTTTGGCTTTGAGAAGAGGCCGCCATCTTGTTTCAACAAAACCCCACCTCTAGTAGTAGCTACAAACAAAAAACGCATCCTACAGATTTTTATTGTTGATTAGCTAACCTCTCAGGCATCATTAAGAAGCAATTGGAGGAAAAAATGTTGCAACTAGAAGTCATTTATTTTAAATGGCGTGGGCATGGCAAGCGAGCAAAAGTGGCTTCATCCTACTACTGACACATTTTTTTCATGGATTGGCGATATCCACTTTTGAAATTACTATGGGATGGCCACACAATCAATTATCAAAACTGCTTTTTCATTTTCTTCTTCAACACTTCTCATTCTGTAACTTAATTAAAATGATAAAGAAAATGGCATTGGACATTTCATTTTCAAAAAGTTCTTTGGTAAATTTGTACCAAAGTTCAATCAGAATTATCAAATTTAAAAATTAAAATGGATTAACAGAAATGCTTTTTCGTTTTCAAAATGTACCTGCAATATTTGGCGGCCATTTTGCGAAAAAGTTTGAGATTTGGTGATTTTATTTCTTTTTCCCGCAATTTGGTTTAAGGAAACTTTTCTTTGAACAATCTTCACAAAGTTGCATACACATACAGCTAGCTTAAATCTACAACCACCACAACAGTTTTGTTGCCCTTTGACCTCGAGTACCAGCTACAAACGAAAACTCATCCTAAGAATTTTTATCATTCATTTCCTAACTTCTCAGGCATCATTAGGAAGCAATTGGGGGAAAGTGTTGCTATTAGAATTAGTTGATTTGGAATGGCGTGCATTTGGCGAGCTAGCAAAAATGGCGTTATGCTATCCCTCGCACATTTTCATAAAGGATAACCGTAAAATGAATACATGAAACCCTGGCAAGAGCTGAATGAAATTGTATAACGTAGAATATGAACATTTTAGGAATGTGGGCGTGGTTAGCAAACAACCATCGTTGCTAAGGAAATCCAAAAATTTACTTTTGCAGATTCTTATGAAACTCATGTCAATCTGTTCAGTATTCCCAGGTGACCAAAACATGAAATGGTTGCTATGGAGATAAAACAGGTAAAATAGCAGCCATCTCGAAATAAGTGATTTTTTTCTGCAATTGAGGTAACTACAAAGGCAGTGATGATGCATTTGTTTAAGGTCAGAACTTTAGGTCTAGTTAAAAAAAAATGTGAATGTTTTTCAGGAGAGATTGGAACCAGGTCTTTTAAGCATAGTTGAGTGGTGGAAGCACTGGTGCGTCACAGTAAGAAGGTTGCTGGTTTGAAACTTGGTTGGAACCAATTCAGGATTTGTTTTGGTTTCCAGCTAATCAGCATTTTTCTGGATCTGAAAGCATGATGTGTGGCGACTATAAAGTAAAAACTTACTTTGATTTAAAGCTTTTAACAAATGTAAAATATAAGATGCTGTATATTTTTATTTTAAAAGGGATCATTTTATTCTTTAAAACTCTTAAAACTAATTGGATTTGGTTGTATATTTGAAGATTTGAACATGCACTGATCTCAGAAACTTTAATTAAGACTTTTATTAGATAAACAGATACTTCTTGCCAAATGTTTTCAGTCAAATTATTTTAAAGTTAAAGCTTATGTGCTAAAATGTTGTCATGTCCTGGTTCTCTGTCTTCATTCTTTCTCTTTTGTCACCTTTTGCTCAGGATTCGTCCTCAAATGGCCAATGAGAAGATAGAGGGCTGTCATGTGTGCACTCTGGTCACACCTGGGGAGCCGCAGGTCCTCCTGGGGAAGGACAAGGCCTTCACCTACGACTTTGTGTTCGATCTGGACTCGGAGCAGCACTTCATCTACCAGACCTGCGTGTACAAGCTGATCGAGGGCTGCTTTGAGGGCTACAATGCCACTGTGTTTGCCTACGGTCAGGTACGAATGTCAATTCTGTCTTATAAAATATGACAAAAAAAGGAGACAACTCTAAGAATTTAAAAATGAAACTGTGTGTTTTTAGACCGGTTCTGGTAAGACCTACACCATGGGAACGGGTTTCGACGTGAACCTGAGCCTGCAGGAGCAGGGCATCATCCCCCGGGCCGTTCACCAGCTCTTTGAAGGGATCCAGAGCAGGAGGCTGCGAGCGCAGCAGGCCGGCGTCCAGGCGCCCGAGTTTAAAGTCAGCGCCCAGTTTCTGGAGGTGGGAGGAAACGCCGCGGTGTCTAGTTTTACGTGACGTCCCGTTAATGTTTTTGACTCGACAGAGTTCCCGTCTGTGTGCTGAATGTCTGTCCACATTAACTCAAACCAGATGGGACTAAACAGGAGAGGCGAAGGGATGAGCCTCGTCCCCCCGGAAGCGGGAAGTGGCAGCCTGAAGACAGATGGGCCGGGTCGGGGGGGCGGGGTCTGGGTGGGCTTTGTTGGGCCTGATTAATGTTTGCCATTACCTCTGACATTATTCCTCATCACTCTGAGGCCAGAGATGGAGAGGGTAAAGGGAGGATGCATGCCCGTTGATAAATGTTCTTTCCTCTGGAAAACGCTGCATGTGTAATAAAATCAGTTCAGTTATCATGTAAAGGTTTTCTAGAAAACCAACATTTACTGTGTTTTTTTTATTTTTTTTTTATTTGCTTGTTTGTTTCTCATTGTTGTGTTTTAAGTTTGAGGTCAAAAGGTTTTCTTTATAGATGCTTAACAGATGTTTGTGTTGGCAGGAAACGCTGACCTCTGTGACCTTACCGGTCATTTCTCTAACCGCCGTGACCACATTTAAAGTCCCCATCTGATGAAAATCATGTTTTTTTGGCATTTTTCTAATGAAAGAGAACAAATGTAGTAAGAAATCATTTCGTTTTTTAGCATTTCCGAGTATTTCTCCTTTTAAATTTCTGTCAATCAAACTGTCACTGACAGACTGTTTGAATTAATGAATCTTCTTTACAGGGGCGGGGCTCCTCAGATCAACTCCATAAGCCACACCCCCTCAGAGAAGAGGCTTCAGATCAACATAAAAAAAATGGCTTTTTAAAAATTTTCGGTAGTGGAATTTTGTTTAAAAACTTCATTATAATTAAAAAAACTTGTTATAGGAGAACTTTAAGTTAAAAAAAGTAACTCAGTATAAAAGTGTCGAGGAGTTTTTATTTATTTTCTACCAACTAAAGGTTTCCCAGCTGTGTTACAGTCTGGTTACGTCATCTGCATAATGAATGTTCCTGGATGTTTTTTTTTTTGTTGTAGTTGTACAACGAGGAGATCCTGGATCTGTTCGATGGAGCCAGAGATCCAGAGAGTCGCAACAGGAAGTCCAACATTCGGATCCACGAGGACGCCAGCGGCAGCATCTACACCTCAGGAGTCACTTCCAGACTGGTTCACTCGGAGGAGGAGGTGGGCTGCTGTGCACGTGTGTGGTCTGAGTTAACAGCCAACCCGGAGCTCTCTTTTGTTTCTCTTTTATTGTTCCCTCTCTTATTATAGTAGAATATAATAGCAGTGTAATGTGGCCAAAACAGGAAAATGAATTCTCCACCTCATCAACGCTGATCAAAAGCGTCTTTTCTGAGACGGTTTCTGAACACAGATGGTTTCGGCCATCAAGACAGGAAGAGCGCTGACAGGGTGAAACCAAAGCACAAGTCCCCAGTAAAAGTAATGAACTCGCAGACGTAACAGCTGCCAAGAGCTGCCGTCTGGTGAGAAGACGGGAGGAACAGAAAAGGTCAGGAAAGCTGTTTGACATCAGGTGTGTGAGCCGAAGCGCCGGTGAGGTGTTTGGATTTTACAGCCGTGTATGAGCGAAGAGGCAAAGATTCACATCGACGGCGAGCAAAACAAAGGTCAGAAGAAACAAAAACCAATAAATGAGAAAAGTTCTTCAAATTTCCTTCCACCCAATCCTTTTCAAACACGTTGTTTGCTTTACTTGTATATTTGTATTTTTTAATTCTTGTGTTGATTTTCATTTTGTGTTTGAAACAAAAAAACAAATAAAATAAAAAATGAAAACGTATTAAAAAAAGAAATGATTTGACAATAACAGAGAAAGACAGGAAAGACGCATTTGCAGAGCACAGAGAAAATCTTCTGAAACTCGTCCTGAGCAAGACGTCAGAAGTCCATCGGTTTAGTCTTGAAAGGTCAACCATGATTAGGAAAGGAAAGTGTGGAGTTATTATCATCTTTTGTGGTTCTCCATTTTGAATAAAAAGCCCCTCATTCCTGCGCGTCTGCAGCTGCTGCAGTGCCTGAAGTTTGGCGCTCTGTCCCGCACCACCGCCAGCACGCAGATGAATGCCCAGAGCTCCCGCTCCCACGCCATCTTCACCATCCACCTCTGTCAAATGAGAGTCTGTCAGCAGCTGCAAATGGTGAGCTCATCTTCAGCTGGAATGATGAAGACATTCGGTTTTCTCTTGACAAGTTTAATCCCAAATGTGTTTTTCATTCATTCAAATGTTTGGGTAACGAAGAGGAACATCATGATCACACACTCAGGATGTGACAATTCACATTGATTGATTCGATTCATAGTTTTAAAGTTTTTTCTCAACACAATGAATTAAAGGTATTTTAAGGCCAAGTATGTTGTCTTTTTGCTCTTTACATCCAACTCTCTGTTTTCCTACTAACAGAAAGGATTCAGTACAAATAAACAATCATACATAATAGTGAGATGATCACAAATCCTTTCATACTCGATTCATGTTGTGCTCCATGTGACGGACCGCTCCACTCCCGCGCCCGCTCAGCAGCGCAGCACAATGACCAATCAGGGACCTGGATTTGGGAGTGGCGTGTGGGTCAGTATTATTATACCCAGACAGACATTAAAGGAACAGGGTCGTGAAAATGAGCAAGCCTGGAGCAAGATTTGGGGGATTTGTCCCGCTTTGACTTTTTGCTCAGAGGTTCTCTCTATTGCAGGTGGTGGAGGGGCGCTAATGAACAGTAAAAACACAATAGAAGAAGATTGTCCTCTCTGCTGATACCTGTGTGAGCGCAGGTTCTTGAACGCACCACCCGCGGCGGGTGTGTCAGCACCTTGAACCGGGTTCAGCTCGCTCTCAGTGCGCGTCCGATTTGTGCGTAGAGCTCAAGACCCGACTTAAAAACTTGCATAGCAAAATTCCAGAGGCCAGGAATTCTGGTGTTTGCATTGAGTTCTGATTAAAAGTTTCTGACTAAAAGTTTTTCGCTCAATTGCGCGGTTGGTTGCATCGAGAATGCAACGATTCTTCATGAATGGGTGAAAAATGATTCAAACTCGTCAACATGTTCATCGATGCAGAAATGTTAATAAACGTTTTTTCACAGCCTGTGATTTTGAAATGTAGAAATGCTTAGAGGATGACATTTCTCCATGCAGGCTTGCTGTGAGTGTGTGCACGTTGTGGGCGGGCTTCATGCTCTTCATCTGCGCTTCCTTCCTAGGAAATTCCTTTACTATTTAAAAGTTCCAGTCCCTCCAGGATTTCGTGATGATGATCTCAACTATTAACGCAAATTCAATCAAAGCTGAGATTTATTTGTATTGAATCATTTTTGCTAGTAGGAGAACAGACAGTTTGAGAGAAAGATAACATACTTGACCTTAAAATACCCTTAATTCATTGTATTGAGAAAAAAAAAATCTAAATTGTGACTTTAAAACTGTGACTGAATCCTCCCTCATCTCCAGCGTTCCACTCAACCGTAATGCTTTTGCTCTAGCAGAATGGGGGAGGAGAGACGGCGGAGCTGGACGGGGTAAACAGCCTGGACTCCAACCCCATCGCCCAGCCGGAGTACGAGACCCTGATGGCCAAGTTTCACTTTGTGGATCTGGCTGGTTCAGAGAGACTGAAGCGCACAGGGGCCACGGGGGAGAGGGCCCGGGAGGGAATCTCCATCAACTGTGGACTGGTGAGTCGTGGTTTTCGCACATGCTCAGTTCCTCCATGTCTAACATGCTGTTTTTTTGCTAGCTTGCGTTGGGAAACGTGATCAGTGCTTTGGGGGATCAGTCTAAGAAAGGGGGACACGTCCCGTACAGAGACTCCAAACTCACCCGACTGTTACAAGACTCCCTGGGAGGAAACAGGTATCAGACACACGCTTTCTCTCATCTGCTAGATTTATTCTTTTTAACATCGTTGGATATGATTGCGCTGGGAGAATGATTTGTCTAAGTCTTTTGCCTCTTTTGTAGCCACACAGTGATGATCGCCTGCGTCAGCCCGTCAGACCGGGACTTCATGGAGACACTAAACACGCTAAAGTACGCCAACCGCGCCCGGAACATCAAAAACAAGGTGGTGGTGAACCAAGACAAGACCAGCCAGCAGATCAGCGCGCTGAGAGCGGAGATAGCCCGACTGCAGATGGAGCTGATGGAGTACAAGGCGGTGAGCGATGAGCTACGTTCATGCGCGTTCAAGAACGGCTTCTTAGGCCGCGGTGTTCACAGCAGACAAACAGGGAGGAGGAGCTTCTCCTTCTTCTGCTTTCTGGAAGATGCTAGGTGCAAAATATGAAAGTGGAACAAATGTTTCTCCAGATATTTTCTTTATTCTGATATATCAAAGAATTGGTGTCACAGGGGTTGGTACTTCTTTGAATGAAATGGGACGTCATCTGTATGTCACTAACTAATCGGAGTCCCTGATTGGTCAAAGTTTGACCTGGTTTAGCTGTCAACGAATGTTCGTTTTGTACCAAGATTCTGAAAATTGTCTTCACGTGTGTAAATCTACATGTGTGTTTAGAAAGTGGAAGCCCGAAACTCACATTCACATAGACTCTTCACTGGAAGTGACCGCTTGAACGCACGTTACTGAGGCCGGTGTGAACGGAGCTTCAGATGTTGTTTCAGGAGATCAAGAAAAAAAAGAGGAATGTTGACCGGAAGAAAGGTTGAACAGGAGATTAAAAAGTTGGATTACAGGAATGTCAGTTAAAGTAATAAGAGAAGTTTCTTGATTTATTTGAGTTTCAAACATCCTGCTCTCCTGGGCTTCCTTTGTTCGGGGAGGTCCCGCCCTGATGAGAGTCTGACAGATTACAGTTCAAATTTGAATTTTGGGTTAGATAAAGTGCAATGCAAATGAAAAAGCATTACACCACCGGGCTTCTATTTTGCAATTTCTATTGAATTCTGACTCAAAAACACCTTTTAAAATACTTTAAAGTAAACAATGTATGGAAATGTCATTTTTTGAATAGTTTATAGTAAATTGCAAAACTCATTTCATTTGAATTGTGGTACAAAAACCCATGAGAATCAAAAGTACCGACACATTCTCCATCCCAACTCATCATACATGGACATATGTTTTGGGACCCCTCTGCATCACTTTTTGATGTTTTGGGTGACCCAAACTTGACATGCTGACTGTTCCCTTCTAATCAGGGGTAAATGCTAAATGACTTATGCTTGTATAGAGCTTTTCTACCTTCTTTGAAAAGCGCGTTCCAGTCACACACTGGTGGTGGCTCCACTGATGAACTCTGGCGCCAACCTTCCACCAGAGTCAATGTGGGGTTCAGTGTCTTACCCACTTCAACACATGGGCTGGCAAGGCGGGAATCGCAATCTTCCGATTAGGAATTGACCGGCCTACCACTGCACTACGACCGCCCCACGGTCATGAACCGAGGCCGGTCCGAGGGCCGCTTGGTACCGGGCCACAGAAAGGAAAAATAACGCATACGCAAATCAGGGGTCCCCAACCCACGGGACGCAGACCGGACCGGTACCCTAATCCTTACCCATTGTTGTCCAAAGTGGAGCCTGCTAGCCAAATTTGGCTCGTCAAAGCTTAACTTTCGGCTGGTCAAGTCATTATTTTGTGAAGTCTGTTTGAGCTTGCTCTTTTTTTTCAATTAAAAATGGGCAAAGACAAATGTTACTCATTTTTATGCTCACTAACATGTGTTACTTTAATGAGAGTAACAATCAGTCACAGAATCAAAATAAATATTTATTTTCTCCTTTTATTTCACGACATGCAAAAAAATATTGTCCCGCGGACCAGGATCCCATTTTTAAATTTGGCCCTTTAAGTGAAGAAGTTTGGGCACCCCAGCTCTAAGCCTAACCCGTTACTGCATCTGGTACTGCATCCCGAGGGTTGGGGACCCAACAGCCAACAAGTCAAAATTTGGGGACACCCAAGTGACGCAGAGGTGGCCCGAACCATTCGTCCATATATGGCGAGTTGGGAGAGTAGAAAACGTAATCCATGTTGATTTATTTAATATTTGATTTTTTTAAATTGTCATATTGGTGTGTGTGATTGTGGGCCTGCAACAGATTAGTGACCTGTCTAGGGTGTTTCCTGCCTCTGGCCAGAAGTGGCCGGGTTAGCCTCCAGCAGCCCCATGACCCCAAAATGGGCAAAATGGGTTTAGAGAATGAATGGAGACTGAATTGTAAATTACAATTTGTTTTATTTTTCTTACTCTAAATTGAAGAATACTTTTTCATATTGCAATTCTGAATTGTATTTTGATTCATGGGTGAAAAAAGCTCCCATTTTAGACACATTTCTAACAACAGCTGAAACCGTCGCATCCCGTCTGGTGTGAGAAGTGTTTCTCTCAACCAGATGTTCAAGCTCACACAGCTTGTATTTAGTTCCACTTTGAGGTCAACTCCCAGAAAAGATGATAAAATAAACAAGATTTTTGTTAAATATGTTCCATCATTTGTTATTTTTATTTAAGAAAGTAAGAGGAGGTTGAAAAATGAATGATTCAAATTGGAAATGAGAGAAAAAAAGATTCCATATCGCCCTGCCTTAAGAGGAAGGGAAAAAAGACTAATGGGATTAAAGAATGATGGTGATGTAGAGGCTGATCCATCTGCAGAAACTAAAATCACTACATTACAATTAAAGGCATTACGAGAGCATATCTATGCGTGCACTTAAGCTTCCTCCAACTATGAGGAAGATGAATAGAAGCAGGATCAACGTAGATGCTCTATTGGAGTCAAGTGGAAGTGAGGTTAACTAAGATGCTGCATTTTTCATTATTGTTGACCTCTGAGTAGCTAAAGGTCTGTGAGCTCTGCCCAAACTTTTTTGCTTAAAGGGCCAAAATCTAAATGGGATTCCGTCCGTGGGCCAAATGCTAACGGCATCCAAATGAAAGGCGTAGAGCTGGTCTGTTGATTTATCCGTTAGCCATAGTCGCTCCATCCCGGCTAGCTGAAAGCTAAAAAAGCTAAAAGCATCGGAAGCATCTTGGGATTTCTGACTCACTTGGGGGTTGTTTCACCCATAGCTGCAGGCAAAGAAAGTCCTAACAGCGCCACCCGGAGGTCGAAAGTATATAACAGCCATATGCTCTGGAACATCAAAGAGCAGAGGTGTCAAACTCAATCGCACAAGGGGCTAAAATCCAAGATACACCTTTGGTCGTGGGTCAAACAGGATAAACATTTATTGAACACTCTAAAACTACATTTTTTAAACATTAAAACTGTAACTTCACAGTTATGAACTAGATGTATAGCATTAAGCTACGATAATGCTAGTGTGAATGCTGTAAGCTGAATTTGGCCTCTGAAGATGCTAGTGCTGATAGCTGAAGATGCTGAAAAAAAAAAAAAAAGTTAGGTTAGCCAAAACAGCTAGCATGCAGCTGAAAAAAATAGCTAACATTCCAAATAGCCTAAATATTAGCCTAACTCCAAAACAACCTAAAAAATGTAAAAAAAAAAAATCCTAAATTGGCCAAAACATTGAAATTTTAGCTGAAAAAATAGCTAAACTCTAAAATAGCCAAAACATTTAAAAAAGCCTAAATTTGTTAAAACAGCTAGCATGTAAATATTAGCCTAACTCTAAAACAGCCTGAAAAACGTTCAACAAAAGCATGCATTAGACAAAACCGCTAGCATATAGATGAAATACTAGCTAAACTCCAAAATAGTCTAAAAATCTTAGTAAATGCCAAAATAGTCCAAAAAGCTAGCAGAATGCTAATTTTTTAAACTTTAAAACCGTAAATTTTTAACATCATTATGAATAATAAAAAGGCAGAAATATTATTTCAGAATAAATCAAAGTAAACCCTTAAATAAGTTATTAATAATACTAAAATAAAATGATCTATAATTACAGGCCTTGACTTTGACACGTGTCATAGAGAATTAATGGAAATCGTGTAAAGGGTTTTGACAAAATACTCCGTGGCTTCCACAGCCATGATTTGGTGGACCAAATTTGGGCACCCATGAGCTCGATAGTGCCTCTCTGAGTCTGGAAGAAGTGGATTTTCTGAATGTTAAGCATTCAGGATTCAACAATGGCTGCTTGAATAGCTTCAGTCAGAGCAGCTCATTGTCTCACAGAGTGCTGCTGTTCCTCAGGTGGGATTGAGGAGGATTTCGTTGGTTTCCTTGCAGGGGAAGCGCGTGGCGTGCGAGGATGGCTCTGAGGGCTACAGCGACCTGTACCAGGAGAACGCCATGCTGCAGAGGGACAACGACACGCTGCGCCTCCGAGTGAAGGCCATGCAGGAGACCATCGATCACCTCAACAGCCGGGTGACGCACCTCCTGGCCAATGAGGTCAGCTCTCTGCTCACCAAGTCAAGTAAGTGAGACGACTTCAACTTTCTGCCATTTTTCAGTTCAGTGAAGTCGTTTTTAAACTACTTTGACCTGTAGGTCAAGGGAACGAGGAGATCGGGACTCTGATACAGAACTACATCCGAGAAGTTGAAGAACTCCGGTACGAGCCTCAAGTCGAAAAAAAAAAAAAATAAATAAATGAGAAGTCGATTTTCTAAATTCTTGTCTTTTTAAATTTTTTTGTAGGACCAAACTTGTGGAGAGCGTGGCCATGAACGAGTCGCTGAGACGGCAGATGGCCCGCCTCTCCTCCAGATCCCTGTTTCCAGACTCCTCGCTAAGCCCCGCCCCCGGCCACCCCCCCGGCTCCTCACCCGTTCCCATGTCCATGGAGGCGGAGATGACGGACGTGCTGCGCCGCGCCAAGCTGGACATCGAGAGGCTGAAGAAAAAGGAGAGGCGGCAGAGGAGGATGAGGTGAGGAGAAGCAGGACTTTAGAGGGATGAAGATGCGACTCGTCACTTCACGACGGCGTCAGCGAAACGTGGGACGAGCGCTTGTCCAGCAAAGAAGGACGTTCCCATTTCTGTCTTCGTGACAGTACGATCACTAATGGCTGCTCTGGGGATGCAGGGGAGTTGTGATGCTGCCAGAGTTCAGCTGTGAAACTGGTTTTAACACAAATAGATCTCAGTCAGGTGACTATAGGGACACACAGCAGGAGATAGAAAAAGGCTAAGAATGGTTTAAAGATGGGATCGTTAAAGGACTGGAATGGAGGGAAATGAAGCCTACAGTGGGGCAGAGAAGAATGTAGTCAATAAGTTCTCCTACTTAAAAAGGTGAGAGAGGGCTTCCGGTAGGAATGACGTAGGATTTGGACGCGTCCGGCAGCCGCTCCCTAAAACTTCCAATTAACTCGCTAAATGCTCATAAGTAACAGCCGCTTTTAATCTTAAATTCATTATTAAGTGAGGGGGTATTAATAAAAAGAAGGCACATAAGACGGAAAATGCCGAAAACGCAAGATAAAAGCTCGACGGCAAGAGCTAATAGCTTAGCCGAGCAAGCTAAAGCTAGCGCCGAAGCTAGCATAACACCGAGCGATTTACTGAGAGCCATCGAATCGCTTAAAGGGGAGCTGAAAGAGGACAATGAGGGAATACGAAAAGACATCAGTGCCTCACGTAAAGAGATGAGAGATAAACTCGACAGTTTGAGTGAAGAAATGCATGGACTGACAGAGAGAGTGGGCGGGCGGAGACGGGACGCGCGTGGGGCAAGTTGAGGATCGGACGACGGAGCTGACCCGCGCGCTCACCCAATGCATCAAACATCAAAGGATCATGCAAACCAAGCTGACTGATCTGGAATCCAGATCCAGGAGAAACAACATTAGACTGTTTGGAGCGGAGGAAGGTGCGGAGGGAAAGTCTGTGGTTCAGTTCATAACAGCTCTTCTGAGAAAGGAGCTCTCTCTACCAGCAGACTTTGATTTTAAAATCCAGCGCGCCCACCGAGCCCCCACATTCAGGTCTAGCCCCAACACCCCCCCAGACCGATCATTATTAACTTTCAGGATTTTACCACCAAGGAGCAAATACTGAAAGCAGCATGGAAAAAAGGGAGAATCCAGTTGAATGACAAAAATATTTACTTTGATCATGACTATGCAACAGAAGTCGTCCAAAAGCGTAAGGAGTACCAAGTGATCAAGAAGGCTCTAAAAGAAAGAGGAATACGCTTTCAAACTCCCTACACCAGCATACGGATCCATTGGCAGGAGGGCGCTCGCACCTACAGCAGTGCACGGGCAGCAGGGCTCGAGCTACGCAAGCGGGGATTTGAAGTGGAAATACTTGGAGCAACGGCAGAGGAGGATTCGACAGAGCTTCGCCTGCAGGAGTTTCTGGGATGGCAGCAAGAGACCCGACGCCAACAGGAGAACAGACTCTCCACGTCACAGAGAGCTAAGGAAAAGCTGAGGGAGTTCGAGAGAAATGAAGGAAACTGACACCTCGTGGGATAATAGGCTGGTCTTTTTAATTCATTAGCATAATGGAGCGGCACCAGAAGCAGGAGTAAAGTTCACGCTGGACAACGAGGATGGGAGGGATTCAGCCCCTCTCCAGACCTTTCATAGGGCCCCTTCCTAACAGGAGGAACATCCCTAGACCTCACAGCGGGGTCAAGGAGGGAGAGACTCTCCTTCCAATGTGTGGAGGTCACAGGTACCTTTTTGTACCATTAATGTTCAAGTGTTTTTCGTTCCTAAGTTTACACAGTTTTATTTCTCGTTCTAGTGTTAAAGTGGGGTTCACTGTTATTGTTTACAAAAGAAATGAGCGGGACAGGCAGCTATAGAATAGCCTCAATAAATGTAAATGGCCTTGGTAATCCTGTAAAAAGAAGTAGAGTGTTAACCAAACTGAAAAAGGACAGAGCTCAGGTAATCTTTATGCAAGAAACACATCTGTCAAAAAAGGAGCATGAAAAATTTGTGAAACTTGGGTATGAAAATTGTTTTTTCAGCTCTTACAAAAATAGCAGAAGGAGAGGTGTACTCACGCTAATATCAAACACAGTAAACTTTGAAAAAATTGAAGAAGACAGAGACAAAGAAGGAAGATATGTTATTGTAAAGGGAAAGATCAACAATACTCTTGTCACACTTGTCAATGTATACGCTCCCCCAGAAGAGAATCAGAAATTCTTTAAACTGTTATTTGATAAAATTACTACTCTGAGTGAAGGGATCCTGATATGTGGAGGTGACTGGAACACAATTTTAAACAGTGATAAGGATACAACAAGTCCTAAAAAGTACAAGAATGTTAAATCAAGGGATCTCAACGTTTTCATGAAAGAAATTGGTCTGTGTGATGTGTGGAGGGAACTACACCCGATGGAGAAAGATTACACTCATTACTCAGCAGCTCATAAAACTCATTCAAGAATAGATTTTTTTCTGATGAATAACATAGACAGATACAGAGTTCTAAACTGCAATATAGGAACAGCGGATATATCAGACCATAACTTTGTATATCTAACTATACATTTGGATAACCAACTAAGAACAACACTATGGAAAATGAATGTTGGGATTCTCAATAATGACAACGTGGTGAAAGAGATAAAAAGAGAAATTGAAGAGTGTATTACGCTCAATAAGGATGACCAAATAGAACCAACAATAATATGGGATACTGCCAAAGCTGTGATGAGGGGAAACCTTATATCTAGGATGTCCCATTTGAATAAGAAAAGAAAGTTGATGCAAACTGAATTAGAACAAAAACTGAGGAGCCTCGAGAAGCAACAACATTCAGACAAAAGTGAAGAATTGACAAAAAATATCAAAGAGGTTAAAAAGCAAATT
Organism: Oryzias javanicus; assembly: GCA_003999625.1. Classification (NCBI taxonomy): domain Eukaryota; kingdom Metazoa; phylum Chordata; class Actinopteri; order Beloniformes; family Adrianichthyidae; genus Oryzias; species Oryzias javanicus. Next base: position 6,000,012 of record CM012441.1, on the reverse strand, counting down.
ACAGACTTAACAGTAGAAGAAATTGAAAAGAAATTAAGGTTCACAAAACAAACTTTTTATGAATCTGGTTCCAGGGCAACTAAAATTCTAGCAAAGCGCTTAAGATCACAGAAGATGAGAAATGTAATTCACAAAATTAGAGACCCATGTACTAATGATATACATCATGAACCAGACAAAATTCAAAAAGTATTCCTTGATTACTATAGAACCCTATATAGCCAGTCTGAGCCAGTAAATGGAAAAGAAATCACAGATTTCCTAGCTAACTTAGATCTACCCAGTATCGGAACCACTCAGAATACCAACTTAATCTCCCCTATCACTAGAAAAGAACTGGATAAAGCTATTGGGAGACTGAAAAGTAATAAAAGCCCTGGGAGTGACGTTACCCAAACGAATGGTACAAAATATTTAGAGAAGAACTTGCCCCTCTATTATTAGATTCGTTTAATTGGACACTCAAAAAAGCCAAAACTCCTCCATCATGGAAAGAAGCAGTTATTTCAGTCTTACCAAAAGAAGGAAAATAAGGAGCACTGCGAAGCCTATCGACCAATTTCTATTTTAAATGTCGATTATAAACTTTTCACATCAATAATCAGTAAGAGATTGGAACTTTTTCTCCCTGAACTGATAGATGAGGACCAAACTGGCTTCATAAAGGGACGGCAGACACAAGATAATATAAGACGCACCATTCATGTAATAAACGAGGTCAACAAACTCAACATCCCTACAGCTTTAATTAGTCTAGATGCGGAGAGAGGCCTTCGACAGGGTCTGCTGGGACTTTCTCTTTGCTGTCCTGAGGAGAATGGGCTTTAACCAGACATTCATAAAATGTATTCAGGCTCTGTACCATAAGCCAGTGGGCAGAATAAAAATAAATGGGAACTTAACAGAGAGCTTTGAACTGTTTAGAGGAACAAGACAAGGATGCTGCTTGAGCCCAGCCCTGTTTGCTTTATTCATTGAGCCTCTGGCTCAGCATATAAGACAGAGCAAAGATCTAGAAGGGGTAACAATAGCAAAGCAAGAGCAAAAAAATAGGACTCTTCGCAGACGACATTATTGTATACTTACAGAACCCAGATAATGCATTTCCAAAACTCATGGGCATCCTAAAAGGCTACGGAGAACAATCAGGATACAAATTAAATATTTCAAAGACTCAGATACTAACCATAAATTATAAACCAGCTGAAACACTCAAACAAAAATATAAATTGCAATGGGAATCAAAAAATATAAAATACTTAGGAGTTTACCTAACAACAAAACTTAACACATTAAAAGACATAAACTATGGTAAAATTAGCGATGCTATTAGAAGGGACTTAACAAAGTGGGACACTTTAACCATGGATCTTAGCTCAAGAATAGAGGTTGTGAAAATGAACGTGCTGCCAGACTGCTGTATTTATTTCTCTCACTACCAGTCAGTATTCCAGAAGAACAATTTGTTAAATGGAACAAGCAACTAGTTAGATTTATTTGGAACGGGAAAAAACCAAGAGTAAAAATGAAAACACTTCAGTTAGAAAAAGCAAAAGGAGGATTAGCTTTACCAAGCCTTACAGAATACTACTTGGCAGCACAACTAAGAAGCATAATATTTTGGTGCTCAACAGAATATTACTCTAAATGGAAACAAATCGAGCTTGAATATGGATCTTGCCCTCCACAAGCAAAAAAAAAAAAAAAAATAAACGTAGCAAATGCAGAACAAAATCCCATTGTTGAGTTTGTAATCAAACCTGGTGGGAAGTAGTCAATAAATACAAAATAGGAAACAACCATAAACTGCTGATTTGGCCTTCACATTATCCTGGATTCAAAGTTGGACAGTTTGACAAAACATTCAACAAATGGAAAATTAGAGGAATGACTGCAATATGCACGTTAACAGAGGGGACAGTCTTTAAAACTTTTGAAAGGCTCAAAGAAATTCGAGCTGGACAATGCCGATTTATTTAGATATTTTCAACTGAGAAATTTTTACAATGAAGAAATAAAAAGATTTTTTCTCAGCAAGAGTGTGAATTGATAGAAATGGTTAAAGGGGCTTTTAAAAAGCCACCCTCAAAGGTGGTTTCTAGACTGTATAAGTGTCTGTTGAAATGTAATGGTTTTGACTCCTTGTATTTAAAAGAAAAGTGGGAGACAGAACTGCAGGTGAACTTGACAGAGGACAACTGGTACTCGATCTGCCTTTCACAACAATCCTCAACATGCTCAAGACAATGGAGAGGAATTGGGTGGAAAAATATAACAAGGTTTTTTTATCAGTCCCCATATAAAGAGCAAACAGCTGAGGACTCCACAGCCGTGCTGGAGACTCTGCGGAGACATGAACGCCAACCATTCACACATTTTTTGGACATGTAGCAAATCGAACCATTTGGCAAAGCATCACCAAAACTATGCAGGAAATTCTTGGGTATGAAATACCTATGGATCCACGAACACTGTATCTGGGATTATTACCAACAGATGTGATACGAACAGAGGACAGGTATCTGTTTAAGGTCATGATTATGGCTTGCAAAAAAACCATAACAAGGAACTGGCTGAAAAGTGAACTTTTGAAACTGGAACAATGGAAAGATATTATGGAGAAATTTTCTCTATGGAAAAAATGACATTTCATCTTCGGTTAAAGTTGATAAATTTCATCTCCAATGGAGGAAATGGAAGCATTATGCAGCCCGCTCATACTCTAAAGCTTTGAGCTAAATTGTAATTGTACCCCACTTGTTCTACTTTGATTTCTTATTTGTTATGTTTTACTATTACTATAATTTTAATTTGTTGTACTTTCAAGAATGTTCTTTTTTCATGTTTGGCCAAAACGCCAAATAAAAAGTTATAAAAAAAAAAAAAAGATGAGAGAGATCTGTGATTATACCTCAACGATAAGAGACAAAATGAAAAAAAAATCGGATTTTTAAAGAATTTATTTGGTGGTAAATAAATATTTGCTCCATAACAATACTTTGTTATATACCCTCTGTTGGTCAATGACAGCAGTTTTCTGTAAGTTTTCACAAACTGGTATTTTGGTCCATTCCTCCATGCAGATCTCCTCTAGAGCAGTAATGTTTTGGGGCTGTTGCTAGGCAACATGGAGTTTTATCTACCTCCAAACATTTTTTATGGGTCTCTCTCCTCATTTTAAGTGGTAGAACTTGCACAATTAGCGGCTGACTAAATACTTTTTGCTCCACTTTGCATGTGCAATTCTTAAAAGATGAATTTTTTTTCCATCACTGAACGTTTTTTTTTGTAGAATAGATCAGAGGATGTTTGAAACTTTTTGTCAAGAACAGAAAGTTTAAAAAAAAATGAGTTTGTCTGCAACCTTCAACATCTAAAGAGCCATGCAGGTTCATTTCTCACTGACAACAACCCAAAACGAGCCACAAAGTCTGGAAAATAAGACACTGATACTTTCAAAATAAAAGACACACTTTTTTCTACATGGAATTATTTCATCGCAGAAAACGTAGTAATAGGGAGTATAATGTCAGCAGGAACGAAAACAAAAATTAAAGTTTCTTTTACCATTTGCGGAGCATTTTGATCAAGAATTTGTAAACCTAACAAACCAAAATTAAATCAGAGTAAATAAGTGACCCTATTCTATACCCTCAAACTATTTAGTTGTGCTACATAGTGTGCTTTTTTTGATTAAAATAAAAATAATTTCTTTTTTTTTTAACCAGAGAGCCAAGGGAGGGGTTAAAGAGCCACATGCGATTAACCAACTAAGTTACACAAATGCAAATGTCTGTAAGTGTTTTTCTCCGGCTGTAGTCCAGAGCTGGAGAAAGGTCTGAAGAAACGCGTGAAGCTGCACACTCAGGAGAACGGAGAGAGCCGGCAGAGCGGCGAGAACGGACAGAACGGCGAGATCGACTCGGACGATAATTACACGGAGGTACGTCTGTGTTTAATGGCTTCATATACAAAAAAAAAAGATGGATTGTTTGGAACGTTTGTCTGTGTGTGCAGGACGTCATGTCTCCGCTGCAGGAGGAGAGCGGCTGTGAGGAAGATGAGGACGAAGAGGAGGGCCGAGAGGAGGAGGATGATTTCGACAGCGACGAGAGTTTGGTCGATTCTGATTCCGACTCGGACGAGAAAGGTGCGTCTCCGATGGTGACTTCACGCCGCTTTCTGACTGGACTGACTGGAAAGGACTCGGGCGAACTGACGTTCTCCGATGTGCAGCGAACTTCCAGGCAGACCTGGCGGACCTGACCTGCGAGATCGAGATCAAGCAGAAGCTGATCGACGAGCTGGAGAACAGCCAGCGGCGGCTGCTGATGCTGAAGCTGCAGTACGAGGAGAAGCTCATCCTGCTGCAGAACAAGATCAGAGACACGCAGATGGAGAGGGACCGCGTCCTGCAGAACCTCAGTGAGTAGAAGTTCCCCGTGAACCGTCCTGGCGGCTCCTCCTCACCCACCGCTCCATGTCCGCGCAGTGTCCATGGAGAACTACACGGAGGAAAAGGCCAACAAGATCAAGCAGGAGTACGAGAAGCGACTGAAGGAAATGAACCGCGACCTGCTGAAGCTGCAGGCTGCTCAGAAGGAGCACGCGCGTCTCCTGAAAAACCAGGGGAGGTACGAGCGCGAGCTGAAGAAACTCCAGTGTGAAGTCAACGAGATGAAGAAAGCCAAGGTCAGACTGTGTCCACAACAGCAACCTGATGGTTAGGGATAGGGCTGCCACGACGAGTCGACTGATCCACTATTAAAATAGTCGACGACTAATTTAATGGTCGATTAGTCGGTACTTTATATTATATGGAGTCAGAATGTAGTAAAGTTGAAAGTTATAATGACATTCTGCTAGCTTTTAAGGCTACTTTGGCATTTATTAAGGTTTTTGAAGTTTTGGCTAATTTCGGAATTCTTTCAGATTTTTACATTGTTTAAGACTTTAGCTAATATTTCAGCAACTGTTAGCTATTATGGCTAATTTGGATTTTTTTAATTTTTAGGATATTTTGACTATAGCATATATTTCAGCTACATGCTAGCTATTTTGGCTAATTTCGGAATTCTTTCAGATTTTTACATTGTTTAAGACTTTAGCTAATATTTCAGCAACATGTTAGCTATTATGGCTAATTTTGGATTTTTTTTAATTTTTAGGATATTTTGGACTATAGCATATATTTCAGCTACATGCTAGCTGTTTTGGCTAATTTCGAAATTCTTTCAGATTTTTACATTGTTTAAGAATTTAGCTAATATTTCAGCAACATGTTAGCTATTATGGCTAATTTTGGATTTTTTTTTAATTTTAGGATATTTTGGACTATAGCATATATTTCAGCTACATGCTAGCTATTTTGGCTAATTTCGAAATTCTTTCAGATTTTACATTGTTTAGACTTTAGCTAATATTTCAGCAACATGTTAGCTATTATGGCTAATTTTTATTTTTTTTTAATTTTAGATATTTTGGACTATAGCATATATTTCAGCTACAGCTAGCTTATTTTGGCTAATTTCGGAATTCTTTCAGATTTTTACATTGTTAGAAGACTTAGCTAAATATTCAGCAACATGTTAGCTATATGGCTATTTTGGATTTTTTAATTTTAGATATTTTGACTATAGATTATTTCAGCTACATGCTAGCTGTTTTGGCTAATTTCGAATTCTTTCAGATTTTTACATTGTTTAAGACTTTAGCTAATATTTCAGCAACATGTTAGCTATTATGGCTAATTTTGGATTTTTTTTAATTTTTAGGATATTTTGGACTATAGCATATATTTCAGCTACATGCTAGCTATTTTGGCTAATTTCGAATTCTTTCAGATTTTTACATTGTTTAAGACTTTAGCTAATATTTCAGCAACATGTTAGCTATTATGGCTAATTTTTGATTTTTTTTAATTTTTAGGATATTTTGGACTATAGCATATATTTCAGCTACATGCTAGCTATTTTGGATAATTTTTTATTTTTAAATTTTTTAGGCTATTTTTGGAGTAGCAATTTTTTCAGCTACATGTTAGCTATTTTGACTAATTTTGATTTTTTTCCCATATTTTTAGGCTAGTTCAGAGTTTAGCAAACATTTCAGCTACATGTTAGCTATTTTAACGAATTTAGGATTTTTCCAGTTTCTTAGGCTATTTTTGGAGTTTAGCTATTTTTTCAGCTACATGCTAGCTGTTTTGGCTAATTTCGAACTTCTTTCAGATTTTTACATTGTTTCAGACTTTAGCTAATATTTCAGCAACATGTTAGCTATTATGGCTAATTTTGGATTTTTTTATTTTTAGGATATTTTGGACTATAGCATATATTTCAGCTACATGCTAGCTATTTTGGATAATTTTTTATTTTTAAATTTTTTAGGCTATTTTTGAAAGTAGCAATTTTTCAGCTACATGTTAGCTATTTTACTAATTTGATTTTTTTCCCATATTTTTAGGCTAGTTCAGAGTTTAGCAAACATTTCAGCTACATGTTAGCTATTTTAACGAATTTAGGATTTTTCCAGTTTTTAGGCTATTTTTGGAGTTTAGCTATTTTTTCAGCTACATGCTAGCTATTTTGGCTATTTTCTTAATTTTTTTTTCAGTTTTTTGGGCTATTTTGGAGTTTAGCCAATTTCCCAGCTGCATTGTAGTTGTTATGGCTCATTTTAGGCTAATTTTGTATTTAATTAATACTTTAGCTGGTTATCAGCTTTAGAGTTTTCAACTATTAGCTTTAGCAATTTCAGCTATTAACTTGAGCATTTTCAGCTCTCAGCTTCAGGGTTTTTAGCTATCAAATTCAGCATCTTCAGCTATAAACACTAGCATCTTCACAGGTCAAATTCAACTTACAGCATTCACACTAGCATTATCGCCGGTAATGCTATATATCTAGTTTTTAGTTCAATTTAAACCTAATCATGGTTAAGATGTGTGCTTTACGTCCACTTTGCGCATGACCTGATTAGTCGACTATTAAAATAATCGTTTGTGGCAGCCCTAATTAGGGATGAAGGTTAACTCTGTGAACTGTTTGCAGGTGGTGCTGATGAAGCAGATGAAGGAGGAGCAGCAGAGGAGGAGGATGGTGGAGGCCAAGAGAAACCGGGAGATCGCACAGCTCAAGAAGGAGCAGCGACGGCAAGAGGTAAACCTCCGTCACTTAAATTAGTGTCAAACCTGATGATTACAGGCTGTTACGCAACCATAGAAATCACACTTGTTCTACGGTTTGCATTTTCATAATGATTCAGAAGTTATTTGGAAATTCTGTGCGAGAAATATTTGCATTCCTACAAGCTTCCAGCTGTTGTGGCTGAAAGCTGCAGTGAATTTATGAACTCGTCATGTCTGTGAGTCAGTCAGCAGAGTGCTTCCACGTTATGTAAGCACACAGACGGACCTCCATCTGTCGGCCTGTAGCACGCTAAAAACCTGATTCAGGAGTTCAGACGGATGGCTCATGAATGATGGCTCATTGTCTCTCACTGTCACCACTACCTTTATTTGTTTTCTTTCATAAAAAAGGTTGATCAGACGGTGGTCCTTCAGACATCTGCGTCTTATATCAGAAACTCATGGAGAGAAAATAGTCACATCTGATTTGTGTGTGTGTGATTCTCGATTTGTAACTCATGTGATGCATTTTGCGTGCAGCTGTGTGCATTTCAAAAAAATGCTCACAGCACAAAATTACAAAAATATAATTTACACACGCAACACAACAGCAGCTTAAAACTAAATACACAAACAAAAATCTTTTAAAAGTTTGCACGAATCGCCTGATACACACAAAACTGCATTTACACCCAAATCTGATGTGAGACTCTTCTTATGTCTTAAGTTATGTGTGGAAGTGATGTGTTTAAATGCTTCTAAACTGCTGGGTCATTAGAGTTTTCTTATCAGCTGCTTTGAACTTAGATTGTGAATATCTGGTGAAAAGAGTCTCACATCAGATGTGAGTAAATGCTGTTTTGTGTTTGTGTATCAGGCGATTTGGACATAATTTTTAAAAAATGTATATGTGTAGTTAGTTTTAAGCTGCTGTCCTTTAAATTTGTGAATTGTATTTTTTGTATTTTGTCATTTTTATACATGTAAAATCACCACAAAATGTTACCAGTTACAAATCAGGAATTACAAACACACAAATCAAATGAGTCTCCTCGTCACCTATAAAAAAGATAAAAAGTCATGTAAAATGAGAACATAAATACATGAAAATGTACGGTGGCCCTAAATCTCAAAACGCACCTACAAATTACCCAACGCAAAACAAATTTATGATTGTGACAATTAAAAAAGGCAAAACAAATAATAAAATAAACAAAATTACATTTTAGAAAATTAAATAAAATTCTAGATTTCAAAAATGTGAAATGAAAATTAAACTTTTCTGAAAACAAAATTAATTTCCAGAAATTAAAACGAAATGTAAAAAAACCAAAGGTTAGTGTGGGACATCGCTGATCAGATGAGTTTAAAAAAGTGTTCTTCAGTGTTTTGATACTAATAAAATGTAATGTTAAAACAAAAGAAGAATCTTGTTTTCGGTTTAATGGATTTAACTGAAAACGGACCACTGTAAAAATGTATGTGAATAAAAATGTCAAATCTTTTGGTCTTCCCTTTCAGTACCAGATCCGAGCGCTGGAGTCCCAGAAGCGGCAGCAGGAGCTGGTGCTGCGGAGGAAAACTCAGGAGGTGACTGCCCTGCGGCGCTTGGCCAAACCCATGTCGGACCGCGTGGCGGGCCGCGTGGCCCGCTGGAACCAGGCTCCCTCAGTCACGGACTCCGGAGCCGACCTGTCAGCCAGCACCACAGCGAGCAGCTCGGAGCCCGAGAGTGGGAGGACCGTCAGCGGTCTGGTGCGCCAGTGGAACAACAAGAACAACGCCTATGGGTATCTGGGAGAGAGTGAAGGCAGCATGGACGGGACGCGGATCATCGGGTAGGAAGGACTCCCTACCAACATCTTTTCACCGCACACGTGCACACGGCTCATCCGTGTTCCTCCTCTAAGGAGCAGAAAGAAGCTGCAGCATAAGCCAGCAGGACTGGGCAGCACCGCAGCTGCAAGTAGACCCAGTTTCTCCAAGTCTGCTCGCCAGAAGTGGCAAACCCTGGAGCGCCGAATCATGGACATCGTCATGCAGAGGATGACCATCTCTAACGTTGAAGCTGACATGGATCGCCTCATCAAGGTAAGACGGGATTGTACATGAAGGATGGTTTTGTTTGTTTTGTTTTTTTGATAATCTTAATAGTTTTGTTGCAAAAAACCAAAGATGATGTGACGCATCAAAGGAAAGTTGTAAAAAAGAGTTCCTGAATTTACATTTTTACCATTTTGAACCAATTTTGTTTAAATTCTCACGTCAACATAATATTTTAGTTATTGTAAAATGGTTCACATCTGCCTTTTAATCCCGATTATGCAGCATTTAGCCAAAAACCCTGTCATTTTTGAAGACTTTCTGCTGTGCTGCAGAAAGTTAAGCATCAATTCACCTCTCAGCTGTCATACAGAAGTAAGCCTCTGCTGATATCCCATCATCCCTTTGTTTGCACTCTCAGGTTTCTTAAAACATTTTAAAAAAGAATTTAATTCATTAATTTCAAAATAATACTTGGGTCCATAAAGACCCAGACCCCTTTACTAAAATATTATGTGGGAAATGCCACAAACCAAGTTGACCACAGAAAACATTTCAGATATTTGTTCTGTTACAATGATGTCACTAATATGGGTTCTTATGGGTTAAAAAGGCTTGAAAAATGTATTAACTTTTTATACCTAAGCATTAAAAGTTGGGCATTCAAAATTAAATTTTCAACCACAATTACGTTGATGAAATGATTACATTTATTGAGAAAGGGAAAATACAGAATAATGGATATTAAAATAGATGTAAACATGCCAGATCATAGCAGCGGGCTAATTTCCATCTAAAGTTCCTTGGGAGAATCCAGATTGCAGCTCAGACGAGGAAAATGAAGATGTTGATGCATGCATTTGTCTGCAAATGGATGTATCAGAAGGGAGACTTTGGCCCTGCTAATTGCAGGAGCTGCATCACAAACATGAAGTTTTTCAAATCTCTGGTTTTCATCTGATCCAACACAATTTAAACTAAAAAAAAGTTGCATTACCTGCTAGTGTGAATTAATTTTTGCTGAAAGTAGTCGCTGAAGATGCCGAAGCTTTTTGATGAAAATGCTAAAGCTATTTGCAAAGTGTTATATTAGCTAAAAGATTGGAAATTTTGTCAGAGAAATTTTGCTCTGAAATTGACCTAAATTTCTGAAAAATCTGTAGTAAAATTGCTTAAAATTCCATGTCAATTTTGCAAAAATATTTAGTTGCTTAAATATTATCTAAACTCCAAATTAGCCCAAAAAGCCTTCGTATATGGCAAATTAGCCAAAAAAAAAAAAAAAGCTAGCTCGTTGCTTACTAGCTAACTCCAAAATAACAAAAAATTCCTCATTAAACCAAATTAGTCAGATTAATCAAATGCAGCTGAGAACAGGTGAGTCTTTCACCTGGATTTAAATACACTGTTCAGTGTTTCAGCTGATCTAAGGTTTTCTGGAAGAGTGTTCCAGATCTGTGGAGCATAGAAGCTGAATGCAGCTTCTCCAGGTTTAGTTCTGATTTAGGAATAAAAGTGAACCACTAGGTTGTTCATCTGAACTCCTGGAGTGAACAAAGATCCACCTGTTGAAATGCTCTTAACCTTTGGAGATCTTTTTAGCTCTTTTGCATGTAAGCAGTGCCTGTTTCTGTGTCTGAGTCAGAAGCGAGAGGAGCTGACGGTCCAGCAGGAAGCACTCTCACACAAAAGAGAAGTGCTGATGGCAGACGGGGAGGGGCCAGAGGCCGAGGACCGCCTCCTGCTGGAAGTCAACGAGGAGCTGGAGGTTCTGAACGCCAACATCGACTACATCAACGACAGCCTGTCTGACTGCCAGGCTACGATTGTACAGATAGAGGAGACCAAGGTATGAGACCGGTCAGAAAGACACGCATGTGTTTTAATGTTAACCCAGTGGAGGTGGGGTTACCATACCTCTAATATACGACACCTGACTTTGTCGTCCTGCAGGATGAGCTGGACTCGGTGGACACTTCAGTGGTAATCAGCTCCTGCTCTCTGGCTGAAGCACGCCACCTTCTGGACCACTTCTTAAAGGCTTCCATTGACAAAGTGAGTTTTCATGCAGAAGCTCTGAGAAGAAAAAAGTTTTAGCCTAAAAAAAAGGGTTTATATCAGCAGGAATAAAGATTCTGAACAAGTTCTGCAAAGCATTACAGTGTGTTGCAACTCCACCTAGTGGTGTGCATTAGTATTGCAGCGGGATGTATTTCTTCATGTAAAATAATGATAAAAAGTTTAGTATTATTATTTAAGAGTGATTTGTATATATTTTTAAATATGTTCCTGCTTTTTTTTCCCCAGAGTTTACAAGTGGCTCAGAAGGAGGCTCAGATCCGACTGCTGGAGGGTCAGCTGAGGCAGACGGATGTGATTGGCTCGTCTCACAATCACATGATCCTGGACGCTCTCCGTGAAAAGGCTGAATACATCCCTGAACTCCAGGCTCTCATCCACAACGTCCAACAAGGTGAGTGGGAGGTGTTTTTCACCTTACAAAACTGAAGTATTTACATCGCTAAACATAGGATTCATGCAGACTACATCTGCATTTTACTTTACTTTTCTGCACTTGAGGAGGAATTTGTTGCTTGAAAACCCAGTACTGGCTTAAAAATGTCAAATAAAGCTAAGCTTTACCAGCTAAACACTGAAAATGCTAAAAGGATTAAACACAGAGATGTTTTTGGTGGGAAAGACATGCAGGGGTGGGCATTTCAAGGCCTCTGGGGCAGTTATGTATAATATAATAATAATAAAAAGAATAATAATAATACATTTGATTTATTTAACCCTTTTAAAATATATTAAAGACGCGGTCTTCATGTTTTCTGCATATTATCGCCCTGCTCATGACTGATTACCTGGATGAGGTGTGTCAGGCTGTTTAGAACAGGGTATGTTGGAAACAAACAGGAATTCTGCCCTTAATGTCCAGGATTTTGGTGTTGCCTCTGCAAAAATTGGGTAAAATAAAAATGTTTTTTTGTGCTACCTAAAATGTTATTTTAAATAAGCAAAAATTTGGTGAATTCTTTAAAGAATTCTTATTTTAGGATAACAATTTCAGTCACTGAGACATGTTTTCTCAAACTAAGATTATTTTACTGTTGATGTAAAAAAATTGTCCAGTCAGTTCAAAACATTTATTTTTTGTGTCTTTTTCTTGGTATTTTATATTTAAACAAAGGGATACATAGATACAAGTTTGACAAAGAGCACAAAACTGCCAACATAACCCCTCCCCTCCTTCCCATTACTGTACCACTCTTTCAAACTGGATATATTAAGTAAAAATATACATCTTAAAAACAAAATAAACAATCAACTTACAGTACAGGTTCAATACTTAGATATTCTAATTTATTCATGTAACTTAAGAAGGGATTCCAACTGGTTTGACAATCTTGTGTACAACCTCTTGCAGAAAAAACACATTTTCTCCAAACTCAATAATCTAAGAGATTAAAAGATGGAGGAAATTGTTCTATTAGAGTTATTACAAGTTGTAATTTTTTGTAAAACCTCGGCGTTACCTTGGAGTGTATTCGGACTGTCTTACCTCCAGGTTTTGCACAAATCAACATGTTTTATTTCAGGTCAAGGAGTAGTAAAAGCAGCCATCTTGATCTGCCAACAGGTGTGAGAAACTAAAACAACAACAAAAAAAGATCTTTGCTTGTACAGCAACTCAAATCAGATACGAAGCAAAAGTGGAAAAAAATCGGCATAAAACATGAACGGATTTTGTCCATTTCTCCACGCTACCATTATTTTGAAAAACAAATCGCTGACATCATCAAATATTAATAACTGAATAAGAAATCTTCTGAGCTGATGTTTACTTTGAACTTAATCGTTTTTTGTGTTTACAGAAAACGGTTATGCCAGCACCGATGAGGAACCTTCTGAGTTCAGCCAAGCCTCTGACAGCAGGTGAGTCCCTCCGTTAGTTTAAAGCAGGCGTGTGAAAGTCAAGGCCCGGGGGCCGGATCTGGCCCTCCACATCATTTTATTTGATTTTTATTAATGGCCGGATATTATCTTGCACCTATTTTTATGGAGGGTAAAATATTGAAAGTTATATAAGGTTTAAGTTGATTTATTCTGGAATAATATTCCTGCCTTTTTATTATTCATATTTAGAAGTTTCATGTTAAGAAATTATGGTTTTAAAGTTTTAAAAATTGGCATTCTGGTAGCTTTTTGGACTATTTTTTTATTTACTAAGGTTTATTAAGTTATTTTAGAGTAGGTACATTTGGTACATGCAAGCTGTTTTTGATAATTTAGGCTTTTCATTTTAAGTTTTGTTTAGACTGTTTTGGAGTTAGGCTAATATTTACACATTAGCTGTATTAGCTAACTTAGGGTTCCTTTAAGTTTTTAGGAAGTTTAGCTATTTTTTTAGCTATATTCTTGCTGTTTTGGCTAACCGTGATTTTTTTTAATCTGTTTTTTGGCAATTAGCTAATATTTTAACTAGCTATCAGCTTCAATTTTTTAGCTGTCAGCTCTCGCATTTTGTTCATTATTGTGTTAAAAAGTTGCAGTTTTAAAGTTTTAAAAATGTTGTTTTAGCGTGTTCAATAAATGTCGATCCTTATTTTTAGCCCCTTGTGGCCTTGAGTTAAACAGTCCTGGTTTGAAGAGACCAAACCTAAAGTGAAAGTCTGGTGAATGCATCCAAGCATCTCATGCTCCATCTTTCTGTTTCCCAGTGTGTCGCAAATAAAGGAATCCAACAGCCAAGATGATTTCAAGATGAAGGTAAACATTTATAAATGTTTGCTTTTTGGAGGCTCCAGAGTTGCATGCAGCTCCTTTAATCATCCACACAAAAAACAGTTTTTGGTTTATATTCATTTATTTGGTGATTTCATCAACAATTTGGATCCTAAAACACTAAAATTGATTCTAAATCCTGCAATATTGTATGATGTAATATCTCTGCAGGAAGTACAAATGTTAAATGATACACTGTGAGCTTGTTCAGTTTAAGAACGAGTACATATTCTTATCTCCTGCCGTATAAGTTGCTGTCCAACGATAAAGTGCTAACCTTAAACTAATATACTTAGATAAAGTGCAGCACTAAGAAAAAGAAAACTGAAACTATAGAAGACTTGGAGTGTATTCAGACTGTCTACACCCTTAGCTTTATAATAGAAAATTAGTTTTTCTGACAAGTTTTTATCAAATCTTTTAAATTAAAGGAAATGTTATGCAGTAAAATGATCATATTTAGTGCAAATTGTATTTTTTTTTTTTATAAAAGAAACTTAAATACATTGTTTTCAAAAGAACAAAAACAATGTTTTAACCCTTTAACACCTGAGGCGTGTGACACTTAAACACAAAATCTTTGCTTTCCAATCGTTAACACGATCAATGTAATCCCTGTAGATTTTGAAGGAGAAAATCGTCTCATTGAGAATCTACTGGAATTATATTGATCGTGTTAACGGTTGTAAATAACAGTAAATCAAAGTACATAAACATTGGAGCTCCAGTGTTAATGCTTAAAAAAATAAGAATTTTAGGATTTTAATCAACTTTATTCATATAAAAAGAATAAAAATGGTTTTGAATGTGTCTAAATGCTGAATCTGCTGCCTTTTGCTCAGTGGCCACATTTTTGATTGGTGTTAAAAGTCACGGTTTTTCCTAGTTTTGTCCGTTTTGTCCAAGTGTATGCAATTCCTGTTTGTCACCACAGGGTGGCAGTACAGGCAAACATTTTAAAGTTGTGGTAAAGGTTTGTGGGAAAAAAAGATTATATTTTTTACATGAATTAACTGTTTACTTTTGGTGAGTCCTTTTAAAGAAAAGCCAGACTTTTCTGTTTGGTTTTTACCATATTTTCTCTCTTTAAGTGAATGCTGTTTTCCTTCTCATCTCATCACACTCCCTTTTGTGTGGTCCAGTCAACACAAACGATTTCCATGTTTTACCCAGATGGAGCCGCGTCTGTCAGCCCAGATGAAGGCGGTGTCAGCAGAGTACCTGGGTCCCATCCTGGACCCTTCAGCGGGCAACAAAGCACAGCACATCACCAAGTCTCTGGCCTCACTGACAGACATCCAGGAGGACTGCTTGAGTCTCATCCCAGGGAGCCCAGGGCTAAACCTGTCTCTCCGAGACACCTATCACAGGGACAGGGCGTCCCGCACCATCAGCCTCCCTGTCAGGGGACATACCTTGTAAGTCACAAGAGATTGAAAGAAATCATTTAAACTGAATGTTTGAACTAAAAGACGTCTTAAGACAACATTCTTAAAACTCTACATTTGAAGTGTCAAACTCAATCACACAAGGGGCCAAAATCCAAAACACAACTTAGGTTGTGGGTCGAACAGGATAAACATTTATTGAACACTAAAAAATTTTTTTAAAACTTTAAAACCTTAACTTTTTTACATAATTATGAACTAAATATATAGCATTACCTGCTATAATGCTAGTGTGAATTCTGTAAGATGAAATTGGCCGCTGAAGACGCTAGTGCTGATAGCTAATGCTGAAATTGACAGCTGAAAATACTGAAGCTGATAGCCAGCTAAAATATTACCTAAATTCCCAATTAGCCTAAAAAAATTAATTAAAACATAGGTTAGCTAGCATGTAGCTGAAAAAAATAGCTAAACATTAAAACATCCTAAAACACTTAAAAGGCCTAAATTAAGATTAGCTAAACTCTAAAATAGCCTTAAAAAACTTGAAAAGAAAGGCTAAATTAGCCAAAGCAGCTAGCATGTAGCTGAAATATTAGCTAAACTCCAAAACAGCCTAAAAAACTAAGAAAACCCTAAATTAACACAAACAGCTAGCTTGTAGCTAAAAGATTAGCTAAACAAAAATATATCCTAAAAAACTTGAAAAGAAAGGCTAAATTAGCCAAAACAGCTAGCATGTAGCTGAAATAGTAGCTAAACTCCAAAACAGCCTAAAAAACTGAAAAAAGTATAAATTAGCTAAATCAGCTAGCATGTAGCTAAAAGATTAGCTAAACATAAATATATCCTAAAAAACTTGAAAAGAAAGGCTAAATTAGCCAAAACAGCTTGCATGTAGCTGTAATATTAGCTAAAGTCCAAAACAGCCTAAAAAAACTGAAAAAAGTCTAAATTAGCAAAATCAGCTAGCATGTAGCTAAAAGATTAGTTAAAAATAAATATAGCCTAAAAAACTTAAAAAGAAAGGCTAAATTAGCCAGAACAGCTAGCATGTAGCTGAAATATTAGCTAAACTCCAAAATAGCCTAAAAAATCTTAGTAAATACCAAAATAGTCCAAAAAGCTTGGCCCCCGGGCCTTGACTTTGACACATGTGCTCTACATTTATGAAATAAGAAGAAAGAGGGCAGATATATAACTAATAAATCCCCTTTGTAGTCTAATATAAATGAAAGTAAATCATTTTAACTACTCCATAAGGACCTTAGACTAACACGGATTTGCCATAAAAAAGATCTTGCTGCTCATCCATTACATACAGTTTTCATGTTTTTTGTACATTTCCCTTTAAACATGCTTCTTTGTTTGCTTTTGTGCATTAGTCCCAGGCAGTCTCGGGGTTATGAAACTTCTCCTATAACAAGAAGGAAGTCTTACGATCGTGCATACAGGTATACGCGGTGCTCAAATGCAGCAAAATCTTTCGTTTGAACCTGGTTTTGAATTCTTAACCTTTTCTTCTCAGGCCCACAGATGGCTACACTCCTCCCTCCTCACCTCCTCTCAGGAGCAGGAACGACCGGAACGTCTTCTCCCGGCTCACCAGCAACCAAGCTCAAGGCTCGGCTCTGGACAAGTGAGTACAGTCCTGTGTTCATTCCGACCCCACATTTTATCTTATCGATTCCCTTTTCTCGTCTCTTGAGCCGTTTAAAGTCATTATTGGCTGTGCTGAGGGTCAGGCCTTCAGGTCTGCTGCATCTCCAGCGCTGTTACTCTGGGATCACATCCTGAGGAGGGAAATATCATGCAGTGATAAACATACAAAGAGATGAAATTAATCTGCATTTACATAGAAGATGATGAAACAGCCAGATCAAAGGATAAAAAGATCTTTTCTAATGTGCTGCTAGAAAAGTAGTGTTTGTAAATCAGCGATGTCCATTATGGCTACAAAGGAGGATGCAATTTATGTTATCTCATTTAAAAAGACGTGCATGCGCTCCTTATGTTGTCAGTTGTTATGCTAAATAGTTATTTATTTATTTGCATAACAAAGTTATTTTTATGTCTCCTTGCAATCTGAGTTGGTGCTGGGTGATATAGAAAGAAATACTATTAAATGAAATAGAATATTTTATATGACGATAATGATATGTATCATGATGCCACAACAAAGTATATATATAGTTATTACTTACTCAAGTAACATGTAACTGAATAGTTCAGCAATAACAAATATATAAAAACAGTTTTCTGTCATTTTTGTCGTTTTATGTATTATCATATCGTGTGGACACTATGGCAACACATATTGTCATATTACGATATGGCGATGCATATCGCGTGGAGGATTTAACAATACATATTACATGGGCGATATTATTATACAAATCGTCCATCCGATATGTGGCGTCATATTGCGATATGAAGAAACATATTGTCATATCGCCATATGAAGATACATATCCGTCTGGCGACATAATACATGTTGTCATATCGTGACATGACGATACATATCAAGTGGGTGGGTGATGTGTCGATACATATTGTAATATCTCGATGTGATGATACATTTATCATGTTGCGATATGGCGATAAATATTGTGGGAGCGAAATTACGTTACATGTTGCGTGGACGATATGACTACACCTATTCTCATTTCGCGATATGACAATACATATTGCGTAGGCGATGTCACGATACATATTGTCATATCAGGATATGACAACATATCACATGGGCAACATGACGACACATGCTGCGTGGGCGATATGACAACAGATATTGACATATTGTGACATGACGATACATAGACCATATGACGATACATATTGTCGTATCGCGATATGACAATATATATTGCATGAAGAATATGATTATACATATCATCAAGTGCGATATCACTGTACGTTTCGTCATTTTGCGATGTGACAATACATATTGCGTGGAAGATATGATGATATATATTATTGTATTGTGATATGACAATACATATCGCACACAATACATATTGGGCCACATGATGAAACATATCGAGTGGGCGATTTAATGATACATGTTGTATGGGCGATATGACAATACATATGACAAAACCTATCACTCACGTAGCATGTATCGTCGTATTGCCCACGTGATACATATCATCATATCCCCCACATGTATTGTCATTTTGCCAGCACTACTCTGATTAATTACGTGGAGCTTGAAAAGTCTGTTTTTTCCCATCCCGCTTTCAACACATCATTTAGACAGTACATTTTCGCCAGCGGTCATCTCTGTTCCTCATTTTGTGATGGTCACAAAGCCAGTGTTTCTCAACTTTATAAACCTACCCTCTAATTGGTGGCGCGAATGCTCCTGCCGATGAGCGAGGCCGTGGCGATTGTGCGAATGCATGCTATCTGTGCTAATAACTGCATGGCTTGTGTTCACTGGAGCCTGTGGCTCCTCATTATCTGGATCAGGGGTAGGTAAATGAGATGGCACTTGTCATCTCCTACTGCAGCTGTTGTTGTTGGGAGCCATGTTGGATTAACACAGTGTGGGAGGGGGGTTGTGTTTTGGGGGATTTTTGTAAGGTTGGCTCGAAAATGGTTTTCTGTGGAGGAGGATAAGCTGTGACTTTGTCAACTTTTTATCTAAAATGCATGTGGCAAAAGCTCTTTTTAGTTAAAGGCTTTTGGATTGTTTTCAAAAATTGCACATTTTTATTCCCATGTGTATGTCTTAAATTATGTTTTGTGTGATTTTTTTTTTTTTTTTCTTGTTAAATTGAGTCTAAGACTCATTTATGTTTGGAAAAAGTCACAGAAAATATAACATTTTCTTTTCATGGAAACTCAAACAGGATAACAGTTCTGTGTTTTTATTTCACCCAATATAATTTTTCATAGTGATTGCTCAGATTTTTCTTTCTTTCTTTTTTTTTTATTTATTTTTTTATACAAATTTTAGAAACTGAGTATAAATGAAGGATAAATGCAAATCCGGTTTCTCTGTTGCTGCTTGGATGAAGAGAGTTCGATCAGCCATTGTTATTTCAAATTACTTTTTACAGAACCAATGAATTTTAAAAAGGTTTTTGTGACAAGAGTATGATAACTTCATAGAAATGACTGTGGCTGATGGTAAATAAGAAAAAAAAGGGAAGGGATTGCTATCACCTTGTAACACTGCAGTATTTTCCAGAACATTTGCTTTTATGATTTCATGCTCAGAAAGAACAGGACAGACCGTGGAAGTGTCATAAACATTACGATTGAATCGGATTTTTTATTTGGGTGTCACACATGTGCTTGTATTCTCCCTTCAGCTGTTGTGGATGTGGCATGGCCTCTTCCCTCTACCCTCCCTTTGCTAACTCTATTTCCCACCCCTGATGTTTTTTTTTTTAATACTAATTCCTTGAATGTTTTTACTTGGAGAAAATGTCAAAGACCTAACTGACTTTACATTCAGCCACAAAGGTCAGAGCAAGTAAATAAGAATCTTCAATTACAGTTCTTTTTTTATGCTTTATTAAGACTTTGTGTCATTTTCTTCTTAAAAATGTTTTTCTTTTCCTACAAAGAAGATTGACACCACTCTCATTTTTAGTAGATGTCATTTGGCAATTGTCATCTTAGATTTCTGACTGTGAATACTCATTTATAAAGAAAAAAGTCAACCTTGATGGCATTTTAATGAGTCATATAGTAGAATATCTGATCTGTTTATGACTCAGTGTAATAGTTTTTATTTAGAATAAAATTGAGCGGTCTTTTTGAGCCGATGCGCTATGGTGTCATTTTTCTTTTTTTAAGCCTTGTTTCCACTAAGTGGTCCGGTATGGTACAGTAAGAAGTGGTACGGTAAAGGGTTGGGTTGATAAAATCGATTTATCGATCTGAATCAACTGATCTAAGCTTGATAGATCAATAATCAATCCATAAAATTAGAGATGCAGAATGCACAAGCAAAATTCATAATGCTAAAGTCTGTTAGCTTGATACTAAAGTATAATGAGGTTTCCCGTAGGACGGGAAATGTGTCTAAAAGTGTAAACTGTGTAAATTCAGAATTGAATTCAATTGAATTGAGAGGATCAAAAGAATCAGAAAAAAATTCTGAATCGAATCAATCCAGGCTCTTGTGAATCAACTCGAGCTAGCTGCTGCCCACCATTGGTCAATCTGTCTTGTATGTGTTGCCTACCACAACTAATTTCCCTTGGGATTAATAAAGTATCTGTCTGTAAACTTTTATTGGATGTGGACTTCTATAAATTGGGCTTTAAAAATGCTGACTGTTGGTCCGAGCCACTTTTTGACAATTTTAAATAAACTTGTTTAATTCCTGAAATTCTAGTCTAAAACTGTCTGTGTGTTGCCCCCTACAGGTTGAAACAAGATATTACAGTTGTTTGTTCTAAATGGTCAACTGGTGTAAGTCCCACGTCATTACAGAAATTTCACGTCATCATGATGTGCAGCTCCAGTGTAGAAGCTCCGCCCGTCTTTGATTCTGTAACCTGTTAGCTTTAGCATGGTTCGTAGGTGTTTTGCCTTCTGTTGTCAAAAGCAAGTCAACTTCAATGTGGACTTGGAAGTTGGACAACAGTGGCTTAGTGCAACTAGCATTGAATCCAGCGAACTCCGTCCTGGTGATGGATTTGAAATGAATATTTCACTCAGGATTGTTAGCTTATAACCTTCGCCTTTATTAGCTCATGATGCTAGCAGAATTTTTTGTGTTGTGCCAAGATATGTATCCCCTGCCAGAAATTGTATCCTCTTTTGAATTTGTTTTGTAACACTCACACTGCAGCCCCGTCAATGGGCGTTGTATGCAGAGAAAATCCTAAACCTACACAGAAAGTTCTGTGCTGAAACCATACACAGGTATTATTATCGCTATATACATATCACTGGGTAATATACATCGCAATATGCAGTCAATGGGTGAAAACTGGCATCACTTTGCTTTCTGTCACTTTTTATCATTGAAGACTCAGTGTAGCCTCCTTTAGCCCTTTTTTAGCTACATTTTTTAAATCTTAGCTGAGAGTATACTCAGCCTCCATCTGTCCTGTTGTATTACCCTTTAATATAGGGGGTCAAACGTAATCACATAAAGGACCAAAATCCAAAACACACCTTAGGTCGCGGGCCGAACAGGATAAACATTTATTGAACACTCTAAAACTAAATTTTCAAACTTTAAAATTGTAACTTTTTAAATACTAATGAACAAGATATATAGCATTACCTGCGACAATGCTAGTTTGAGAACTTTAAGCTGAATTTGGCCGTTGAAGCTGACAGCTGAAAATACTGAAACCGATAGTTAGCTAAAATGTTAGCTATTTGCTAAATTAGCCAAGAAAAAAAAACTCCTAGGTTTCCTGAAACTGCTAGCATGTAGCTGAAATATAGCTAAACGTCAAAATCGCCTAAAAAACAAATAAAAAAAAAGCCTAAATTATCAGAAACAGCTAGCATGTAGTTGAAATATAAGGTAAACTCCAAAGTAGCCTAAAAAACTGAAAAAAGCCTAAATTAGCCAAAACAGCTAGCATGTTGCTGAAATATTAGCGAAACTCCAAAATGGCCTAATAAACAAAGAAAAGCCTAAATTTGCCAAAACAGCTAGCTTGTAGTTTAAATATAAGGTAAACTCCAAAATAGCTTAAAAAACTGAAAAAAAGGCTAAATTAGCCAAAACAGCTAGCATGTTGCTGAAATATTAGCGAAACCCCCAATTAGCCTAATAAATTTTAGTAAATGCGAAAATAGTCCAAGATGCTAGCAGAATGCCATTTTTTAAAACGTTAAAACCTTAACTTTTTAACATAATTATTAATTATAAAAGGGCAGGAATATTATTCCAGAATAAATCAATTTAAACCTTAAATAACTTTAAATATTTTACTCTCTATAAAAAAAAAAAATTCTTTTCAAAATTATACAAGTTAGAAAAAACTGCAAGATAACATCAGGCCAATTAATAACAATCAAATAAAATGATCTGGAGGGCCGGATAGAATTACTCGGAGGGCCGGATCCGGCCCCCGGGCCTTGACTTTGACACGTGTTCTCTAGTGAGTCCATTTTACGATGGAAATGCTCAAAATACCGGACTGGACGGCTCAGTGGAAACAGGGCTTTAGAGTTTTTTTCACCACCTGCTGAGTTTTATTTGTGGTTCTGTCGTTCCTCTGCATGTTTTTATTGACAGATCTATAAATAAGGGAAACTAGACAGTGAGGAGGAGACAAATACTGGATTCTTTCTAGATAAACTCTTGTGTTATTTGCTTCATATCCAAACCCCCCCACCTACTAGCCACCCCTTCCTCTTAACCCCTTGCCAGTAACCCTTCTGTCTTTACTTAGTGTGGTTAACCCTTTCCTCTTCCCCTCCCATCCCTCCTTCTCCTCGCTCCTCTTCTGCCTCCAGGTCGGATGACAGCGACTCCTCGCTCTCCGAGGTGCTCAGGTAGAGGAACTGTGCCTGTTCTCCCATTGTGCCTGCTAACTCATTTGGTGTCGTGTTAGTGCTCCTCCTCCCTCAGACCTCCATGAGTGAATCACGGTGGTGCATGCTTTAACTATGACCTTTTTTAAATGTCTGTGAGGTTTTACTTCTGTCTGGTCTCATGAAAAACCTGCAATGATTTTTTATTTATTTATTTTTTTTTTTTTGGGGGGGGGGTTTCCAGACTGAACATAGACAGAAATGATATTATGACGAGTTTCAGTTACAAGTCAAGTTGGACCAGGTTGTCAGATATCAATGGGTCACATTGTCATTGGTTGATAAAACCCGGTCAAAACAAATTGTTTACCTTTTTTCCAAAGAAGACATAAAAGTCGAATTGATTCAAGTCAACACATTCATTAATAAAGTGCCTATAAAGTAAGAGTTATGCTTACAGATTCTTCCTGGACTTTTAGCTGCAAATACCGAAATGATCCAATCATTCCATCAGCAGACCTTTGATGGAAGTCACCGTTAATAATTAAGAACCCCGAATGCAGCATGTCAGGAATCTTTCCAAGTCTTTTCACTAATGTCTACTAGAGATGTGTTTTTCAAAATCCTGACAATACCATACATATTACAATACACGTCATGATACAGTATCCCAAGACAATACCAGTCAATATTTCACTTCTGATCTGAATGTGAATACATTACAATACAATACTGTAAAATTGTAGAATTTATGTTATTTAACTATTCAAACATAACGGCATGTCTTAAACAAATTTATGGAGCTTTTCTTTTGGTGATTTAGGAAATATTTAAGTGGAAAACAAAAGTAAGACTGCGTGATCAATAATCCATTGAATAGCAGCCTTTTAAATCAATAAGTATCTGCAAATAAAGTATCGCGATATTTCACTGAATCGATATTCTCCTACACCCCTAACAAACTTACACATTCACCGTCTGACAAAAAACTTGACCAAAACCTTGGGGGTAAATTACTCCAAATTATAATCCAATGTAATCCAAAAGTGATGCTACGGTCATAAATACAACTGCGTGATGGAGAGGCATCTTTAAAGAATCTTCGAGATTTGGCGTGGTCATGAATGTAGATGGCGGTGGGGAGGAAACCATTACAAAATCGGGAAACAGCTGGGCGACAGCAGCTCTGACTGGAGGATGTGTGAATGTCTCTGGACGGCAGTCGTCCATTTTGAGTGGCGCGGGCCTCCAGCAGCCCGGAAGCTCGTTAAATTTGTGAACCGCTGTGAACCGTAGACAACACGCCATGTTCTGCCCTTTTTGTAGTCTTCTCAGCATCGTCAATACGCCGTCGCTGTGGTTCTATCTATCAATGCCATGATGAGTTTTGACATCTGGTCAATTGGACGGTGGCAGTTTGAAATCATCAGACAATTTTGGGGGACCTTAATCAGTCAGTTATCACACTGCTGCCTTCCTGCTACCTGCCTGTCACCAAACTACCAAACCATCATTTCCAATTGTTCCCAGGCGGCCATTAACTGATGAAAAGAAAAATCGGTACCACTTTGGGACATAGTGACCGTAGTCTTAGCTTGAAAATATAAATGGTTACGTTATAATCTCAAATATAGATCGACGTTTCTCTTAAACATGGTTCACTTCAAGCTCTTACAGGGCTGTGTGCTTTCTCACTAAAGCTATGCTGAAGTCTACACAACACCAGGGTTTGGATTCTGGGTCAGGGTTGCTAGCATAAGCAGATTTAAGCATTTGAAAATGTGCTTTTAATTTGACAGGTTTACCTCTGTGCCGCTTTTACTTCAAAGAGTACAAAAAAGGAAATGTTTTTTTTCTTTCTTGTTGTTTGTTCATTAAACAGACCGTATTGGTGCTGATTTAAGCAGATGTTGTTTTTTATATTTATTTTATAAAATAATAAAAGGGTATTGTTGGGGGGGGGTTTGGCTGTGCCCCTAATTTGCTGCGTTCAACATATGGAGAATCTCCACCACCTGCATACATAATGCTCATCTCATCGTATTTTCTTGGATTGTTTTCAGTGATTGTGCTCTGGGCTTCTCAAAAGTCCTCCAGAGCCTCGTTTGGACCGCCTTTTAAATGACTCTTCAGTATGACAATGAAATGGTTCTGCGAGTGGGATCACTTGATAAGACATTCAACTTGATGCCAAGTGTCTTCTAATGTGTATATAAGTAAACAATAAGCTTTTGCTGGGCAGAGATCGTCTGTCCTGTTGAATTAGTGTTAAGACTATGGAAAAAAAAGAGCATGTGAACAGAACCAGAACAGAACCAGCCCTGTAGACCATCAGAGTCAGCAGCTCCCTGTTAATGGCTGTCTAACCAAAACTACCTAAAGAAAACAAACAAATCCCACGAACTAAGACTACCAAGATCCAACTTCAAACAATAGAAATTATTTGTATTTATTATTAAAATAAAAAGAAGGTCATGAATACAAATTTAAACTTCTCAAAAGCTAAAATAAGACTACATGTGGCTCCTTCTAGGTTTTGATCAGTAGAAAATGAGCCCAAATGGCTCTTTCACTGTTAAAGGTTGCCGACCCCCGCCTTAGGTCGTGGGCCGAACAAGATAAACATTTACTGAACACACTAAAACTGAATTTTTAAAAATTTAAAATGTAACTTTTTAACAAAATTATGATTAATAAAGAGGCAGGAATATTATAGCAGAATTAATCAACTTAAACCTTAAATAACTTTCAATGTTGTCCTAATTATACAAGTTAAAAATAAGCGCAAGATAACATCGGGCCATTAATAACAATAAAATAAAATGATCTGGAGGGCCGGATCCGGCCCCCGGGCCTTGACTTTCACATGTGTGTTTAAGTTGCAGCCCTGAATCTTTTTTTTTACTCTTGTAGCACTAAAAATATGTGCAAAATTTGCATCTTGTTGGAATTCATTGGTCAATTATCTGATATGAAAATATACATATTAGCCAAAATATATATATTTTGTGGGTAACACGCCGGTTCTAGTAAGTGAGTGGCTTAGAGAGCAAGTCATTTTACTTCTGGGTATAATAATAGTTAGTAAAAATAATTCATATTTAATAAATAATTGTATTTTTAGTGTTCCAAAGGAATTTATGTCATCTATAATATGATGGATATTGAAGAAATTCATGGTATGGCACCTTTAATGCAAAAATACAGTAATCCTGTCATCTTTGCATCAAATGACAACCAGTTTAAGTTCAAACTGGCATAAAAATACGGAATATTGTAATTAATGTCAAAATAAAAGAAAAATCCACTTTAAAATAGAAGAAATGGATGACCACTGAGTTTATAGTGAAAGGAAATCGGGTAACAAGTTTAAAAAAGATTATCTCTGCAAACATCAGACCTAAAGGGAATTTAGTCGACAGAAACTGAAGAGTAAACTGAGTAGCACTCCTGTAAATCAGTTGCAGTTACATGTGGAAAAAACACAGATAAGCTTAACGAAGTTTAAAAATAGAAGAAATCCTGAATCTTCCCTGCTTTGTATCTGTATTTGGTTTCAGCTTGTTGTTTTTGTGCACATGCTCAAGTGTGTGCATTCATTAGCTCCGTGGATGTTTGTAATAATGTGTTCGGCTGTTGTTTGTTTGTCTTCAGCCGTGACAGAAAAAACCCCTGGAGTCTCAGATCTGAGTTTGTGCTCACGTTTCAAACAGCTTTCTGCTGAATTGAATGTAGATCGGTTTGCTTCTTATGAACCTAATAACTAAAGGAAGGATCTTATGTCACATTAATATTGTCCTTTTATTCTAATAAAGATTTTCGAACCACAGAAACCTTTGGGTGGGGACTGATATTAGCTTGGTTTTAAAATCATAATAGAAAAGTTTGTGTTTATCAAAAAAACTTCCAAGTAGAAAAATCTGTGGATTTTATTCTTCATAGCAACTGAAGGAACAGAATCCCGTGACAGCATCAGCTGGATGGTTGAAAAGCTCCAGACAAACAAAAATGTTGTCCTTTTTCATTCATTACTACTTTTTTTTTTACCAGGATCTATAAATAAATGAACCTCTTACCGAGACGTTTATTTTTTTTCCCGGTGTGTACTGCAAAGAGCACATGCTGGCCTCCCTTCAATCCTTTCATTAGCGCTGGTCTGGCATGGCCCCGGCTACATCCATTAGCAGCTCTTGCATAGTGCATAACCCGCCTCACCATGATACCCTCTGCTGTCACTGATAGAGTTGGAACAAGTTCTGCCCTTTTTAGCACCACACTGTTTGAAGAACTGCACAGAAGAGTTGGGAAGCATTACCATGTGTCGATTTAAAAGGAAACACAAAAGAGAGCTCGACCAAACACGCTAACACGTTTCACTAAAGGGTGTAGCTCAGTCTGGTTTTAGTTTTCTGGAAAATCTCGAAGATATTTCAGCACCAAAACACAATCAAGTAGCCTCCAGAAATAAATGGTGTACATGCTACTCATAAAGAGCTCCAAATGTAAAATCTGGGATTATTTTTTATTTTTATGTCATTCTGGACTGCAAGGACCAGATTTTCTTTGCAATTTTTTTTTCTAACTGCAGCTTTGAACAATGTTACCCTGCTACATACTAAAAAACTCATTCAAATTTACACACACCTGTGAAAATCAGTTTTTGACCCAAAAAAGTCACCAAAAAATGATGACATCACAACGAGCAAAACCATTAAAAAATGACAGGTCAAAATTTCTTACGGGGGATCAAAAATAAATAAATAAATAAAAATTCAAAATCCACTAACGAAACCTGTCAAAGACATCAAAAGGAAGTTTTGAAATTATTATGGGATGGTTACAAGACCTACGGCTTGATGTGAGATATGGCGATTTTCACATTTGACACTTTTGTTTGTGCGATGTTCACAAAGCTTCACAGATATGTCGCCAGTTTAAGTCTAAAACCAACATAGAAGTTTTATTGACCTTTGACCTTGGTAAGAGTCCGCCATCTTGAATTAAAAGAATGAATAAATAAATAAATAATAAATAAATTTCAATTTGGGAAAAAAAAATGTTGGAACTCACTAATGAAACCAACGTACATGTGTCGGGGATACCCAAAGGAAGTCCTGAAGTTATTATGGGATGGCCACACGACCTACAACTTGTCGGCCATTTTGTGGCAAAATCTTAAATTTGTTTTTGAAAATGAACTTTTTGTCTGTCTAGTTTTCACAAAATTTCACTTACATGCTGCCAGATTAAAAAGGCCATACCATTAAAAAATAACTTTTTAAACTTTTAAGTTTAATTCTTTACTATAAGCATCCCTGAAGGATTATTTTGATCCATTTAGACAATTCTGAGTAATCCTCTATGACCTGCGCACTCACCACAGCCCCTCCCTTACCCACGAAAACGAGCAGCTCCTCACATGCTTACATCACAAGTTGAGAACCGCCCCCTTCATGAAGAGTTTGCTCCGCCCCCAGACTAACACAAACACCAACTGTGTTTGAGATCACTCAGCCCCTCGCCTGCATCGTCAGCGAGAGCAGGCGGGGCGGGGAAAACGCTGAGACTGTACGAGAACAAGGAGTTGGGAGTTGTCCTTATGCCCCTCCTCCTCCTCAGATCTGTGCTGTTATGTATTTATATTATTTCTAACATCTGTTAGTGAACAACAGATTGAAAATAGCCGCTGGATGAATTTCATGTGCACTGTCCAAAATAAATAAAAAAATAGAAATTAAAGTACATTTTTAAAGGCAACAATAACACACACACCAACAGATTATTTGAAATGTTGTTTATGTTTTCATCAGGGATTTACCACCTTCCAGAAAGAGTAACAAAATACACAGATTTCCTTCATTTGGCGCTGGTTATTCCTGATCAGCATCTCGTCTATCTACAAGAACGGAAGGACGCAGTTTCCCACAATGCATTGTTTTGTGGTTATCCAAGGTGGCTTGCAGACAGCGCAGCACCTATTTTCTGGCTGCACTGGCTTAGGCCTTGAACCCACCCTTTTCCCGCGAGACTTCATGACGGCGCGCATGTGGCGTCAGTGCAAGAAGCTAACCAGCACGCACCGCGCAGCGTCCGCCTCGGCCATCTCAAACACACTTACTTTCTCCGTGAAGCCGCCGCTGATCAGCAAGCTTCGTGAGCCCCACCCCCGGCTTGTGCAGAATCGAGCACAAGCCGGGGGTGGGGCTAGCTGTTGAGTGAGGGGCTACCCAACTAGCTATTATGAGCTAGTTTAGTGATGCCCAAAAAATTCAGTTAAGAAACTTCTGGTGAGGAATCTGCACTGAAATGAAATGTTCTTCTGGCGTTCTCTACATTTTTTTGAGCAAATTTCACGGATTATCCATCACCATTCTTTCTGTGCCAAATTTTGGGGATAAAATTGCAGGCTACATAGTATGTACATTAATAAAAAATAAAAACGGATGTTTATTTTTGTGGGTGACTCTCTGACGAAGACGGGTCTAGGTTGACGTAAAGAAAAGGGTGGCACCCACAAGGAGCGAAAGGCGGAGCCTCAGAGATCTAGTTGTTTTACTTCTGGGTATAAAAAGAGTTTGCAAAAACAACTTATTTTTCAAAAATTATAATAATATATATGGATATATAGTTTACTCTGAAAGACTAAAGAAAAGCATGGTATGGCCCCTTTAAGTCTACAGTGGAGTTTTGTTGACCTTTGACCTGGGGAAGAGGTTGCCATCTTTCATTTTAGCAGGCCTTACAATACCACTTTAGTTTATCTTTATCTATTTCTAAAATATTTCACATAAATGCCAACATTCCTTTTTTCATGTCGCAGAAAAGTGCCACGAGGCATAAACGTGTCTTTTTCCGTCATCCGTCTAATTAAAGTCGATCTGGACTAAAAATAATGCAGTGGGCTGCATGCGAGTCCACTCTTTACATCTGCCATCTCAGTCTGGTCTTGCAGTCCTGCAAAGCTGCTTATCTGACAATCTTATCAACTTGTTACATCTCTTGTTAGCTGTGTAGGAGCTGGGAGCCAGCTTCCTGCTGCGCTGCTGGAGACTGTACATGATGCTGCATGTGAGGAGGATGACATCCTGTCATTATGTGCTCGTGTTTATTGTCTGGGGGGGGCTGCTCTGTTAATATTCAGGCATTTTATTCTATTTTGTTCAACCTGAGATTCATGCATGCATCATTTTTTTCTGGCTGGTGAACAAGTTTCCATTTTTTTGTGTGTGTTTCTTCAGACAACTTAACTTGGAGCTTAGTGTTTGACTTGTGAAGTTTGTGTGTCCTTTTTGTAACACTTAAAAATCCGTCTGCACAGACGGAAACTCCGTTGACACCGTTAATACTCTGTTCGCTCCGTGCAGAAACAAATCTGCTCTCTGGGTTTGTGCGCCCCGTCACAGTTTTCTCTTCACATCTCTGCATCTTTGATACCCCCCCACTCTTTCTTTCATAAACGTGCACGCTCACACGCACACGAACGGCTACCCGTGAAGCCCACCGGGGACCAATTTTTTCCACAAGCGTTCCTCTTGCTCTCACCCTTTCTGCAGTCTGACTCACTCTGCTGACTGCTCTCCAGGCACTTTGGGACTCTGGCCTGTCAGAGGGACAAAGATTGGAGGGTTGGGGGGGTGTAGAAGAGGTCCAGCTCCAAAGATTGAGTGCACATACTATTGAGAAGCTGAGTGTGTTTGTGTGTGTGTGTGAGACACAGACAAAGGAGGAAGACGAGTAAAATCTGAAAGCAGCTCTTTCTGTTGTGCCTTAATTGGACCGCTGTGCAACAAAGAGGAGAGAAGAGGGAAGGTGCATGTGCTCGTGCCACTGATACTGAAGCAAAAATCAGTTTCATGTTAGGCCATTTTCAAAAAGCAAAGGTACCATCAATGATAAATCATCATTGAATGGAGCCTAATTGGTTCTTTATAGTCTTCAGATTCCTCTGAAGAGGTTGAGTCCACACAAACACACATTTGTATGTTTCTGTCTGATAGAAGAAACATGTTTTTGTGTGCATGTTAGTGAATAATGTGTGAGTGTGTGGTTCTTTTTGCATACTTTCTAGATCTGTAGTTTTGCACTCAGAGAATTTGACACTGTATTTGTGTTTCTGAACTATAGGGGTGTGATCAACCCCATTGGGGGTGTGAAAGGGGGTCGAACAGCCCCCCTGCAGTGTGTGTCTGTAGCCGAGGGCCACTCGAAGCCGGTTCTGTGTGTGGACGCTACTGATGAGCTGCTGTTTACTGGATCGAAAGGTATTTATGAACTTCAATTTTGTTATTTTAAAATAATTTAAGGAATTTAAGGACTTTTTTTTTACCCATCAAAGTGTCACCCATCAAAATTCTCCATCATTTGACAGTCTAGGCGTGATGTGTACTTAAGAAGGGATACCAGCATTTGTCACACACGAGTACCGCCCTATTTAACATTTGTAAACACCATCCAAATGAAATGACAAGTTCCAACTGGAGGCAAATGAAGAAAAACGATCAGCGGCACACGTTATTCAACTGGAATTTATGTGACCAGGCGAGGACTAAAACTCTGAGCTTTTTGAAGAATGATAATCCACGTGCTGTATTATTTTTTTTTTTTCCATCAATAACTGTGGCTAGTGGAGAAAAAAAACCAGAATCATGGAGTTTTATTCCTTTCAAAAGGATTTTGTAGTTCTTAGATGGTGTTCACATCATTTTTAAATAGATGCACAGATTTGTTTGTATATTGATGCTTTTTTATTTGTGTGGACAACATGTTACATCCACAAAATTATTTTAAACAATGACTCTGTACAGAAACTTCTTTTTGAATCCAGTTTGGCATGTACTAAACCTTAGATCAAGTCAGATTTACATTTTAGACCAGGGGTGTCAAGTTCAAGGCCTGCATGTTTTCCAACCAACCTGTCATCGAAGCTCCTTATTGGCCAAACACACCTGATCCAGGTAATCAACAGCAGATAAGGCAGGATTTCTGGAAAACCAGCAGTAGGCCAGCCCTCGAGGCCTGGGGTTTGACATCCTTGTATTAGATCTTCATTGAAATCATGCAAAATCAACTTTGTTTTTTAGTTTTTAAGTGTACTATAATTATATTTTCTCTCGAAAAACAACCCTAAAGAGGTATTTTGCTTTGTTCCCCAATCTTTGAGAGTTCCTCTAAAACACTGAGCACCAGCCCCTCCCAATCCATGAAAACAAGTGGATCCTCACATTGTGACATCACACAGCGAGGAACCGCCTCTTCCAGGAAGAGTGTCCGCTGCCAGCACCGCCCCCAGGCTAAAACACACGCCCACTTCCTCCATGGAGCGAGTGGTGATCAGCAAAACGCTTTCATTTTATATGCACAATATGTACATCCATGTTTGGAAAAGTTTGGGTATTTTGCAAAAATGACCAATATTTCATTGAAAAAACTGTTCTTTATTGTTCCAAAGGTAATATATGATTTTAATATGTATATTTACTCTGAAAGGCTTAGAATAGCATGATATAGGCCCTAGAAATCCTACATTCTTCTTTTTCTCTGCATCCTTTGAGCGCAGTTTTAGTACAGACTAATAAATGAAATGAAATCCTCATTTTTAAAGTTCCACTCCAGTTAAATTTTTGTTTATTGCAGTTTTTAGACGAAAATAAAAAACTTATTTTTTGCAGAGTGGCAGGAGCTCCTTAGAAACTGAGAGTTGGCATGAAGTAATCCTCCGCTGATATCCCATGATTCATTTGTTTATACTCTCCCGTTACCTTGTAGCCCCTGACAACCCTAGGTGCACTTTACTTGTGCAACAAAAATGGCGAGGAATATTAGAGCTATCCAGCCGTACAGTTTGAATCCAGATGCCAGCACAGACGAGGGAAATGAAGACGTTAATGAATCCATTTGTCTGCAAGTGGACGCATCAGAATGGGGCAGAGCAGGGAGGCTTTGGCCCGCCCATTTCACCAACTTGAGCTTTTCAAACAGCACGTTTTGATCTGCTCTAATTTGAATCGCGAAATAATCTTAATTTTCTTCATATACGTTCTCCATCGTTGGAAAAATGCTAAAGGAACATGTTAAAAACACCAACATTTTCATTGGAGTGGATCGTAAACTGGAGCTTTCTAAAGAAAAACCTCCATCTTTTCCTCTGTTATCCTCAAAACTTTACACTCAGTAGATGTCTGACTTTGCTTTTTACATTTCTGAATGCAAACATTATATTTTAACTTCTTCTTCCAGATCGTACCTGTAAGATGTGGAATCTGGTGACGGGTCAGGAGATCGCCACTCTCAAAGGACACCCAAACAACGTGGTTTCGGTCAAATATTGCCCGTCTTCTGGTCTGGTTTTCTCCGTCTCCACCTCCTACATCAAAGTGTGGGACGTGCGTGACTCTGCCAAGTGTGTCCGCACGCTAACGTGAGTTTCTGCTCAGAAATGACATCAAATTAAACTAGAAAAGTTGCATTACCTGCAATAATGCTAGTGTGAATGCTTTTAGTGGAAAGTAGTCGATGAAGATGCTGAAGCTTTTTGGTGTGGTGACGCAATTGGAAGGGATTTTCTGAGAATGCTACAAGATAGAATGGAAATGTTGTTAATGAACTATAAAAGAGTGCTGAAGTTGACCTAAATTAAAAAAAAAAAAAAGAAGTTAATTTGCTTTAAAATCCCCATTACATGCCAATTTTGCAAAAATAGGTTTTTGCTTAAATATGAGCCGAACTCCAAATTAGCCCCAAAAAACCTTGGTAGATGCTAAATTAGCCAAAAAAAATAGCTTGTTGCTTAAATATTAGCTAAACTCCAAAATAACCTAAAATTCCTCAGTAAACTAAATTAGTCATAAACACTAGCCTGTTGTTAAAACAATTAACACAAACTCTAAATTATCCTCTAAAAACTTCAGAAGATAAGACTTTAGCCAAAAACGTTAGCATGTTGCTAAAATATTAGCTAAATTCGAAATTAGCATAAAAAGCACAATAGAGGCAAATTTAGCCACTAAAGCTAGCACATTGCTTAAATACAAGCCAAACTCCAAAATGGCCTAAAAATAAGTTTGTCAAAAACATTAGCCTGTTGCTAAAATTGAAGCTAAACTCTAAATTAGCCTAAAACCCCCAGCAGATGCTAAATGTGCAAAAAATGTTTATATGCTGTGAAAAAAAACTCATTTTTTTTAATTGCTGTAAAAAATTAAAACAAATGCCATGGTTATATTTAAAGGCATGTTGCCACTCCTAACTTTCTTATTCATTTCCTATTCCCATTATTTAAAAATGATCAAAAATACAAGCAGTCATTTGAAGGTTTTGATACCAAGATTGCGGAAATACCTGAAAGTGTGATGGTTTTTACATAGCAGGAGAATCACTCTAGTGTGAATGCTTAGGGTAACGTTTATATTGCTCCTTTCTTCTCTCATCCCTCTTTGTTCCACCAGGTCTTCGGGTCAAGTGATTTCAGGGGACGCGTGTGCCGGCACGACCACTCGCACCATAACCTTTGCTCAGGGCGAATGTCAGATCAACCAGATAGTTCTCAACCCGTCTGGGTCTCTGCTCTACGCTGCTGCTGGGAACATCGTGCGCATGTGGGACCTGAACAGGTACATTGGTTCAGTCGCTAACGTCGTTATGGATCTCCATGAATAACGAAACGAGCCAATGAAGTTATTCAGCCTTATTGAGAAGTCGTTCAGGGACGCTCTTATTAGGATTCAACAGGGGGAGCTTTAGGAGTTCATTACCGGCGGTGCAGTAGAGATTGGAGGCACGCCCGACATGTTTTCCACAGGGTAGCAGTTTTTCCTCTCTGCGTGCAGCTGGGTTCTATGTTTTTTAACTCTTCCAGGGAATTATTAACTGATTGGACCAGACTGACAACATACTGATGCATGAGAACACCCTCAGAAATAAACGATTGGGTGTGATTGATCACTCCTGCTACCTGAGCCATGTCTCTTCATTTCAGCTCTTTCATTTTCATCTCCAAAAAACGTGACTGTAGTTTTGGGCCCTGTTTTCATTTTAGGATGCAAGCGACAGGAAAGCTGACGGGACACATCGGCTCTGTCATGTGTTTGACAGTAGGACGATCTCTGCTGGGCAAAGATCAAGTCATCACTGGCTCCAAAGACCATTACGTCAAGGTATACGGCCCAGTTTTAATTAGTGCTACCATCCGATTAATCCTTTTGTGTGATTAATTGATCTTAACCTGTAATTAATTATTCTAATTGATCAAATTTTAATTGCATTTATTATAAACCTAATAAGTGCTGCAATATTTTGATATTTTCATTTAAATAAATGAAATTGCGGTGCAGTAAAAGATCAAATTACAACTAAAAAACTGGTTGTATGAAGTTTTCCTAATAAAGCAGACTTCAAACTTTTACTTTTATACCTACAAGGATGATTTTTTTTTGTTCAATTTTGAACAAATAAAAAAAAAACACAAGAACAGAACATCAGGTTCAGATTGCTTAAATTTAACACATAAAAACAGTAGAAACACTTTGAGTATTACAAAAAATATATAAATACCTAATTCTTTGGTTAACCAACTTTATGTGATCAACCCTCCACTTATCTCATTTAATTATAATGTCAGGCTTTATAAGATATATATATACATATATATATATGTGTGTGTGTGTGTTATATATATATGTTTATGTACATTTATATACAGTACATATGTGTGTGTATTAAACATACTAATTTCTCTGTAATTAGTTAACTGCAAATAACGCGAAAATTTGACACCCCTACTTTTACTTTTAATCCTTATCTGACCATCAGATAGAAAATTTTATTTGTTTTATTCTTTTGGTCTTTACTTTCTTCAGGTGTTCGATGTAGCAGAGGGAACTCTGGGTAATGTCGGTCCAGCCCATAACTTTGAGCCTCCGCACTACGACGGCATCGAGTGTTTGGCCGTTCAGGGAGACGTGCTGTTCAGCGGCTCAAGAGACAACGGCATCAAGAAATGGGAGCTGGAGCAGCAAGAACTCACACAGGTGTGTTTGGTTTGAGGGAAGGAGGCTAAAAAAAATGCGCCTCGCGTTTAAAGTGTAAAAAACTACCTTAGCAAAATGTAGTTTTGTGGTGAGAGGAGAAAAAAGAGGAGGGAGAGTTTTAGTTTTACCCTTAAAATGACGATTTTTAAACCCATAAAAAGTCATGTCTTAATCCTACTGGCTCTGCATACTCTTTATTCTCCAGAACAGAGAAATACGTTTGTTTTACAGACAGTTCATCTCCAGCGCAGGGTTCTTGAGGGATGGTGCACACCACAATACAACAATTCAACAAACGCAGTTGATGAAGGAAAATTTCAAGCATAAGATTAAAAAAATGGGTTGTTATTGTATGAAAAAGGGTCGATCACAGATGTTTGACTTTGTAACAAGAGCAGAATTGAGCATGGGGTCAGTTTCTTGGTCAATCTGATGCAGGACTTTAAGGATGCTGACAGTCGTTGACTGAAGGTGCTTTACATTCTGCACCAACATCCACTTTCAGCGTCTGACCTGTTCTGCAACCCTTCTGGTATGAAAGAAAGGGGAAAAAGTTCTGTACAGGTCAAAAGTCAGGTACAAGCCGTGAGAACTCCAAACACAAGAAAGTCATGACTTCAGCCGACAGTTCTGTCTTCACTATTCTCCTGGCTGATTTGGAGAACAGTGGTTAAACTAAAATCGAAGCAGATCGTTTTCATGACACATTTGGTTAAAATCCCACTCCTCAATAAGCTGCATGGTTCAAAACCTAGGAAAAATGTGCGGCTTATAGTCCAGTAAATACATTAATTGTAATTTTGCCCAAGATAATCAATTGAATCAGTTCTGAAATGAAGAACTACATATTTTAGACCCATCTGTGATTTATTTTGGGATTCATTTAGGTCGACTGCGTGCTTTGACATCACTATGCCTCTGAGTTCATTTTTTTATCTTTTCAAA
The DNA here is from genome assembly GCA_003999625.1 of Oryzias javanicus. Taxonomy (NCBI): domain Eukaryota; kingdom Metazoa; phylum Chordata; class Actinopteri; order Beloniformes; family Adrianichthyidae; genus Oryzias; species Oryzias javanicus. The sequence goes on along the minus strand of CM012441.1, from coordinate 5,963,233 downwards.
CGCTACAACAGTACAGCGCTTCATACAGAATAATGAGGACATTTGATTGACACGACACGAACTTGCTGTGAGCTGGAAGAAAAGTTTCCAGCTCGACTGATGTCGGCTTGCAGTTTTTACTTTAAAATTCAAGTCGAACGCTTCAGTTTTTTTCCCAAGTGTTTGCGAACAGCTCACCAGTCCAGTACTGAGCGTTTAAATGTTGTTGTTTGGGCAACGGTGAAAGCAGACGCCCGTTCTGTGTCTTATCTACCCACTCCAAAGAGGGTCAGCCCAACGGTTTGTTAGCGGCTTTCTAGCATGAGAGCCCGCTGAGCCCAGCACAGCTGCAGTAACAGGAAGAGAAAGTTATTGTGTGAGCGCGGGCTGAATCCTGCGCTCTCCTGTGTATCCTCTGTGCCTGCGTATGTTAATAATGCATAATATTACAGCTTGTGGGCGGATGTGGCTCACTCATTTGCATACACAGTACTTTCTCAAGTTGTTTTCCATAACTTCTGTTTAGCCTCTGTTTATCTGAGCCGACATATCCAGAACATCAGGCGTCATTATTGTTTTTTTTTTTTTTTTTTTTTTTTAGAAGTGAGGATCAAATAAATTTAGGAAGTGACCTCAGCCTCATTAACCCAAGACCATCCATTTTACAGCCTCTCTAACTTGGTCGTCTATTTCTAATTATGTAAGAGGATCAAATTGTGGCTTGGGGTGCAATAGAAAATATTACAGTAGAGTCTGGAAGTCAGCTTTCTCCAGAATTACTGCATGGGAGCTGCTCCACACTGACCACTACAATAAAACTCACACTCCAGAAGGTTAGGCCTGCAGGGATGTCTCAGCAATATGGTAACAATTACAGTGCACTTGAGTTTGGTGAACCCCATCTGGATTATGAATATCCTAATATAGCCTCCAAAAGCAATCGTGTGTTTTTACCGGCTCACCACCCTTACGTAACCGTTGTTTCTCTTTGTGAGGTGCTGCAAAGCAATAATGTATTTTCCCCCTCTGGTGTGAAGTTGTTACATGGAGTGTGGTAGATGTTCTGTTTATGACTCCCATGTCTCAGCTACAATGTGTTTTCCCATCAATTCTTACCTTTCTTGGCTTAAAGTACAACCCATAAATGACAAAAACGTCTGCCTCCTGCAGTCATGCTCTACATCTTGTTTTTTTTAGTTTTTGTAAACCCTAATAAAGTCAAAATACACTCCAGGTTTTTCACACATTTGAAACATTTTCAAAATCTTTGTAATTTCAGTTCAAATTTATTCAGAATTCAGAAAATAATAATTGTTGCTGAAGAATTCTCCTATAATTTTCCATAACTTTTAATCTTTGTGTCAACTCCATCTTAGACACAGAAGTACACAGAAAAACACAAACGAAGATCTCCAGTCTAGCAAAAGCAGTCAACGTGTTTAAGTCTGTAGAAAGTTCTCCCACTGTGTGCTGTTATTTTAAATTAATTTGGGATTCGTGTGATATTTTAACTGCTGTTTTGGCATCGACTGGGATATTTTTTTTTTAGTTGTTTTGGATTTTCATTTTGTATATTAGTTTAATGCTAACCTTTTGGTGTATTTTGGCATTTACTAAGGTTTTAGGCAAATTTGGAGTTTAGCTATTAGTTTAGCTTTATGCTAGCTGTTTCGGCTTAATTTGTCTTTTCTCAGTTTTTGGACTTTAGCTAATATTTCAGCACCGTGCTAGTTGTTTTGGCTATTTTAAGGATTTTCTTTCAATGTATTTGGCTAATTTTGAGTTTAGCTAATATTTCAGCTAATATGGCTAAATTAGACTTTTTTTTTTAACCAGTTTTGAGGCTAATTTGGCGTTTGGCTAATGATTGAGCTTGCTATGAGCTTCAGTGTTTTCATCTATTAGCTTCAGAATTTTTGTTTGTTAAACATCGTCTCAGACTTTTATTTATAGTCTGCACATCTTGGAATGCCTTTGATGCAGAAATATGTTCAATATTTCAGTTAAAACAATCATTTAAATGTTTATTTGTCTTTGAACACCCTGAAAAGATTAGTAGGTCAAGGACTTTTGCTCATTTGTCAGACCAACCTTAGGATTAAGATGAAACCGGTGGACTGATGTCCTGACATTTTACTTTTTGTTATTTTATTTTATTTATAGTGTTCCTTTCCCTAAAAAAATACTTCATTTTTAAGCGAAAAAAAAAGGTTTTTTTTTTCCAGTTTGAAGACATTTGCTGGCTGTCCTTTCTCTTTTTCAACTGACCTTTAGAAAACGGCGGACGTGTTGGCTGTTTTTTTGAGGAGCGATGGCTTTTTCATGTTTGCTCCACCGTGGTAGATCCGCCCGATGAATGCTAACATCACCCGGTGTAGTAAAGACCTTTGGTGGTCCTTTATCTACACGTTTTGCTTTAAATATATATTTATCATTTTGTTTTGAAAAGCTTTGGTTTCATTTCACACATGAAAATTCTTTTATTTTCATGGTGAGCATCGCTTCCTTTTTACAAAATGTTTTTCTGAGCAGACTTTGACATGTTTTTTACATAAGTAGCAGCACACTAATAATTTAAATGATTGACATACTTCAGCTTAATATGTACACTGATAGGATTTGTCTTTTATTTTGCATCTCTCCTGATTACTTTTGTTTTACATTTTTAAGAGACTTTACAGCTTGAAACAATAAAGACACACAGGACTTGATATACTTACAAAGTCTCAGCAGAACTAAAGAAAAAGAAAACAACATATTATTCCGTTCGAAAGAAAAGATAAAGTCCTGAAAATGGTTTAAGAAAATAGATAAATACAGGAAATGATACCTTTTTCTCGCATTCTGTGAATTATTGCAACAGTTAAATAGGGCTGTCACGATTTGTCGACTAATCAAAGACTGATAAACTATTAAAATAGTCTACGACAAATATAATAGTCGATTAGTCGTTACTTTGTTTTATATGGAGTCAGAGTGTAGTAAAGTTGAAAATAGTTGTAGTAAAGTTGTAGTAAAGCTATGACCGTTCAGCACTAAAAAATGCATTTTTTTATATTTGGGTCAGTGAGACCAAATTTGAAGTTTAGCTCATACTTTAGCAACATGCTAACTTTTTTGGCTAATTTGTTATCTATTGAGGTCTTTATACGCTAATTTAGAGTTCAGCTTCTATTTTAGCAACATGCTAACGTTTTTGACTAATTTAGTTTACTGAGAAATTTTTGGCTATTTTGAAGCTTTTAAGCAATGTGTTAGCTTTTTGGCTAATTTGGCATCTACTGAGGGTTTTTATGCTAATTTGAAGTTTAGCTCATATTTTAGCAACATGCTAACATTTTTGACCAATTTGGTTTACTGAGAAATTTTAGACTATTTCTTAGTTTAGCTAGAATATAAGCAAAATGCTAGCTTTTTCGGCCAGTTTAGCATGTACTGAATTTTTTTAATGGTTATTTGAAGTTTAGCTCATATTTTAGCAACATGCTAACATTTTTGACTAAGTTTACTGGGGAATTTCTAGGCTATTTTGGAGTTTAGCTAGTATTTAGGCAAAAAGCTAGCTTTTTTGACTAATTTGACAACTATTAAGGTATCTTAAGCTAATTTGGAGTTTAGCTCATATTTAAGCAACACACTCAATTTTTTTTTGCAAAATTGTCATTTATTAGGGTTTTTAAGCAATTTTGGTACAAAATTTAAAGAAATTTAGGTCAACGTCAGCTCTCTTTCATGGTTCTTTAATTAAATTTCCAGTCTTTTAGCAAATTTAAGATTTTTCAAATAGCTTATAAATTTTCAGTAAAAATCCCTGCAGCAATTAAAGTAAATTTCCTCGCTATTTTCAGCAAACAACTTCAGAATCTTCAACGACTACTTACAGAAAAATGCGTTCACAGTAGCATCATCGCAGGTAATGCAACTTTTCTAGTTTAATCTTGTTTTAATACCAGAAACTAATGAAGGACAGAAGCTGCACGATTCATTAAACGGTTAATAAAGTATCATCTTTATTGTTTTTATGTGTAGTTAGTTTAAAGCTAATGATGGTTTAGATGTGTGCTTTACATCCACTTTGCACATGACCTGATTAGTTGACTAACTAATCAAAAATGAATCGTTGTTAGATATAAATAAACGACTATCGTTAGTTGCAGTTATTAAAGACCCACTCAGATGAAAATTGCCGTTTTAGTGTTTTTAAGACGTTCATGTAGCATTTTTCTCATGATGGAGGACATACAGTTGCAAGAGAAAGTATGTGAACCCCTTGGGAGTACCTCAACAAAATGGACACATGACGGTTTTTTCTTTTTAATCTCAACCTAAATCACACCAATTTATATTTTCCTGTTTTATTGAACACAAACATGTGTTCAGTTTATGGATAAAACTCTCTAATAAAACTGGATAAAACTTTCTCCTGCAGCTGCAAATAAAAAAAATTAAGAATAAAACTGCATTTCTGAGAATTTCTGATATTTCTGTTGCATCCACTTATTGACTATGGAAGCCCAAACTGTTCATAATTAAATAAATAAATACAACATTATTTAATCAAGCAACACTCCAATAAAAGTCTTTTCAATAAATAATTGACCATTTTATTATGAAATACATTTCATTAAAATTTAAATGGACAATTTTATTATGAATATATTTCATTTTTACTTTAAAACATAATTTTATGTTAAAAACATTTCATAATAAAATATATATCACAATAATTTTTTTTCATGTTGGTTATTATTATAATCATGTGGGGTTTTTTTTGTAGAAACTTTTATTTCAAAAATACTGTTTTCCAAAGTGTCCTTTTTATTTCACAAAGCTGTTTTTCAGAACGACGTATTTATTTCATGATGAGCTTTTTCCGAATAATGACTCTGTCTGTCAATCAAACCAGACAAGGCGGGGACACGTTTGTGATTGGCTACTCCTTTAATCAGACATTTGCAGCAGCACCAACTACATCGATCGAGTGTTCCTTCAGCGAACGTGACGGTGCAGTACACACTCCTCAGTCTCAGTGAAATGCGTCCCTATTCCACGGCTTTGCACCCTCGGAATACCGTGCATAGTATACGCCAAACACGGTTTTTGCGTGCATATGATACGCAGTTGCAGCCCATTCAAAACAACAGGAGCGGCTTTTAGGTTTCGTTTTCATCACGTGGTCGGATGTTTAGGTTTCTCCGGATCACGTGACTTTTGAGTTTCTGTCGGTCTATCACCGGCTAACAATATGGCTAACAATACTACTTTTTTGGTGTAAAATCCCTCAGAATAAAATATTTTGTGCACTAATCTTTATTTTGGTAATATTTCTAGCGAGAAATGTACCCGTTACTATCACGACATGCATTTATTTTGGACACACAGTTCGTAGTTTGTCTGTTTTGCTTGACTTTTCGGGCTCAAAAATCGTAAAGTAGAATCGTCTGGGGTGCACGGAACCGGGCGAACAGCAGGGTTTGGGACCCGACCCGCATCGGTGCCGGGTCAAGGTTAGGGTTAAGGAAGGTTCGGAGAAACCGCCCGGAACCTTTTTAATCGGGCCCCGAATGACTTCTGTAAAGCTAGAACGTGATCAGCCTGACTACTTTCGGTCCAGGAGACGGTCAAACGTGATCCCGAAACGAAGAGTATCAAAATAAAATAATTATCCTTTAATTTCTGCCTCATAAACAAACACAAATGTCGGTTATTTTAAGTGACAATAACGAGTGATGCTTTCAGACAAAATGAAGAAAGATAAACACAATTGGGTTATTTTGTTACTGTTCTTTTTATTTTATTATTTAATTATTACTATGCACGGTATTCCCAGGGTGCAAAGCCGTGGAATATGTACGCATTTCACTGAGACTGGGTTGGTTGAGGAGTGTGTACTGCACCATCACGTTCGCTGAAGGAACACTCGATCGAATGTAGTTTTTGTGCTGCTGCTAATGTCTGATTAAAGGAGTAGCCAATCACAAACGTGTCCCCGCTTGTCTGTTTGATTGAGAAGACAGTCATTATTCGGAAAAGCTCATCATGAAATAAATACGTCGTTCTGAAAAACAGCATTGTGAAATAAAAAGGACACTTTGGAAAACAGTATTTTTGAAATAAAAGTTTCTACAAAAAAAACCCCACATGATTATAATAATAACCAACATGAAAAAAAAAAATTATTGTGATTATATTTTTATTATGAAATGTTTTTACATAAAAATTATGTTTTAAAGTAAAAATGAATATATTTCAAATAAAATGGTCCACTTGAATTTTAATGAAATGTATTTCATTAATAAAATGGTCAATTATTTATTTAAAAGACTTTTATTGGAGTGTTGCTTGATTAAATAATGTTGTATTTATTTATTTAATTATGAACAGTTTGGGCTTCCATAATTGACTACTAAATCCATGAAATGTTTGTTTTCCTCATCTGGGTCCAAGCTGCATAGCTCCAATATTGTTTGTAATTTTTGTTGCAGCAGTGATATAAGAGTGTGAGGGGACTGTAAGCTAGTGGGAGACTTGTAAACAGAGAGCTCTCAGCGTTCTAATGCACAACTTGGTGGTGAATTTCTATAGAAAGCAACACATTGTTGGCTAAAAACTGCATAATCATAGTTAAAAGACCACTGCAGATGCTTTTATAATATATTAATAAATGATTGACGCAGGTCTTTAAACAAATGTCTCCTGATATTGTTAAAGTAAACACTGTGGCATTTTCACAAAATCAAATGAATTACATTTATGCTGTGAAATCCTAAACAGGATGTTTAATATAGAAGAATTAATACTCTTTCAAAGTAAAGGTAACTCAACCATCTTCAGTTGTTTCAGTGAAAACCTTTAAGTTCTTTAAATAAACTGGAAAATAATCCACATTTTTTTCTGAATAACATTGTTTTTTTGCATTAAATTATCAGGAAAAAAATCAATTTGCACTAAAAAGAAGTAACATGAATCCTAAAGATGCTTATGATTGCATCAAACAAACTCCCACAGGAATTAAAGTGGATGTAAAACAATAAAATATTTTTTCCTTTTAGTACACATGCGCCACAGCTCAGTCAAAGAGATGGTTCCTCCCTGTTGGCTGAGATAAATGGAATAATAGAACAACATTAAAACCAAAGCAGGAGGAGACATAAAAGTTTGATGAAGCTCAACATAAAAATTTGAATTGGTCTCTGCATGTTTGCACAGGATTCAAATATTAGGATATAAATGTTGAAATTAATGTTCCTCATTACTTTAATTTAAATCTACTAAGTAATCACCTTTGGGCATCTATTGGAATGTAGTTTTACACAAAGGAACAATAAAAATGTACTGTTGAATTAAAATTTATCTATTATTTCTTTAAAAATTGACAAAAAAGCTAAATTTTAAAACATTTTGTGACTGGTACTTTACAGTTCATAATTCCGTTTGAATTCATTGTAAAGTACAAAGTGCACAGACACAGTCCAAGAATAACTACAGCATTGAACCTAAAAACAGTCTCTAAGCACGTCTCAGCCGCGCTTGTACTTTTATGTTGCCAGGCAACACTGTAGTGCACTACATTCATTCAAGGACTCTGCTGGCAAACTGATGGTAATTTACATCCGCCCAAAATAAAACACCGAACATGTGAGTTTTTGTCGGCCGCTGTTTAAAGAACCCAAGAGACGCACGTGGCGGCGGCGGCGGCGTCTTGTGTTGTGCACGGGTCTTCGTGATTTGATTCTAAATGCATCTCTGCCTCGACTTCGCAGCAAATCCCAAACGCCCACAAGGACTGGGTGTGCGCGCTGGCGTATGTGCCCGGACGGCCCATGCTGCTGAGCGGCTGCCGCGGCGGCATGCTGAAAGTCTGGAACGTGGACAACTTCACACCTATAGGAGAGGTCAGAGGTCATGACAGCCCCATTAATGCCATATGCACCAACTCCAGACAGATCTTCACTGCTTCCAGGTAAGTTAAAAACTAAAAACCCCCTTTCTCTTTCTACCAACACTTCTGCTTCTTCTCCCTGTTGCATTCCTATGATCACTTTCTTCCTGTTGATTGGGCTCTCATACTCCCCCCTCCCTTCCTTTCTATTCCTTCTCCGCCCCCCCGCCGCTCTGTCCCACTGACCCCAGTGACTGCAGGGTGAAGCTTTGGAGCTATGTGCCAGGCTTGACCCCGTGTCTTCCTCGTCGGGTCTTGGCCATCAAGGGCCGAGCCACCAGCCTCCCATGATTGCCTATTCTCCGCTCGCCGCCCCCTCCTCTCCTCTGGTACTGTCTTCACCACGTTTCCCCTCCATTCCTGCATTATTCAGACTTGTAAAATGACTTCCTTAGACGGATGCTCTCTGTTACTTTCTCCTTTTTCTTTTGAAAATATGTTTTCTCTACCTCCCACTGGCGATGCTTTAGCGCTGTAATCAGATTATGCTGCTTTTTTTTTCATCTTATCTGGCTTTAATTCTCTCATCACTGACTCCATAAAGGCTAACAGCTTTTTCTCTAACTTTGTTGTTCTGCTCTAAATAACAATCTTGTGCTCATTTATCCAAACCACATTTTCCTCTGCTTCAGAGAAGGAAACAACACTAAAGTTTGGGGCTGAGCCTCGCTGTTTCCAAACACAATCTGGCTTTATATTTAGGTTTGGAAACTAATAAGAGAGAAAATATCAATGTTTGTGGCCTCAATTATAAAATGGTTTATATTAGTGAAACAAGCATAGTAGGGCCAGGAATCGATTACAACATTTAACTGGGGGGGTAATTAATCGCGATTAATTTTTTTTTTTGGTTTCTGACCACTTATCTGCAAATATTCACAATATAAAATCACACGCAAAACCGTACATTTCAAATGTTTGTTTTTAGATTAGTGCTGTCAATTAATGAAAAAATTAGCTAATTAAGAAATCAGATTAATCCAATTTTTTTGTTGTAGGTAATCACGATTAATCACAATGTTTTATTATGTACATTGTATATGACAAAAACAGGCCAGAGAGAAAAGTTTTCCTTTATCAATTATTAACATAAAGTGTACATTGTGAGCACAAATCACAAACAGTGAGATAAGCAAAACTCCAAACACTTGCGGTATTTCTCCAAGAAAACGAAGATACTGACATACAGCCATTAGAAACGAACCTGCAGACCTAAAAAAGAAAAAAAGTTCTGGTCACATAGTCCAAATGTTTTATATCACTGCGCAGACTGATTTAAAATAAACTTTTATTTGTTTTCTGGACAAAAATAAGTGGTAAGAGGTGAACGATTAGCGCTTCCCATTGCCGCTGCATCCGAGGCTCAGTGACGAGTGGTCAACAACTCACCGGACCACGGGTCGAATAGTCCGGTCTTTGTATAAAACTGATCGAAACAACAAAAAAACAAGATTAAAGTAATAACATTTATATTAGTGTTTTGACGCACACCGTTGGAAACCTGAACTGTTCGAGGCAAAGCAAAGAACGCTTTCTTCGCGAGGTGAAATTAATTTGCGTTTATTATTATTAACGCGTTAATTTTACTTGATTAATTAAGTGTGTTAACGTTCACAGTCCTAAAATATAGTTCAATATTTGATAAATACAGGAATTGATCAAACTTTCTAAATCAGTTTGAAATATCCATGTTTTATTTTCTATTTTGGATAAGTCTGAAGTAATGGTAAGACTAAGAAAATTGGAGATAAATCAAGAAAATTAAATATTTTAAAAGTTGTACCTTTTCTGGAGGCTCTAATGCCTTCTTAAATTGCAAACATACAATAAAAAGCAGCAAACAGGAAGAAAAATGAAACCTGGACTTTAGCGAACTACTGAGAATATAAGAATCAAAGAAAACATTTTTAAACACCGGATTGTTTGAATTAAAGTTAAAATGAACATGACAGGAAGGTGTGGGTTACGCCGCTCACACTGTACGTGGAAGCGCTGTGAAACTGAAGGCCGCTTCCATTCAGCGCCGTTGTTATCCTATGACGTCGTCCGCGTTAATCCTGGCAGGAAGTTGCATCCAGATACATGAGAAAATCTGTCTTATTTTCAAAATATAAGAAATTTTTCACAAGAAAACTCAGCAATCATGTTTTTGTATCTAAATAGACTGTAGAGTTGAAAATAAACACACAATCACAACACACACATACACTTGCCTCTGTGTGCCTCAATAACAGATAAATTAAATCAGTGTACTTTAGGCCTAACAACTACGGTCCCACAGGATTTGACGGCCATATCACGGGTAAAAAATTAGGAAAATCTGCCACACGCGCTTAGACACATTAACTTTATGCATGTTCGTGGAACAGCAGTAATACAGACACTGGAGTCCATTCCACTGCCACTCCACTGCCAGAACACTGCTTAATCCCGGGTAAGCGCGTCCTCCCACGCTGTAAGCAGTGGTACAAACGCAGAGTGGCCGTGGAAACCGCTGTGCTACAGCCATACACGAATGCGGAATTTCAGCGTCCAAGCGCGTGTGCCGCTGTTCGTTCCACGGCCCGATCTGGCACTGAAACTGCTGTTGCACTGCTGTTCCACTGCCATTGCACGGCTGTACCACTGGTACCGCACTCCAAAATTCTTTCCCCGTGTAACAGCGGCCAAATTTTGTACCGCATGTGTGTGTCTATCACACTGCCACATCTCGGCCGTTGCACTGCCAGTCCACTGCTAACGGCGTCTGTCCCACGGGGAGGAAATTTCTAATGTGCACTAGCAGTGATGTGGCAGTGAAAGCCAGTGGGACCAGCTTTTAGCAGAAACGTGGAGTAATAGTTTTAGGTTATTAACTTATCTATGATGGAAATAAGAAAAAAGGCTCTTGGAGAAGAGCCTGTCAGCCGTTACGGAAAAATGCGCGTCTGGTGCTAATTTCAGGAGAGAGCGGTTGCCATTTTGAACCTAGCGTTAGACTGCTTGTTTTAGGACATGGCTAGCTTATTCATTTAAATTCAATTCATTTTTTCCAGTTTGGGTTCCAAAAATGTTTTGTTGGTTTATAAAAATGTTTTTTACATTGCTATTAATTTAAATAAAATAATAAAATCCTACATTTTTTTTACAATAAAATCCGTCAAAAAACTGTTTTATAAAAAGAAAAAAAAGCTTGTTCGATCTACGAGTTGTTGACATGTTGTCTACTTCACTGTGTGCACTATGAGAGTCCACAGTTAAAAAGCTCTTCTCAAAGAGATGCGTGTCCATTTCACATCTCATCGTTTTTCATAAGCAGAAAGTTTGACTACATTTCTAATGTTGACTCCAGCGTATGAACTCAACTTCTCAGCAGAAAGATGAAGTGAGACTGAAAGTTGGATCAGAGCAGCGTCTACTCTGCTGACTTTGTAGTGGTCTATCACGGTGAAGAAAAAGCTCAATCTGAAGGCGAAGCTCTCGATTTACCGGTTGATCTGCTCTCTGGCCTTACCTAAGATAAAACCGCGTTTCCTCCTCAGAGGGTCTGAGGTTTCGTTCGGAGCAGCTGAAGCCGTTTAAACATTAAACCCCGTTGCAGACATGCTTATAAATAAACTGAATTTAAACTGAACGCAACAGATTGTCTCTCTGGTCTGGCCTGATGTTCTCCTGAAGAAGGGGGAGGAGTCAAAGAAGCTTAGCAAGTGAGGTTGGGTCAGAGGTAGAAAGTGAGGGCAGCCATGGGGTGTAGAATGTATTTATAATCATTTACAATCATATTTTGTTCCCATATTGCAGTTTCTGTGGTTTTACCCGTGTGTTTCTGTGTGTGCTGTATTCTCTCATCCCTTCTTTCTGTCTTTGTTAACATCCTGTCTTTTTTTCCTCCCCAGCGACAAGACGGTGAAGATCTGGCTGTCGAAGGTGTGGAGGAAGAGGTGAGAAACAAAGTGACTGTGGAGCAGCCATCTCGCTGCAGCGTCCTCCTCAGATCCGTGACCCGCTCGCTTTAAACAACGAGATGTCACCCCGCGCTTGCAGCTTCCACGTCAATTGGGGGTTTTGAATACACGCACTCATCTGTGACTTTCTAAAAGAAGAAAAAACTCAAACATTCAGACTTTTTGTACTGCCAGTTGTTGAAAGTGCCATTGAGGTGTGGTGCTACTCAGAACTGCATCGGTGTGTCGGTGCGTCCTCCAGGCGAAACCCCCCCTCACATGAAAACCACCCCCCACAGCCTGGTATTAAATAAAAGTGTCCTTCTGTTCTTTCACTGAGGTTTAGGACAGTGAGAGATGAATCTGTTGGACTTGCGTGCCTGTTCTGTTGTCATGTTGTGTTTTAAGGTCCATCACTCATGGAGCTTTTTTTATTATTATTATGACTTTTTTTTTTTTTGTTAATTTATTATTTTCTCTACCTCACTTAGTTGGACTGAGAGGTAGGAGGGCAAATTTTTTACGGGTGCTTTGACGTTGCTATTTAATGCCAGGCTCTTCCACCGTCCTCTGTGACTGATCGCCATCTCGACACTGACCTTACAAACACGCTGACCGGAACACGTTACCCGCTCTCTAAAACCCAGACACGCTCAGTGTGGCCAAAGCGCCACTTCGTTATCGCCTCACCCTGCAGCTCACGGCTCACATCTACCATTTATACTTCAGGGAAATGGTAAGAAGAGCCCCAGCAGCGTAATACTTGAGGTTAGAGGTCAAACTGACCAGACTGGCTTCTGCACCTCTTTAGAAACCTGTTTTTGTCAGCGAGCCAGAGTACTCGGGTGAAAGTAGGTCATCACAGAGAAGACTTCTTTTCTTCATTAAAAATTCCAATTTTCTTCCACCCACTGCTACATTTACAGGCAGCAATAAAAACTTCCAGTCCCCGCGTACGGATGCGCAGATCTGTTTATCCGCGTGTGTAACGTGTGCACATGCCACAAACACGATTGGATGTTTCGCTCATCCATCTTGCCTGATCGGTCTTGGCATGCCTAACTGTGTTGATTTTCTGTTTCTTAAATAAAACAAATTCACACACACACACACACACCTACAGGCAACAGCAAGTCCTAAAAGTCACTTCAATTATCCTTTTGTAGTCTGACTCATGGAGGCTCTTCACATCACTTCATGAACACTGGCTTTTTTTTGGTTTTTAATCCAATGCTCTGAAACGAAGAGCTGTATTTTGAAGCTCCTCGTTGTTGCGCTTGATTAAAACCCCAATGTTCACACTTCATTTATTCATCACTTCTTCTGGTGGAAAATAAAAGATAAGGAATACTTTTGCTAATTTTGTGCACTTTTTCCACATAAAAGACCCAGAGATGATCAGTATGTAGTTCAATCAAGTGGATCATGAAACAGCATTTAAAAAAGCTTTCTTTAAACTATGCTCTGGTAAATTCATGCTGCTGTTAAAATGCGTGAAGCAATTTTGGTGTTTAGTGTTGTGTTGGGAGGTCAAAGGTTACTGAATATGTGAATATAGGGTTAATCTGATTACACTTTTTGTAGTAATGTATTTTTTAAATGAGAAACTCAGGTAATGGATGAAGGATTTTTCTTTTTTTTTTGGTCGCATTCAGATAAAACTTGTGAATTTAGCTTTCTGAATTAACCAAATTAAAGGCCTTTCTTATGTGTAATCATTTTTTCACCATTATTTTTTTACATTTGGACACAAAAATGGTACCATACTTTTTGTAATCCCATTACTTCCTGTTCCTGTACTGTGCTCTTGTGTCCACGTCTGAAAATGTTTCCTTAATCTGGCCAAAGCTGAAAAGCCTTCAACTCTTGAAGAAATGCACTGACCATAACAACCTGCTAAAAATATGATTAGTGTGCTGTTTGTTTGTAGCAGTTTGCTTCTAAAACTGAAGTGTTTGTCACCGTCTAGATCAGGGGTCAAGGTCGAGGCCCGGGGGCCGAATCCGGAACTCGATGTTATCTTGCGCTTATTGCTAACTTGTATAATTTTGCCAAAATATATTTTTATGGAGAGAAAAATATTGACATTTATTCAAGGTTTAGGTTGATTTATTCTGGAATAATATTCCTGTCTTTTTATTATTCATAATTATGTTGAAAAGTTACAATTTCAAAGTTTTAAAAATTTGCATTCTGATAGCTTTTTGGATTATTTTGGCACTTAAAAAGATTTTTTTTAGGTTATTTTGGCGTTTAGCTAATATTTCAGCTATATGCTAGCTGTTTTGGCTAACTTGTTTTAAGTTTATTAGGCTAATTCAGCATTAGCTAATATTTCAGCTACATGCTAGCTGTTTTTGGCTAATTTAAATTTTTTCAGTTTTTTAGGCTATTTTGATGTTTAGCTATTTCTACAGTTATATGCTAGCTGTTTTGGCTAACTTTTTTTAAGTTTATTAGGCTAATTCAGCATTTAGTTAATATTTTAGCTGGCTTTTCAGCTACCAGTTTCAGTGATTTCGGCTAGCATATTCAGCATTCACACTAGCATAATTGCCAGTAATGCTATATATCTAGTTCATAATTATGTTAAAGAGTTGTGGTTTTAAAAATGTAGTGTTCAATACATTTTTATCCTGTTTGACCCGCGACCTATAGGCGTGTTTTGGATTTCAGCCCCTTGTTTGACTGACTTTGACCCCCCTGTTCTAGATGGTGACGTATGCTGGACTCCACCAGGCCCCTTCACTGAATTTACGGGTGCCAATTAGCCAAGCTGTCCCCGCTCAGCAGCTTACTGGTTCTTCTCATGCTAACATTACATTGACGAGATCATCTCTGTTCTTCTTAGACTTCCTGGTTAGAGATGATTTGGTAGTTCTGTAGCTTTAGGCACTTCCACGTTCCCTCTGCTAACAGGTCGTTGGACAAAGACGTTTGCCAAAATGTGTTGCTGAAATAGTAAAAAAAAAAAAAAGTGTTCTTCACACCCAGAAACCAGAAAAGACTTCAGCGTCTGGGTGGTGTACTTCCTCCCGCCTGTGTCGCATCGCTCCTGCACCGAATGCTCTGTAAATACTTTTCTAGTTCTTGCTGAAGAGATGCAGTCGAGGTTAGCTGCTGACTCTGCTTCCATTTCCGCGCACTTTGAAAAGCAAACCTGTTTTGTGACACTCCTCCATGCTGCTGTTTTACGAATACGAATCAAGCCATGTCTTAGAGTTAGTTTACAGAAAAAGGAGAAAACGACTGACCTTGTGATCTGTTGTAGCTCCTCAGTAGGGATAGAAGTCTGTAACGTGAATATTTCCACTGACACTTCATAGTTTAGAAGGAAGAAAAAAAAAAAAAGCTTGTTTTTTATATAGAAACTGGGAATGTTCACCTGCACAGAGCTGCATGCAATCTATGGTAGATACTCCAGAGAGATCCTCTTCATGACCCCGACCGTCTACCGATCTGCAAAGGTTTTTTACTTCAGGACAGTTTTGCTCTAAATAAACTGTGTGGTTGAATGTGAAGCTACATCTTACATAAGTCCAATCAAGCCGATTCTAGCAGAACGGTTTGTCTCCTCGTGTTTTCTCATAATGCAAATGACTTAAATAGAGGATAAAATATAAGCAAAGGAACGGTAGAAACCCTTTCATGAATCTAATTCCTCCTGAAGGTGTTTTTCTTTTGTGCAATTATGTAAATGTACTCTTTTTTTTTTTTTTTAAACGAGAAAAATAGGAATAGTCACAGCAAAGCAGACAAATGAACATAGTATGTAATTAGCATTTCTAAACATGCTTTTTCCCTGCTTTGATTCACGGAAAACCATATTTTTTGGGGTTATATTTGTGGAAAAACCCATAAACTAAGTCAGTTTACGCATTGGACCTGTCAGGTTAGCTTCATGCTGTTTGGGGGAACAACTGCGTCTGCCTATATCACAAAATCTCTTTGCTTTTTGACGTGAAAAAGAAAAAAACAGGTATTATCGATATAAAATGACTGAGCTGATTAATTTGCATCTGTTTCAAATAATTGTTAGAACAGGTCCTAACGGGTCCAAAGTTTTCACCGTTTCCACTAAAACACCATCGGGAGTCCAGCTGCCCGTCAGGTTGTGCATCAGCAGCTTTAGTGCTTCATCCACAAACAAGGAGAATATCAGCGCTACGCCTAACAAGCCTTAACAAACTGAATGTGTGTTCAGGACATGAATAATCATCCACCAAAGATCCTGAATCCATATCAGAGCCGCTCTGAGGAGTTGTGCTGGAAGCCGCTGCGTGACCGCTGGCTTCGTCGTTAAAGGCCGAAAAAGCGCTGATGGGATGCTACTGCATTTAGACTCAATCTTGAGGGCTCTTGACGCAGAGACCACTTCGCAGCTCTGCTGTTCTGACAGCGAACATCCGTCCCACTTAACCACGCGTCTCTTCTGCAGCTGGATCTCAGTCCAGGTGTGTGATGTGCTGTTACCTCAACCTGTGACGGTGTCTGTTGTGAAAACTCCTCTCTCGGGTCACAAATGCAGGGTCAAAAGTCATTTGTGCCTTTTACTGCGCAGACTACTCCCTCCTGAGTGTAAATGTGTGTACAGATTTTTTTTTTTTTTTAAGATAAGACAGTGTGCATGAACCTAAGCCATGTAATGTTTTAGATGTAAATATTGTAAAAAGATATTTAATAAAAGATCAGTTCTTCCCTCAACAAAATAAAAGAGTCCAAAACAAAAGAACCTTTTGTCTCCTGGTGTGATTTCTTTATCTATTCAGTGAAGTTTCCTCCTTTTTTGTGTGTTTTTCTGTGTTAAACCGACATTCAAAACTATCTTTTATGGCGTCGTCTCCGTAATGATTTTCCTGTTTTATCTTTTCTTTAAAGAGCTGATCATCTAAGATAAATCGTCATGGAAACTGATGATAATTATGTCAATTTTTATCACAAAGAAAAATAATTCTCTGTTCAAAAGAATTCTCAGCAAGCTCGTTAAACCAGCTTCTGCATGTGTGTAAAGAATCAAAGTCCAGATTTGTATTGATAAAACTTATTTTAGTTAGTTGTTTTTTATATAGATCTTTAAAAATCTAATCTTTTATTTTGCTGAAAGCTGTCATCCAAATAAATGTAATAAGTCTACAGGTCTGCAGTCATTCTTAATGATCTGTTTCTCTGGATTGTTTTGTTTCAGACATGTCGGTCTAAAGAGTTGATTTTGTGTTTTACATCTTACAGAGATTCTCCGGCTCCTTCCCGCATGGTTTCTGGCGCGTAAAAACTCAATCACACTTTCAACGATTTCTTTAATCTTGGTGTCAAAACGTTCAGCTCATTCAGGACATTACCGTTTGTACTTTTGGTATACAGAATTTTATAGTTTTTGAAAATATTGAACAAAATATGCCCCATAGGACATGAATGATAAATTGCTTAAATCCTTCAAAAACTTTATGAACTTATGAACATCGTTTCAACTAGAGACACCATTAAAACTTTAAATGTTCACCAACTACTTGGTTTTTTAAAGATAGTTTGGAGTTGAACTTTTATTTTAGCCACATGCTGGTTGTTTTTGGCTAATTTAGAAATTTTTCAGATTTTTAGACTAATCTGGCATTTTGCTACAGCTTAAATTATTTTCAGTTATTTCAGCTATCAGTTTAATTTTTTTTTGTGTAGCATTTTCTTGTATTAGTAGAATCTTTCTTCTCAAAAGAATTTCAGCCATCAGCTTCAACATTTTTAGCTATCAGCTTCAACATTTTCAGCTATCAGCTTTAGCATTTTCAGCTATCAGCTTCAACATTTTCAGCTATCAGCTTTAGCATTTTCAGCTATCAGCTTAACATTTTTAGCTATCAGCATCATCATTTTCAGCTATCATCATCAGCATTTTCAGCTATCAGCTTCAACATTTTCATCTATCAGCATTTTCAGCTATCAGCTTCAACATTTTCAGCTATCAGCTTCAGCATTTTCAGCTATCAGCTTCAACATTTTCAGCTATCAGCTTCAACATTTTCAGCTATCAGCTTTAGCATTTTCAGCTATCAGCTTCAACATTTTTAGCTATCAGCATCATCATTTTCAGCTATCATCATCAGCATTTTCAGCTATCAGCTTCAACATTTTCAGCTATCAGCTTCAGCATTTTCAGCTATCAGCTTCAACATTTTCAGCTATCAGCTTCAACATTTTCAGCTATCAGCTTTAACATTTTCAGCTATCAGCTTCAACATTTTAGCTATCAGCATCATCATTTTCAGCTATCATCATCAGCATTTTCATCTATCAGCATTTTCAGCTATCATCATCAGCATTTTCAGCTATCAGCTTCAACATTTTCAGCTATCAGCTTCAGCATTTTCAGCTATCAGCTTCAACATTTTCAGCTATCAGCTTCAACATTTTCAGCTATCAGCTTTAACATTTTCAGCTATCAGCTTCAACATTTTTAGCTATCAGCATCATCATTTTCAGCTATCATCATCAGCATTTTCAGCTATCAGCATTTTCAGCTATCATCATCAGCATTTTCAGCTATCAGCTTCAACATTTTCAGCTATCAGCTTTAGCATTTTCAGCTATCAGCTTCAACATTTTTAGCTATCAGCATCAGCATTTTCAGCTATCAGCTTTAGTGGCCAAATTTAGCTTACAGCATTCACACTAGCATTATCGCCGGTAATGCTATATATCTCATTTTTATTTGTCTTAACCTCAGAGTGTAAAATATTAGCAGTGTAAAATATTTTTAACTCTACAATATCAGGGCTAATTTATTGACATTTTTTCTTATGGAGTAAAACAGTTTTTTAAACATTTACAAAGAAAAGAGTCTTATAATGTGCTCCGACGCTCCTCCTTTGATTATTTTAATTTTATTTATTTGAATGTAAAATTATATGTTTTAAATTATATACAAAGCAGAAAGAACATGATAACTCTTTAATTTACTGGTTAAATAAATAAAAAAGACAAAGTCATAATAACTTAAAGGACATGAAATATATAGAAAAGAAAAATTTGGAAAAAGGTATTGGAGAGATTTGTTTCATTATACTGATCTAATATAAAATTAGAAAAAAGACACTAAAAATCTTAAAACAATTGCCACTTTTAACAGTCGTCTTAAGATTAGAGGTTTAGCAAATATTATCTAATCAATAGAAGTACTAGAAGTACGTGTCAGGCAAAGTTCATTCATAAAACTTCAATTAGATGATTTGACTGAATTTGATAAGATTACATAAGTTTTATGTAAATGTTTATTTATGTTCATTTAAATGTAGGCTGGGCTTAATACTGTGCAAAGATCCTTTTTGTTCTCTTTTCTTTGATGTACCTTGATTTACTTTTGTTAATTTAGCGATAGCGACCCTTTTCCTTTAACCGTTGTAATTTCATTTTTTGTATTTTGATGTTAGTAAATGAAATCAATGTTTTAAAAAACAATGTCACATAGGCTATTCATCAGTTCCTCTGCTCATCCAGGATGCCAATTCAGCCGCCAAACATCCAACCAGTGTGACTCAGAGATAAACACTGAACAGCAGAGGCGAGGCGAAGCTTTCCACATTTGTTGTATTCCTTAAAAGATAATCAAGTATAAATTAAATATGTAAACAAGAATGAATGTCAAATCCATTCACATTTTAGTTGGATAAAGTTCAGCCCACTTTTGTGTTTCCACATAAAATAATCTTAAGGGAAAATTATGGAAGATTCTACCACTCTGTATGGTCACGTGTGTCTTTAATTAATTCAGACTGTTTCCACACATTGGACTGGAATGATGGTTGATCAGTTTTTGCTGAATCACATGTGTGTTGTTTGCCGTTAATTGTCATTATTACATTGTAGTAAAATAAAAATATTATGTCTGAATCCTTACTGTATTTTCAATATGGAGTTATCTCATTTTTATTGCTAAAAGTCGATTCAATTAGCAACTTCCCTCAGACGGATCGATCTGGTTAGAAGTCAATTCATCTATTAATCGTTACAAAGGGAGCTAAATGTCTACTCAACTGTTTGTGTCTGCACTCCCATGAAACTTTGGAACTTCAGCTCATTTTCTCCATTAAGAGTTTGCAAAAAGATGAAATGTTGGAGGATTTTTTGTTGTTTTTTTTTTTTTTTTTCTTCATGAAGATGTATGCATTTCAGCTTCAGGAGTTGAGATTCTCACCCAAAGCTCATAAATCTTCATTTCTTTGCAAAGTCTGATCATTAACTTGTCGGGTGGTGCCTGTCTCTCAGCTACAACGGGAGATGCAAGCACTGTGATGTATGATGGCCATTAATGCCTCGGAGGAGGCGAAAACCATGTTAGGGTGCCAGTCGTAAACAAACATCCGTTCACAAAGTGTGTCACTTCCCAGCTGTCTGTGTTCTGGCTGCACTTTTCTAACAACCAGCTGCTGACGTTTTCTTCTGAATGTTTCTGTCGCTTCCCTCCAACTCGACTCCAGTAAGTCTGTTCTTACTTGCAGATCCATCACTCTGTCATGCAATATTGATCAAACTGGAACTTAAAAAGTCTGTGTGAAACACGGCAATGTGTCCTGAGAGCTTTATAAAATGACATATTTTTTTCCATTGCTGTTGGTTTCACTACACAGAAATAATTCTAAAAGCGGTTGAATGTTTGTTAGGAATGATCTGAAACTGTGTTCTTGATTTTCTTGTGATTGGTGCTTTAAGCTCATTTACTAATGATAGCATGCCCGCAGGTGCAGAGAAATTACCATCAAAGCAGCTTTTCAAGCTTTACTTACCAGCGGAAAACTTGCCAATTACTTTCCCTTCAAATAAGGAGCCAGAGAGCGTCACCCCTTCATTAGGCCCCTTCATCGCTGCAAAGGAATTATTTGACCAAACAGCTGAGTGACATTCTCGGGGGAGTGAG
The DNA here is from genome assembly GCA_003999625.1 of Oryzias javanicus. Taxonomy (NCBI): domain Eukaryota; kingdom Metazoa; phylum Chordata; class Actinopteri; order Beloniformes; family Adrianichthyidae; genus Oryzias; species Oryzias javanicus. The sequence goes on along the minus strand of CM012441.1, from coordinate 5,942,484 downwards.
CCGTTAATGACACGAGAGCGCATGTTGCTCTTGACAAAAACATAGATCTTAACAGATGGAGGGGGGAAAACAGGTAAAACTGCAACAACAAATCCAAGACAACCAGGTGGAAACCTGGGACTTTGAAATAGTTAGATTAACACGATATAATCAAGATCAAAGACAACTAAAATAAAGACTCGATCTCAATGAACACCTGGAAACATTTAAATCAGCTCTATGGATGGATTGGAATCTGTATTCTGGATGGATCCATCCGTTTGTATCTCCGTCCATCCATCCATCCATCCATCCATTCATTCATTTACTGTATCTATCTATCCATCCAATCATCCATCCGTCTGTCCACCTGTCCGTCCATTCATTCATTCACCCGTTCATCCATTGTTCATCCATCCATTTGCTCATCAATCCATTCATCCATTCATCCATCCAATCATTCATTTATTCGTCCATCTGTCCATCCATTTATCCATCCATTCATACATACATTCAACCATACATACATACATCTGTCCGTTCATTCATTTATTCCTTCAATGACTGTAGAAACAATGGACATCGAAACCCCGCCCCCCTCGTGTTCCAAACAGGAAGTACCTGCTGGTTCCCCAAGACTTCTATTCAGAAATACACAGTTATTTTTCAGTCATTTTATTTATCAGAGTAAACATTTTTACTCTGAAACCTTGTTCTGAACATCTTTAAATTTCTTGAAGATTTTTTAATCGCAAGTCATTCAAGTTATAAACTGACCAATCAGATGTCTCAGTAAAAGCATGCGGTGTTCACCTCAAAAGTTTATTTATTAACAGATTCACCCAAGCCCGCTTTCAATGGAAGAGGTGAGGATTTTGGAAAAGCTCACTCCTTATTGGTGACTGTAGTTCCTCTAAAAACGAGATTTAGAACAACTTGGATTATCACTGTCGCTGGGTTCCAAAATGGTGGCGGGCGTATGAGGAAGCCACGGTGACAGATTTGGCCTGATTTTGCAAAGTAAGGCATTTTCTATGGGTGAAGTCAACAGCTCGCTCTGTCCGTTGTTCTACAGTCTGTGCTTCTTCCACTCATCCAGGACCTGTCACTGGGATGGCAGTCTATTGCTAGGTTTCCCCTGGATGCGGAAGCGCCGTGGAGCGGAGTGCGCGGTATCCGCTTTTCTCCCGCAATTCCCACCAGATGTGCATTTTTCTGCAACGGTCGATAGTCACTTCTGCTAGAGCTTTTTGCCATCATGAGTAAATAAACAACCTAAAAATATTACCCCATGTTTCTGCTAAGGCGCTCCACGCCTGGTGTAAACGAAACTATAGATTAGCAAGGTCTCTGAATGGAAGCGGCCTCCGCTCTGCGGCGTTTCCACGTCCAGTGTGAACCAGGCGTAAGGTGAGTTGCCCAGAGTTTCCTCTCCCTGGCCACCTCCTCCAACTCCTCTGATGGGACCCGAGGCTTTTCCAGGCTAGCTAAGAGACACAGTCTCTCCAGCGTGTTGTGGGCCTTCATCCAGTTGGACATGCACAGACCACCTCCCCAGCAGGCCATCAAGGATGTATCCGGATCAGATGTCCGAGCCACCTCGACTGGTTCCACTTCAGGTGACCGAGTTCCCTGTCCAGCCACCTTACGGTACAACTGCTACTTGCATTGGGGACCTCATTCTTTGGGTCAATACCCAGAACTCATGGCCATCGGTAGGAATTGGAACAAAGATCGAATGATAAATTAAAAACTCTGCAATCTGACTCAACTCTTTTTTTCCCCAGGATGGACTGGATTAAAGATCACATAACAGCAAATGCCGCTTTAATCTTGCTTGCATGACTGATTGATTGATCTGGTGTATTTCAAGCATAGATTGTTACAATGCAATACAAAAAAAGCCACATTAGCAGCGAAAGTCTAGTAGAGTTGGATCTGCCTGTCAGTTTTGCTCCCATTTCCTCTCACTTGTGAACAAGTCCTCCACCAGGAGCTCTCCACCCACCCAGAGAGGATAAACTACATTCCAGCCAGCAAGGCAAGTGGGTCCCATATGGTTTAAAAGTGGCAGAAAATGTGGGCCCCATTTTGGTTTGTCCACAGTTTCCATGGTCCACCTGTGTTTACCAACATTGGCTTAAGTGATCTCTCAGTGGATTGGCTCGCTGCCCTAGCCAGCAGTTCTGTGGAGAGCGTAGCGTGCTGTTGATCTCCGCTGAAGCAAGCTAGCAAGTTGGCTGTATCGAGATAGCGAGCTCAGCTTTTGTGGGCTAGCGAGCTTCTCTGCATTAAGCTAACGAGCTCAGCTGTCGCGAGCTAAGGAGCTTGGCTGTATGAAGCTAGCGAGCTTTGCCGTAGCGAGCTCTCCTGTATAAAATTAGGGAGCTCGGCGATTATGGAGCTAGCAAGCTTTGCTGTTGTGAGCTAGCGAGCTCCACTGTCGCAAGCTAGCGAAGTCTGCTTTATCAAGCCAATGAGCTCCGCTGTATTGAGCTAGCAAGCTCTGCTGTAGTGAGCTATTGAACTCTGATGTATCGAGCTAGTAAGCATCGCTGTAGAAAGCTAGCGAGGTCCACTGCACCGAGATAACAAACTCTGCTGTTGTGAACTAGCAAGCCCTGCTGCATTGAGCTCGCGAGCTCTGCTGTATGGAGCTAGTGAGCTTTGCTGTACTGAGCGACTGAGCCCTGCTGTATCGAGCAAGTGAGCGCCGATGTAGAAAGCTAGCGAGCTACGCTGTACTGAGATAGCGAGCTCTGCTGTTGTGAACTAGCAAGCCCTGCTATATCGAGCTAGCAAGCTCTGCTGTAGCAAGCTAGTGAACTCTGTTGTATTGAGCTAGCGAGCTCAGCTGTCATGAGCTAGCGTGCCCTGCTGTAGTGAACACAGGTGGGGCCACCACAGAAACTGTGGAAAAACCCATTTGGGGCCCACATTTTCAGCCACCTTAAACCATATGGTTGCCTGGGGTTGCCGGCTGGGTTTGTCCAGTCAGCAACCATTGCCTCGGACTCACCAGTGCTGACCCTCGGCCGCTGGAGTTCACTCCGCCCAATTGAGCAGCCATCTTTCTTATCTTCTCATCTCGTCTTGGAGAGCAGACTGTCAAAGAGTTCTGCTGATGCTCACAGTCGTACACACAGTAACTGCTGCCAGATTAAATTTAAGATTAAATTGATCAAGAGTGGGTTGTTCCACCACTGCAGCCCATCCGCTAATGTACATTCAGACAAAAACAAAGACAAGAAAAAACAGCTCAAGCATGCTATAAAACCAAAAACAACTTCACAAAAAGACAGACTGAATGTTTACACTTTAATCTAATGGAAAAAAGACAGATTTAAAAAAAAATATATATATATATATTTTGGCTTAATATAAAAAAAAGATTTTTTTTTTCAGACATCTTTTGTCTGAAAAGTATACGTTTCTCAAAAAACCTTTCCCTGAACCAGGTGAAATCATCATGTACCTCCTTTTACACCTCGGTTTTGTTTGCACTGATTGCAATCATTTACTTATGACTTTTGCAATTAATGCCACAAGAAGATTATGAATGTTTGAGACAGTAATTATCCTTGATTGGTAAATACAAACCTCGTCTGTAAAAAAATTTTGGGGGGAATGATAATCAGCAGCTTCAAAGAAAGCAGGCATGTGGGTGGAAAAAGGTTGGAGTTTGACTGAGGAATGTCAAAATAAAAGGATTCCTGTGCAGGTAAAGACTTTTCATTTTATCGTCATATCTGTGTTAAAAGGTGATCATGGATCTGAAGGCTGTTAATATTTTCCTAGAAAATGGGAAACCTCTGATAAAACCTGAGAAAAAAAAACCTCATTTACAGTAAGTGGTACTTAAAGTTGTCTTATTTCTGTAGATCCAGAAAAACATTGTTGGTTGTTGCTGGGTTACATGGAGACAAAGAGGCTTGAACCGCCAAGAGAGGTAATGAACGTGAACTCAGAACTGTTTTCCAGATACACAGCGAGCGTCCACAAAACCGCTGAACAAAGCCTCAGACTATCAGCCAAGCAGCACAGTTTAATCCCATTGTGCACTCTTTGAATGTGGGTTCACACACAACACACTTCACACACTCTGTGCAGAACAGCGTCAGTCGTTCATGGACACAAGTGGATAATTTAAAATAGATTGATTTCTGTGTCCAGGTAAAGCATTTTAGTCAGTTTTCTTGAACTGTTCAGTTATATCTATACTTTTTGCCACATCAGCGTTAATATAATGCCATGATAGCTTGAACTCATCTATTAGATTAGTGGTATATAATGTCTATATTTATAAAAATCAAAAACTTTGTCAACTAGTTTTACTCTGCAGCCATATTTTGTTGAATTACAAATAAATAGGGCTGGGTTGGGCAAATAGATTATTGGTTTGAATTGATTTAATCTTGATAGATCAATAATCAACTAGCTTGATGCTAACGTTTTATAGACTTTCCCATAGGATGGCTACTAATTCTTTATTCTTCTTGAGAAAAGTGTAATGCTATAGCGCGATCGCCACCTAGTGGCCAAGCTGAAACATCCTCCAGGAGAGGCAGAACAATGTTTACGATGTTAAATTGTATAAGATTAAACTTAAATATATTCAAAATATGTGTTTACAAATGTGTCTAAATGTATAATTTATACTTAATAAACCCCTTTTGTGACATTAAAATCTGCCCAACACTAGGGGCTCTCAGCCCGTATCTGTTTGCTCAGCTGTTGGACAGGACAAGTTAAAAGAAAAAGAAAATTGTGTAAATATTTCTGCTGGAGTGAAAATCACCCTGTGGTGGTGCTCTAGAGTTAAACATGTTTAGACGTAAAGAATTATTAATTTAAAAATTATATGAATTAGTTATTATTCAATTATAAATGAAGTCTTGAAACTGTTACTAAAATATTTCAAAATCCTTTCAAATATTTCATTTCTGAGAAGTTTTCTTGCACAATTCCTCAGTTTGTAATCATTGTATTTAGTAACAGCTCAGTGGCCTTGTGGTGGAGTGTCTGCACTTTAACTGGAAGGTTAGGTGTTTAACTCCATATCCACATGAAACCAATGACTCTAAGGCTATGTCTGAATTCCTTCCCTACTCACTATGTAGTGCACTTGTAGTGCTGTCCGAATCTACAATTCCATAACTGAGTGCTCTAGAGATTTCCCAAGCGTCTTTGCAAAAACTAGTGTGCATTGATGCTCACTGCATTGGCAAATATAGACAATAATGCATTGCGGTTAAGCAATTTTTGCAGAGAAAAAAAAGTGTTTAAATATAATTTTGTACAAAACCATCCACATTTTCATCATCAGAACACAGAGGAGTCATAAATGGAGGTTGTAAAATACTCGTATTGACTGGATTTTCACTTTGTGAGATCAGTGACATCATACTTACTGTCTAAGAAAACAGAATTGTGTAGTTTTTTAGTAGTTAGAAATTAGGGGAGGATTTCAGACATAACCTTATAGGCTGCCGACACAGTGGTCCATGTGATGCACATTCAAGAACATGTAAAACATCTTGAATGCCTATTATCCCATGGTGTTCACACTGGACTAGCAGGGAGGGGCTTCCTCTTTCTCTTACTACTGTTTACTAGAGCATGCAGGCCACCCACAGGAGTAGCTTGATGCGAAATGTCAAAACGGTGCAAATCTCTCCAATTTTTCTTTTCATAGCTTTATTCTAAAATTTAACAGACTAAGGCCCAATCTGAATTCTTCCCTCCTCCATTTTAAGGGGCAGTTTAAGTGTAAATTTATTTTTTAAATCCAACCCTCCAAACGGAGGAGTACAAGCTCCTCGCCAGCGAGGCTAAACCGCGGCGCGCTGAGAAGCGTTTTTCTTCACGTGGGTGCGCTCTGAACAACAGACGTTTACATTTAAATGTAAATAAAGACTTTTGTTATAGCATGACCTGATTAAAGTTGTAAAATCGCTATTGTCATGTTTATTTGAGTGCTGGAAAAAAAAGTGACGTCTCAAATATGAGACACAATTTTTCATAACTTTCCGTTTAGAACACATGTGTCAAAGCCAAGGCCCGGGGGCCAGATCCGACCCTCCAGATCATTTTATTTCATTGCTATTAATGGCCTGATGCCCCAGCATCTTGCGCTTATTTTTAACTTGTATAATTTTGACAGAATATATTTTTATGGAGAGTAAAATATTGAAAATTATTTAAGTTGATTTATTCTGGAATAATATTCCTGTCTTTTTATTATTCAGATTTAAGTTAAAAAGGGCTTTTAAAGTTTTAAAATATGGCTTTCTGCTAGCTTTTTGGACTATTTTCTACAATTTTTTAGGCTATTTTGGAGTTTAGCTAATATTTCAGTTACATGCTAGCTGTTTTGGCTTATAAAAAAAAAAAAGTTTTTTAGGCTGTTTAGAGTGAGAATAATATTAAATGCACGATATTTTGGCTAATTTAGGCTTTTTTCAGTTTTTTAGGCTATTTTGAAGATTAGCTACTTTTTTTCTTTAGTTTTTTTTTAGCTAAAATGTTACCTGGCTATCAAATTCAGTATTTTCAGATATCAATTTCAGCATCTTCAACTCTCAGAACTTAAGGTTTTAAAGTTTTATCCTGTTCGGCCCGCGACTTAAGGTGTGTTTTGGATTTTGGCCCCTTGTGCGATTGAGTTCGACACCCCTGGTTTAGAAGGATAAATGAAGCAAGAAGAGAAGGATTCAGATTGGGTTTAATGTCATATACACAAACCACAATGATTAATTTCTCCTTCATGATCATTTTTCACTTCCATTAAAAGGAGCTTCATTCGTATGTCACAATCAAATCCAAGTTCCTGATGGGTCAAAGTTTGACCTATGGCCAGGCTTAATACATGGGGCCCAAAAACGGTTTCAGAAATTTGCATAGCTGCACTGTAAAAAGTGAAACGTTGGATCAATGAAAAAGTTGATTAGTTCATCAACAAGAATTTAATTAAATGAAAACTGCCAATTTTAAATGTAGCAAATTAAATAACTTTTTTTTTAATTCAGTGTAAAAGTGATTGCAAGGACAAATAAAAAGATAAATAAATAAAAAGTCTGGACTTATCGGTTTTAGCTAATATTTCTTTATTGTCAAGGATTCTGGATTTTGCGGCTGTGATTATTGAACATTATTTCTGATAAATGAGTTAGTTTCCTTAACTCTTTAACATACCTTAACTTTTCCACCGTTAACACGATCAATGGAATTCCAGTAATTACGTTGACAATTACAGCAAATCAAAGAACATAAAGACAGGAGTTCTGGGGTTAAAGTGTTAATCTTGCCAGTTTTGACTGTTTTAAATTAACTTTTGTTAGTGTTTTTTTTTTTTTTTTGGTTTCTACTAACACCCGATCTGTTTAAAAAGTCCTCACCACGAAGATAAAAATGTGCGTTTCCTGTCTGCCTCCACCCTGTGTTTGGATCTTCCAGCGCACGGCTGGGTATTTCCACCTGTGGAGGATTTAGAAAGGCCAGATGATTGCTCACGGATATTTTTACGCTGTTGGAAAAGCTGATGCTCTCAGTGAAAATCTTCAGAGGCACGGGGAGAACAAACAGACCCCCCACTTTGCTCAGAGCAGCTTAGATGTAATCCAGACACAACAGAAGCGCGGCTGATGCTGACGGAGGTTCGGTGTTAAGTTTAGGAAAACAAAGCCTCCAAATCTGCTGAATGTGTCGCATTTCAGGCTTTATAAGTAGCCATATTAGTGAGGAATAGTTGACAAAAAAGAGAAAATCTGTTGCTAAAATAACAGATATAAGCTCTAAAAATAATTTTGCTTTTGGATCAAATGAAGATTTAACCTTAATTTTGTTTAAAAGGAAAAAAACGACCAACATTTCAAGAAATGCTTCATCTTCTCCTACATATTTATATTATACCTAATTTAAGGGGTTCCATACCAAGGCGGGGGGGGGGGGGGGGGGGGGTTAAAGGTCAATTGAATTTATGTGTATCATGTGACACAAAGCTTCACAGAACAGACATGAGGTGAGGAAAACAGCTGTGCTTTTATTTATAAGTTGTATTTTGTTCTTGTCGTTCATTTTATATTATTGTGGACCTCAGAATAATAACAATAATAATGATTATTATATTATTATTTTAGATGAAAAAAATAAAAAAATACCACACACAATTATTTTTCTTTTTCCTCATTTGGTCAGAAAGCATCATTCGCTCTGTCTTTCACTAAAAATAAACACTTTTTTTTTTTCAAATTTATGAGTCATAAATTAAAGTCACATTATTTCTATGGTTGAGAATCAGAAACAACTGCTGGCAGCTGATGCATTCTAGCTTTTTGCTAGTATTTAGCGAAATTACCTTTTAAGCTTTTATTATTTTATTTTTTAAGGGATTATTGGCACATAAATTATATATATTTAATTAACTAATTAAAAGCAAATATGTAGTTTAGTCTTTTTTTCTGCTTTTATGTTTCTTAAATTACCAAAAAAAAAAAATAATAAAAAAAGTACGATGGGTAAAAGCAACTTGTTTATTATTTGGTTATCGCGATACGTATCATAACATTTGTATCATAACATCGCGATACGTATCATAACATTTATATTGCAATAAGTATCATAACATTTGTATCGCGATACGTTATCATGACATTTGTATCGCTTATAATATCATAAATTTGTATCGCGATACGTATCATGACATTTGTATCGCGATACGTATCATGACATTTGTATCGCGATACGTATCATGACATTTGTATCGCGATACGTATCATGACATTTGTATCGCGATACGTATCATGACATTTGTATCGCGATACGTATCATAACATTTGTATCGCGATACGTATCATGACATTTGTATCGTGATACGTATCATGACCTTTGCATTGCAATATGTATTGTATTGCCAGACTCTTGCCAATACAAACCTCTACATTCGAATGTTCTAAATTGTTCAGAATAAACAACAAGATTCAAAATATCATATCATAAGTATTACACATAGCTATGTCATTCTTCTGAGTCTTTTCAGCATCAATAAAGAGTCGGGTCAGGTTAATAATGTCAAGTAAAACTTTATCATTGCTTCCTTACTTCGAACAAACAACAATAGTAAATAATTAATTTAAAAATAAATTGCATGAGACAATTTTTATTAATGTATTATAATATATAAAGAAAGTTTAAGTGCAACTGAATCAATAAACATTAATTAACTAATGAAAGGATTAGGTAATACACTCAGTAATGAAAATCAATGCATATAAGTAAGTAATTAATGCTTTATTATGCATTAACTAACATTAATTAGAGCCCCTCATTGTAAAGAGATGTTATTAACATTTCATAATCATATCATTGCAGAAGAGAGTTCCTAAAACTTATAAATTTAACCTTTCACCACATTAGAAAACAAACTAAAATACAATAAAAGAAGTTTTTTCTTTGTGAAGTTCAAGACAGTTTTTTTTTTCACTTTTATGGAACGTAATTCAAAGCTTCAAAAAAATTCAAATCTTCTGTTTATATAACATGCTTATATCATCTTATTTTCAAAAATGTTATATCTGTAGCTGTCTTGATCCCTCTCTGGCCGTGTCCGTCTTTCTTTCACTTCTTCTTCTTCTTTGAAGTTTTTTTCTCTTCTGCCTTTTTGAGGTTTCTCCACGGCAGGAAGTTGTAGGATATCAAGGCAGTGAGGAGGTACGTGGCCATGCCGGTGTATCCTCCAATCACCAGACACAGAGGCTGCGCCAAAACAAACAGGCAGAAGACGTTCATGGACGCCCCGTCGTTCAGCTCCACCCGGTCGTCCTGCGTGGCTCGCATCACTCCGAAGAAATACATCAGCGCCACCGCAGGGTAAAAGGCCAGCTCTGCCATGAGGGTGAAGAGGAGGGACTCCCACACACCGCTATGGAGGCCAAGCATGCATATGTTGGAGAACTGTTAGTGATGTCGGCTTCAATTTAAAGGAAAATATGTTTTCCAGAAACATACTCACTCAGATCCGATGGATAGATTTATTCTCCCGTGTGAAGTGTGACGGTGACTGTGAGCAGAACTGAACCTTTGATCCTTCATCGTAAAAGTCCTGTCAAACATTATCCACCCCCTGTGCTCCTTATCAGTGCATTTGACAACAGAAACCAGTGTTTTTCCTATTTTCTCTCTAAATTTTGCTTTTTTCCTCACTAAATTCTCAGACTGACAAACCAATTACACTGTTCTTTCATGTGGATTGAGCAGAAAGGATCAGACGGCTCTCTTCTCTTTTTATGTCCGATTGCCCGTCACTCCTCAGCACACAGCCGACTACTGTTAGTGAACGGTATGTCATAAATAGATTATACTGTAAAAAACATAGTTTCATAAAAACGGATTTTTTTAATTGTTTTTTTAAGAATGGGTATCGATTATCATTTCAATTCAATTCACCAGAGCCTGCATCGAGTAGTAGTAATAGTTTACACATTTAAAGATATTTGTTTAGAATTACATTAATAATTTACTAAACGGTTTGAATATATTTATATAAATCTGATATGGTTCACATTCTGTAAAATGTGTTAGTGAAATAATGAGAATGTGTCAAGGCCCGGGGGCCGGATCCGGCCCTCCAGGTGATTTTATTCTATTATTAATGGACCGACGTTATCATGCTCTTATTTCTAACTTGTATGATTTTGACAAAACATATTTTTATGGAGAGAAAGATAATGAAAGTTATTTAAGGTTTAAGATTATTTATTCTGGATATCATTCCTGTCTTTTTATTATTCATATTTATGTTAAAAAGTTATAGTTTTAAAGTTTTAAAAATAGTCTTTCTGTTAGATTTTTGGACTATTTTGGCATTTCCTAAGATTTTGTTAGGTTATTTTGGAGTTTAGCTAATATTTCAGCTACATGCTAGCTGTTTTGACTAACCTAAGTTTTTTTTTTTAAATTTTTTAGGCTAATTTGGAATTTAGATTATATATCAGCTTCAGCGTTTTCAGCAATCAATTTCAGTATATTCAGCGATTAGCACTAGCATCTTCAGCGGCAAAATTCAGCTTATAGCATTCACACTAGTCATTGTAGGTAATGTTATATATCTAGTTCATAATTATGTTAAAAAGTTACAGTTTTAAAGTTTTAAAAATTTAGTTTTAGTAAATGTTTATCCTGTAACATCTGCTGTTTCGAATCTTCAACTTTCTTTTTTTTTTTTTGCTTATCTGAATCTTTACTTTCAGTTTCAGCTTCAATTCAGAATTTTGAGTTTTTGCTGCCAAGCTAATCCTAATCTTACATGGGGGCGGGGCTTTAAACCCATTGACAGAGACATTTTTCCCATGGGGGTGACAGAGAGGACTCCTCACAACACACTTTTCTCAGACCCATGAATATTTTTACTGAAAAAAGTGAGGAAAAACCTCACAGTCGTGATACTTCTCTCTCTAAGTTTGATCGGAGTGGGGTGACACCGGCAGTGAGATAAACAGACAACATTCTGCAGCAGAAAAGACGTCACATCACCATTACCTCTTAGGGAATCATGGGAGACGTGCCGCTAGCCAGTGAGCTCAAAGCCCCGCCCCCATGTAAAAAGAGGATCAGCTCAGCAGCGAAACTCTGAATAAACATCAAATAGACAACAAATAAACATTTTTTTCAAATTAGTAACAGTTTTTTTTAAGTTTCAAATTTAATTTTTTTTCAAATTTCAATATTTCTTTTATGTTTTCAATATTATGTTGTCAAATGTTCAATTTTATTTTTTTTTTAATTTTCACCAATTCCTTCAAGTTTACAACATTTATTTTAGCTTCTTTAAAATTTTCAATGTTTTTTTTTTTTTTATTTTCAATGCCTGTTTCTCAATTTTTCATTTTTGTTTTTCCATCACTTTAAGCTGATCCTGATATGACCCAATACACAAATGTTTACTTTGAAAAAATTTCCTTATAAGAGTTTGGAAAATTCATGCCTGTGAGTAAATAAATATGTTCATTTATTCAGCAGTGTATGTTCAGGTAGACAGAGCGTTAGCATTAGCCCTCTTATGGGAAATCCCATTAAACATTAGCATCACGCTAGCAAACTTTAGCGTTATGTGCTAAATCTTTATGAATCAATTATTGATCTATTAAACTTGAAATCAATTCAAATTGTTTAATCAGTTTTATCAATCCAGTTCTTTTTATTTTAAAAAAGTGTCCATCAGCTTCTTCCTTAGGTCTAAATTATCCATGAGGTTTTTTCTTTTTAACATTGACAGATTTTTTTCTGTTATGAACTCATGTAAATATAAAAGCAAGGCTTGACTTTTTTTTTTCTCAGAGAATCAGGAAGTCCTCCTTAAAAGCCGGGTTATAAAAGTGATTATAAAAATTACAGCTTTTAAGAAGGAGATCAAAGCCTCTGAAACCTCTTCTGACATGACCTCCTGACCAGCGGTTGTTGTGTCTGGATGAAACGAACAGAAAAAGGATTAATGGGTGTTATTTGGAGCTTGTTACCATTAACAAACGGAGGCATAAAGCTTTTTGGAGGCGTTTCATGTTGATACAGCAAAGTTTCAAATTGGGTTTCAGTGGAATAATAAATATATGCAAAGTGGAGTCATGCCATCTTCTCTGGCAGAGTAGAAGACTCCTGTTGGATGTTTTAAAGAGTCTCTGAGGGAATTTCCCCGCTGAGGTGCTTTTTTTTTCTTTTACCGTCATTTTCTCCTAATTTCCAGCCTTTAATCTCAGGCACATCAGATTTTTTTAAATAGCTAAAGTTATACCAAAAAGAACCCGAGAACCTCGACGCAGCTGTACCTCAGAGACCTCAACTCTCCCCAGAGCAGAGGAGCGACTACACCATTAAAAAGTTGAGAAGAAGAAGCTGTTTGGGATCAGGAGTTCTCTAATTAAATTTGAGAGCTTATGTGTGTACGATGGATATAATAAACTCAGATTTTTCCTCATTATTTTGGCTGTAACGCAGCATTGTGATCTGTGAATCCTCACAGCTGCCGTCTGATGGAGTGCCGCGACATTAGCCGGCTAATCAGCCGGCTCGGCCTTCCATCGGAGTTTGATCGGTGTTCTCCAGCTTGTTTGTCCGCCTCGGAGCATTGATTCATGAACGGCTTCCCTGTGAGGTTTGTCACCTTAGGAGGGGTTTGATTTTGGATTTAAGCACTGGGCCACAGAGCGGGATTACTCTCTGGGAGGGAACATGTGGCGCTTTGAACTGGATTGATCAAACCTTCTCCATTCCCTGCAGGGCTGCAGAAAAGAACATACGTGTTTCTTGGAGTCACTGAGGGGGGAGTCGCAGCATCTCAGCAGCTTTAATCCAGCTCATATTTAGCTTAGATGTCACTCACTTGAACTAAGTTATCGTATTGTTGTCTATTTCACAAGATTTGGGGATTTTTTTTGCTTGAAATTCTACATTAAGCTCAAAAATGTACATATATTTCTCCTTTAAAAACCATTAGGTCTATACAGTTGAACACGCTGTGATTTTGCAAGTTCTCCCACCTAGAAATCATGGGGGGCTCTGAAATTTTCAGGTTAAGGGAAATGTCTAAAAAATATTTATTGAAATTGCATCGTATGATTTTTTTTTGGATCATTTCTTTGTATTCTAATGCTGCAAATACGAGTCCATCGCCTACAATTCTGACCCTCGAAGACCTGTTAGTCCGCCTTGAAATAGTCCACCTCTAGTTATTATCTTAAATCAGAAGCATCTGTTTGAGGTGGTTAGCTGCATAGAAACATCTGTCCACCCCATATAATCAGTAACACTCCAACCACTAACATGGCAGAGACCAAAGAGCTATCTTAAGACACCAGGAACCTCCACAAGGCTGGAGAGGGCTGCGGGGCAGTTGCCAAGCAGCTTGGTGAAAACAAAAAATGAATTGTTGGAGCAATTATTAGAGAACAGAAGAAGCTAAACATAACTGTGAGTCTTCCTCGGACTGGGGTGCCAAAGCAGATCTCACTTCATGGGGTCTCAACTTTTCAATCCCAAGAAAGAGGTGGGACCACCGTTTCCATGGATACTGTTGCTAACACACTAAAAGGGCATTCCCACCTCTCTTTTGACGCCTGTCAAATTTACTGCTTAACGCCTTGACGCGCCATCTCTGCTGCGGAGCGACCGCCGAAGTTGTTCTGGAATTCATTTGTTGCCACGTCATGGAAAACATGGATGATGTTGAGTGAGTAGCTTGGATTGGAGTAGCTATAAAGATGCACCAGCAAACATGTCGCTGTGTTTGTTTTCACCACATATTCCAGAGTCTCTCTGGGTGTTGTGTGCTTGTGCGGCGATAACTGCACCAGAGTCGCTTTTATAAACGTTACTTCCATCTGTCTGTGGTCCAGTTTGAGCTTTAACTTTTATTTCCCAAGAGGGGGACATAAAAGCAAAACTGTGAGATCTTTTTATTATTGTCTTGATGAAAATAAGAAAAACTTCATGAGCCCATGAAGCTAGAGCGGTTCCGCGTGCTACAACGGCACTTGTGGTAGATCGCCGGGCTGCTGGGCAGATAACCGCCGGCGGGCAAGCAGAAAGGGCTACACTGCCCAGGGACCAACAGCCTGGGCAGTAGACCTCACTAGATCTGCAGGGCGCCTGGACAACAGCGATTGCCATCAGCTCTGTCGGAGTTTGAGCAGCAGCGACAGCTATTATCTCTGCCGGAGCACGGGGAGCTAGCACTAGCTCACTGAGCTATCCACCGGGCAGCTGGCTAACGGTCCATCCAGCTCAAAGAGCTCTGTGACGGGCTGACGACCTCTCCGGCGTGTAACCCGCCTTCGCCCAACAGTAACTGGAACGGTCTCCGCTAACATGGGTTGAAACAATGGTTGGGAGTTCATGGCGAAAATCCTCGCATCGAGCGGCCATCTTAAATGTTTATTTCTACCTTTGATCTAGTCACTGAAAACGTCACGTATCCAAAGCTGAGACCCTGATTGGTTGACGTGCTCCCTTGCCGAACCCAACTCCTAAATGACAATGCGTCGCGTCTTTACATTGACTTAACATTAAAACTTGACGCCTCTGCTGCGCCGGCCACGTTCAGTGTGAACACACCATAAGACGTCATGGTTTGAAATCATGCTAGACACGGTGGTTCCTCTGCTTAAACCAACACATGTCCAGGCTTAAGTTTGACCATTTGGGTGATCCAGAGGAGTCCCAATTGCAGCTGAGTTTAACATTACAAAGTCGTCTGCCTTATTTACCAGATAACTCATGTCCCCCACATTCATTATAGAGAGATAACATAAATCTTCTTTCGATCATTTCTTCTCCTGTTCTATATCTGCTGTTTTTCTTTGGCAATTTTTAGGTTTTTTTTTATGGTTTTGTTTTGTTTTTTATTTATTTTTTTGTTAGTAATTGGAACTTAAAAATAGCCACAGACTATTGGACTCCTGCAGACATCGCGTCTGCTACTATGGTGATGCATCAAAGCCAATGCTTAAAAACAAAATATCCCAAATTACACCTGTTTCAAATCAGCGGGAAAACAAAATCTCAGGAAACATCCTTTGAATAACAATCTGGTTGTTAACTACTGAAAACTTTCAAAAGTATCACAGAAGTATTAAAAACATCAACTCTTATTCTTTGTAACCTCTACGGTTGATTTCTATTGAAATTATATAAAAAAAAACAGTGGAAAAAAAATATATTTGATAATTCAATTCATAAATTGGTTACAAAATAAATAAAATTAAACAATAGGTATCTTATAATTAACATTTTAATCATAAATAGACATATTTGCACTTATGAATACATTACAGACACAAGTCTCATTATATCCATTAAAAATAACGATTAATAAATAGTTTGTGTATCAGATAAAGTATGATTAATTGCTTAATATTGGGGAGCACCAATTCTCTCCTCATTAATTTTAGAAAATGGATAACTTGCAAGAAAATATGAAAGCTGACTGCTGTGTTTCATCATCGATACCTCAGAAACTTCTCCAACTGATTTCTTGGGGGCTGAATCCAAATGTCAGGAAAAAGAAATCTCCTTTAGGATGAAAATTTACTTTAGAAGAAGGAAGCCGTGTTTTCTGTCGCGGTTTCTTTGATTCCTTTGACCAGAAGCAGCAACACAGATACTGTGACTCTGACATGATTTGTGGATTTTTAAGCTGCTCAGAGGCCAAAAGACTGATTTGATAAAATCCTCCTCAGACGAGTTCCCTCAGCTTCCAAAGCAGGGCTCCTATTACAGCTCATATAACACCAATAAGAATTAAAAACAAAGTGAAAAGAATAAATAGTATTATTAGTCCTATATCGTTTGGGAGGAGCTTAATTTGCTTGACAGGACATTTGTTTGCTGCAGCATAATTGCAGCCAGAAGGACAATTTCTGGACAGAATGACGTAAGTAAGAATAAACACAGTAATTAGTGTTCAGAAAACTGCAGGAAGCTGAGCGGAAAGGAGTTCCGAGTAGAAAAGGGTACATTTGAATCCCCCATGGTGTTATTAATGTCACAGCCAGAAAGGATTGACCACTTACTGTTCTGTATTATTATTTTAGGAAGCAATTGCATTTTTAGGATTCCCAGCATTTTTGTGGTCCTGATTTATTAAGAATTCAACCAGAAATGAAAGCAATTTGAGGGGTTTTTCTCATTCTCACAGTGTAAGTGAAATCTGCTGGTTATGTTGGTTTTTAAGCTGAAACATATAAACCCTCAGGAACCATTTACACTTACAGTGACTGCTTTTCTGGTTGTTTTGTATTTTAATTTGATCTCCGATTTGTTTTTTTTTTTACTTGCCTGTTTTGTTAAACTGGTTTTAGGTCAAAGAAGTAGCCTGACTGAAGAAAAGTGCCTTGCAAAATGAACCTTCTTATTTCATATCACTGCAGGCAAAGCTTCGTATCACCGCTCCATCAGCTGTGATGTTACAACTCAACCTGGAAGATCATAATCCCAACAAGACAGGATTTCCATCTGTCATTCTGAACTCAGTCAATACATTGATTTGTTTGGTCCTTGTACCCAGAACAAGGACAGGTCATTTCAGTGAACCTTCTAGAAAGATCCAGTTTTGACTTGTATGGAGAATAATATGAACTCTTATGGCTCATTTCCTCTGAGCGGTCCGGTACCGTCTGGAAGGGACTGGTACGGTACGGTCCAGTTAATTCTGGTGAACGTTTCCACTCAGTTAAGCCTTGCTTCCACTTAGCTGTTTGTTTTCGCGGCACACGCGTGGTGTAGACCGCTAGCATGTCAATAGCTAGAAAAGCAACAGCAGCAATGGAGGTCATCCAGCAGCTCGTCTTTTTATTGCTTTATTTTTTGTATATCGTGCATAGTCGGAAATGTAATGTTTGAAAAAGATTGCGAGCGGCTAAGAAGAAAATACTCTTGTCGGGATAGTTCACTTATTCAATCTTTTTACTTCACTGAGCAGTTTTGAACGTCTGTCTGAAGGTAGACGGTGGCTATGAAGGTGCAATGATAAGTGGTTGTAACATTTAGAGTGTCCGGAAAAGCGTGAGAAGCAACGAGTATCACGTTAAAATGTGTTTTGATGAGTCTGCATTCATACGACCAAATTTCAATGAGTTGCTGTGACTCATTTCTGTCCTGGACCAGGGTCCTCTTGGGTGTATTCAGACTAAATAGATACTTTATTACTGATTCAAGGTCCATTTGCCACAAAAACACAATAGATAAAATACATAACTATATCTTATATATATATTTACATATATGTGATAAAAATGTAAAGAAATAAAATAAGTAAAAAGAGACACTCATAATAATACAAGTATAAAGACAATAAAAACAATGACATCATAAAATTACCAAGAATTGTAACCTTAAAAAAAACAAAAACAATTGCAGACTTAATATTTAAAATTTTACACTAAAACCTCCAACTTGGGAACTGGAATTTAAAAGTGCCGTATTTCACATTGGTGAGAGTTAAAATAATTTGGTTGTTTGACCGAAAATGTGTTTGGTATTATCAAAGGAAATCAAATCCCGGATCCGGGCCTCCAGATTATTTTATTTTATTGTTATTAACGATCTGATGTTTTCTTGCGCTCATTTCTAACTTGTTTAATTTTGACAAAATAGATTTTTATGGAGAGTAACATTTGAAAGTTGTTTATTCTGGAATAATATTCCTGCCCTTTTATTTATAGTAATGTAAAAAGTTACGTTTTTACAGTTAAAGAAAATTTAGTTTTAGTGTGTTAAATAAATATTTATCCTGTTCGGCCCACGACCTAAGATGTGTTTTGGATTTTGCCCCCCTGTGCGATTGAGTTTGACGGTTTAAGTGAACCAAATGTGTCCAGTCTGAATCCATGCTTAAATGATGGATTTATAATAAATTCCTCTTGTCACTAAGAGAAATCTACGGAGCCCCTAAAGGGACATCGAACAAAAAAAAATAAAAATAAAGTTAAAAAAAAAATTAAAGTTAAAAAAAAAAAAAAATTCTAACTCGTGGCCACGACATACTGGAGCCCCTAAAGCAGGGGTGGGCAATTGTTTTGACTCGTGGGCCACAAAGGGTTCTAAAATTTGGCATAAGGGCCGGACAAGGAGCAGATGGAAGGAGAGATTTGGTAATCAACCTCATAAAATAAAAAAATAATATGGAATTTAGAGAAAAACATGCTTTAATTTGGATTCAAATTCACATATATTAATTTAAAAACAGAAAATTTGGGAGTTTTAATTTCTAAATTTTGATTTTTGTTCTCTTTTGGGTGATCCAATGGGTTGATGTTCTTCAGAGGAAAATGTGAACTCAAAGAAATGCTGCATTTATGTGGTGTAGGAATAATCCGAAACATCACCATCTGACTCAGAAAGGAACACACACGAACGTCAGAGAGACAACACCATTCATGGGAAGAAACCAGAAATACAATGAAAATAAAACAATAATTAGGATTTTTGATTCAATGTATTTTAATTTGGAGGGCCACATTAAGTAGCTTAAGGGGCCGCATGTGGCCCCCGGGCCGTAGTTTGCCCACCCCTGCTCTAAAGGGACATCGAAAAAAAAAACAAAAAACAATTTCTAACTCGTGGCCATGACTTACGGATATGATACGCAGTTGCAGCCCATTCAAAACAACAGGAGCGGCTTTTAGGTTTCGTTTTGATCACGTGGTCGGATGTTTAGGTTTCTCCGGATCACGTGACTTTTGAGTTTCTGTCGGTCTATCACCGGCTAACAATATGGCGGTAGATCCACTACTTTTTTGGTGTAAAATCCTCTGAATAAAATATTTTGTGGACTAATCTTTATATTTGGTAATATTTCTAGCGAGAAATGTACCCGTTACTATCACGACATGCATTTATTTTGGCCATACAGTTCGTTAGTTTGTCTGTTTTGCTTGACTTTTCGGGCTCAAAACCGTAAAACAGCAACGTCTGGGGTGCACCGACGGACAATCACGGAACCGGGCGATCAGCAGGATTTGGGACCCGACCCGCATCGGTACCGGGTCAAGGTTAGGGTTAGGGTAGGTTCAGAGAAACCGCCCGGAACCTTTTTAAATCGGGCCCCGAATGACTTCTGTAAAGCTAGAATGTGTTCAGTCTGACCACTTCCGGTCCAGGAGACGGTCAAACGTGATCCCGAAACGAAGAGTATCAAGCATCAATAATGTTTCTTTAATTTCTGCCTCATAAACAAACACAAATGTCGGTTATTTTAAGTGACAATAACGAGGGAGGCTTTTCAGACAAAATGAAGAAAGATAAACACATAAAGAGCCGCTCCTGTTGTTTTGAATGGGCTGCAACTGCGTATCATATCCGTAAGTCGTGCCACGAGTTAGAATTTTTTTTTTTTTTTTACTTTAATTTTTTTTTAACTTTATTATATTTTTTTTTGTTCGATGTCCATTTAGGGGCTCCGTAGAAATCAGAGTAGAATCAGTTTAAACTTCTGCTCCTCAAACAGATTTAGACAAAAAATGTTGTATTTATTTTGATTTCCTATTATGGTTCCAGTCGTGCTCCTGCCAGCCCACCCTGAGGAACATCTGCAGCCAACTGAACTGCCAACCCTCCAAATACATGAATCATCCTGCAGAGGGGGGGTTATGCAGATGAGCCTTCTTCCTTATCTCTGTTTATGGGTCACTCACTGACATATGAGAAAAATGAATTTGTTTTTGTGTGTGAACAGCTCTGCATCCTTCTGAAAGAATGATTGTGTGAGTGTCTCCGTGCATGCGAGTGCTCTGAGGCTCGGGGGCTGTGTGGGCACAAGCATCCTGAGCTGGTGTAAAGTGATTTCCAGCATGTCAAAAATTAGGGGCTCCGCGCAGTAAGGAGCTCCTGCGCTCCGTAATGAAGGGTGGGAAAATGCTTTATGGCAGCTCGTGTCGCTGATTTGTCGCTTAGTGTGTGTGAGCAAATGACACAAAATCTGATGTTTGAAAAAAAGAATAAAAATCTCTTGAGTTCCAGTCTGATGAAACGAGATTTATTTTTGATGCAACTCGCAATCTTTTGAAAACAGCTGGTTATTTGGTTTATTCATGACCAATAGTGTTAATGTGATTTTTGTGCGTTTGTGTGCACGTCCTTTGCTTATTCATGAGACGAGACTGAGAGAGATGAGCTGTGTCAGAACAAGTGAGATAAACAGGGAAGTGGCGGACAGAAGGAAGCCGACACAACCTGAATGTAGAAAGACTTGTCATCCAGAAATGACAAATCCATCCCGTTTTTTGTCAGACAGCTGTGTCGCTTTAGCATATTCATTAGAGTGTGGTGCACAGGTTTTCACACAACAATCTAGTGATGGATAACAAGCATTAAATCACTTTGTAAGCGGATAAAATTGATTTTAAATCAGCTGATGTGAATTCATTTTAGTTGATGCAGGAAGAAAACTTTGTTGTCTGGCCACAGCTTCATCTTCTACAATATGTCCCAAACTCAAACCCCGAGGGCTGGATCCGGCCCTCCAGGTAGTATAACCGGCTCTCCAGTTCATTTTATTTTATTGTTATTAATGGCCCAATGTTATCTTAGCTCATACATTCATTTATTCTTCATTCCTTTTGAGAAAAACATTTTTATAGAGAGTAAATATTAAAATGTTTAAGTTTATTTATTCTGGAAAAATATTCCTGTCTTTTTATTATTCATGATTATGCTAAAACGTTACGGTTTTAAAGTTGAAAAAATTGGAATTCTGCGAGCTTTTTGGACTATTTTGGGTTGCACTCTGATTTTTTGGCTATTCTGGAATTTGGTTAATATTTCAGGCACATGCTAGCTAATTTGACTAATTTAGGCTTTTTTTTGGTTTGTTTTTTAGGCTGTTAAGGAGTTTAGTTAATATTTTAGGCACATGGTAGCTGGTTTGGCTAATTTAGGCTTTTTTTTTAGTATTTTAGGAAATATTGAAGTTTAGTTATTTTTTCAGCTACATGCTAGCTTTTTTGTCTAAACAACTTTTTTTTGTTTTTTAGGCTATTTTGCCATTTTTACAAGACAAAATGTCTCAACAGGCTTCACACCGGTAATTGTAATAACAACATAAAATCATAAAATATAAGCAATAGTTGGTTACTAAACTAAACTGGGCATCCCTACCCTCAGACCCTTCTTCTTATAGAGAAAAAAAAGAAAAAAACCTCAGGGATGTCCACCTGATGGATGGATCCTCTCCCAGAACGGACAGGCGATGTACCAGGATTATTAAAGAAAAATTAGCTTATCTAACTCTAAAACTAAATATTTGAATAGTGCAGCTGATGGGCTTCATCCAGATTGAGATGTGGGGACAGCCAGAGGCGAGGTCCACGGTCAAAGACAGGAGCATAGACGAGTCACCTGGAATCTCTCCCGCCCCCCTGTAGGGTGTTAGGAAAGCAGGAAAACACACGATTGCACTGCACCAAACTGTGTCATGGAGAACTAAAGGTGGGTATTACCCCAGGCTCCCACGGCTAGCCTTACGGCTTCGATGCGAGCACCGCAGTCTTTACGTCACTTTAAGAGTGCGAGAGGAAATTCCACTGCAGGCGATCACGTTCGACCTCTGTGTTCTGGCCTCTGCGGCGCTGTGAATCTGTTTCATTGGGTTCAAATGATCCACAGCTGAACAACAGTGAATAAGGGGGGGATTACTGTATTTCCTTTATGAATATGAGTGAACCTACGTGAGTTTGGAGCTTTTTTTCAAGGTCTGCAGCAGAGCCTGTCCAGTAGCCAATGTGAGCCATATGCTGTAGCGGCTTATGGGTAACAGAAAGATAGCTATTCGACATTGCTGATTGGATGATGATACCCAATGTCAAATCACTTTCAGTTGAAATGATGCGCAAACGTCATCATCCAATCAGTGAAGTCCCAGAGTACCTACTTTTGCCAGTTTCTCATTGGGTTTTGTTTTTCTAACATTTCATTTTGTTTTCTGAAATGAGCTCGATTTGCACTAGGAGTGTAACGGATCACAAAACTCACGGTTTGGATCATGTCATGGTTTTTCGGATCAGTAAATAATAAACAATATAAGAGCTAAAGTAATTTTTGGAAACGCTTCAATATTCAATAAGCATATTAAGTTCTTCACACACACAATATTTATATGTGCAACATCCAAATATTTGGTCATTGAGGTCTATTTATTCACTCAAAAACATCTTTTAACTTTGAACACAAACAAAATGCTAAAACATGTAGTTTCTGGTAACATTTACATGTTTTTAGACTACTACAAAAATTGAGATAAAAGAATGCTAAAAATAGTGTTAAAAAATACCAAATCTATCTGGAGTACCCCTTAAAAGACAAATTTTCTCATCCCACTCAATGTTTAAGTAAAATAATAGATAAAACAGTTCCGATATTTTTTTGGTATTAATTGTTTTATTGAAACAAACTGTGGGAACATTTAAATATTTAAAATATTAATTGTTTTCTGTAAAACGTGGCACTTCCGTGCTCGCTTTTTCTGGTGATTTTTGGCCTTTTTGACTTGCCATACAATGATGGCACCGGCAAGTCCGTTACAGCGCGGTTCTCTCCTGTGCGGGACAGTTGTTGGTCTTAACTGGGAGATTATTTGAACTCAATTATAGAAATGTATACCTGCCTTTTTATTATTCATAATTAAATTAAAAAGTTATGGTTTAAAAGTTTTTAAAATTGGCATTCTGCTAGCTTTTTGGACTATTTTGGCATTTACTAAAGAAAATGTAGGTTATTTTACAGTTTAGCTAATATTTCAGCTACATGCTTTGGCAAATTTTTGATTTAAAAAAAGTTTATTTGGGCTGTTTTTGGAGTTAGGCTAACACGCTGTTTTGAAGAATTTAGACTTTTTTCATTTTTTTTTCCGCCAGGATATTTTGAAGTTTAGCTATTTTTTTTTTTCTGCTACGTGCTAGCTATTTTGGCTAACGTATGATTTTTTTCCCCTTCTTTTCTAAGTATATTAGGCTAATTTGGCATTTAGCAAATATTTTTGCTGGCTATCAGCTTCAGCGTTTTTAGCTAACATTTTCAGCGTTTTTAGCTAACATTTTCAGCGTTTTTAGCTAACATTTTCAGCGTTTTTAGCTAACATTTTCAGCATCTTCCGCCGGCAAAATTCTGCTTGCATCATTCTCCTCTGCATTATCGCAGGTGATGCTATATATCTTGTTCATAATAATGTTATAAAGTTAAGATTTTAAAAATGTGAGTGTTCCATAAATGTTTATCCTGTTCGGTCCTCGATCTAAGGTGTGTTTTGGATTTTGGCCCATGTGCTACTGAGTTTGACGCCCTGCTTTAGAGCATATTGTCTCATTTTCGACAATTTTTTTTAAATATATAATTTCTGTGTGGAGTGTCGCTCTACAGAACCTGTTTAAATGAGCTTCATTAGCCGTTTAAGAGTCCAAGCTTTGAGTTTGTACGTGGAAACCTGAGCGTAAAGATGGCAGCGCGCCGCGCGCTCACACAAAAGATGTTGCGGGGCGACAGCAGCAGCAGCAGCAGCAGCAGCAGCAGCAGCAGCAGCAGCAGGCAGGGGCTGGCTTGTCAACTGAGTGAGATTCCGTGTGGGAGGAGGAAGATGGGTGGGTTTAAGTAGAAGCTCTCAGGTCTTGCGCTCTCACACGCTCTGCTGTGCGCACAGGCTGAAGACAAAAGCAGGCGGCAGCATCCCACCCACCTCTCCATGCGATGTGCAGCAGGTCGGTGAGGGCGCAGCGCGCTTCATTCACGCCGCACGGCGAGTTAACTAAACGCAACTTTCCCTGCTCACTCCTCCATCCTCCCCAGCTTCAACGTCTCTGAAGTGGCTGCCTCACCGGGTCGGACCGGGGGCCGTTTGGTCTCCGATTTGGTCACGAGGGACTCGACGCGCTCCGTCGGTGCCAGGCTGTCCGCCTCTCGGATCACACCCGAACCCGCCCGATCCCCCGCCATGGAAATGATGGAGGGGGACGTTCTGGACAAGCTGGACGACATGTCGTCGATGTACGACTTCGACCCGATCACCGGGACCATCCCCGCCACCAAAGTGGAGATCACCGTCTCCTGCAGGTGAGCGCCGGTGCGCGGGAAAAAGTTCTGAGACGGGAACGCGCCCCAGATGTTCTGAGGGAAATTTGAAGGAGTGACACTGATCCAAAAAAAGGGGGAAAACTTTTGGGGCTGCAGTTTTCCACCTGACTAATAATAACTTTGTGGGATGTTAAGGATAAAGAAGTTTGAAGGTATATAGCTCTTTTTGTGACACAATTTAGCCGAACTAGATGAACAGAAACCATCGATTCTCCTTCTCCCTCTTGATCTAAAGCTTCTGTCACTGTTTGCTTTCATCCCTGCAGAGCCTGAGCTCCATTCTTTTAAAGACATGAAGCGCCTCTTGGCCTCTCTCAGTTTTATCGTACAGTCTTTTCATGAAAAAACACTTCCACAGCCAGATCCATCCCCGCTCTTCCTCCCATTAGGCCCAGGTTTTTTTGTTGTTGTTTTTTTTTTCTTAAGTGAAGGCTTTCAGCGCCTTTCCCCCTTCAGATGCTCCAGCGAGCGTGTTCGTCAGCACACTCAGATGTTGCTGGATTTTTCAGCTTGGAGAACCATCCGAGCAGAGTGAGCTTGAGCTGTAACAAGCTGTGAGTGCATTATTGATGGGCTCTCTGACCTTCACAGAAGCTCACTTCAACATCCCTTCTGAAGAAAACAGACCATTCCCAGACATTTGCTGAATGAGCGGGCGCTGCGTTGGAAATTGGAGGCTTTAGTGAGGAGTCAGTTTGGATGAATGGGAGTGTTTAGACCAGGGCTGGGAAAACTACATCCAGGGACCACATGCAACTATTTAATCTGGAATAAATGATTTTCATTACCCTTATAAATATGTTCTTTTCTCTGTAGTTCATAGATGGTGCATCACAAATAAACTGACCTTTGTTCAAGCACAGAAAACTATTCTGCATCCATGTTGATTTCCGATATTCAAGAGATTTCCAAGTCATTTTTCCAATTATTCCAATACCACATGAACGCAGAATTTTGAATGACATCAACAGATTGGCGTATTTGGCACCAAGATGAGAATAAAATCCCCCAAATCTTTTGTTTTTAATCAAGAGTAAATCCTGTTTTCACCCAGATCCAGTGTTATTTCTTTTTTTAAGGGATAAATTACCACAAAAAAATTCAAAAATATAAAAAAAACATATTTCTCTTAAAATATGATTTTTTTTTTACATTTTCAACTGAGTTCTGTGCCAAACAGGATCATCTCAATGCATCTCTGGTCTGTTAGTAGCCAATGTTGTGCAGCACAAGATAAAATGTGCTACTCATAAAATATCAAACTTTTTACCAAAGTTTTACTTTGCATATAGAATCTGTTCATTTTGGAGGTAGCATCGAGCAAACAAGACGTCTTCAGATGAAGAGGGATGTAAAGCCTACATAGTTTACCATCTATGTTCACCTCAGACATCAATGTATAAATGTAACTAATCTAAGTTAAATGCATGCGAATTAAGTAATCCTTACATTAAAAAGACACTATTTTCTTTTGATTTTATTTTTCCCTCTTTGTCCTCAGCAGTCTTCCACTGCTGGGTTTTGTTATTTTAGTTTGAAGTTGGACCTTGGTAGTCTTAGTTTACAGGCTTTGTTTATTTGTTTTCTTTGGTCGACATGGCAGCAGTCTCCATGACTTATTTTATGTTTGGAGAGATGAAAGAGCCACACGTGGATCTGGAGGCGAAGGTCGCAGCCTCCTGGTTTAGACCCTCCATAGTGGTGGATTTGTCTGTTTTCAGCTGGATAATAAGAGTTTCTTTTTAAGCAACATATGAGTTCCTACAATTTATGTAAATGAATGTTCTGCAGAGTTTGTGTGATGATGTGTGCTGGAGAAGAAAAAAAAGAAGAGTTGCATATCATTTCTAGCAGAGAGAAAGAAGAATTTATGGAGTAGAAGTCATTAATCTACAGAGGAAGGATGATGTTTTCCAGTTCCGCCTCTCTGCTGTGATGTTTCTGCAAACAGAAAGGGGTTATTTCTACATTTGATGATGCAAATGAAGGATGAATTCTGTTCTCATTAAGCTCTTAGATCCTGCTTTGATTAAAACTGAAGTAAAACTACTAAAAAATGAAACATTTGATTGTTTTTTTTTTGTTGCTTTTTGGGATGTTTTACATCTTGATTTCAGTTTTACTTCACTCCATGGTCTTTATAGATCACACTTGCTTCTGAGGAACTCCATTCGCTTCTCCACAGTTTCGTGTTCTCCATGCGGTGAGCTGCAGCACAAGCTCAAAGCGTGATTGATCCACCCCTGTGCTCGGCAGACGGAGAGATGTTCTTGTTAGGAAATGTCATTAAACAGCGCGCCATTACTGTCACTGCTGTCAGTTCATTCTAAAGCAGGAGAGATAAACCGATAAATATATCTGTCAAATTCAAACTGCTCCGATAACAGCAGAAACACCTTGTAAATCCTCCTAATCCCTCATCCAGATGTGGTGAGTCACAGATTAGGAGCACCTTCTTTTTTGGGTGGTTTGTCACAGTTACTCCTTTGTGATCGTACACATGTTCCCTGCGAAAACCGCTGAACCGTGATGATAGCTGTTCCCCGAGGGTTAATATCCCCTCATTACACCCCCTGCTTTCGACAAAACACTGTTATCAGACCAACGTCGAACCGGAAGGGGGGGTTGGTTTGGCACTGGATCAGGAAGAGGGGGGATGAGAGTGTTTTGTTTTATTCAGTAAGAGAAGGAGGTTTGTGTCAAGTTTAGGCATGTGCCAAAATATCGATATTGCAATAAATCGCAATATTGAGTCCTGCGATTGATTCTCGATGGGTTCTCACCAAGTATCGATCTTTAATTTTTATTTGAAGAGGCTATAAAACGTTATATTCGTCGTCCTTTGGTGAGAAGTTCCTTTGGAAATAGATAGGGAGCTCATGTTACACCAATGTGCCTGGCAGC
The DNA here is from genome assembly GCA_003999625.1 of Oryzias javanicus. Taxonomy (NCBI): domain Eukaryota; kingdom Metazoa; phylum Chordata; class Actinopteri; order Beloniformes; family Adrianichthyidae; genus Oryzias; species Oryzias javanicus. The sequence continues at coordinate 5,914,995 of CM012441.1, read as the reverse complement.
AACTTAAATTATTTAATTTTTGTTCTGTTGTTTACATCAATTTTGCACTAAGAAGTGGCACTTATGTTCACGTTTACTATTGTTAACACTGAATTTTACAAATAATTCCAATTCAATTGGTGTCAATGCTTGTCAAAGACATAGTATGACTGATTTTAGCAATGTTTAAAAAAAAAGGGTCTAATATATCCCAGTCAGCAAGGCCAGGAGGATCCCATATGGTTTAAAAGTGGGCAGAAAATGTGGGCCCCAAATGGGTTTGTCCATAGTTTCTTTGCTGGTTCCACCTGTTTTTGCCCAAACTGTCTTAAGTGGGCACTCAGGTTAGCGTGCTGCACTGTAGCGAGCTCGGTGCTCGCTGTTATCGGCATGGAGCTCCGCTGTATCAAGCTAGCAAGTTCCCCTGTATCGAGCTAGCGACCTCCGCTGTAATGAGCTAGCAAGCTCCACTGTAGTGAGCTAGCGAGCTCCACTGTATTGAGCTAGTTCACTCTGTTGTATCAAGCTAGCAAGCTCTGCTGTAGTGAGCTAGTGAGCTCCACTGTATCCACCTTATTCCTATGCCCCATGAGCCTTTGCGTGAATTATGGGGGATACTTCCTGTAGACGCCGGAAGTAGCATTTATTTACATTACAACTGTAGAGCCGACAGCGCAATCCCCCTTGTTTTGGATCTATAACTACATATAAATGTGGAAACACCAGCTGTCATGTCTTTAAAGAGGCGACGTAACAATTCCGGTGCCTGTTAAAATTGAAGGATGACCTTAAAAAATGTCCAAATATAACATATAGTAGCATTTTTAGCTACTTTCTCAGTTCGGTTGCGGCAGATGTTGAAGCTCTGAACAATCTTAAAGCTCCGAGACATATCAATACCTTCATACATGATTATTTCTGCTGGAGTTAGCACACAGTGCTGATCAATTGTAACTTTATCGTTTTACGTGCTTGTGTTTACATAAAACGAGAGCCAATGAGGGTTGCATCGCGCGGTGTAGCTTTAGCCCGTTTCATGTTTTGACAAAGTCAGCTGTGGTTTAAATATCAGTAATTTTTTAATAGTTAATACCAGGAGATGCAGCAATTACACAGAAAATATCGTCCCTGTTCTTGTGACGCTGCAGCAAATTCACCGCGCTGTCAGGTATCTGTAGTACCCGGCGTCTCTTCTTCTCTGGTGGTCTGGAGTAACCCAACCAGAACGTCGGATACGGATTTTCCTCCGGGGTACTTTATCCACAAAATGAAACGAACATACATATAAAGTCTTAAGTGGCTTCTTAAGATTTACATTTGGAGCCAAATCTTTCTGACTTCATCCTCGCCCGATGGACGGTAAAATCTGTACCGAGGAGGGCAGCTGCATTCCCTCTTCGTCAGCGGCCCATGTTCCACACAACGCTCCTTTAAGCCACAAATTTAATTTAGTTTGGGTGTTAGAACAACCACGAGCTGCGTAAAGCTATTTTTGAAACTTTTGAGGGATTAAGTAAAACACGCTTCTAAAGTTTCTATACACCGCTAAAGCTAACAAAATCGCCAACTTTCAATGGAAACAAATAGCGCTGTGTGACTTCCGGTTGCTATACCGGAAGTTGCCCCCATAACCCGTTTTACATCAGAGGCCCCAGGAATAAGGTGGATTGAGCTAGTTCACTCTGTTGTATCAAGCTAGCAAGCTCTGCTGTAGTGAGCTAGCGAGCTCCGCTTTATTGAGCTAGCGAGCTCCGCTTTATTGAGCTAGCGAGCTCCGCTGTATCGAGCTAGCGAGCTCCGCTTTATTGAGCTAGCGAGCTCCGCTGTAGTGAGCTAGCGAGCTCCGCTGTAGTGAGCTAGCGAGCTCCGCTGTAGTGAGCTAGCGAGCTCCACTGTATTGAGCTAGTTCACTCTGTTGTATCAAGCTAGCAAGCTCTGCTGTAGTGAGCTAGTGAGCTCCACTGTATTGAGCTAGTTCACTCTGTTGTATCAAGCTAGCAAGCTCCGCTGTAGTGAGGTAGCGAGCTCCGCTTTATTGAGCTAGCGAGCTCCGCTGTAGTGAGCTAGCGAGCTCCGCTTTATCGAGCTAGCGAGTAAAAGTAATTAGAGATGGTTTTCACCAATCATTGCAGTATCACAATATAATCAACACTGTGTATCGCGTATCGCATGGTATCCTGAGATACTCAGTTATTTCCAGCACTAGTCAAGATGGCAAAAACATTACCTCCTTAAAAATCTATTTTTATAATTTGGTTTCAGGGTGGGAAGTTTTTTTTATCTTGTTTTTGTGTCATTATATAAGTCAATACTTCACACATAAACATCTCTGTGGGATTAGGTTGATAGTGTATTATAAAAAACAAAGAGATTTCAGTGAGAGTAATTGGAGTAAACCCCACAAAGCCACAGTCTCTTGTTCAGTCCATTCCAAAGAAAGTCCCTTTTCTGTGTCCCTGTAGTCGATTGATCAGGCATATAATGCAGCCAATAGCCATTTACCAGTTTCCCCAGTCAGCAGAGCTGATGCTGTCTGACTGGTGTGGTGCACAAAAGGAAGGTCTGTCAGGGTAAGAGAACAGCTGCTGAAAGTGATGCCTATATATAACCTCTTCATCCTTTCTCATAGGCTCCATGTTTGTCAGGTAGTGACAAGATTACCTTACACGGCCTGTGCTTTTTCTCCATTTACGTCACGGTGCTGCATTATTCCAAAGATGATCTGCATGGAGGGAAATTCTTCATATTTTGAGGCTAAATAGACATCTGGAGGAGTTTTTAGAATGTACAATGATGACTAAGAGTCTATTCAGACTGGACACATTTGGTCTGCTTAAAGTGAACCAGAGTTTGTTTCCTCAGATAATCCGGAACAAAGTTTCAGTCTGAATATGTCCAAGTGAACTGTAGTCGGGGACCAGTAACCGCTCTCAAACCCATCTTTCAGGGTGGTCTCGGTTCGTTTCCAATCGGACTGAACTCCAGTTTGCTCTGCGGGTTTATTCAGATGAGGAAAGTCTGTTGGTCCGGATCAAGTCTTGAAGATTGCATTTGGTCTGTATTCAGACTTGAGTGTACAAGTCTGTTTCGAACCAAACTTTGTAAACAAAACCACATAACTAAAGATCTCTTCAGTCATTGGCCATTAGTTACGGGGCGGGTCAAAACAAAAAGAAAAAGCTGAAGGTTCTATTGTGCTGCGGTTTGCCAGTATTTTTCCCTTATTCAAACCTTTTATTTTTCTGACACTGCTGCTTTGATACATCAGAGGCATGTTGCAAGGTAACGGTTGCTGAGGATGCTAATGTGTGTTTTTGACATGGATTATCAAGCAATGTGGATCATGTTAAAAATGAGCCAAATTCATCCGACCAAATTTTAATGAGTTGCTTTATCTCATCGTTTTGGTGTTTTGGGAGAATTTTGTTTAAGAACTTTAATAGAGTTTTTAGCACGACGTTACGAGACACAGAAAAGAGTGTCATTAGTGTATTTAGCCGTGTTAAAATGAACGCTTTAACAAGTAATCAGTCGGACCAATGACATCCTTTTCGCTAACACAATAATCGATGCTTTACACTCACCGATCGTCTCATTCCTAACATGTTTACTGCCGGCTTCAGTGGCTGTTTTGGTCCAGTTATTTTGCTCTTGGTTCTTTTCATATTTAGACTGAGGAATCTCAGATCAAACCAAAGTCCATGCTGATTGAAAACGAACCTCCAAAGATGGGTCTGATGCTGGTTCATGGTCCAGGACCAGGGTCCATCTGGGTGCATTCAGACTGAAAATTTGTTCCACGTTATCGGGGGAAACAAACTTTGGTTCACTTTAAGCAAACCAAATGTGTCCAGTCTGAAAACACCCGGAGTTTGTTTCTGCCGTAATCCGGAGCAAAGTTTCAGTTTGAATACCTCGTAGCCGTAGCATCAGTAACAGCATACCTCCGGTGTTGTCTGCTTAAAGTCTCCATGTAGGAAGTTGCAGTAAAAAGTGTTGAACCTGGCCTTCAAACAGATTGATCAACAAAATAAAATACTCTTTATGAATAAAGTAAATTCTCTTTTTTTTTTTTGTGTGTGTCCTGACATGCCCCCATAACTGTTGGCCAATGACTGAAGAGAACTCACGTCATTTTGTTTGCAAGCTTTGGTTCGAAACACAAATCTCCTGTAGATTCTAGTCAGAATAAAGATCAATTGCAATCTTAAGGACTGATTGCCTCGCTTCCACTGAGCCGTCCAGACTACACTGGACTACGCCGGCCTGGACTTTTGACGGTTCCATTATAAAATAGACCCATTAAATAGGACCGACTTGTACCATTTCTGGTCCCCAGTTGGTCGAAGGTCCATAAAAAAATAGAACGAACCTGATAGAACTTCTGCCGTCACATGAAATAACTCGTTGATTGGCAGAAATGTTGTACGTCGACAGGTAGAAGCTCAGCCACAGAGCCACAGAAACACAGCGGAAGCGGCTGTCATACAGACACAACTTTCTGTACTGGGAAAATCTTTTAATGATAATCATAACCCAGACTTGGAGACATGATTAGTGATGTTTTTGTAGAAATCTCCACAATAAATAAACTTTATTCCTTGACATTATATATATGTTCTCCATTCATTCTAAATGAGATATCCTCAGACAGAGCTGGAAGCTCCTCCCACATGCGGCCACGGCGTCAGGAACACATTTTCTGACAGGTAGCGAGCATCGGATTCGCCGCGTGGCGAAAGAAGGGCGGGGCACGTGAATTTGTCGCGCTCGGTGTGAAAGCATCTTTATTCTTCACCTCTTGCAATATTCTTCCAAAGAATACATTCTTTACATACCGTGTTCCACTTTATTTGCGGGGGTTGGGGACCGGAAACACGCAAAATCCACAAATATGGAAACGACCCTCCCCACCTCCATTGCAGAAATACCCTTCTGATTGTGCCTTGTAAAATATTTATCGGAGAACATTGGAGTATTGCTCAACTTAAAGATTTTCTTTTAAATTCAGAATAATAGACTGTTCTGCAGCGTAGAGGCCGGCTTCATCCATACTAAACACCTGTTCCGGATTATAATTATCCTCGGCGGTTATCTTTTTCATTTTCCGTCTGTTTCTGAGTCCGCTGATACAGCGCCTCTTTCTGTAGTCGCACCGTTTTGACGCGCAGCTACGTCATCGGTCTACATCCCGCATGCGCTCTGGTGGTCTGATGCTCTGGACCATTCTTAACCGGTCAAAGGGGGACCGACCTGGTTGACTCAAGGCAAATCTGGACCAAATGCAGCAGACTCAGTCTGGATCAAATCATGTTTTCCAGTCTGAATACTCCCTAAGAGAGCTTGCAGAGAGGAGCCTGTTTGCACATCTTCATCAGGAGGCTATGGGGGGAGGTGTTAATCCTAACAAGTGCGGGGTCAAAGGTGATATTGATTTAAGTCATGCAGAAAGCAAATTAAACTATTAATGGATTGTCCTTTTCTTTTGAATGACGGCTAATCTATGTGCTTTAGCGAAGCAAAAGTAGCACCTGTATTTTAATGAAATTAGGATCTTTTGATTCTACACTAATGATTTCATTCTTGGAAGAAGCACGATGCTCATTACTGCTGGGAGCTTTCACATCTTTTTTTTTTTTTTTACTTGGTTCCTCCACTGATTGCTGGGATGACCTGCATTTGCACAACATTTTTAAGCTTTTCAGGACTCCGTGTTAAGCCCTTCTTTCTTGACATAAAGGCATTTTCGGCAGCGTGGAAAAGCCTCAGGAACATCCGACATGTTTGTGGGTTTGAGCTCCTCGTGGTGTGAAAATCATCTGCACCCTAAGCTTCGCTGAAACTCATTAACTGTAGAGGAACATCATGTAAAAAACATGAACTTGAAAGCTCCAACATAATTATCCAACACATGACCCCAATACCTCCATCACAAACCAATATGAACCCCTTTCTCGTCCCTCGCCTTAGACGCACAAACACAGTGTTGGTTTATTTTCCTGCACAACAAACTGGGCAAACGGCCATACAACGCAACTGCTGGGGAGGGAGAGATAGAGGAAAGAAATACATCTACAATAACAGAAAATATAACTTCATCATTATTGCGCAGCATCTAGAGGGTGAAGAAAATAATTAATCAGGAAAAGAAAGAATCGACTTAATGCAACATTTCTATGAGGACGATGTGAAGTAAACACAACCCTGAAAAAGAGAACAAACTAATAGAGAGAAGGTTCCACACAGCAAGAAGTCATTTGAAATGACAGAAAGAATTTACGCTGTAACTTTATTCCCTCATTACCACATATTTTCAGACCCAGAAATGTGGCAGCAACACTATCATTAAAAACAGTCCAATGAAAATATTTTTTTTGGTGTTTCAAGACATTTTTATGTCGCAGCTGTGAGGATTTACGCTAGCGAGACACAGAGCTATCATAATCAGACGAGGGAGGGATCAGGGGTGGAGCTACTCAGCTCAGCTCAGCTCCAAAAGCCACGCCCCCTCAGAGGAGATTTTGGAAACAGAGAATTCAGATCAACATGAAAAATTTATTTTTAAGACATTTAGGTTGTGGGATTTTGGTCAAAAACTTCATAACCTTAATTAAAAAAGTAATGGGAATTTTTTTTTTATAAAAAAAGTCATAGGGTGACTTTAAGAAAATTAAGATTAAAATTAAATTTCTGAGTGTTTCTTTATTCAAATTGTTGTGAATCAGGAGCAGATGTAAGAATGTGGTAAGAAAAAGCTTGTAAGCGTGTCATAAGTTACTACGGCAAGCCACAAGGTTCCTGCTGCATTCTGATGCAGCCACTTGCAGACATGTATCCAGAATTGCTCAGCACTTTGGTTGCACCGCTAATGTTAGGCTGGGGTTGTGGGGGGCTGTAAGCTAGTTGGAGGGAGTGTAAACAGATGGATGTTGGGAAGTAGGAGCGGGCTTACTCCACGCTAACAGTCCTGCCCACAACTCAGAGGGAAATTTCTGATAATTGTAGTGGAACTTTAATCGTACATTGTGAATCTTTCTTTTCCAAAATCATTTGCATACAATCAGATTCACGGTCCATCGTTAATGTAATATTTTTTGTTTAAGCTACCCAACACTCTTGAGTACATTAAAGGTGTAGAAATAAATCAACTACGGCAAGCAGTGAGCATCAAAGCACCATAGGATGATTTGCATATGAAAAATAATGAGACCTCTTTATGCGCTTAGAAATGATGGAAAGACGATTTAGAATCCTGACATTAATATTGAAGGCACACTAGTGTCCCCTGTTTCATGAATTATTTCATGCTGTAATGCTGTGAAATAAAGAGCCGCTCCGTCCATGATCGGAGTTGACAGAAAACAAGGACATTAAACAGGAAGAGCAGTTTTCCTGCTAAGCAAAGCCGGCCTCGTCTAACATTACATGACATTGTCATAGGAAACATTTATAATGTATTCGGTTTATTCGGAGGGAAATACGGACAAACATCAACATTTATCATTTATGTCTGTCTCATACATGGATTTTCATTTTTGAAAAAATGAAATATGTTGTGCTGGCAAGCATGCCCTGTAACCATTCTTCTATTTTTTCTTGAAACAAGATTTAAAAAATGGTGTAATGTCCTCCATAAAACCAAAATAAATGTAAAAAAAAAAAAAATCCAATACGGTTCATTTGTAATGCAGTTTTTTTTAAACAAAAACTGCAACATAACAAAGATCCCAAAATATGTCATCTGACCATAAGAAATGTGAAATATAAAATAAACATATGTCAGGCCAGCCTACAGAGGCTTACAGTTTGTGTGAAAACATTTCTATAAGTCCAAAGGGAAAAACTTTTAGCTTAAAATGGAATCAAATCAAATGAAAGAAAATCAAATCAAACTTTATTTTCTAAAAAGTGCACAACAGCTCAAAGTGTTATGCAATAAAAAACAGACAACAAAATACAAAAATGTAGCTGCGTCCTGTTGGTTTTTAGGAGCCCTTCCATACCTGCTATTGATTACCTGGTTCAGGTTTGTTTTGCCAATAGAAATCTTCTCTGGCAGCTCAGTGGGAAATCAAGTATACCGACCCTCAAAGCCGCTTGTGGACTAATAGATCCTTTAATGTCTTTATTATCATAGTCTGAGTTGGCATGTGGCTCAAAACTTTATGGCTGGACCGCTCTAATATTGCTGCCCATAAGCTGTAAGCTAGAGGGTAATGAGAACTGTTGGCAGGTCTACACCAACAGGTCAGAGGTGAATTTCGAATGAACTCCTACCGCTTTGCAGAAACTATGTCCTAGAAAAAGCTAAAAACAGCATAATCATGATTGAAAGACCAGCGGAAATGCTTTGAAATGAGATCAAAAGATGACCAAAGGGATTCTTTTGAGGACAACTTACTTTGTAAATGCTACTTATGATTTAGAAAAAAAAAAAAAAATCATAATTTTTAATTGAGTTTGTTATTCTGTTTGTGGCAGAAGTGAAGGAGTATGCAACTTTAAATATTTATTCCATAAGAAAGATGCAAAGATCAGGTGTTGGTGCTTAAACATTCAGAGATGAGTTAGTATTTACCATGTTCTGCTGGTTACATGGATGCTGCGCTGTGGCGTCATCCACAGAGTTTCATGAGGAAAGATCCTGATCTGAATCCAGGCGGAGGGATTTCTGCGTGGACTTTAATCTTCTCTCTTTATTTGCTTTCTGTGGGTTTTCTCCAAGGACTCCATCGTCCTTCCACGGTCCAAAAAGACGGTTTTAAGTCAACAGAGTGTGAGTGTACAGTCTCCTGCCTCTTGTGATTGTTTTATGACACATCCAGAGAGTATATTACATCTTGTTCAGTGACGGCTGGGATCATTCACTCCATCAGATTTAAAGACCCACTCCAATGCAAATCGTGCTTTTAACTAGGGGTGTAACGGATCACAAAACTCACGGTTCGGATCGTGTCACGGTTTTAGGGTCACGGTTCGGATCATTTTTCGGATCAGTAAAAAGTAAAAAAATTTAAAAAATGAAAAAAAACAAAACGAAAAAAAAACCAACAATATCAAACCTAATTTAATTTTTGGGAAACAGTTTAACTCATAAATTCAATAAGCATTTAAAATACCTCACACACACAATATTTACATATGCAACAACAAAACATCTGCTCATTGAAGCCTATTTATTAAAACAAAACATATTTATACTTTGAACACAAACAAAATACTAAAACATGATGTTTCTGATTACATTTACATGTTTTTAGACCAAATCTACAAAAACTAAGAGAAAAGAATGATTAAAAATAGTGTTGAAAATACCAAATCTACCTGGATTATCTTTTAAAATTAAATCATAAATAAAACAGTTACAATATTTTTTTGGGTATGAATTGCTTTATTGAAACTAACTGTGGGAACATTTAAATGTTTTAAATGATAATATTCTGTAAAACGTGGCACTTCTGCGTCAGCTTTTCCTGGTCAATTTTGACATCTCTGGCTTGCCATACAAATGTTCCGCGATTCCACCGGAAAGCCCGTAACGGAGCTTCCATTCGATGCGAACGGACAATTGGTTTAAATTATGCTAGCGCGAGGTGTCCGCGTATGGGGGCTGGGTGTTCGAGCAGTCCGCGGTACACACGTGTCCCGCACCGTGGCCTCTGATCCGTACGGACCACGGATTTTCCGTGATCCGTTACACCCCTACTTTTAACATGTTCTTGTCGCATTTTTTCTTGTGATAGAGGACGTATATAAAATGATTTTAAGATTAACTCAGAGTATTTCTTTATTTGAATCATGATGGATCAGGAGCCTGAAAAAGTTCAGGTTTGTGACACAGTAGGTGCCAAAGCTTTAATACAGAGTCTCCCACTTGCAGAAAAATCGATCGTATAAGCTAGCGGGAGTGACGGTTTCGCCCAGAACACAGAGACGAATTTCTAATGAACTGGCTTAAAAAACAACAGACTTTTAGATTTTTGCTCAAATCTGTATACAATTAAAGGGTAAACAACACTAACTCACCTGTTTTGTCTGCTTGCCTCCATAAATGAAGCTTTATATCAGTTGGTCCTTGTCACATTTTTGACTATTTCAATTTAATAAAGTTGTTCTTGAAATTATAGCCTAATTCTTCCCTTCTCATTTCATGTATCCCTCCAAATGGAAAATTAATAAAAATGTTGTCACATAATCCGGACATTATTATCGTTGGTTTACGTCACCAATATTTGCAGATAGTGCGAAGCTACCAGCGCTCAAATATACATAGCAACAGCAGTTTTATAACTTTAAAAAGGTCATTCTACAAATATGTTATTACTTACATTTAAGTGGAAACTTCTGTGTTTCATAGAACATCCACATGAAGAAAAGCACTTCTCGGGAGGATTTTATATCCTTCTGAAGGGCGAAGGGTGAAATTTCAAAAAAGTTTTGGGCACGGCTTGCACTTAAACGGCCCCTTTAAATGGAGGGGAAGGGAGAGGGGAGGAACTCAGATTGGGCCTAAAACGGTCTGTGTGCTGCCCCCTACAGGTGGAAATGAGGCAGTACAGTTGAATTTTGTGATTGGTCAATCCTTTCAGAAGTCTGACGTCATCATGCTCTGCAGCTCCAGTATAAAAGCCCCGCCCACCTTTAAATGGGTAACAGTCGTTCGTTATCACGTTAGCTTTAGCATGACTCGTAGGTGTTTTTTCCTTTGGTCGTCAAACATCTACTGCAGGGATGTCAAACTCAATCACACAGAGGGCCAAAACCCAAAAGGCACCTCAGGTCACGGGCCGAACAGGATAAACATTTATTGAACACTCTAAAACTACATTTTTTAAACCTTAAAACCATATTTTTTAAATATAATTATGACCAAGACAAGCAAAAATATTATTCCAGAATAAATCAAGTTAACCTTTAAATAATTTTCAATATTTTCAAAATTTCTAAATTATACAAGTTAGAAATAAACTAGATGTTAAATAAACATTCAAATTTCCTTATTTTATACGTCATTTTATATAAAAAATTACACTTTTTATTTTTATTACAACCAAAGCCTGGAAATAGAAATAAAATGTTTTCTTTTTATCAAAAACAAATCAGATTCTTCCGTTTTCTTATACGTGTTTTGTTGTCACCAGTGTAAGATAACATGAGGCCGTTAATAATAATAAAATAAAATGATCTGGAGGGCCGGATAGAATTGCCCCGAGGGCCGGATTCGGCCCTCGGGCTTTGACTTTGACACGTGTGATCTACTGGCTTGCACAACTGTCCAGTGGACATGGAAGTTAGACAACAGTAGTTGGAGTTTAATCCACCAAACTGGTGATGGGATTTGAAACGAACGTTTCACTCGAGATTGTTTAATACATTAGCCTCTATTAGCTTATGATGCTAGCAGCATTTTACTACTGATACACGGATCATGAAACCATACGCCTGGACATTACCGACAATGCTTGACCATGTAGATTTATGCTATCATAATCAGATGGGGGTGTGTGTGTGTGTGTGTGTGGTGGGGGTGATCAGCACCAAAAGCCACGCCCCCACAGAGAAGATTTTGGAAACAGATCAACATGAAAAATGGCTTTCTAATACATTTAGGTTGTGGGATTTTGGTCAAAAACTTCGTAATCATTATTAAAACATAACTGGGAACATTTTTTTAATGTAAAAAAATTGTCATAGGGGACTTTAAGGATTACTGAGAACAATTTTACAAAAAAAATATGCTTTTGGAGTGGGACTTGTTGCCAATGTTTGAATAAGTAAAAATCCCCAATGAAAGCAAATACAATGATTTGAAACATTTGTAACCCTCACGTTACATGACAAGAACAAATACGTCCACCTCTGAAACCCCTGAAGCTTTCAGCAGCATTTTAAGAACGCGCTGGAAGTGTCTACAAATTCAATTTAGTTTTCTTAATGAAGCTCACTCGGTAGAGTTGTGGAAATCATCTTTTTCACAGGTTTTTCCTCCCGTTTTGCTTTTCTTTTACCCCTACAGACACACTTGTGCTTTTATGGCTTAAGCTGCACTCAGCGTAAGCTGAAGATGAAATATGGCCGTCAACCTTGCACCTGCAGCACTGATGAGTCTGCCTCGCGTACTTTAGTCATCTGCAGACTCGGCCCTTTGCAGCTTTTGTCTCCCAGCCATGCGGCTTTGACCGGTCAGCATGTGCTTGTTCCTCAACAGCAGTGCGGCTCATTAGGAAGTTGAATCAAAATAAGAAAACAGATCCAAACACTTTAAGCTGTTTCAGTTGCATTGATCTGCATGTTTGTGAATCTGTTTGCATACACATACGGAAACCATATCAGCATGAATCAACCCTCTCCCTCCTTACTAGGCTGAACCAATCAATTATTTCCTACCCTGATACATATTCACTAACAAAGTGCATGAGTGGGCAGCAAATTCTTTAGACCATTTGCCATCTTTTACAGTTCTTTTTTTTCCTCTAAAATACCTTTCCCAACCGTCTGTAGTCTAATGGACAGCTAGTGACTAATGCTTTCTCTGAATCAATAAAGTGGAATCGGCTGGAAGCAGAAAATGTGCACATGTCACAAAGTTACAGCCACAATTTAAAAGCAATGTTTTCTTTTTCTTGCTTAGGTTTTCCTTTTTTTTTTAATAAAAAGAAAATGTCATAATCTTTGCTCTTGGGATCTGAGTCCTATCTCAGTAGCTGGAATGGATCCTGAAAAGAATGAAGCGGGAAAAGAGAGTAAATAAACCTTTAGCCTAAAACCTGATTTATTAAGATTTTATTCAAAACAGCAAATATTAAAAACACGCTGATATCATCTGCCAGCTCTCGCTGCACACCCACTAATCCCCTGTAGCCCTGACAGTAGCACTGTTCAGTTTGTCAGGGTCTTCACGCGGCAGTGCCTGTAATCAGCTCTGTCAGTTGAGAATTAACAGTCTCATTGCTCGGGCCATCAAACCCTTTCATGCTCCAGACATGTATCAAGCTCGTATCTCACGACTCCTCCTCTGACCGCGTGAGAGAGTTTCCTTGAATGCAAACCAGAATGACATCCTCTCAACATAACTGATGTCAAGTCCGGAGGAAGAAGGGCAGCAATTTCTGCGAGTGTTAATGATGGTTCACTGTCACGCTGGCGTTCGAGGCTGAGACCCAGCTTTGATCTGTGCTCTCTGGCTGATTGGGCGTGCTGGGTTTCTGGCAGGAACAGAGAAGTCATGGGAAGACAAAGTCAGATTTCGGTTTGAAGGTCTGGACGATAACCTGAACGCCATCTGCTTCAAGTTGTAGTCAAACGAGCCGTAAACACGTTAGGAGGCCAACATCCCATTTAAAGCTTGTGAGCTGGTGCTGTGAATCCTGTTTGCTTATGAGAGCCATGAAGCTCATGAATCACTCTAGAAAAACACAATTCTCTGATTGCTCTGACTTATAAATATCTTTACAAAATTATGGGATTTTCTCGTTATCAAAGATGGCAGTTCACTCCAAAAATGACTCATCGAAGGATTTCTGTTGCAAGAGATTTTCTAAAATTAGTTTTTTGTCTTTCTGACTTGAATAGTGAGTCAATTTGTCAAAAATTCAAGTCAATATTTAAATCAATATTTGTAATCGTGCTCACAGTCAAAAATCAATGTCATCCAGTTTTTTGGACAAAGAACAAGCAATTCTAAGAGTACAACGTGAACTCTAGCACATTTTAATTCAAAGTTTCACCATTTTTGACAATTAAAACAACTATTCTGACACTTTTTTCTTGGAAAATGTACATTAATTTAAATTTTAATTGCTCTGCTATTCACAAAGTAGCATAAATCCCTACAAGCACAACTTCTTTAAAGTTCCACCCCAACCACATTTTTTTCTGTATTTTATTATGTCATTTTTTAAAGACATATTTATGCACAGCAGCAGTTTCTTATTAGAAATACAGTTCTGGGTTGTGTCCGTTGACCGGAGAGCTCTGTTTAAAGTCCACTTATGACAATTTCAAAAAAAAAAAAAAAAAGTTCCCAGTAGTGTTTTAATTATGATTATGAAGTTTTTAACCAAAATTCCACAACCTAAATATATTAAAAAGTCATTTTCATGTTGATCTGAAGCCTCTTTTCTGGGGGTGTGGCTTTTGGAGCTGAGCTGGTCAACCACGCCCCTTATCCTCCTGTGTTGGATTATGATAGCTCTGTGTCTCGCTAGCGTAAATCTTCACCGCAGCTACATAAAAATATCAAGCATTATGGGTAATGTCCAGCCGTATGGTTCTGATCTGGATGTCAGCTCAGATCTTCATGAACCGAACTTCCTCCAAAATCCTGATTCTTTCTCCTTCCAGTTCACCAAAGACTCTTTGATGTTTCTTGACGTTGCTGTGATCAATCCATTCAATCCATTGGTTTCTCAGAGCAGAAAATAATGAAAGCTAACATCCAAATGCTCTTTCATTGATTTACAATTCTTTCCAACTGCGGTCAAATGAGCCGCCGTTCACATTTCTGTGGTCACATCAAGAAGCTCCGTGGAGTCTGGTGGAGATTTTCCAGCGTTCTCAGCCCTGCTACCGTAAGTATTGGATGAAAGTCACACCAAAAATCCAGTGACGGTTGATTGGACCACAGAAATGTGAACGGCGGCTCATTTGACTGCAGTCAATGTGAAGATACCATCTTCTCTTCTCCAGAAGCTGAACTAGACACGCTAGCCGGACCAGATGAGAGTTTAGTGCATGTGCAGCAGAAAGAAGATGATAAACAGAGTCTGTCCAAGACTGTTTGATTGGAAACAAATTAAGGTCAAAGGGTTAAAGATAATGACTAATGAGTGATTAGCATAGATTATCACAAATTCTCTTGAGGGAAATCATACTGGATTATGCTTTGCATAAAAACTATTGTTGCAACCATAACATTTATTAACAAACTAAGTGGACAGAAATCTTTCTGGCGTATTTTTAAAGACAAACGACTGAGGGAGCTGAGGCTTTCTGCATCTCTGCCTTTCTGAGAAAGAGGCAGGTGCATGAAGGCTTCCTCACCTGTGTGAAATGCTCCCATTGTGTTGTGGCAGTTGCATTGGAGTAATGGGAGCTTAATGGCTCTGAGGCTCCTCAGGCGGAAGAAGGTGAGGCGCAGCTGTGGACGGCTGCGCCGTCAGAGAAAGGCAGAGTTCTGCTTCACACCAGGACCAAACCACTGCAAATGAGGCTTTTTAATCCACCACAATAAACTCATTTGTTTGAGGCGGTGTGCCAGCACTGCAAAAAGAGAAATCTAAGTGAGATGAACTATCCTAAAACAAGCATATACATGCTTATTTTTTAATAGTAAGATAATTCTTCTGACTAGAAGATTTTAGATCATTTCCCTTATTTTAAGAGTTTTAGTTCTTAATTATCTCAATAAGATATTAACGCTTGTTACTAAGATTTTATGACCTATTATGAGTAAAAACTTGAAACTAGAATCTTGCCTTAATTCAAGCATTTCAAGTAAATTATTGTGCATTGTAAGTAAAGAATAGAGCCAACAGTTTACTATTCTTTTCAAAAAATAAGAAAAGTATTATTGTTAAGAAACAGATCCTAGCATAATGTCAAGATGGCCTTACTAGCAAAATCTTAATTAAACAATTATTTTGAGAAAATTAACCTTAGAAATGATACTCATATTAGTCTAAATGAGTTCGATTTTAGCAAAAATATAAAAGTTTTAAGATATTTGTGGGTCCTATGAGGTTAACTATTTTTACCTGTTTTTTAAATCCAAACTTTCTGTTAAATATTTTTTCTTATTTTAAGCAATATTTACCTTAATTTACCTTAATTTATTGACCCTGAACAGATGATTACTCACTTCCTGGGTTGGGATTTCTGAGATATTGGGAAATTTTCCTGATATCCGTGTTGGTTCAGACACGGAGAGACAGAAATTCCTAACCAAATCGCAGCAAATTCAATCTGTGATGCATGGAATGAGTTTATCGTGGGCGCTCAGTCAGCATCGGTAAACATGTTTGTGTTCAGGAGATGTTCATCAAAATCCAAACAATATTTGTCAAGGATGTGATTGGAGTCATTTAACTTCAGAGTGCAGATCATTTTCATCGTCTGTGACATCTCATTTTTCAGCCCTTCATTCAGAACCGCTGGAAACCTCTGTTGATCTGTGGGCGCTGCACACCAAAACCTCACAATTAAGTTTGACATTTTAATTATTCCTACATCTCCGATGCACGAGTCCGACTAAAAGAGGATTCATAGCAATCCTAGTCTATAAATCCATTTGTAGTTGTGGTGTTTGGGTGAGCATCTTCTGATGATTGAGTTCATTCTCCTGAGTGGATGTGAAATTGCTTGTCTGTGCTCAGCCTGTAGTGGCGTTGCAGCTCTGGGTGCAGTCCCGTCACTAAAGTGCGTCTTGATTGGATAGGATGGCCGTTTGTGGTACAGCGACGCTGGAGATGTGTGAAGCGTGTGTGACGGCTGATTTTGATTATGGAGCCATCAATGCCCTGTGGGGTTCTTTGAGACGAAGGAGGTGAAAGAAGTGTGACTGCGGGAGTGTCAGTGAATATTTTATTCTTCTGTTTTGACATCATTTCTCCCATGGAGTTTAATGCAGTTATTGTTAAGAGAATATGTGTACACCAGAGCAACAAAATGACCAGTTTTCAAAGAAAATTAGTTCTAATCTCACTTTATAGAGTCCCTCTCTGATCATCTGTTTTCAAAGCATGTTAATGGTCTTTTAATCATGATTATATCACTTTTAGGCTAAATAAAAAAAAAAAAAACTGTTGTTTTCTAGGACATAGTTTCTGCAGAGTGGCAGAAGTTCTATAGAAATTCAACTCTGAGCTGTTGAGGACCGTTGTCCTCCCATCATCCCTTCATTTACATTCTATCCTGCTGGTTTACAGCCCCCACAACAACACAAGTAGAAAAAAAAAAATTCAGTCAATATGAGATATATTCAGCTGTGCATTTTAACCCAGATACCAGCTCAGCATCAATGTTATAGATGCTTCTAGTTGTGTAACAGCGTATTTTATACATAACATATAAACTCTTTTTCACTTAGCAATGTATCGTCCGCATACAACTGTTTCAATAAAGAAATACTCAAAAATTACTTTTTTATTTAAATCTTCTAAATTTGAAACATGAATAAAAAATAACTGTGTGTATTCAGACTGGACACATTTGGTTTGGTTAAAGTGAACCAGAGTTTGTTTCCCCTGACTCTGGTCCCGGAACAGGAACTGCTCTCTGACCCGTCTTTCGAGGTGGTATCGGTTCATTTTTAAACAATCTGAGTTTTGGTTCGATTCCTCAGTTTGAATAGGCGCAGAGCTCAGAGTGGAACAACTGGACCAAAGTGACCACCGTAGCCGGTAGTCATGTGATGTAGACAGTGAATGAGCTGCAGACAAATGAATGTAAAACAACAATCATGGTTTTATCAGACAGACAAACTACTTGACAGAATACTTTCTTGTTAGAATGTTTATTTTAACACCACTGAAAAAACTTCTTACATGCTTTCTGTGTCTTGTTCCGCACTGCCTTCTAGTTTTTTGGACAGAATTTTCTGAAAACAATTTGATTTCAATTTGATTGCAAATGGTTTATTTCAAGCAATCAAAAACAAGTATAATGTATGTACAGAGGTTTACATCTGTATGATATGTAAGACATAGAATGAATAGACGTCAAATTTGAGAATGCTTGTAAGGAAGTGGGAGGAAGATAACTTATATAATGTTATAAAATAGATTTATATATATATATATATACATATATATGGTTTCTGGTATATTTACTACAATGCCATAACACCACAATACTGAGACACAGCAACTCATCTAAATGTGGTTGGATGAATGCAAGCTCATAAAACACCTTTTAAATAAGGTTTTGAACGTTTAAACATAAATGCAAGTAATTAATCAAAAAGAATTAAAGCTCAAATATTTATTTACATGAATTAATTACAACTAATGCTGAAACAATAAAAGGAACACCTTTATGCCTCCAGGTCCTGTTCAAAAGCCACTTAACCTAGAGTGCTCAAACCTGGATTAAATGATGCTTTGGATAGTAAAGAATACACTGAGCAAAGTTTCTGATTTGTGAAAGATTTATTTGATTTGAGAAAATGTGAAATAGGATGACTTTATTGCGTTTTTTTTGCACTCTGATCACCTAAGAACAGGACCTGTTCTTAATTAATTAAGAAATAATAATTCCATGTATGACTTATGGCCCAACTTTTATCATGATAGACATTTCTTCTCACTGTTTTCCCATTTATTTGTCATAAACACTCATCAGTGTAGTTTCATCGCCGTCCTCTCCTCAGTAACCACAACTATCCTTCCATCCAGGACTTCCATCATTTCTGTCTTGCGTTACTCGTAATTCCTGACCCATGACTGAAGAGATCTTTAGTTTGTTTACAAGCTTTAGTTCTAAACTGAAATCTCCAGTTGACGCAGCGTGAAAACAGATGTAAGGTTCAGGACTCAATCCGGACCTATTAACCGGATTTGCTTTGGATCAAACCATTTTTCCAGTCTGAATTCTAAATTTCTGGACTTCTCAAAAAGATTTATTTTTAATATGCATTTGTTAAGCATATTTAGTCAAAAACTTCTTTTTTTTAAAATATAATTCACCATAATTATTGCATTTATGCAGAAACTATTCCCAGTGGATTTTCTGTTGTCAGGACAGCAGCAGAGAAAATGATCTGCAGTTTTTTGGGGATGGGAGAGAAGCTCATTAGCTTAAAGAGGATGTCTCCGGGGCAAGGAGAGGTGGAACGCTGACAATGAGATGGATCTCCTCTCCACCATGATCCCCCTCACTGACATAATCACTCATTCTGCTACAAACTCTCAGGATACAGTTTCCAAACTTTTTCTCCTGGGATGTTAGTAGTTTACGGTCTCAACTAAACGTTACAATATTAATGTTTTCCGGCTTGGTCTGTAATCTCAAGAGCATTTCTTGCTCTACTTCCATAATAAAGCTGTGGAGACAAAATTCTTCGTATGTTGTTCCGTTTTTAGGGGATTAAACAGTTTTCTCCCTGCCAAACATTGTGTGAAATCTTTGATTTTCTCTTTTTCTCGTGGCATTTCGCGGCTTGTTAAATCGCAGACGTGTAAATTCCGCAACGTTCCATGAATCTCATTTTGTTAGGGTCTTAGCCTTACAGTTTGTTCTCCGGTGCGATAGGAATTTTTATGATGATTGCGAGCTTCCCGGCGTGGCTGCGAGGTGCCTGTGTTTATCTGGCTGGCAGCGCAGGAATTTCCCCCGAGGAGGTCCTGGCCTGAATAATTCAGCAGCTGGTGGGAAAAAACGATCCTGCTTGGTTCTGCCATCGATCCGACAGTAAAGCTATGCTTGCACTAAACTTTGAATGATGCTCTGAGAGGTTATTACGAGGAATTTAAAGTCACGCTGCTTGTGACTTTGTTATTGGTTTGGGTTGGACAAGAGATTTGTAGATCAGGCATCTGGAATCATTCCAGTCCAGACGCGCTCGTTCAGCTGGCTTTCACCGCCCAGGAAATAAGAGCAATATCCCGTAATCAAAGTGAAAAATGACAAGACAGTTATGATTTGCGAGATAAAAATGAATCGCCTGTGAGAAGTGTTTTGGTATCTGTAATGACACTGAGCCCACATGCTTTCCCCGCCGCTCCTCTCCCTCACTTCTAAACCGATTACTCTCATTCTTCCACCTCCACATTTTCCTATATTGCTCATATTACCTATTTTCTCCGGTCCCCATCTGTTCACGCCTTTGTTCTTACATGTCACCCTGTTTTCCAACTCCTCCGTCTGTGCTACGCTCCTGATATTATTCCTTTATTCCTCATTAACTCCTTCCTGCCCCTTTCAAGCGCTCAGCTATTTTCAATTTTGTCTCACTGGCAGCAGTTTTTTTTTTTTCTTCAGAGATTTGTGAGAATGGCTGTTGAATCAGCTTTGTCCTTGAGGGAAAGACCCGCTGTGTTTGAGCTCTAAACACTTTTGAACATTTAGATTGAAAAAATAAAAAGGTTTTTACTGGGTTGTGTGCGTCAATGCGTTGACTCACGCGATTAGTTAAAAAAAAAAAAATCATCCGTCAATATTTATTAACGCTAACCGTCTTCGGGCTGGAAATCACAATACAATAAGATACATACGATATCAATGTTATCGCGACACTGTAATAACTGGTAACCATCTTTAATAACTCACATTATATGGAAGAACACATATTTTTTTTTAAATATTAACAAATTTACATTTTTTATCTTAACACAACTAAATGTCTTATTTTGTGCGACAAATAATAAACACTTTACTGAAATCAGTAAAACTACGTCTTTGACAAACATTGACACGAGTTGAATTTGAATTATCTGTAAAATTCAGCAATAGTAAACATGAACAGCAGTGCCACTAGAATTGTTGTAAACAACAAAACAAAAACTGAATAATTCAAATAACTGACAGACACATTGGTGCTCGCGACAACCATTCTTGATTCAGTCTTTTAAAAAGCCAATTTGTGACTTAACCCTTTAACATCGGAGCTCCAGTGTTTATGTTCTTTCATATACTTTGTTTTTTTTAATTGCTAACACGATCAACGTCATTCCAGCTGATTCTGAAGCAGAAAAGTGGCCCGAGCGGTGTCACTGACAACACCTCGGGTGTTAAAGGGTTAAAGCATATTAGTCATATTTAAAGAAAGAGACGCTTAAAATAAAACCAGAAACCAAATAATTCAAAGTGTGAATGATAAGGTCCATAAACTTCCCTTTCTGGGAAGGTGTTTAGCTTACAAAAAACCGAAGCAACCTGCTCTAGAACAATAACACATGAAAAAAACAAATGCAAATGAAAACACTGTCACGTGTGTGAGAAGACAAAAGTTACTGACTATATTTAAATCTGATTATAAAATGTGAGCAGTGCAGCCGAGAAAGAAACCCCGCTAGCAGCATAATTAAAGGCAAAACTGAAGATGATCCAACCAAAAAAACATTCACGTCCAGCATTTTAAAGAAAAACTTTTGTCCAACTTTTAAAATAATTATGGAGTAATTGTTTTATAAGGGAGAAAGCTCTGTTGCATTACTCCGTATGTTCAAGCGCAAAAGCAGAATTTGCTGGAAGCCATTGAGGAAGCAGATTTAAAAATGTAGATATTTATTGCTCAATTTATGTAATTTATTCATGTATTCTCAGTGTTGCTGTTATTACAATGTGGCACAATTTACATTAAGGCACAAATGTATTAAAAAAAAAGCAATTGTGGGTCTTTATGTAATCCTGAAACCATTATTAGAGTCCAGAGCTCATAAATCATGGAGGTCATTTCTCAACATCAGCTGAGCATTATGTAGATTTTTTATTCTTTTGTCTTAAGTGTAAACATGTTTAGATTCATCATTGTTTTAGTAGAACTGTGACATCCAATCTATAAAACAACGACAGGTAATATTAAGAATGTTTATCTGAATATTAGATTTTTATGTGATCGTGTTGAAACCTGGAGAAATCAGTTGTTTATGTCTTCTCTTTGATCTTTTTTGACAGTGTGTTTTCTTTATTTTCATCTTTTGACGTACCTTTGATGTCAGTTTTGCCTGTCTGTTTTATAAAGAAACACAACCGTCAATACAATTCACGTAGAAGGAAAACAAAGTATCTGTAAAAACTTCTCATAGCATGAAGAACAAAACACGCAACTAAAGGTTCTCGCCAGGACTCTTCATGTTCATTCATTTCTTTGTTAAAAAATACGACAGGTTCAGGTTTTCTAAATTTGGATGAAGATAATCATAATCCTTCAAGTAATACACAGATTACAATCTGTAAAGGTACCTACACACCGAGTGCATAGACTCACATTCTAGGGGGCCAAATCTATGGGAATGTTTATGCGTCGCTACGTAACGTTTTTAAGTCCGGCACAGGCTCTCCGTACAAAACGGAGGTTTATTGGACGGACGGGAAGTTCAACTGGTTGAACTTCTTGGCTGCTACATTGTGACAATGATGACCTATGACCAGTGTTCAGATAGGACTAGCTGTTTCAAATCCCTAAAATTTTACCACTCCAAACTGCGGAGTTGTTAGGTTCTTTAGAGTTCCATCTAATTTGTCAGCGGGACACATCGTCAGTTGTGTCCTCAGGATCAGTAGGGTGTTTCGGCCATTTATACAATACACCCTCTTCTGAGTAGGCCCACCACAGGTTGATCAGCCTTTCGTGTGTCTGCTGTTATTTTGCCAGTGTGGTGTGTTACCTCTTCAGCCACAGCCATGGCTTGCCCTCTCAGTGGTGTTGTTCAGGCTCCTTAATGGCCTGTCCATATGTGCTCGTCCACTGATTTCCGACCTCTCTGAGGAGCTTAGCTGTTTGCTGGCTACATAGCCCCTGCATCCCACCTCCACTGGATGCACCCTGACTTTCCATTTTCTTGTCCTTTGCTCAGCTGCCAAGTCAGAGTAGCGTAGTTCCTTGCATTCATAGGCTTCATCAAGGGAATCCTCCCACGGAACTGTCAACTCTATGATTATACAATCGGCATGAGTTTTGACCAAAGGACAAGGTCTGGACGCAGTGTGGTTGTTGCAATCTCTGAGGGGAAGATGAGTCTCTTGGTCTAGATCAACCTAGCATCTGCCAGTCCTGCTGCAGTCAGAGGGACAAGCTTAGGGTATGAGAAAAGTCTCACACTGTTCCCTTGCGGCGACAAATGGTGGTGGGCTCGTGACTATCGCTTCTGTTAAAGGTTGGGCGTTGACATACACCCTCTTGCACTCCAGTATGTTGGCTAGGAATCTCAAGACCTGATTGTGTCTCCATGTATATCTGCCTTGTCTAGAGGCTGAACCCACAGCCCCTAAAATATGCTTGAGTGTAGCAGCCGATGTACAGAGGGGCACGATTGGATCTTTTCCAAGCATAGCTGCAGGTTTGCAGGAGAGGGCAGCACATCATACGTCGCCCGGATGATGAAACTTAGCCTGTTACTATGGTGTTATATTTATGTCGCAGAAATAAACATCTTCGCAAGCGGATCAAGCATTCTGCACGGACAATTCAGACCCCGTTAGTGCTTTTTTCCTCCTCCTCCTGCGAGGAGTCCTGTTATTTAATAAATGTTTACACAGCATGATCAGAAGAGTTTCTGATGACTACGGATCGTAACGGACATTCTTCGGCCACGAGGGTCTTTTCTGTATTCGCGGAGGTCTCTAACTCCACGAATATGGGAGAACACGGTATTTCTAGCTGTTCTTTAAACCCAGATATGTCATTTTTCCGACAATGTTTTTTGCATGGCAGCAAGGCTACAGCCTCCTCGTCAAAATTCTTTCTGTCTACGTGGGTTTAGAAGGGGTCGTTGTCCTCAAATAGACCAATCAGAAGAAAGCCGGTGCGGCCCTCTGTCTCCGCCCCCAAAAACTCGTTTTTCCCTCGCGCGAGTAGAAATGTTCTCCGCGAGCAGAGCCAGAGTACTCGAGCGCACATACCAAAAGTGTCCCACGTGCACGGGCTCACTGAGATTCTGCTCGCGCGTGTGCATCAGAGACCAGCTCGCGCACGCGGAAGTAGTCAGTCAGTAGTCAAGGAGGAAAAAGTGCTCTCGATGGTCTGAATTGTCCGCACGGAATGCTTGATGTGCTCGCGGAGATGTCTTATTTCTGCGTGGAGTTTTGCCATAAATATAACCCCATAAATCAGAGACTCACACATGGTAATGACGTGTGAGCGAAACACATTTTCATTCCCCAAGTTGTCACATTTTGATGTTTGGTGAAGAACCCCATCACGCCACTTTTTGATGTTTTGAGTGTCAAAAACTCGCCATTTTTTGATTTGTTGGCTTTTCCAATTAATTCAGGGGTCCGGTCGCTTTGTCGGAGATGGTAACGGACACGGACCGAACCTTGGAATGTAGCTGGTACAGGTACTCTAATTCTAGCCTTGTCTGTGTCTGGTACCGCGTCCGGAACCTTAACCTATCCATGTCCAGTACCACAACTGATCGGTACTGATCGGTCCACGTCCCAGTACAGGTTTGGGGAATCTTGATTTCATTTGTAACAGCCATTACGCCAAAAAACAACAAGTTGGGGACACCTAAAACGTCGGTTTTTGACCTGGAAGATCCTTAACCGTGCCTCATTATGTGACGACTTAGGAATGAGAATGTGTTGGTGTGTGGCGTCCTTTTCCAAACACTTGAGGTGCCAACCGTTCTAAACAAGGTCTTGAAGGAGAGATTTATATTTGCCCGTTTCTGCCCAGTTAGAATGATATGACACCAAGTTTTTCATATATCTGAAAAGAGCTGTGCAAGAAACAGCCTGGAGCAAGATTTACATTGCTTTGACTTTTCATACCAAACTTCTACCAATTATAGGTGGCGGACAAGCGCTGGTAAACCCTCCATCCATTAGTTACGCCATAAACGATTATTTTAATAGTCGAGCTATTCACCGATTCGTTTTTCTGAGTTTGTGTAGCCCACTTTCAAGTAGCTCCAACAAGCTCACTCCCAATTGGTGAGAGTGGTTGCCATAGAAACGTTGACTCAGACCGACTTGAACCAATCACCGTTTACTGATGACGTCAGACTCAAACATAATGACGTCCAAATTGCAAAAAAATTGGGGACGACTTAATTTCATTAGAGCTGACACTCCTTCAGTTCAGTTCTCATAAACAATCAATGGTTACAAACCCTTTAGGCTGATTGAGTGAATAAGTCATAGTCATGAAATCTATTTTAAAAGCAAAAATGTTAATGACAAAACCCTTGTTTATTAAACACAGAGGGAGAACTTTAAGGGTCCTGAAAACTTTTTGTGAAGTATTGACTTTATTTCAGCTGTTTTACTCAAAAATGAGTGAAATAAACAAACACACACAAAAAACATCATGTTTGTTTCCAGTATTAGCACAAACCAAAACGCTCCTGCCCCCTGAGCGGTTACTTTGAGTGCAAGCAGGAGGTCAAACTTGATGCATGAATTGTACTTATTCAGTATAGACTCATCCCACACCCACTAACCGTTCTCCATGCTCAAGAAAAATACACCCTCACTGTCAACCTTTTGCACTGACACACATGCAGTCTTTTCTCGGATGCAATTTTCCAGGGAATTCTGTTCTGGAAACATTATTTTACAGTGAGCGGTGCAGTAATTAAAGAACGGCGGCTGGAGAAACTCTGGTTTCCTCTCACTCTCCTGTCACCGTTTTGGTGTCTCATCATCTGCATGAAGACGTTTTTGTTCTCCAACTTTTAGAGTGATCAGGGTTAGTTAGATCAGGGTTAGGATACCGGTGCGGCTCACGTTCACGGTTT
Source organism: Oryzias javanicus (assembly GCA_003999625.1). Lineage (NCBI taxonomy): Eukaryota > Metazoa > Chordata > Actinopteri > Beloniformes > Adrianichthyidae > Oryzias > Oryzias javanicus. Next base: position 5,889,616 of record CM012441.1, on the reverse strand, counting down.
GTGGCCCGGAGGTTGGGGTGCCTTTATTGGAACAGCCACCATGTCAAAAAACGACGAGTTGGGGACAAAATGTGAAAAAGTGACACGGAGGGTCTTTGCCCATTAGGGCTGGGTTGATAAAATCAATTTATCAATTAGAATCGAGTTAAACTTAACAGATCTGTAATTGATTTATGAAAATATAAATCGATTCTTCTTAGCTTGATGCTAACGTGTAATGGATTTTCCATTGGACGGCTAATGCTAACACTCAGTCGACCTAAACCTACATTCTAACTAAATGAACATCTTTGTTTCTTTACAGATATCAAGTTTTCCAAACTCTTTAAGGAAATATTTTTAAAGTAACCATTTGTGGTCAAAGCACATTTTTTTTGTTTTCTTTCTTCTTGAAAGAAGTGTACTGCTACAGCGCGATCCATCTAGTGGCCAAACTGAAACTCCCTCCAGGAGAAGCAGAACAATGTTTACAATGTTAAAGATCTGAACATTTTTGTTAGAACTTCTCCTTTAGAGAATCCATGTAACACTGAATGATATTAACAATCTCATTAGTTCACTGATACATTTTACAGTATGTGAATTGTATCAGATTAATATAAATATATTCAAATTATGCAGTAGAGTATTAAAGTATTTCTAAACAAACATGTCTAAAGTCAAAATTGAATTGAAGTGAAGGATCAAAAGAATTGAAAAAAATCAGAATCAAATCGATTCAGGCTCTGGTGAATCGAATCAGATCGTTTGTGGAAATTATTATCTATACCCAGCCCTACTCATCATGTAACAACATGTGACGACTTGGGAATGAGAATGTGTTGGAATTACCTGCAGACTTCAAACTCTTCAGTAACCAAGATTCAGGATTTTTTTTTGTTGTGAACGCTTATTTATGTCACATTGTTGGTTAACATTTGCAGTAAAGCAATAAACTTTACTTTAGTTTGGACTGTGAACGTCTATTCTAGTTTGTGGTATGTTCCAAGCTAAGAATCTCATCAGCTCAATATGCAAGTCTTCAAAGAAAGCCACTCATCCCCAGATACTTCCCATCCTCCTCTCTGCCGGCACTCAGAGCCGTCAGAGCTGGAGAGCAGAGCCGTCTCCCGCAGGTTAGAGGAAAGGAGTTGTCTAATTACTGTGGTTTGTGTCAGAATTCTGTAAATAAAGTCAGCGGTGTTGGTGCGTCTGCAATAACAGGTGCTCGTTTCTTCTCCGAGCAAAAAGAGCTCCGCGGTAATCATTCGGCTATATCTCCGAGGACTTCACTCTCCTCCTTCTGTCTCACTCTCAGCTTCTCTGACACATTCTGCTCTCATGCTTACATTTGGGTTTTCCTTACATTAATGCCCCGATGGTTTGACAAATTCTCTTGTGCTCGCAGACATACGTATCCAAATCCAGCCCTGCCTTATCTGAGCATCTCTTATCTTTTCATGAAGCCTCATTTACATATGGAGATGGGTTTTTACAAGGGAGTTTTAAGCCTCTGAAGATTCTCCAATCCCTTTGAAATTGATTTTGAAACACCTATGGTGATCTGGTGTCAGTTTTGAACGGTTTCTGTGAGTAGAATGGCTTGGCAGCCAAACATATTTAATTGAAAAAGCTTCTCTGCGGCTTCTAAACTGTGTTTTCAGGTCATTTTTCCAACATTTTCAGCACTTTGTGTCTCTTTTCTTGCTTTGGTCTGCAGAAGGGAGTGACCTAAAATCGCTGAGATTCATGGCTTGTGGGAAAAAAAAAGTCGGAAGACCTCATTTGGCATTAGAGGGCTGTATTTTACAGTAATTACCACACTGTGCCTGCAGAAATTCTGCTTTCTCAAGACTCCAGTCTTTTCAAAGCCATTAAAATCAGTTTGTGTTTCACTGAATTAATGTGAGCGCTCCTGCTGCAAATGATCAGAGGAAGATCTCGCCAGAAAATTTAGGGTGAGGCCCGCGCTCAAATTTAGGGCAGCCCCATTGTTGTTTTGGGTTGGTGTGTAGAGAAGGCATAAGCTGTGGGGGCTGCACTTGACATGGTGATAAAAGGAAGGCTTTGATGAGGCTTTGTTTCAGCAAACCTACTTTTACATTTACTCAAGCTGAAAGCTGCTGCCGCTGTTAGAGCGCCAGTTAATGCAGCCATTGTATCCTCCTTTTGTCCTGCTTCCTATCCCTCTACCTTTGATTTACACATTAGACATGCATCTTTGTGCCAAAATAAATAGGCTAATTATTGACTTTTTTGTGCAACAGTAGAAATAGTTGAACTGGAGGGGAAGTTGCTGTGTTATTTCTGGATCATATCAGCAAACTATATTTTAGCAGAAGTCATCCATCCATTCTTTATTTCTCCAGTCCCTCAAAGTGTGCCAAACATTTCACTTCCCTGCACATTTGCAAAAGCTCTCTATTTGCAGTTCTACTCTAAATATTCTTTAAATACCCCCTCCAATGAAAATTGTATTTTCAGTGTTTTTAACATGTTCTTGTGGTGTTTTTCTAATGGTGGAGGAAATATATTGAGAAGATTAAGCTCAAAATTGCACTTCTGACTATTTCTTTATTCAAATTGTTGTGAATAAGGTGCAGACAAAAGACAAAATTAAAAAAAAAGCAGCTGAAAAAAAACCAATTTTTGACAGAAAATATTCTTCCCTGCTCTGCTCCCTTCTGAGGCACTGACTTGGAGACGACTAGATCAATGTACATCTTGTACAACTGGTACGTCAGTAAGGTTAGATTGGGTTTTTACTTATTTTTTATTTTTAACATTTTGCTGAATATTTGTGTCACAAACGGGCAAACAACTGATCCACGTGTGCCAGGTTTTGCAGCACTGCAGGATGTCAGATGATTTACATCAGGATAAAACAATACTTCGCACCGAGCAAGGCTCTGTGCACTGCTCAAGTGTCATGTGGCTGATTATTCCTCCAATCACTGTTGCATCCCAGTCAGATGATAACCTGTTTTTTTAAGAGTGTTACTTTCTTGTTATTCTCTCTTACTCTTTTAGCTGTTAGACTATTTTAATTTGCTGTTACTTCAGATTTCGCTGATATGTAAAATGCTTAATTTCTTCTTTTTTCAGTTATCGTCTGCAGTTTGTATTAAAATGTTTTGTTGACTGTTAACACACAAAAACAGAGAAGGGACAGGAAATTCCTGTTGTTGGAAATACGCATTTTTAAATACCAAATGTATGTAATCATTTCAAGATGATAACAAAACTTTGATTAATACGTCAGTCAAAACAACAACAACAAAAAAAAAAATTCTATATTTAGTTTTGATTTAATTCCAGATTGTGCTGATTTGCAGAAATTGTCCCTTTTATTTTGGTGTTAGGTTTAAACAAACTGAGACTACACTACAAAAAAGACAAAAGAGAGAGAGAGATTAGTTCAGAGAAACTTTATAATTTCTCTTTCAGCCTTTCCTTTTTAGTCCTCTAGTTACATTTACGGTTGTGGCTTCTGAAGGGTGGGAGAGAAGCACATCGCTATAGTCACAGTTCAATTCAGTTCCTTCAAGGATCTGCATTATATCCGCTCCTCACAGCCGTCAGCTGGGGCTCGGCTCCAGTTTCTTGATACCGAGCTATAGCAAGAAGATTAAAGAAAGAGAAGTTAAAATCACTCAAAGCAAATATTTGATAATTGTATGTACTACCCTATCAGTTAGGCAAGTATTTTACTCAACAACTGGTCTCATGTAAACCTCGAATGTTTCGTGCTTTCTGCTGATGCTTGTCTTCAAGACCTGCTTTGATGAAGCTTGAATTTTTGGTGGTTTTAATATGTTCTTGTGGATTTCTCTGATAATAGTGGATTGTATAAACTTTAGATTAAAATTACATTTCTGTGTATCTCTAATTAATTAGTAATGAATCAGGAGCGGTCGATAAAATGCTGTTTGAACGTGTGACATAAAAAATATGCTGGGCAACGGGGACGGGAGGCTGGGTTGCTCTGCAACAACTTACCCATAAATTAAATTAAAATCAAACCATATCCTATTTAAAATAAAAAAGTATGTCTTATAGAAGCTTAATAAATGGGAATACTCCTAATTTAAAGACCACTGGAAATGTTTTGAAAATAAATCAATTATAATCAGAGGTGATCTCCAAATAATTAAAGTAGAAATTTTCTTTACAAATATGTTTTTAGGATGAAAATGTGTTTGGCATCTTGCATAACCAGGGGTTGATGTAAAACAGAACAACAAGGGAGCACAAAAAGCTGAGTGGGATAAATGTGAAATCATGCAAACCAGTGTCCCACACAGGCTTCCAGCGCCTACATGTGTGCTGGGAAATGTCTGCTCCCTTCAAAATATAATGGGCTACATTAGACTGAGCACTTTAAAAGCTGTGTGAGAGAATTCAGTGTTTTGATTATTTACAAAAACCTGAGTGAATAAAAACATTCTGCACTTTTGCTGGAGGGTCTAATAAAGACAGAGTAGACTCTAAAACCAGTAAGTGAAAAGGACACAAGCCTTGCTTTTTATATGACTTAATAATGGAACCAGAGCGCCGCGGCGCTCCATACTTGCTGCTTAGCCACGTTCAGCTAATAACTGTAAAATGCTGACCATTCTTCATGCCATGGGAGCTGATGGCAGTTTTTATTACAGCTGTCTGTAAACCATTAAACAGCAGCATTAAAAAGAGCCAACATCAGGGACCGAAGACTAAAGACGAGTCAATCGAGTCTGCTTGACTGTCCCCGCTGCAGGAGGGATGAACCGGCGAAACGAGAAGATAGAATGCGGCCACAAGCAGTAAATGTGAATCCACTGTTCAGAAGTTCAGACGGTTTCGCCGGTAGTCCGGTACAAACTGTCAGTCTAAATACACCCAAACAGACTCTGGTCCAGGACTCATCTTTTGAGATGGTCTCGTTTGTTTCCAATCAGACTGAACCTCGGTTTGCTCTGATCTTCTTTAGTCTGAATACAATTTGCTGCCAGAGTGGAGTAACTGGACCAAAATGACCAGCGTAGCCGATGGTCACGTGATGTAAACAGATTAGGAATGAAGCGACCGTTGAGTCATGGACAATTGTAGAAGAGGAAATAATTGGTCCAACTGCTTTTTTGTTTAATTTAACACAACTAAAATCCTTCTTAAAATGACCCAATGACAATTTGTTTATTTTAAAAAACTTTCCCAGTAGTGTTTTAATGAGGATTATTACGGTTTTAGCCAAAATCCAACAACACAAATGTCTTAAAAAGCAATTTTTCATGTCGATCAGAGGCCTCTGTTTCCAAAATCTCCTCTGAGGGGGCGTGGCTTTTGGAGCTGAGCAGCTCCACCCCTGATTCCCTGAACAAACAGAAGAGAAATCTTTGGGAGACACCAGTCTGAATACAAACCAAACACAATATTTTTTTTTTTTAAATGTGGTAAATGGTTAAAAAATGACTTTCCTAGCTGCAAATGCTTGATTATAGGTGCATTATCATTCAGCATCTATCACTCCAGTGGTCTAATAGTACAATGTGTTTGCTCATGGTGTCAGAAGGCTAACAGATGATTAGATTCTAGACCTGTGAGGCATCTATTTCTCAAACTGGAGACTCTGATGTTTATCTTCTTGCTCAGTTGTGCAGCAAGTCCTCCTACTTCTTTTTCTACTCTGGTAAAAGCCTGTTTGTGCTGTTCTCTAAGGAGAGTAGGATTCATTTATGTTATGCTGACTGAAAAAAACTGTGCTTTTCCTTCAAAATATGAGAATTTTTCAGTGACCCCTTCAGTCTGAAGTCCAACTTTACAAACAAAGAGCTGAAAACTTCTCTGATCTCTAGTTAATCCTTCCCCTTTCTTGAGAACAACTCTTTTTTTCAGACTAAGTGAACAACTTCTGTTTTCTCTAACAACTCCAAATGAGCTGAGAAGCACCAGATAGAAGTAACCAACAAGCTCCTGGAGAACCATGAATTGATCCTCAGTTCACATTCCCAGACAGCTTTTAGAAGAGGAACAATAAGGAGGAAATCTGTAGGATTTCAGACAACTGGCAATGCTGACCATTTGCAGAAAAAGGAAAAGTTAAACACTTTACTACTGCCCTGAAGACTCCAGCACTAATAAAAGCCTGTAATTGTAATCACTGCTGCACATTTGGATCCACTATTTCCTTCAGATAGATCAGCAGAGGATTTTATCTTCACTACACCCGAGCTTATGCAATCAAATCAAGTTTAATGCAATCATCCCACTACCCCTGGTGGAGCCTCTTGTCTCTGTTGAAGGGAATCCTGGCCCTCTAACCGAGTCGTGACCGCTTTAGTCCTGATTCACTCTAAATGTGGACAAACTGTAAGAAGCTCTTATTACATTTCAGTAACGGTCAACTCCTCATACCATCTATTAATGAAAGTACAGCAGCAAGAGGGTCAACAATGTTGAAGAGCCAGCCCAACTTTTTTTTTTACTTATCGACCCATCTCTGCAGGGATGTCATTGAGAATCTCAAACAGGTGGCTTCACTTTTTGGTTTTTGAGCTGATTTTTGCAAAGTTTGACGGCAGCCAGCAGGACAGTGAAGATGGCTGACTCTCGTCACCCCGGACCTCCGCAGATAGAAATATAGCTGCCGAGCTGTCGCCATCCTCAGACCCCCGTCTTTCCAGCATGGGTGTTCTCTCCTGTCACTGAAAAGAGGCTGGAAAGTATGCGAGGCAGGTCCAGCAGGGTTTATTTTATTCACAAGCTGTGTCATGTCAACAGCCTGACAGTGTGCATGCAAACACACATTCACACTTTCACCTGTGTTTCTGCTTTCCAGACTTACACACCTGAAGAAGGACGCTTTAGCAGAACTGTTAACAATCCTTTCATTACTGTTTGTATTTTTGGTATTCATAAACTTTATAGTTTTTGAAATATTGAGCAAAATATTCCCCATAAAAAGTCTTCAAATTTAAAAAAATGACTGTAAGTAGATTAGCAACAAGCCTTTAAATATATTTTTCAAAAAAATTTGAGTTTACTCAACATTTTAGTAGCAGGCGAACGTTTTTAGCTAATTTAGTTTACTGAGGAATTTTGGGCTATTTTTGTTTTTAGCTAGTATCTAAGCAACATGCTATCATTTTGGCTAATTTGTTATCTACTATCTGTTCAAATATAGAATTTAGCTTCTATTTTAGGAACAATGCTTCTGACTAATTTAGTTTACTGAGGAATTTTAGGCGATTTTGGAGTTTAGCTAGTATTTAAGCAACGAGCTAGCATTTTTGGCTAATTTGGCATCTACTGAGGTTTTTTGTGCTAATTTGGAGCTTAGCTAATATTTTAGATACATGCTAACGATTTTGGCTAATTTGTTATTCAATTAGGTTTTTATAGGCTAATATAGAGTTTAGCGGGATAACGTTTTGGACTAATTTTGGTTACTGAGAAATTTTAAGCCGTTTAGATAGTTTTTAAGCAACAAGCTAGCTTATTTAAACATTTTTTTTGTTTTTTAATTTGGCATCTACTGAGGTTTTTTATTCCAATTTGGAATTTAGCACATATTTTAGCAACATGAAAATTTTTTAGACTAATTTGTCATCCACAGAAGTTTTCATAGGATAATTTGGAGTTTAGCTACATTTTCAACTAATTTAGTTACTTAACAATTTTAGGCTATTTTGGAGTTTATTTATTATTTATCAACGTCATTCTAGTAGATTCCAGCAGGGAAAATGCGGAAAGTAGGAAAAAATCGAGCTGCTTTCTTTACTTCGGAATCTACTGGAATGACGTTTATCGTGTTAATGGTTTAAAAGTTTAGAGAATATAAAAGATTTTGTGTTTAAGTCAGATAAATGCTGCCAGCATGAACAGGCTGAGCGCCATTTAAAAAAAGAAATAGTATACATATCTAAAAAAAAAAAAGAAAAAAATATTTAGATTTAATCTCACTAATAATATTTTATCTGCTTTAAAAAGTTGATTCATGTCACTTTAGCCTGCGTCATAAATGCAGCCATTATAAAAGTGCAATAAATGACCACTCCACAAATAGAAGAGAGAATAAAGTCTAATTTTCCTTTTAGCAGTGAATTCAGAAACACAACTGCTGTGTATTTGGCATCTTGCCATAGTGAAAGAAAGTAAAACTATTTTATTTTCTTAAACAGCCAAAGTCAGTGTTAGCAAAAGTTGATGCTGATGCAACTCTTACTAAGTTATAGAATAGTAAATATGCTTTTTTTTTCTCTGAGGCTAAAATATATTTATATGAAAAATAAAAACTTTCTTCCCTTAGCTCTCATATAGAGTATTTTTTGTTTTGTTCTTAGAAATGGCGTATTCTGAAAATGTGGCTGCATGAAAGTCTTTTAGTGACATTTATTTTCCACAATTATCTAGTAATACAGAGTTTTTGAATCTAACAGACAAAAACAAACTCCTTCATTGTCATACTTAACGATAGCAAACTTAAATTGTGATAAAATTTCTGGTTCAGGAGTTTTGTGTGCAGTCAGCGCCGTTCCAAACTCCAGCTTAAATAACTGCCTGAAACATTCAAACACGCATGCACAAACCTGCTGCCTGAAACCTTCTACCAGTTTGTGTTGCTTCACATGCAGTTTCCACACGGGACAAACAGGCTGAAACTCACGGCTGCTGAGAGCGAGAACACCAGAGTGGTCAGATGGGATATTGGAAAAACAAAGGGCAGCGGCAAAGGGATGAAAGCAGTTAGAGGCTATGCTTAGCATACGAGATAATGGTTTGACCATTAGAGGGGTAATACACGGCCAACAGATAAAGAGGGGGAGGAAATGACACGGATAAAAAGGAGGGACGAAAGCAGCTGACTCAGTTTGGCACAGTGAGTGGGCACAAACATTATGACTGCAGGGATAAATTAAACATGTCCACTTACATCACAATGAATGTTTTTAGGGACTTTTAAAATGTTAAACACTTTGAACAAAGTCAGTGGCTGCAAAAGCTGCAAGCCTTAATGGAATGGAAGAGAATTATTACATGCATCATCTGTAAGTCTGTCCATCAAACTAACAGATGCAAACAAAAAAGGTCCAATGAAGCCACATCTACATGTCAGTTTTGTTAAAGACACGTGAGAATCAGTCGCTCACTGCAGGAATCTCAAGATGTTTGCAGATGACATCATGATCTGTAGTGAGAGCAGGAAGCAGCTGGAGAAACATCTTCTTTGTTTGAAAGGAGAGGAAGGAAGGTCAAGCATTTCATTTTATTTATTTATTTTTGTAGCAAAATTCATGTCTTTAATACGTCAGAAATGTCGGTATTGAAAATAATATAGTGTCTATTTTTAGACAGACGGTTTACGGTATTACCTTAATACCGCACAAGCCGATCAGCCTCAACAAGACAGAGAATCTGTGAGAAAATGAGAGAACACACGTTTTATCTCCAGATCATGCTCTGTGACAGGTCGCTGTAGTGTTAACACAGTCTGTGTTCAAAGCCAACATCTCATTTAAAAATGGAGCAAACCAAAGGTCAGGTAGACTCCCACACGTTTGTAACACAGATAGAAGTGGAACATCTGAATCGATTAGGAAACAGGGGCATCCTCTTCCTTTTTCATGTCTTTTCTAATATTTTATGCTCCAAAAAGACAGAAAGAAGTAATTTCCTTTATGAAAACACATCTTTTGTGTGTTGGTGTTTATGTGTCTAAAGTGGATTAATTCAGTTAAATTCTATTTTCTTTATTTACTACTAATTCAGAACAATAATAGATATTTTTTTAATTGTTCTGCATGGAAATAGAAATAAATGAGAACAAATGTGTGCAAAATCTGTGCTGTCAGGAAAAAAAGACATATTTACAATCCTATTGTATTTGTTACATGGTGTTCACACTTTTATTACACTGGGAAACATAATGTGTTTCTAAAAAAATGTGGAGAATGACTTTCTGCTTGAGCACAACCAACCTACAACAAAACATTGTATTATAATTAAACACAAATTTCTGCTGTTAATATTTTTCACTCTTACAAAAATATTTTGTGACTTCACATTAAATTTAATGTACTCATGACAAAACACACACACCCTTGTTAAGGGCTGCCGCGATTAGTCGACGACTAATTTAATAACCGATTAAGATGTTTTACATCAAGTTTATGCTTGATCCGATTAGTCGACTATTGAAATAATCATTAGTGGCAGCCCGACCCATGTTACATTTTATGTGTGCTCACACACAAATCTACAGAAATAAACTCAAGACACAATCTTAGACTTTTGACACTGTGTGAACTAATCAACCAATCAGCATCTTTCTTTCATTAGCAGGCAAATCCACAAGCCAATCAGAAAACAAATCTCTCACTGCTTTGTTTTCTTATGCCTCATTTTTATAAGTAAACCATCTTAGCATTTATATTTTTTTATCTAGTCAAGTATTTATTTTTTTCCAGTTTGTCATCAATCAAACAATTATGACTAAAGTCCACACTAAAGTTAGTTTTGAAGAATTACTGAAAAAAACAATAATTTCTGTCAATAGACACTTTTTGTGTCTATTTAAGAGTATGTAATTGTTTGAGCAACATTAAGGATAAAATATACATGTTTAAGAATTGCATTTATGGTTTTGAAAATTAAGAAAGATCAGATTTTTTTGTATTATAGAGTTTATGGGATAAAGAAAAACACACACAAAATGTTTATTTTGTTTGTTTACTTGGGGCTATAATTATAGGTAATTTCAGTGTTTTTAAGTCAGTATTAATTGAAATTGTTGTTTGTGTTGTTTTAAAACCACTCAAAATCAAATTTACATAATTATAATATTGACAAACCGTTTTTCCCAAACCTCAAGTAGTAACCACAGCAACAAGGAGGCCTGGACTGTATGCTAATATAACGTTTGTTGTTGTTGGGTTGAAAACTACCCTTAACATTAACAAATTTGCAGAGGATTCAAACCAAAACAAACCAAAGAAAACATCTAGATTTTGAAGATATGCTGTTTTCATAAGCAGGAAAAACATAAAAATGTTCATATTTATTGATTGCTTTAAAAAATATACTTCTTATTCTTTGGATTTGTTTCTCTGAACTCAGAGTCTTTCTCTGGGATAGACTCTGAGCATCACCAACAACAAATCACTTAGAACTTAAATGATCAAAAATTGATAGATTTTCTTGCTCATAAAAGCTGTGAGGGAAAAATGCTGTAACAAAGAAAAGATAAAAACAGACTGAGGCAGATGAAGGAGCAAATCTGATGGCTCATGGCAGCAGAGGAAAATGAAACAAACCAAAAATATAAACACGAATCAAAGGCGCTCGGAGGCCAGAACGCTCTGAGTGAAGGCTCTCGTGTCACTTCAGTGACCAAGCAAAGACAGACAAACAGTGACTGGAATAACACCGGATACATATTAGCCCCCAGAAGGCCCCATGAAAAGGTCAAGTGAACCCGATGGAAGTGTTATTTGGATCCTTCAAAAATCGCTACAAATTAAGTAATGAAAAAGATGAAAAGGGCATGAAAATCTCAAACGGAGCGGGCGTTTAGGCGGAAAATCCACAACTTTCCAGAATACCGTGAAGCCCGAGCCGCCAAACGTGGATGGCAGCATTTGTCTTTCACCAAAAAATGAAATTGTAATTTTTTAATTAAAATCAATCAATCAATCAACAAACAATTGATTTGCCATTAGTAATAGTTAAATTCCATTGGAACAACAACTGCAGGGCTCAACACACAGACAACAAAAAACACAAAGACAGATTAAAAGCATAAATAGATACATTAGAAGAACTTAATGAGGAAGAGGTTGGAAGAGGAAGGGGCCGCCCCAAACTGTTCCTACAAAAGCAAGGAATTGTCCAAAATGTTTTGGTATCCTGAAGCATTCCAAGTTCCTTTCACTGGAACTAAAGGGCCTGAAAAACAAGCCCACACCATCATTCCTCCTCCACCAATTTTCACCAATGCAGTCTGTTGACAAAGCCAGATTCCCTTCAGAGAAGGCGTCTCCTCTCCTCTAGAGTCCAGTGGCGGCGTGCTTTACATCACAGCATCGGCGCTTTGCTTTGCACTTGGTGATGTGTGACTGCTCGGCCATGGAGACTCATTCCATGAAGCTCTCTGCTTACTGTACTTGGGTTGATCTGAAGGTCACATGAAGGTTGGAGCTCTGCAGCAATTGACTGCAGAAAGTCAACAATCTCTTTGCTCTTCAACATCTCTCCATCAGTTTACCTCTTCTACCACTTGGTGGCTGAGTTTCTGTTGTTCCCAAACTTTTCCATGTTGTTCTAAAAGATCTGGCAGTTGACTGTGGAATATTTAGGAGATCTCACGAATCATTTGTTGCACAGGTGGGATCCTATGACAGTTGGAATTCACAGAATGTGTTTCACGAATGTTTGTAAAAACCGTCTGCATGTCTGCGTGATTGATTTTATAGACTGGTGGCCAGAACAGTTGAATAGAACACCTGATACTGATCAATTGGATGAGTGAGTGAATACTTTTGCTAATATAGTTCATGTGTACACGTGTGAATTGATGTGTGTTGTACTTTGTATTTGTGTGCCTTCATAGTCTTGTGTGTAAAGGTTTTTTTTTTTTTTTTTTTTTTTTTTAATTTATTTTTTATTAAGTTTTCAGAGAACATTTGCTTATGTTACATTTTACAAGATAACGTTTTACAAAAGTAGCATGAAAAAATGAAAAATAAATAAAAAAATCTTTTGTCCATACATAATACGTGTTAACATAGTTTATTCAGAGAAAATCAAGATGATAAAGAAAGAAACAAAAACACAAAAGTGAAACATTCAAGAACACTGTAGCTTTGAACCGGGGTGTGAGTCTTTATCAGTCTCTCTTTAGAGTCCTTTTGTATTTACACAGTACATACATTCCATTTTTACATCAGTCCTACACAAAATCAGATCTGATTGTTAATCTATGTAGATAGCCATCCTTTCCAAATTGAGTTAAATTTATCAACTTCCAACCGGATAAGATGTCATTTTCTCCATTTTATAGATGGTGAACATCACCTCAACTCATTCTTCTATTTTAGGCACTAACCACACTTCGCATCTCTGGTGGTTAATTGTTCTTTTTACTGGCCAGCATCATGATGTTCCATGTGTAAAGGTTTTTACAGATAACAGGTATGTTTGTATTATTCTAGTGTGTAGTAGTCTCTCTGTGGACAGATCCAGCCCTTTTGGTGAATATCTACATTTATGAGAAACATTTAAATCTCGTCTCTCCTGTGTATTTTTTTTTAATAATCCTTCAAAAGTTTTACTTCTTTTTTCTCTTTGTACCCCAGACCTAAAGCCATAGAGCAATCAGTGTTTTAGTAAGTGAGCTAAAAATGGATTTTAGCTGCTCAGCTCAGCTCCAAAAGCCACACCCCCTCAGAGGAGATTTTGGAAACAGAGGCTTCAGATCAACATGAAAGGGTTGTGTGATTTTGGTTGAAAACTTCATAGTAATATTTAAAACACTACTTGAAACATTAATTTTTAAATAAAAAAAAGAAATGGGTGACTTTAAATAAATGTTCTTAAAAATATCAAAAGAAAATACACAGAAACGCAATAAAGGTAAAGTTTTGCCACAAACACAGAAGAGTTATACAAATATGCACCTCATGTGTCTGAAGCTCCAAAACCCTTATTGCAACATTAACATATGTCCAACACAAGAGACTTTCAGGTCTCATCTGTTTAAGATTACAACAGTGATAAAACTAAAGACTACAGACAAGATAAATTACAAGACTTGGCCTTTAAGTGGAAACACTAGATGTACACAAACATAACAAACACAAATAAATGGCAACCCAACAGAACTCTACACCTAAACTTAAAGAAATCAGTGCATTTTATTTGAGACAATAAATTTCAGGAAAGAAGTGTATATGGGGCGGAGGGTGCAACACATTTGTGACCATCACACACAAAGACACACTACTACTCTGAGGTCAGTACAACACAACAAAAAATGTCCAGAATTCCGACATGTACAAGACCACCATGCATGTTCGCCCCCTTAAGCCCCAGACAAACCGTGTTGCGGCCGTTGTGTAGCACAAACACTTCCAGAGAGGTAAACACCTTCAGTCTCAGCTGTCAGAGAGTGATGAATTGTTCTCTGTTGTCTCAGATGAAAGACCTGTACGAGTCTGAGCCAAGAGCCTCTCCGGAGAGTTACAACACAATCAAAGGCATTGCGTCTTTTGACACTAATGGGGTTAAATTAAAGATCAAAACATCTACTCCAAAGTCAGGATGAAAACTTGAAGGGAAATACCAGATGTAATTGAAAGTACGATGGTTACAAGTTTTACTTTCAGAGGCATTGCAGTCATCTGACTCACTCTTGAGTGGAACTTTTTTTTTTTTGCTTGTTACAGTACTTTACCTCACATATGTTCATCTGTACATGTTCAAAACTAATAAAATAATAATTACTCCGGATGTCATACAGATTTAGCTTTTAAAAAATCTCTAATATACCTTATATGGATTTAAATTTCAAAACGTAAACTCTGTTCTGGTTGGTTTGTAAGTGGAAAAAAATGCAGATCAATACTGGCAGAATCCAGAAGGATACAAAGACAGGAGTCTGGAGTGACACAGAAGAACAGTGGAGATTTTTGGGACGTGTGAGTGCTGGAAGACAGAGGAGAGGTGAGATGTACTGTAGGTGCAGCTGTAGGAATCTCTATCGTTTGCAGATGATATTGTGATTTGTTGTGAGAGCAGGTGTTGGTATATCTAGAGAGGTGGAGGTTTGCTCTGGAAATAAGAGGAATGAAAGTCAGTCACAGCGAGACAGAGAATCTGTGTGGAAATGAGAAAAGCTGAAGTGGAACGGTGAGGTTACAGGGCGCAGAGGTGAGGAAGGTGCGGCACTTTAAGCACCTGGGGTCAACAGGTCAGATCAACAGAGAGTGCAGGAGCGAGGTGAAGAGGCATGCACAAGCAGGTTGGAACAGGTGGAGGAAGGTTACAGGTGTGATGTGTGACTAAAGAGCTTCAGCAAGAATGAAAGAAAAGGAGGAGAAGAGTGTGGTGATGAGGGAAGCGATTAGGGCTGCCACGATTAGTCGACTAATCGACGACTAATCGACTGTTAAAATAGTCGACGACTAAGTATTTGTCGATTAGTCATTACTTTATAATATGGGGAGTCAGAGTGTAGTAAAGTGGAAAGTTATAATGGTATTATTCTAGCTTTATGGATCATTTTGGCATTTATTAAGGTTTTTTGGCTATTTTTTATGAGTTTAGCTAATATTTTAGCTACACGCTAGCTATTTTGGCTATTTTAGGCTTTTTTTTTAAGCTATTTGTGAATTTAACTAATATTTCAGCTGCATGCTAGATGTTTCAGCTAATTTAATATTTCTTTCAGTTTTTTAACCTAATTTAGAGTTTGGCTAATACTTAGCTGCATACTAGCTATTTTGGCTAATTTAGGATTTTTTGTTTTTGGGCAGTTTGGCTAGTTATATTTTAGGCATGCAGCTTGTTTTGGCAATTTTTCTGTTTTAATTTGGCATTTAACTAAATTTTAGTTGGCTATCAGCATAGTTTTAGCTATCAGCTTCAGCTAGCTTTTTCAGCATCTTCTGCATCAGCTTTTTTTGCTTTGAATTTGAACTATTTCTACTGCATGCTAGCCATTTTAGCAATTTTAGGCTTTTTTGTTTTTAAGCAATTTTGGAGTTTGGCTAATATTGTAGCTGCATGCTAGCTGTTTTGATAAAGTTAGGAATTTCTTTTGTTTTTTAGGCTAATTTGGCATTTAACTAATGTTTTAGTTGGCTATCAGCAATAGTGTTTTCTGCTATTAGCTTCAGCATTTTCAGGTATCAGCTTCAGCATTTTTAACTATGAATTTCAGCATCTTTAGCTATCAGCACTGGCATCTTTTGGGCTAAATTAGCCTCCAGCATTTACACTAGAATTATCTCAGGTAATGCTATAAACCTAGTATTTAGTTAGTTTAAAGCGAATGATGGTTAAGATGTTTGATTTACATCTAGTTTACACACGACCCGATTAGTCGACTAATTGGAAAAAATAATCTTTTATTAGTCAACTTTTGTAGCAGCCCTAGTAGCTATACTGTTGGTTTGAAGACTCAATGAGGAAGGAGGGCTGAAAATGTTGATGTTCTCTTTGGGAATGAGTCCGTCATAGGAACATCTTCCCGGTAGATGTTTCGGAGACAAATACTGGGAAACAGACTGAGATGGTTCGGACAATTTGAGAGGAGAAACGGAGATGATGATAAATGAATGCTGGAAAGGTCAAGGAGAAGACCAAAGAGGAGGTTCATGATGTAGAAGGGGTCCCCAAACTACGGCCCGCGGGTCAGACCCGGTTTGCCTCCACATTTGGCCTGGGCCCTAAACACTATCAGAGACCCAAGATTTTTTGTCGATCCAGCCACATGATCGAGACCCTCATAGAGCGTGACTCTTTATTCCACCCTTCTACAGTCTGTACTTCTATCTGAACCCCCAAATCCCTGTCAAATAGAACAGAATGCAGTGTTCTCCTTCCACTTTGCAGTTCCTCTGGTCTCTGTGCGATCATTTTTTTATTTTAAACAGCGCGTCCTGATTGGCTGGATATCTGGTCAATCAATCTTCTCCATGACGTGTTTCCTGCAGATCTTTTTTTTCATTCTACAATCCTGGATTTGAAAATGTCCATGTCTTTTTGAGAAAAGGATAGAGTGTGTAGTAAGGAGATAAATATCTGTAATCTTAATTCACAGGTTTCCTCGTCATGAGTTATTTTTAGAACATAACTCTCCCAATAAACGAGGGGACTGCGCAGCTGCTCATTTATTTATTAAGTAGTGTTCGCTGCTCGCCGCCCATCAAAAATTTGTGTTCCTGACGCCATGGCTGCATGTGGGAGGAGCTACCACTAGTTAGAATGAACGGGAGTTCCGTTCCTATTAAATCTGAGCTCCCCAACCTCTGAGCTGTAAACCGGTGGCCCGCCCCTCTTTAACCGCGCAGTGAATTCGCTGATCCCGCCTGTCAAACGTATGATCCTGAGCACGAGGCCGCGGCTGCATGTGGGTGCCTGTAAATTTTAAGGTGAACACACCGGCTGCGTCGGCGCCCAGTGCAATGAAAAGTCTATGCAAACGTGCGTAGAAGTCTGAAATTCTGCTACGTGCGTTTGCATAAGCCCCCTTGGAAAGCAGCCGCCTGAATGCAAGCCAACGCAGCACCCCACCCCTCCAATGACTGGAAGACACATAGATCAGATTTATTTCAATAAGGAGAGAGCTCGAAAGTGGAATTGAAAGATTTAATTGTGAAGATATTGTGAACATTTACGCTGATGGTGTTAAGGCAGGACCGCGCCGATTAAGATCAAGGAGGAGAATGGGGTGGAGGCGGGTCGGCGCAATGTCCTGGGATGTGGAAAAAACAAACTTTACTGAATTTAAAGGCAGAAGTTTGATCCTGATTGGCTTAGAAGAAAGTGAGTTCTTCAGCTATTGGCTCCCAATGCATACCAATTGATGACGTGGAGAGTGATGATGAACACCCTGCGTGCCTGAGAGGAAGTAGATCTTCCTTAGTGAAATTACGGTAAAGCTTTACTTATTGTGATGAGTTCTACAAAAATCTTCAAAAAATGAAATACGTCAAAGATTTTCTCTGTACTTTGGCTTCTATTTCACTCTTGGGGTGTGTCTGAATGACAGCCGCTTCTGCAGTGTCTCTGGGTCTCTGTGACTGACTTTGAAGCTGTCCCGCATTTATTTGTGGAGAAATAAAAAAACAAGAAAGGCTTGCTGCAGAGAACTGCCGCGCTGCAACACAACAAAACACTTGTATTGAATTACTATCTAGTACTCTGATCTGGTCACTGAAAACGTCACAGCCGAGTTCCTGATTGGCTGATGCGACGCAGCGATCTGTCCAACTTCAGGTATTTACATTTTGGCCGTGCCGCCGATTCGCTTCAATTCACCTCAGAACCATCGCGTTCGGCGTGAATGCACCTTTATCGCTTCAAGTACGCACGAGGGAGAGACAGAGCTGGCCAGGTGTGTAATCGACTAATCGTGGCAGCTCTAATTCATTCCCCTATCAGATCAAACGTGACTCTGTATTCTCACATTTGCAGCTTCAGCAGCTCCTCTCGGACTCTTCTGTCTGCAACTGTTCCTGCTGGAGGAGCAGCATGACCTCCTCAGTCACACCATCTCTAGAACAAAGTGGAAATGAGGAAATGTCATCATTCACACACCTCAGTGTTGATAAAAAAAAAAATCAGCACTCACTTTACGTGTCTATTGTGCACTTTTGCTTTTTTTTTTTAATCATGTTTGCAAAAGAGACTAAACTTTTCTTTTTTCTTCTAAAACCATATTATGAATCTTCTCTAAAGAATTCAGTCCAAAAAGTTGAAAACTTTCAAGTACTAAAATACTCATGTATCACTCAGGAAAATATGAACTAAGCAGTGAAACCAGTTTGCCTTCAAGCACGTTGGTTCTCCCTGGAATCAGATCAGGGATCACTTTTGTGTCACCGCAGAAGGTAAAGACTTTTCGTTGCCACATACATATTTGGTATTTCTCTATTGTGGAAAAAGAGCTCGACTGCTCTCTGCAGTCCTTTTTCTCATTCTGCTGTCAGCATCCAAACTGATCAAACCGACAGCACAAAGACACCGGTATTAAAAAAAAAAAATGATGTTAAGGGGATGAGGGCAATTGGTTTTCTTCTCATGCTGAAGGTTGCTTCACATTTAATTTAAAGTTTATTGCAGCTTATCTCTGTGGGGTTTGATTCATTTCCTTTAGCTGTTTTCAGGTGTGATAATAGTTCTACGACAGAGGCAGTACTGAGCCCGTGGAAATTAAAGCACTTTAAATGTACAACTTACTGTTTATTGCAAGTTTTAAGTTTGCATACCTTTTTTATACTAGACTACTAATGTCTATTAACTTTTAAGGTGATTATAGTTCTTGTTGATTTAACTGATCTAAGTACCATGTAAAGTCTGCAGCAGCTGTGCGCAGCACAATATGACAGACCGCTCTGTACCTGCGCCCCACCCTGCCGCGTGAACGCATACGCTCAGCACACCCCCACCACACCCCCACCACCCCTCGGGGTGACCGTTCATGCGCGTATTGAAGAGAGAAAAGATCAAAGAGATAATAAAAATGAGCATGGCTCCCGGTAAGAAGTCAGAAGGGAAACGGTCATGGGAGATTGGTCAAAGTTGCAGTAAAGTTGCGTTGAAAATAAAAAGTTGCAGGCTGCGCAACAAATCGTGGGTTTTGCTTGAATTTGCATTAACAGTTGCGATTGCAACATCACAAAATCCTGGAGGGTCGGGTTTTTTAGATGGATAGATTGAAGCTCTGTAGAGATGTCCAACCTTTTTTATTGTTTAACTGAAGTAAGTTGTGACACATCCAGTCATTAATGTCCTCAATGCATTTACCAGGAGCCTGTACAGGCCTCGGTCTCCTGGTGTCAGGGTAATATATATCTGTGTGTCATCTGCATAGCTATGGAAACTAATGTTGTTCTTTATAACCTGGGCCAGTGGGAGCATGTTTTGTAGATGTTAAATAGAAGTGGTCCTAGGATGTAGCCTTGGGGTACACCACATGTAATTTCCATTGACTCAGATGTGAAATTACTAATTGACACAAAATATTTCCTGTTTTCTAAGTATGTTTTGAACCAGTTGTCAGCACCTTGAACCGGGTTGAACATTCAGCGCGCGCTCAGTGTGTGCTCGATTTGTACGTAGATCTCACAAAACGACTTAAAAACTTGCGTAGCAACGCGCACTCTGTGCGCGGAGGCCAAGAATTCTGGTGTCTGTGTTTGCATTGGCTTATCATTGAAGGTGTCAGGCATGGCTGCAAGGAAAGCTGTCAGATCGATTTTTCAATTTTCGGCTTGTGATGAGTTTGAGTAGTTTTTTTACAATTCCTGAAGAATTTTTGTATCCTTACTTTCCAGAGTCCAACACATAACCAAAATGTTATTTAATCCTATTCTGTAATCTTCACAAAAATATATATTACTAAAACATTACAAAAATTAAACCAAAAAAATAAAAAATAAAGAAATCCTGTGTCTCTGATGTTGTTCAGGGGGCCAAGCCAAAGGAGGAGGTGGGCCGGATCTGGCCCGCGGGCCGTAGTTTGATGGCACCTGCCTTAGAGATGAGGATTAGAAGCTTAGTCACCCAGAGAGAGGTCGGAGTAGAGCTGCTGCTCATAAAGAGGAGCCAGTTGAGGTGGCTCAGGGAATCTGGTCCAGATGCGTCCTCCGGGACTTCCACTGGGCAGAGGCCCCGGGGAAGACCCAGGACACGCTGGAGAGACTATGTCTCTTGGCTGGCCCGGGGTCACTCGGGGTCCCCTCAAAGGAGCTGGAGGAAGTGACCGGGGAGAGGGAAGTCTGGGCATCTTTGCTTAGACTGTTGCCCCCATGACCCGGTCCTGGATGAGTGGAAGAAGATGGAGGGATGGATTCATTCTAAATTAAATTACAAATTGAATTGTCACTTGAGAGTTGCAGGTTACTTTGAATTATGGGTGAAGAAAACTTTCCTGCAGAATACAGAATTTTCATCTACATTAAAAAATGCATCTTTACAAATCTTTTTAGGGATAGTAAGTCAAGTAAAGGTGTTTTTTTGTTGTTGGAATAATGTCCTTTTCTGAATGTTTTCAAGCTGTGTGGTAAATATTAGTCCAATCGAATAACAGTTGTACTCTTGTTTTCTTTTTCAGACATCTGCTTGATAAAGACACATTCTCAAAGTCCGATCCAAGTGAGTGCTCTCTTTTGTTTTCTATTTCTAGTCGTTTTTGTAGCACCTTTTTTGTATTTGCAGGAGTGTCATTTTTGTTTCTTTCAGTACATTTGAACTTTTTGGTTCCTGTGTTCTTCTTCCCAGTGTGTGTGCTCTACACGCAGGGTGTTGAAACCAAACAGTGGAGAGAGGTGAGTGTAAAAACACAAGCCTTCACACCAACAGCTTTCTGCGGCACATTTTGCATAACGAAAATAGTTTTAAGAATTCATTAAAGCAACTCGGAGATTAATTTTCTGTAAATGTCAGCACAAATACTCTCTAATTGGAAACTTAAAAGTGAAAGAGAAGAAAGCGTTCTGCCTAACGTGAATGTCTATATGTTGACATTTTAGGGACAAAACCAGCTGAGTGGAGGCTCTTCATTGTTGAAGCAGTTTATTCTTTCGTCATATAACTATTTTTTCTGTATCAAAGGCTAAAAAACACAACGGGAATAAATTAAAAGTCAAATCTTAATGATTAGAATACAAATGAAGAAAGTAATGTATTTTTAATAACTGCACAAATTATCCAAATGTCATAGCAGAAAATTCTGTTCATAGATTTTGATGTAAAATTATGATTTTAGCATCACTGCTTGACATTTCCCACAGTTAAAAAAAACAACAACAGTTGTTTATCCTTGACTATTGCAGTCAGTGGAAAACGATAACTGTTGGTGAAACTTGGTTTAGTGAAAGAGCAGGGCTGGCAGCCCTCTGAAGCATTTTCAGAAAGTTTCCTTTATTGTTTATTGAACTTTCAGTTAAAACTGATACTTATTTCCAACAACTCGGACACTCTGTCTGAACTGTTGGAGGAGCTTTTAGAAAGAGCTGGAGCTCAGAGAAACAAGGTGATTGAGAAGGTTTGACACAAACATGCATTCAATTCAATTTTATTTATAGAGCCCAATATCACAAACAGTTGTGCTGTCACGCAAACGCACACTTCTGCATTATTTCACACATTTTAAGTGTTTTCAAAGGTAAGTGATGTTACTGGGCGCACGTTTTTAATATAGAAGTGATCACACACGAAAGCGGCCACTTTCAATGAAAAGTCTATGCAAACGCGCCTAGAGCAGAATTTCAAACTTCTATTAACCTTAGGATTCAATAAGTGAGTTAATGGGAGCAAAATGTACTGATCTATTAGGGCCGTAACGAGTATCCGGGTGCTCTGGTATTCGTGATCTGCTCCCGAAATTTCGAGTACGAATATCCACGACGTCCAAGATTGCTGATTTGCGATCTTTATAAATATAGTAAATTGTAGTAAAATATTATCAAAATATGATCTGGGGGCGATGCATTTTTGCTCTGAAATACAGATTAATGTTGATTTTTAAGTTTACGAAGTAAAACAAAGCCGAGTAAACACCGGGAGTAAACACATCTTCGTGACTGTGAACTTCCGGTTTTCAAAGTAAAACTAGTGAGAGCTTTTTTCATTCAGAAACTGAGACTGAAGTCCCGCTCACTGACATAACTTCTGAAAAAAATAATTAGCTTTAACACCGGAGCTTTAGCTCCAGTGTTTACATTCTTTTGGTTATGATAACTCTTTAACAGTTGACGCAATTAACAAAACTCCAGCTTATTCTGAAGAAACTCAGCTTCACGCTGTTGAGAGGCGGATGTAATCAACGTGAATCAGCTGATTCTGCTGCGGAAAAAAATACTTTTTTTATACAGGCTCTCCATCAATATGTAAAGCTTAGAACATAAAATGTTGAAGAACTTTGTGAATAGAAAAATGTGGAGATAATTTTCAGCTTTTGCTTTTAAATGATCCAAAACATCAGTAATTTTTATCCGTTTTGTTGTGAACTTAAACAGAAGATTGTTAAAAGATTGTCAAAGATTTCTTTCTATCTGAATCTTTTTAATCAGTTTTTTTGATTCTGATCTCCTGTTTTAAATAAAGGTATACATAATGATTAAATATAAATAAAATCAATATTCATCCATCCAGTAAGTAGACATACAAATAGCAATAAACTTTATATTAGAGTAAGAATCGTGGTTCTATTCGTGTATCGTTGAGCTTGATTTGTGAATCGAATCGGATCGCCACCTGAGCAACGATCCACAGCCCTATGATCTATGTGTTCAATGCTGCTTGTTTGATTAAGAAGGTAATTATGATTTTATACTTTAAATCTGTGCTAACGCTAGCATTAACTTTGACTATGAAGCTGCACAAGATGTTTTCTCACCACTTAAAAGTTGCCTAAATTTCCGTGCTTACATAAACATTGTAAACAGAACAAAAGTCTGACAATTCCACTTTAATGCGTCTGACATTAAATTCAAACTCATTACTGTTGTAATGTTTTCTGCTGTTTTTCTACTAAATGCATACGAGCAATGCAGCAATGTGTCTTTGCTGAAGGTATTACATTTGGCCAACATGAATTTCTATCAGTTTTTGTGCTGATCGCTTTTTAAAATACCTGCAAAAAAACATCAGCCAAATTAGAAACCGTTAGAATAATATCGGCTCAAATGAAATGTTGATATTTTCTATAAAACCTCAAATATTGGAGGATAATTCAAATTTGTATTTAGATTTGTGGAGGATCTAAGACAAGAAATGAAAATACAGTTCAGCAGGACATTTATAAAATAAATATTGTACATTTTCTGTTGAAATTGATCAGATTACCTTTTATTATTAAGGTAAAATTGTGTCAAACAACGTTCAGCTGTCAGCTTTGCCGTTCTAAATGTCACTATTCACCTTTTCGGCCCTGTTGCCATTTTGTCTGGCGTCACCGTGAAAAGGGTCAATCGTGGATGAAATGTTGTTTGGAGGAAAGTCTCCACAGCATTTATATTACTATTATTTACTTTATTTATGTAACCCCCCTCCAGCATTTGTATGTTGGTCTTCTGTCCACCCACACACAGCAGATGGCTGCGTAAGAGAAGGCCTCTACTGCAGACATTCTGCTGAACATATACTTAACAAATGTGTACATTAATAAAGGTCCTGAATCATCTAATACACACGCCACTTTTTAAATGTCCTCATTACTTTGAATAATACCTACTTAGTGCAATTAACTGCACAAGACATAATGGGCTTTTCTGTTTGCTTGTTGTTTCTGTCAATCTTTCTAGACAAACTGTAAATCCATTTTTCTGCTTCCTCTGACAAATTATCACATCAGGGCGACGGTTTGTGAGCTCGGATTGAATAAGCATGTCAGAAAAGGGCTTGTGGATAACGTTTTCTGACAGGACCCTTTAGTACGGAGGTCATTCTGGGGCCTCATTTGGCCATGACTCCCATCTCCTCCAGTCAGTCATATTTATGCCTTTGACTCACTCCAAGATTTTTTTTTTCATTCTTACTGAACTGCAAAATTATTCCTGACTGGTTCCAGGTCTTTCCTTTTCACAGAATTGGGGAATTTCACATTCTTGTTCATTTTACTGCAGCAGGAATTCTCTCAGGTTTCTGAATAGAATAGAATTTCACTTTATTTCTTCTCTCGTGTCCCACTATATCCAGGATAAACAAGAGTCCTCCATACATAATAAAACCAAGCAGCGTAACACACGAGTGAAGGGAGCATGACGACGACCAGGTCTTATTATTCCTGCCTCTTTACCAAAAACACAACACTGACCATTCAAGTCACATGCATCGTACTACTTTGATCTTTTAACACAACTTATAATTGTCATAATTCAACCATCAGCTCCCACGTCTGTCCACCAGAGGGAGCCCCCGTTAGAGTTTTAACCTCCTATGCCACACTACAAGTCCCATCAGCCACCTTTCTTCCAGCACAGCTGATCTCCATCAACTCATCAGTACCATCTAGCACTTAAACAACCACAAGCCGCTTCTATTTTGCGAAGTCTTGTTTTGCCTAACAGACATTCTGAGCAATATTATTCCTAGTTTCCTCTCGTGCCTTGATTTTTGCCTGTTTTCTCGTTGATCTTCCTTGCCCTGGAATATTATGTCTTGGCCATGCTCCACTTCAGTAAAATGTTTGCATATTGATCCTAAAGACTCTGTCTCTGCTTCACAATATTATTCAAACATTCGTTTTTTTATACAATCTTTTTAATAGCAAATTTGTTTGCGAGGTTTTCATTTCAGTAGTCAAAGAATTCCACTCTTTCATTCCTCTAAACACAAAACCTCTTTGTCTTAATGAAGTCCATAGAAAGGGTAAATAAAAGTCTCCTTTCCTTCTACTATTCCCTCCATTATTACATTTCCCACAAATTAATAGAATAGGATATCTTTATATCTGAAGCACTTTTCCCAGAAAGAATCACAAAGTGCTTTACAAAACAAAACATCAAATCAAAACAGAGATGTAATAAATTCCAATAATTATAATAAATAAAAAAAAACTAAAAACACAATAAAATGTGTTAAATCAAGGATTGAAATCAACTAAAATCTCTCCTGAATAAAAATGTTTTGACTTGTGATTGAAAACACGGGTTCCCAAAGTATGGCCCGCGGGCCGGATCCGGCCCACCTCCTCATTTGAACCGGCCCCCATTATCAGACACCCATTATAATTTTTTTTGTCAATCTGGCCACTTGATGGAGACCCTCATAGAATGTGACTTTTTATTCCACCCTTCTACTGTACCTCTATCTAAGTTTTTTTTTTTTTTTTTTTTAAACATATGTTTCTATTTCTGTTAAGCTTTGTTCAGAATGTTCATTCTGAGCCTCAAAATAGGTTACAACTTATTGTAGTTTGAGAGTTTTAAATGCCTAAAATGTGCTTATTAATTAAAAAGAACTGACGGTTTGAGTAGCGGGGTCTCCTCTAGGGATCACTGTGAAGTCCTCTACAGAAAAACTGTAAATGTTCCAGTAAAAGCTATTATTTACAATCTCCCACTCTCTGTAAGGAAATATCTTACATTAAAGAGTCAAAGCTTGGTTAAAGGCAAAGCAGTCCTGCAAATATTTTAAGCTTCTACTATTGTAGTCTTGCTTTTCTTGTTATGTCTTATCCAATGTCTCATTAAGTTCCAGTTTTATCCTGTCTACTATGGATGTAAATTAGCATTATTGCTCTACTCCTGCATATCTCCATCTCTCACTGTCTGGATCAATGTTCATTAATGCGCACGGTCCCTTTCAAATAAATTCTTCTCCGCACTCTGTGCGGGAGCAAAACAGAAAGCCAGAACATAAAAACAAAGCCTTCTTCCTTTGGCAGTCACATATAGTACATTTACAAGATGCATATGGTGACTTTATTGCCAAAGACAACCGAGAATTGACTGTGATCAGGAATCCAATATGCAGCATGTTTGGCTGATTGGGAAAAATGTGAAGAAATGTTTTGCAGTGAATTAGACTTTTATTTGGATGGAAATGCAGATCTGCAGCACATAGATGGAACACTAATTCAATAGAGTGCACTGGATCTGTGTGTAAGAGGGGCAGATGATGGTCTTAAAGGTAAATGTAAACGGGGGGGGGGTAGAGGACGGCCCGTTTCTTTGGCGTTTTCCTTTAGTGGAGTTAAGGAGAGTCATCAATCTGTTGGCTCTTTATTCTGTCCTGCGCCGGGGTCTTTTGATTGAAGAGACGGTTTCTGGGCCATCAATGCCACATATTTTCTGTGATTTGAAGATCAGAGTGCTGTGATCTAGCCTTTCTTTTTCCTGCTTTTTCTTTGTGTGTGATGCTCTGATCTGTCTGGTCCTCTTGCTCTGGAGACTCACCAGCACGTTCTCGTTAGTAGTGCTTGGTTCTTTGAGAATATCAAGCAGAGAAGGGGAGGGACAACACCTTCAAAACACAGAGGTTGTGTCAGAATTCCCTCCCTACCTACTAAAAAATGATATAGTGCTGGATTATATAGTGCACTGGATTTTTTTTAAAGGTAATTCGGACACGATGCTCACTACTTCACTTTCATTTTTCTAAAAACCAAATATGACTTCATCGATTTCACAAAGTGAAAATGAATAAAAACGAACATGTGCTTTTTGGTTTGATGAATAATTCCCTATATCTCATTTTTTTTCTTCTTTTTTTGTCAGAGCTTAAGTAATATTTTCATTCTATTAATAGTATGGTTATACTTATTCTGAATTATTTCCTTCTGCTTACCTTATTATAATTTTCTTATTGAAAGATGACATTAGCCACTGACTTTAATGGAATGCTTACTGTTGTGATTTGTCATTTTATATGATTTTCAAATAAATTCTTTCAGAAGAAAAGAAAAAAAAGGACAAAAACAAATGGTTCACTGCATTTATTTATGACACCACCGTGTTCTGAGGGTGAAAATGCGGATGGTTTAATCAAATATTGCATTTAAACACATTTTTTTTGTTCGAAATTGTTTGACCGCAATGCATTGTGGTCTATATCCGCTAATCTAGTGACCAGTTTTCACAAAGACTTCTGGTAAATTTCAATTGCTCTCGATTTGGAATTAATAGATTCAGACAGCACTAGAAAATGGCAAATGCACTATAATAATAATAATAATAATAATAATAATAATAATTAATAATAATATCGTGATGGGGGGGGGTGTCAGACATAACCAAAGATTTAACATTTCTACTTGAATAAAATATAATTTTTTTGTTCTATCTCATGGCAATAATATAGTTGAGATTTTATAGTTTCTTAGCAAGGTTTTTAGTCAATATGTCAGAGATGTATTAAAAACAAATAAATAAATGTGTTTACTATGATTTTGTTAATTTCCTGTATTTTTTCATATTGAGGCAATAAAGTTAAAAAAACAAAAAACAAATAAAAACTGATTATTTTTTATGCTTTAATTTGACAAACAACCCATAACTTTATTTTGAGGGTTCTTTATTGACATGACTTCCTGTTTGGGAGGAGCAAAATGCATGCAGGTGTTTTTCATCAAGCTAATGAAATGCAAAAGACAAGGAGCAGCGTCTGATTATTCCTCCATAATGTGGTTTCATCTGTGGATTTCCATCTTTTAATAACAGCAACAGAAATAGGTGAGAAATTACAAAATATGTATGTTTTTTAGCAAAGTTTTCCACCAAATTCTGACTTTTTTAAAATTTCCTGTCACCAAAGGACCAACCGAAACAAAACAGTTTGTTTAACTTTTCTGAACTCGCCGGTACATTTGCCAGCCACATGTGGTGTTTACATTGATGTAGGAATCAGAATGACCGTGCCATTAGCAATGTTTTTATTTAAAATTAAGGTGAAGCTTTCAAAGTGGGTTGCTCTGAACTTTTGATTTCCATGAAAGACATTTGTATTATATTTACAATTATTAGTTTGTACATTAAACTTTTCGGTTGATGGCTAACAATAATCAAAAAAGTAATTTGATGTAAACTAATCATTTTGAATATGATACCAATCATAGAACTTTTGTTAACTGATCCAACGTTTCACTCTTTCCATTCTATGTTCCTGAACTAGTGTCAGAGTTTATGTTCTTGGTACAGGAACAAAGACTCTGACACTGGTTTTGGGACACTGAGGGAACGCGAGTTAAGACGCAGATGCCTCGTTTCCACTGAGCGATCCATCTGAACTGGGCCGGACCAGCGTTGGAGCGTTTCCATTATAAAATTGACCCGTTAAGCAGGAACGACTGGAACCGTTTTTGGTCCCCCGTTAGTCAATAGAAAAATGGAATGGACCTGCTGGGGCGGAGCTTCTGTCGTCACACACTGTAACCCATTGATTGGCAAAAGTTTTTTAGGACAACAGCGAGCGTCCGACCAGCGCTTGACCCAACTCAAGATCCAAAGCGAAGGTTTTGTCCTCTTTTCGTCTGGATTCTTCTTCTCCTCCTGCAATCTTCTTACGAAGAATATTACATTCTTTGCACACAGCATTTGCCCTTGTTCACGGGGGTTAGGAACCTCAGACACAGAATAAGGAGGATTGCTGTTATGACGCAATACTTTTTATAATGTCTCCAAATGTTTAATCTTTTACTATAAAACTTTAAAAAAAAAAAAATCATTGGATCTCAATTTTACTACTCGGCCTTGAGGATTTTAGACAGTTTTGATTGTTGAATTATTGTGTATTAAAAGAGAAAAATTGATGCTGGGCTTGTACTAATTTTTTCCTATTTATTAGAGCAAATTGTAGACCAGAAAACTCTCAAAAAAGCCTGCACCAAAGGGTTAAACCAGGTGATAAAATGTGACAGAAAAACTGATTGAAACATGTAACACGGCTCCTCACATGTCAAACAGCCCAAATGTATTTGATCTGAGACTTTAAGACCATATGTCATGTTTTCATGCCGTGTTTCAAAGCCAAGAGGGAAAGATGTTCTTACTGATCTTAGAGGAGCTGGAGGTGTTTCCAACACGTTCTGCAGCGCTTTCACTCAGCCGTCAGAGTGTTTATTCAGAGCTCAGATCCTGCAACAGAAACCACAAAAGGTGTAAAGCGCTTATGAGGGGCTTAAGTGCAGCACACAGAACCTGAGGAAAAGATTTAGCATAAGATTTAATTAATCTTCAGCAAAACAGTCACTGAATAATCTAAACACTGACAGATAACCGGGAGAGATCCGGAGCAGACTCTGATATCCGGTCTGTTTCAACAGCCAGACCAGCTCAAGACTCCTGATGGAGAAAACTGAGACTGCAGCTTTAGAAAAAGCTAGAAAACCACTATTAAAGGAAATAAAAAATCTGATCATAAGCTTAAAAATATTTAGAATAAATGACTACTATGGAAGAAATTGATCATTTATGGATGGGTTTGATAGGATCTGGTGGCGTAAGAGCCCATAGACCCGGCTTGGTGACAGAATCAGCTGAAAACTACACACTTACCTGTATGCATAGTCTCCACTGAGTGGTCCAGACCAGACTTTTAAGCGTTCCACTCCAAAATGGACCCATTAACAAGAACCGACTGGTCCCATGTTGGTCCATAGAAAAATAGAGTGGACGGTCAGGGCGGAGCTTCTGTCATCGCACGATGTAACACGAGGTTTTATGACAACAAGCGTCTGACCAGCGCGTTTCCCGTCTCAAGATCCAAATTTAAAGTTTTATTCTCTTTTCAGCTGTATTGTTCTTTTCCCCCCAAAATCTTCTTGCAAAGAACATTAAATTATGTACATACAGTATTCTCCCTTATTCACAGGGGTTTGGGGACCAGAGACGCACCGAATCCACGAATATGGAGACGACCCTCTCCACCGCCATGTCTAAAGAATGTCTGTTACTAATGCAACTCATCAGAAACACTTCTGATCGTGCTTTGTAAAACACTTACTAGAGTATTGTTTAAATAAAGGGTTTTTTTAATAATTATCCTCTAAATTTATCTTTTAATTTTCTGTCCGTTTCTGGGTCCGCTGTTGCAGCTTCTCTTTTTGTAGTCGCAGCGTTTTGACTCACAGCTGCGTCATCGCTCTACAGCCCAAATGTGCTTCGATGCTCCAACCCCCAATGGAAACGCTCACTTGGATCATTCTAAACCGGCCTAGAGGGGACCGGTCTGGTCAGTACGCCCACTGGAAGTGAGGCATAAAGTTCCTCTCCGATTATTTTTTGATATTTTCAAAAGCATTTTTCATTTCTGCCATTTTTAGACAAAATTAGTATATAACTGTTGTTTTCTAGGACATAGTTTTTTTCAGAGTGGCTTAAAATCATTAGAAATTCTGCTCTGATTTGTGAGCGGGACTATTGGTGCAGAGTAAGCCCTCCCCCATTTCCCATCATCCATTTGTTTTAAACTTTCTCCTGCCGTCTTACAACCCCTCACAACTTACATATTGGCGATGCAATAAAAATCGTGAGAAATACTGCAGTTTTTGGAGAGTCTAGTTTTGATCCAGCTCAGACAAGGTAACAAGACGCTCATAGATCTAGTCGTCTACAAGTGGATGCATCAGAATGGAGCAGAGCAAGGAGGCTTGTGGCCCACCAATTGTAGCACCTACGTCATTGCTACAAGCTTCTCCAACTGTCATTTTTTTGTCTACTCATGTTTTACAATATTTGAAGAAAGAAATAATTAGAAATGCAATTTTAAGCTAAAAATTCCATAAATATGTCCTCCATCAGAGTAAAACGTTAGAAACACCAAAAGAAATGTTTTATTGGAATCAGTCCTTAAATACACTAAAGGGAATTACTAGAAATGAAAACATCTGTGGATGATCATTCCTTTGGCAAAAATGAATACACTTTAACTGTGTTTTAAGCATACTTGAATATAACACGGTATACGTGTAGTACCCAGACTACTTTTGACTCAGTGTGACTGACAGATGGACGACTCAGAACAGGAAACATAAAACTGACAAAACCAAATCCAGCAGAACAATCCTCACAGGTTTGGAACAGAGTTCTTTAGAAATCCATTGATTGATACACGATAAACCTTTTCCACCAGTGAAGTCTCAAGTCCACCACATCCCTCTGATGGTTCCTGATTTTTATCCCTCTTTGAATGGAGACTAAATGAAGAACAGTTTCAGACTGATTTGAGGCACCTGCAGAATAGTTGAAGTCCTCCTCAGAGGAAAATTCAGTTTTTTTTGAGTTTTAACATGTCCATGTGGCATTTTCCTATGAAAGAGAAAAAATGTAGTAAGAAATTGTTTTGTTTTTGCATTTCTGAGTATTTCTCCTTTTAAATCAATCCAACTGTCTTGGACAGACTCTGTTTTTCATGAATGATCTTCTTTCTGCTGCACATGCACTAAACCCTCATCTGGTCCGGCTAGTGCAGGGCTGGCCAACCCTGGTCCTCAAGAGCCTCAACCCTGCCTGTTTTCCAGCTCTCTCTGACCTGCTTGCTGCTGATTAGCTGACTCAAGTAATTCCACATCCTGATGCTGGAACACACCTGATTTAGGTTGTCAGCATCAAGCAGTCCAGAGAGAGCTGGAAAACAGGCAGGGTTGAGGCTCTTGAGGACCAGGGTTGGCCAGCCCTGGGCTAGTGTGTCTAGTTCAGGTTCTGGAAAAGAGAAGGTGGTATCT
Source organism: Oryzias javanicus (assembly GCA_003999625.1). Taxonomy (NCBI): domain Eukaryota; kingdom Metazoa; phylum Chordata; class Actinopteri; order Beloniformes; family Adrianichthyidae; genus Oryzias; species Oryzias javanicus. The sequence continues at coordinate 5,857,773 of CM012441.1, read as the reverse complement.
TCACATTGACTGCAGTCAAATGAGCCGCCGTTCACATTTCTGTGCTCCAATCAGCCGTCACTGGATTTTTGGTGAGAGTTTCATACAATACTTACGGTAGCTGTGAAGATTTATGCTAGCGAGACACAGATCTATCATGATCAGACGGATGGGGGCAGATCATGGCCACGCCCCCTCAGAGGAGGTTTTGGAAACGAACATGAACAATTGCTTTTTTAAGACATTTAGGTTGTGGGATTTTAGTTAAAAAAATTGAATCATAATTTGAACACTACTGGGATTTTTTTTATAAAAAACATTGGCAGTACAAAGCCAGATTTCTATTTCTAATCTTTATTTTTTTTTTTACATAAATGTAATTTATTCTTTTCCCTACATTTGGGGACATGTCGATTTGTGTTTGTCCGTGTGTATGGAGAGTTGGGGGGTGTGGGGTTGGCGTTTAGGTCCCACCATGTTTCCTGTTCTTTGTTTTTTAATTTTAATTTTTTTATGTCAAGCACTTTGATTGGAATTTATTTTTCCAGAAAGGTGCTATACAAATAAAGCTTGATTTGATTTGATTGTCATAGGGGGACTTTAAGGCTTAGAGATAAACTATTCAAGTCAATTTGGGAGGAAGGTTTTACAACCATTGTAGTATTTCGAATGGAAATCTTGGGAAACATTATTCACATTACATTATTATTTGAATGGCTAAATCCCAGTTTCTTTTCATTTTATTACACACCACTGGAAATGTACTTGTAGCAACATTTGCTCAGTGTTTGTGCAGTTTTGTCTGACTGGTGAGAGTAGAGTGCCTCCTGTGGGAGGATGCACAGCTAAAGCATAAACTATTAGCTAATGGTTTGAAGTCAATCTGTTATATGTCAGAGATAACAAGTAGGAAGTATTTTTAGACAGAATATCTGATGGTGCAAATGGACAGGAAAACAACATGACTGAGATGTTTTGGAGTCTGTTGGAGACGCTCTGATGCATTGTAAGAGCCTCTTGGTCATTTTAGCATGTTCTTGTGGGATTTTCCTTGGATGGGGAAGGCACATATGGTAAATGGCGTATACTTGTGCTTTACTACCTTCCTTGAAGGCCCAAAGCGCTTCACAGTCTCATTCACTGATGGTGGCTCCGCTGCTGAGAACTGGCGCCAACGTTCCACCAGAGGCAATTTGGGGTTCAGCGTCTTTCTCAGGGAAACTTCGACACATGGGCGGGCAATGCGGGAATCTAACCTGCATTCTTCTGATCAGGAGTAACAGCTGTTCACCAACTAGTAGCCAGAAACCTTATGTTAAATTCAATTTTATGGGAAAAAAAGAACGGAAAAACAGTTACAATCTGGTGTGCACCATTACAAACCAGAGCTTTTTTTTTTTTTTTTTTTTTTACTATTTTAACTTTTTTAAAAAGTTAAAAAGTTCTTGTTTGTAACCAGAACTTTTTTTTTACTTCAATTTTTTTATTTTAATTATTATAATTTTTTTTATTTTACTTTAATGTCTCTTTCGGGGTTCTGTACCAAGGCAATAAGCAGCAAAATAAAATACCTTTTTTATTTCTTTTTTTATTGGGTAGCTACATGGTTAATAAATGTTTTTACAAAGCATAATCAGAAATGTTTATTACGAGTATGGGTCGGTAACGGACATTCTCCAACCAAGGGGGGGGGGGTAGACGGTGACGGGGGGGGGGGGGGGGGGGGGGGGGGGTTCTCTGTATTCACGGATTCTGCGTATTTGCGGATGTCTCCAGTCCCCTATCCCCCGCAAATAAGGGGGAATACTGTATGTACTTTTTTGATGCCTTTTTAAACTGAATTCCAAAACTGAAGAAGCTACTCGGATAGGTAGAAATATATCCTCTAGATCCGCCTTTAAAGTCCTGAAAAACAGAATCCTGTGAAATCAACATTGTTTTGACTCTGTTCTATCAATGAACAAACTCTCAAAAATCTTTTATCAAACAACTGTTTCAATATAACTATTGTGTATCACTAATATTGAAGGAATTTGTTCAACTTGTTCATGTCTTCTGACTGTTTGCTGCTCTTTTTTTATTTTTCTAAGACTTTACAGTGAACCTAAAGATATACTATTTAATAAAACCAGTTGCTGAGAGTTTCCCAAAATGAAAGCAGCAGTCAGCTCGCATCCCGTCACTCCCTCATTAAAAAGGAATGAACATTAAAAACTCATCTATTCAAGAGTCCAACATCCTGCAAAATACTCCACTATGCACTCCTGGGGAGTTGTTCGATGGCGTTTGTGTATCTGAGGGCTTATCTTTGTCTACTTGTAAACACACCCCAGTGGTTTTTATTGCAGTCCAAAGCTCAAAAAAAAAAGACAAACTTTAGCTAGTAGACTAATTCACAGTGGTGTCATTTACCTCTGTCTGTGAAAACATGAGACGCCACCAAGCTCATTATATCAACACATGGTACTGGGGAGCGAGCATGCTGCAAGGCGAGGAAAAACGCTTGTTGGCCATAGAACAACAAGACATTTGGAGGGCACAAATCCCCAGCCCAGGTTTGTGTGTGCCCCAGGGAGGAAGATAATGAAATGCTGGTCTGGTTTGGGCGAGAAAGACAACAAAGACAGTAAAGGATTATCCTCAGATCCTGGTATTGCTCTCCAGAACACTCATGAATGCTTGTTTTCACTCTCGGAGTCTTCTAAATACACTCTCACTCTGCAGCTCTATATGTCGCCTGAAAACTTCTGTTTACCACCAGAACAACTTTTGCATATATTTGCCCCCTTCCTGGCTTTTTATCCTTTTGCATGTTTGTCACATTAAATGTTTCTGATCATCAAACACATTTTAATATTAGTCAAAGATAACACAAGTAAACACAAAATGTAGTTTTTAAATGAATGTTTTTATTATTTAGGGAGAAAATACATCCAAACCCACATATCCCTGTGTGAAAAAGTAATTGCCCCTGCACCTAATAACTGGTTGGGCCACCCTTAGCAGCAATAACTGCAATCAAACGTTTGCGATAACTTGCAACAAGTCTTTTCCAGCGCTCTGGAGGAATTTTGACCCCTCATCTTTGCAGAATTATTTGAGGGTTTTCTAGCATGAACCGCCTTCTGAAAGGTCATGCCACAGCATCTCAATGGGATTCAGGTCAGGACTTTGACTAGGCCACTCCAAAGTCTTCATTTAGTTTTTCTTCATCCATTCAGAGGTGGATCTGCTGCTGTGTTTTGGGTCATTGTCCTGCAGCACCAAGACCGCTTTAGCTTGAATTGACCAACAGATGGCCGGACAGTTCTCCTTCAGGATTTTTTGGTAGACAGTAGAATTCATGCTTCCATCTATCACAGCAAGACTTCCAGGTCCTGAAGCAGCAAAACAACCCCAGACCATCACACTACCACCACCATATTTTACTGTTGATGTTCTTTTTATGAAATGCTGTGTTACTTTTACGCAGATGTAACGAGACACGCACCTTCCAAAAAGTTAAAGTCAACTTTTGTCTTGTCAGTCTACAAGATATTTTCCCAAGAGTCTCGGCAGTCATCCAGATGCTTTTTTTTTTTTAGCAAAATTAGGATCATGAGCAGAAATATGTAAGTGTGACAAACATGCAAAAGAATAAAAAGTCAGGAAGGGAGCAAATAGTTTTTCACACCACTGTATATATATATAATGTGTATATATGTATATGTGTGTGTATGTGTATATATATATATAAATATATACGTATATGTATGTATGTATATATATATGTATGTATGTATGTGTATATATATTTATATGTGAGTGGATGTTAGCAGTTCATGCCAGATTTTCATTCGCCAACCCCTGCAGGCTCGCAGCATCCAATGAACTCTGCAGAACAGTACTCTTTAACCAGTGGGGAAATCACATTACAGAGCTCCTCTCCGCCTTCACTTGTCTTCTTACTAACATGTGCTCACAGCCTCATCACTACCTCTGGCTCTCTGAGCAGTTCCAGTGTCATTACCCTTTTCTTCCTCGTTTGTAATGTGCAGATAATCAGTTTGAGAGCTCTGGAGAAAACTTATTTCAAAGTTAATTTAGAGTTTATAATTAATCTGCAATTATTACTAATGTACTGGTCCTTCATGCTCTGATCTCTGAGCTTAAAGTGGAAACTGAAATAAAAAATGTGCTTGAAATAATAGGTTTTAAAGACAATACATAAACAATTTATTTTTAGTTGTTTCCAGTTTTCAGTCTTTCCCTGAGGAGAAAAATTCTTGAATTGATTGCAGCGAAGCTGAATCTTTAGTTTCTTCTGAACTACCGTACAAACAAAATTTGTTTTTCCAAACAAAACAACAAAAAAAAAAATTCCTGACGAGTCAGGAGAAGCTATAGACATTCTAATTATACAGTCAGAGAACCAATGTTCAAGGATGTAATCCAACTTAAAGGTTCCACAAGAACTGTTTCAAGTCCTCCATTATGACCCACTCCAATCAACTTTTGACCCATTGCAAAAGTGTTCCCAGTATTTATGCTGTTCTACGTAAATTAATAATAATGATAAAAAAGAAAACCTGTCATTTCTAGGATATAACTTCTGCAGAGCAGCATTAGTTCATTAAAAATTAACCTCTAACCTGTGGGCAGTACTGTTGGAGCGGAGCAACACCGCCCCCTCCCCCGTCACCCATTATGCAAATTCACTGACGTGCCCTCCTACTACCTTGCAGCACCAATCAGTGGAACAAAAATGGCGAGCAATATCTAAGCTATCAGATGCCAGCTCGGACGTTCATGGATCTAGTCGTCTTCAACTGGATGCATCAGAATGGAGCAGAGCAGGGAGCTTGTGGCCTGCCCAACGCTTGACATTTTTGGGTCTGCTCCTGACTCACAACTCAAGAAATACTCAGAAATCGTATTTTAATATGGATTTTACTATTACAAAATTAGTCACTTATCATGAGAAAAATGCCACAAGAACTTGTTAAAAACACCAAAAACCAGATTTTCATTAGTGGGTCTTTTTAGAGAAGATTTGGTGGAAAAAAACAAAACAAAAAACTCTTTTTAAATCCTTGACATTGTAATCCTTTTTTTCAACATTTTCTTTCAAAAATACCCTTTTTTCTTTTTTGCTTAAAAATAATTTTGCTACTCAGTGTGTCATTTTATTAAAGGTTAAAAATAAAGTAGGTTTATCTTGGAAGAAAACATCTGTAACCAAAGATTAGACATCAGTGGCTCCAGACTGTTGAGCAAACCTCAATAGTCGCGTTTCCATTAACTCTGAAATTTCGAAAAACGGAATTTCGATATTAAATTCTCCTAATGGAAACACCACAATTTCGAAAAAACTCGCCTTTTTCGAAATAAAGTTTTTGCGCTTAGAGGAGGTGGTATTTGGGCCGTATCGAAACAGTAGTTTTTCGAAAAACTGTAATGGAAACACTTTTTTCGAAACAAACGAGTCACGTGACCATTAACCAGATATGACGTTTCGGACAGGAAGCAGGAAAAGCTTTTTCACAGCAACTGGCTGCCTTGGGCACCGCACAGCGGGCGCCACGAGAGGTCCCACAGCATCGCACAGCTCATCAAAAGTTGAGCGTGTCATGCGAAAATGCTGAATCCACAGCTATTCGGTGAATTCTTCAACCACGATTTCCCAAAAATGTTTGACTCTACGTCGCTCCCACGTATAAGGAGCCTGCCGCTCCAAGGCTCGGATCAGACGTAGACGTCTTCTCTGAATGGAAGGATGAGAGCTAGTGCCGTGGCAGAAATGTGAATGAATCTACTGCACATCAAAATAGTGTTTATATCCGTCGCCATGTTTTTTTTAATGACTTATCGCGGGAATTACTTCAAGTTTTTCGCATAATCATGGTTTAATGGAAACGCTGTTTTTTTCGAAACAGTGTTTTATCGAAATTCTAGAAATTTCGATAAAGTTTTGCGCAAAAGTGTAATGGAAACGCAGCTACTGAATGCATCCACGTCTGCAGCATCTTTTTTTAATTTAACTTTATTCGGAATGTGACAATGTGTCACATGAACAACAAACAACAAGCTGAACATTGATTGTTTTTCCCCCAAAAAAAGTAAAAAACAAAAAATTTGAAGAAACTTTGTGTTATTAAATCTGTTTTTGTTGGCACTCACAGAAATGGTGTGTAAATATTAGAGCTGTGTCCTGGCAAGAGTCTGGCGATACGATACATATCCCGATACGTATCTCACAATACAATGCGCATCATGATATATCCCAAGTCTTTGCAGAAAAATATTTTGTTTTTCCTTTTTTTGAAAAAAATGATTAAGACTTACAAAAAAAAAAAAAAAAACTTTCATTGTAATAAAATGGTAAAATTCATTTTGTTTAATGATCACACCATTAAGTGCAGAGTTTGGGTTCGATATCCATCCCAATAAAAGTGGTATATGACTTATAACAACAAAAACTGCCAGGCTGACAAAGCCTTTAACACAATCTGGATCTGACCACATGTTCTTGTTTTGGTCGTGGTGTAGAGCCCCTCAAAGAGTCTCAGTGGCTCTGTTATCAACTAGCGGCTGGGGTTTACGTGGAAAACAAAAAGAAGACACTGAACAATGTTCCTAAAAAAATTCTCAATATAAGTAGGGCTAAACTAAGTATTGCAATAAAATAATAATACATTTTATTTATCAGGCGCCTTTCATGGAACTCAAGGTCACTGAACAAGGATAAAAGCACAAATATAAAAATATAAAAACACTGGTGTTAATTTAAGCTTAAAAAAAATAAAGAGATGTATTGCAGTCATGAGGAGTAGGCCATTCTAAAAAGAATTGCCAAATTGATCTCCCCCTACACCCCTAGTAAATAGTATCTAATTTGGGCAAATAATTTGAAGAAATTTTGAATTTTATTGCTAAATTTATTTTTATGACTATAGTATGATAATGGATTCATCAGAATTTTCTAAACTAAACTTTACTTTCCTGTATTTTGAAAAAGCAGAGAGGCTGTGTCTGGGATTTGTTATTTATCTTGATTCTGTGTAATGTGGTAAAAAACAAATATACTAACAAGTTAAGATGCCCCAAAGAATTTTTGTCCATTTGGTTGCAGAAAACGTCTTTCTTTGCTTTAATTAGCTTGAATCTAAAAAGCATTTATGAAATGTTTTTCAACATTTCTGGATTCCTGCCAACATCTTTTCTGGAATATTTCCCTGCATTTGCGGTTTAGTGAGAATTCCTCTAATTGGAGAGCTTTAATTACAGCTTTCACTCGCTTCTCCTTCCACTCCTCTCTGACTCCCATTCACCCACATCATGCCTGTCCAAACCACCTTTTTTCATCTCATCTACTCCTGAACCAGTTTCAGACTTGGCCTTGTTTCCTGCCTGCCTGCCTGTGCGGTATATCTTAAGGTGTTTCTCTGCCCACACAGTTTTCTCATCTCTTATTTTATCTGGTTCCCTCGGTGGGGTTGATGAGTGGGTTTTCCTGCTGTAATTAATGTGAGAGAGGGTGAGGATCAAGGAACCAGCAAATACTCCTGGCTTCCTCCCCACAACACCATGTAAAAGCAGAGCAGTTAATCAGGTATACCTTAATTAAAAATACTGTGTCTTGGAACCTGTTATTCAGAGCCTAAGGATAGAATGAAAAATACAAAGTAGGGTTCAAATTCTTCTGCTTTGCTCTTCAAGTTGTTTTAGAAGTTAAAGACTTCCCTTTTTAACCTGGCAATGTCTTAAATACCTGTTCTGATTTGATTTATTTTTATTATTTTATTGATTCATGTTTAGCTATTTTTTAAATTTTAATTAAGAATCTTTAAATAACAGTAAATTATCACCTTGATGCCTGAATTTATGTCCAGCTATGAAAAAATATGTTTTGCCTCATGTTGAGGCTAAATTAAGAAAAGTTTGAAGCAGAAGTGGGTTAATGCATGTTTGCATCATCACACTGTTGAAATTAAAACTATTATTGGATTTATAGAATTAATATTTGAGTTATATGATATGTAACTTCATGTTACATATCTTGCATTCTGACGTGGTGGCAGTAAAAATGGCGGCTGAAAATCATTAGCGGGAAGCGGAAATTCCACAAGATTCCAAAGTTGTAACCACTTTTATTAGAACTTTTTTTAGTGTCCAGGTTTAGCTTAAAACGTGTCAAAAGAGGGTAAACACGGTTTAAAGATAATTACCAAAAGTGTTCAGATTTGTAAAACTTTAGCTCCAGACCAGTGTTTGTTTGACCGTAGTTGGCTTCAAACCTTTATGTGATCAACGTGAATCATCTCTGATGTGGAGAAAAGTGGCTTTAAAGAAAATTATGTAAAATTAGTAATGTGCTGCATATTGGTAAAAAAGTCTCTTTACAGTGTCATCTATGAGCTGCTTTTCTCTGCTCAGCAGCTAATTCAGGTTAATTGTGTAAAGCTGGGGTCCACAAACTATGGCCCGCGGGCCGGATCCAGCCCGCCTCCTCATTTGGATCGGCCCCCAAACACCATCAAAGACCCTTTTTTGCCAATCTGGCCACATGATGGAGACCCTCATAGAGTGTGATTTTTTTCATTCCACCTTTCTACTGAACCTCTATCTGAACACTCCTAAATCCCCGTCAACATCACTGCAGTTCTCCTGGTCTCAGTGCGATCATGCAGCTGATTTATTTTTTTTCTCCCTGCTCTGCGTCCTGATTGGCTGGAGACCTAGACAATCAATCTTTTCCACGTCTGTGCAGAAACTTGCAGCTCCTGAGACTCACATAATTCTGTGATCAGATCTTAGTTTTCATTCTATAATCCTGGATTTAAAAATGTTCATGTCTGTCTGAGAAAAGTGGAGAAAGTGTGTAATGAGGAGTTTAACATCTGTAATCTTAATTTGCGGCTCCATCTTCACGAGTTGAAGCTTAAAAAAACCTATCTGTTAAGTCACTGGTCATGTTAGTCTTAATCGACCAAAATGTTCCCTCTCTGGCTCCCTTCTGACTGATGATTTTTAGCCACCATTTTTTCTGCCACCTGGTCCCTCTCACTGAAAAGGTCGTTTCTGTTTTTTCTTGTAGCGTTTTTATTTTTATGGAGAACGTTAAAGAATTTAAGATTAAATCTGCATTTCAGAAAATGTCTTCAAATCCCTTTGGATCAGGAGGAGATGAAAACCATAAAAACCAGAGGTTTGAAAAGGCTGATGTTTGTGACACTCAGACTATGGGCAGAGCAAAGCGTCCATCCTCCGCTTCAATTCTGTTGCATTAACGTCTTAATTTCCCTCGAATGAGCTGCCGTATGGCTCAAACTGCTGTACAGCTGCATAGCTTCAATTTTCCTTCCTGTTTTTTGTCGATTAATTTTTTTGGCAATGCTAATGTTAGCTTGGGTTCGTGAGTGGCTGTGAGTTTGTAATAATCTGTAATAAATACAACACAGGCTTTTTGATTTGAGCTGAAAACTGCATAATCATATTTAAAAGGGAACAATTTTATAGTAGAAAAAAAAATATAGTTGGAGTGAGACTTAAACTTGATATTCTAAACTTTGTTTTTCCCTCTTCTGACTTCCGTTTGTCTCTTTTTCTGTGCAGTTTGGACGAACAGAAGTGATAGACAACACCCTGAACCCAGACTTCGTCAGGAAGTACATCTTGGACTACTTTTTCGAGGAGAAGCAGAACCTTCGCTTTGACTTGTGAGTGGTTTCACGTCAGCTTTTCTCCTTCCTCCTGTTTTCATGTCAATCTTCTTCTCATCTGATCTAATTTTACCAATGGATCCGTCTGTTTAGAAGCCACCTGCATACATCTCTCCTGGGGGGATTTTTCTCCACTTGTCATAACGTATCGCATGTCGCAATCACCTATTGGGCTTCAAGTATTGCTGACTATAAAAAAGTAACACTTTATGTTTCTTATTTAAATAAATATTGGCTTAACTTTAAGGCTAAGAGACGTGGCAGCACCGCTACTAAAAATACAAAGCTGGAGTTTTGATTTCTGTGTGGGAGTTTGCTGAGATTTATGGAACAAGTTGATTAAAGTCTTCAAATCTTCAGAAACATTTTGCTCTTTAGAGCTAAAACACCAGAAAATATTCAGCTGGAAAGATCATTCAAACTTCTGCTCAGCAAATGTAGTCTTTTATGATTACTTTTGCTAAAGAATTCCAAATTAAGCATAAACTGTGATTCTTTTAGAAGCTGTTTTTAGTCTACTTTATTAATTTGAATCGTAGCATAATAGCAACTGATACATTCATACACTGTGATAATAATTGTCACTTATTCATTTGAGAGTCTCCATTTAACAAAACTTAACAACAATAAAGGGGATTTTTACCCATTTAAGTATGACATCAAAAAATACACAATAAATGATTATCGTTGTTGGTCTTAAGATTTATCAACTCTTAGCATTTCATAATATTCATAATAAATAAATAATAAATAAATACACAGACGTTTGTTGCAATCATCAACAACAACCAATGACCACATAACTTTGATCTATTTTTGATGTAAAGACTGAAAAATATTATGTTTTTTAAACACCCATTCCAATGAAAATATTGTTTTCAACATGTTCTTATGGCATTTTATTAATGTGATTATGATATGTAAAGACAATTAATCGTAAAGAATTGTAAAGAACGTGTTAAGAAGGAAGCATAAGAGCAAGAAGGATTATTCTGACAAATAAAATAACTGAGAAATAACTGTCTCTATTTCTTAATGGAAGTCTATGGAACTTTGGCCTTCTTGCAACAAGCATGTCCTCCCTATTTGGAACACAGAAGGGGAGGGATTGCTTGGTCCTCCTACTTATACAGTCAATGGTATGACTAGTTATCAGAGTCCAGGCGTGGGTCAGGGCAGGCGGCAGAAAATCAGAGATAAAGCAGGGTCAGAAACAGATCAGATCCAGATAGAGACGCTCAGTAATGCAGGCAGGGTGGCACAAACAATACTTCGCACAGAGCAAGGCTGTGTACAGAAGTGCTTAAGAAGCAGGCGGGTGATTGTCAAATGAGTTGGCTGAGTCGCATCTGGGGAGTGTGTCCTGGGGCAGCTGGGAGATGTAGTATGTTCAATACTCTGAAGCCAGAGAGGGAGACGGAACTTTGGCTCCTGACAGACTTATCGTCTGAGTTGGTTTGTATTTATTTGTATAATTATGGTTTATTAGAAATAGTGTAGTTGCAAAATTGTGTGTTTTTTTTAAATGTATTTATTTTTTTTACATTTCTAGAATTTTAATAAAGTATTGTGCATAACAAAACAACTATGTGAATACCCTGGGTGGCCACAAACTCCCTGCTCCCTGGGCGAGGGGGGCGGGGTTACTCTGCACCAACAGTCACTATTCAAAGGTCAATTTCTTTGACTGACTGCCGCTCTTCAGAAATTAAACTTTTTTTTTGTATTTTGCCTAAAAACAACACAATCTTAATGAAATTAAATCAAAAGATAATCGGTTTATTTATTTTACCTACTTTTTTTTTTATCACCATCCAGCTGTGGAATTGATTATATGACATCTGTGGACACAGATGTATTTGAATATTTATAATATAAAGCTATCTAAAATGTCTTACAAATAATTACATTTCCACTTTCAGATTAATGTGGAAATGATTTTCTGTTCTGGTTATTTCTTTGGAATCGTCAGAACACAAACCTGCAGGAAGATAAAGAAGTTTATCAAAGTCTGCTCACTTCCTGATGATTAATTCATCAAATATTGATCATTGGAGGCTCTTCTTACTGGGTATTTCTGGTTAAGACTTAGATCTACAGCAAAGACTTAGTGGTAAACTTCCTAGGAAACCGGCTCAGTGCAACAAACTGGAATTGAATCACACATAAAAACATTTAACTGGACGGCCTCAAGACAAGCCTCCTCTGTCACAAACTCCCAGCTACCCCAGCTTATTTCATTTGATCTTTCTTATGCAGTCGATGATAAGAAACGAACCTTTTGAATGTTGCTGTCCGTCAGAAGCAGAAAAAGACGATCAGCTCTGGCCCGCCTGATTAATAATGGAGAAGGCAGCGAGAGCATTGTTTCCTCTGTTGTTTAATCTTGATAGACGGCGCGCGCTCCATTTGCCTCACTTTCATTGCTTTATTTTCAAATGCAAATGAGGTCAGGTCAACCTGGGGAGAAAAAAGGACCGGCTGAACCCGTCTCAGTTACTCTGCAGCACAAGTGCTGACATCTGAAAAGACACTCGCATCCACAAGCTTTTCATCTTCCTCTGATACATTTACACATTTAATGACGTTTGTCCCTTTTTTTTTTGTTCACACGACGGCACCCACTTTATCTCATACATTAAATCAGCACTTAAATGAAAACTGTATTCTTTGATTTGGTTGTATTTGACCCATGGGGAAAGAAAATCTGGATTTATTCCACTTCTATGGGGTCAAATCAGGATCGGCTTAAGATGAAGGAAAAAACTGACTAAAAAACAGAAAAACACATTCAAACTGAAACAGAAAATTGAACATTTGAAAACAAGATGGTCTAAATTTGGAAAAAAAAAAAAAAAATAAAAAGGTTGAAAAAAAAATAGAAAACTTGAAAAAAAACTTGAAAATTTGAACAATATATTGTAAATTGGAAAAAAAAACATGAATGTAAAACTACACATTGAAAAATAATGTATCCATTAGTAACAGCTGCTGTCCGTCAGCCATCCGAGACAGTCTGAAGTAGTCACATCAGAGGAGGGACGACTCAAAGACGGCGCCAAAACGAACACGGGTTAGGAACGGAAATGATGTCTCCATGATCTGTCACCAGACTTTAGCCGATGGGCTCAAAGCCCCGCCCCCATGTAAAATAAGGCTCAGCTCGGCAGCAAAAACGCAAAAATCAGAATTGAAACTATAAACTGAGAAATGAAAGTTAGGATTCAGAAAATAAAAAAAAGCTGAAAATTCAAAACAGCAGCTGTCACAAATGGTTTTTCTGTTGGTAATTTTACATTTATTTCAGTATTTTTTTTAGTTTTCAGTATTTTTTTTTTCAAATTTGAAATACATTGTTCAAATTTATAAGTTTTATTTCAGTTTTCTTTTTTTTTTTCAAATTTTACAATTTTTTTTCATTAATTTAATTAATTTATTTTCAGTTAAAATGTCTGTTTTGACATTTTTGATCTGTTTTTTTGTTGACTTTAAGCAGATCTTGATTTGAGGTCATCCACTTCCTTCTGGTTGTTTGCTGCAGCACGGCATTATAGTTGAAGAGAAAAACATAAATTAGTGAGATAATCGCATAAAAACAAACCGTTTTTGCAGATCTGAGACACTGACTTTCTTCTTTCATCCTCATATCTATATAAAGGTTTCCTTTCAAGGCTTATCTTTTTTTTTAACATTTATTTAATTTCTTTGATCCTTCAGGTATGATGTTGACTCCAAGAGCCCAGACCTGTCCAAACATGTAAGTGTTCAAACACGCCGTTCCTCCAGAATTCAGACAGTCCGCCTTAAAATATCGGCAAGAAGAAGAAGTTTGCTCGACAGAGTTTCATTTGAATGTGCTTTTTCAATCTAGGCCCTTTCATTTCAATTTGTTCTCTGCATGTATTTATTGGTGTTCCCTGCAGCATGAGTTTTCTTTTATGATGGAACAAAACAAACCCCTTAAAGCGCTTGATCATATAGCAATCCAAACACAACTTTCATTTGTTTTGCTCATACAATGATGTGGATTTTTAGATTTTAAAGATGTCGATTATTCTGTCAGGATGTAATAAACATTTCCTAGTAAAGTCTTTTCTTTCCGTACCTGCTGAATGAAGACTAACTTTGACGGTGCAATGCTTTTAACTGTTAGTTTCCACTTTATTACCTTGACACGATAAATATTTTAAAATCAACATCATGTTTTAAACTCATTAAGACTGGAAACGATCAGAAAGCATTGGACAAAGTCTGAGTCAAAAATAATCATTCTGGATGATTATTTGAGGTGTTTGGATTTGGGGTTTGCTTTTGTCCATCACTCGATCTCGTCCCGCGCTCTGGGTTGTCCTCCTGCTGTCACCGTGAACAGAATGTTTGGTTGAGTGTCTTATATGATGTGATCTGTTGTTATTGTTGTCGCTGCTGTTGTTGTTGCTGCTGCCGCCCCAACTTTTCTGGAAGCCTGCAGAACTCAATGTAGGTCCCTGCATCTCTCTCACACTGACACTGCATGTCCGCTGTCTGACGTTAACGAGCCGTCGGTCGGAGACGACTCGGTGTCAATCCTCAAATTGAAAGAAAACGCCAAAACAAACTGCATGAGCGCCTCTGCAAACTGTTGTCCTCCAGTGGCCACAATGTGAAGGAAATGCTCAGCCTTTATGTCTCTCAGCAGATTCTGAACCACGATGATGAAACTTTTGCAATAGTTTAGTGGAACAGGGATGGACAAAACAGAGAATCTGACTCGAAAAGTACTTCTGCAAAACTCCAGGTTCATCCTGTGTGGAGAAGTGAATGTCCTCCCAGAAATCAATCTAACTGAGCACATGATAAGTGGAAGTGGGGGATTTTTCCTGCTGAAGACGTGATTCTCAAACTTGTCTATAAAGTCTCCCCATGGAGGCCCACACTGTTGGTTCCTTTTCTGCTGAGATCCTGGGGTTTCAATGAAGTTCTCTCATTCGCTTGTTGTTCTCTTCAAATCTCCAGTTGTGTCCAACAGTTGGGCTGTGGATGGAGAAGTCAAATGTAGATTCATATTGAGCAGGTCACAAAAACAAACACGTTTATTGACTTTGGGCTGCATGAAGGTTCAGTTTTGTCCTTTAATTTTTGAATTTGATAAATACAAAAACAGTGAAATCTAGTTATTTAAAGGAGACAGAAAACTGAACTTTGAAGAATATGATATTTTGGGTCATATTAATTATTGAGAAAAAATTTATCTTTGGACAAATCCATTTTTAAAATTAAACCTCACTTTTTATTAAAAGGTTCAAATAATTTAACTGAAAAAAGCCAAAGCAAAATATAAATTTATTTGAACTTTTTAATTTGGACCATCACCTAAAATGAATATAAACACATTTTGTTTTATTTTATCAATAACATGATAAACTTGTTTTAGTTTTTTTTTTAAATTTAAGTAATTTAAATAAGAAAATCCCAAATTAAAGTTGGGGTTAGTGTTCTACATCTACATACATGGTGGAAATGTTGACAAAAGTGCAAAACTATGTTTGAATTAGACACTTTGTCTGCACCACAATGAAAAATAATACACAAAAAACATATGAAGAAGGAGGGAATTTGCCAAAACATAAACTACTGATTTTTATTTGGAATCACCAAATTAACTCTCAAACATGAACTTTAAATTATCAGTAGGAATTCAATGATGTAATGCTCATTTTGAGCTGGAATTCAGTTATTAAAGGAATGAAGAACATCTTTTGAGGACTTTGGTGTAATTCAGTAAAAATGCAAATGCAAAAAAACCCAAAACTTTATGTTCCGTCTTTTTGTTATCTAAGACAATAGTCTAACTTACGGAGCGATTCTTAAGAGCATAACATTTACCGATTATTCACATTTAAGGGGAAAGTCATCAGCAATTTAATTTGTGAACTTTTTTATTCAAATACCAGTAAAATTGTAAAAATCTCTTTTATCAGCTGATCTTTGATCTTTTCCAGCAAAGGTTGAAACACCAAAGAGATCACTAGCAGGACCATGTTCTTTGACATGACAGAGGATAATGGCTTTTTATCACAAATGGACAGACAGCTGGTTTTACGTACAGCCGATTTATTTGCCCATACAGGATGAGAAGAGTCAAAACATGGCTAAAAGTCCATAAAGCTAAGTCTGGGTCAGTCAAGAAGTTGTCAAACACGATCAGACGTTGGGCAGAACAGGACAGGTGTAGATGGAAACAGGCAGCAAGCAAACCGGGTCAGACATAAAGCAGGATCAGAAACAGAAGATCAGGTCCAGATAGAAACGCTCGATAATGTAGGCAGAGTGGCACAAACAATACTTAGCGTTGAGTGAGGCTCCGTGCAGTGCTTGAGTATCATGTGGGTGATTGTCAAATGAAAGTCAAGTGAGCTTCAGCCAGAATTGAGCACTGGGGTTGCTGGGAGATGAAGTATGTTCATTTCTCTGGAGATGACTCCCACCGATGGCTGAAGGAGTAGACTATCCTCTGACTCCTGACACTTTACACCGATTTGCAACATTACAAGCTTAATCTTTTAACGCCGGAGCTCCAGTGTTTACATTCTTTGATATGTTGTAACTTTTTAACCGTTTCCACAATCAACGTAATTCCAGAGAGCCTGAAGGAGAAAAGCGACGCGACCTGAAGACCTGAAGCATAAATGACAAATGTAAAAAAAAAAGTCTTGCCTTAAGTTAGCCTCACTCCGCGGAAGGAACACCTGCAGAGCGACAGCTCGTCAGCTGCAATCCCAAGTCTGTCTGACAGCAGCAGACAGTGCTCAGAGAAACTCCTGCTGGATTTGGGCTCATTTTATTAACAAAACTCACTCTACTGAGAGCTGGAGGAGGATGATATGGGATGAAAAAAAAAGGCGCTCCGATGTTCAATTTATGGTATTAAATGGCATTAAAGGTTTGATGAGGAGTCGCAACCCACAAGATTTGAGTTGCAACCCAAGAGATTTATGTCGTGACCCACGAGATTTAGTTGTGAATTGCGACCCACAAGATTTGAGCTGCGACCCACGAGATGTAGTTGTGACCCATAAGATTTGGTCGTGAGACACTAGATTTGGTCAGGACGCACGAGATTTGGTCATGACCCACGGGATTTGGGTTGTGACCCAAAAGATTTGAATCGCGACCCACGACATTTAAGCTGCAACCCACGAGATGTAGTCGTGATCCACAAAATTTAGTCATGACCAACAAGATTTGGTCGTGACCCACGAGATTGGGTCGTGACCCATGAGATTTGGTTGTGACACACTAGATTTAGTCAGGACGCACGAGATTTGGTCATGACCCACAAGATTTGAGTCGCGACCCACAACATTTGAGCTATGACCCACGAGATGTAGTTGTGACCCACGAGATGTAGTCATGACCAACAAGATTTGGTCATGATCCACAAGATTTGGTCATGACCCAGGGGCTTTGGGTTGTGACCCAAGAGATTTGAATTGCGACCTACGGGATTTGGGTTGCGACCCACAAGATTTGAGTTGCGACCCATGAAATTTGAGTTGTGACCCACTTGATTTGAGTTGCGACCCACGTGATTTTTGTCACGACCAATGAGATTTGGGTCGCGACCCATGAGGTTGGACTTGTGACCCAAGAGATTTGATCTGCAACCCACAAGATGTTGTCCTGACCCACAAGATTTGGTCAAGATGCATGAGATTTGGTTGTGACCCTTGAGAATTGGTCGTGACAAACTAGATTTGGTCAGGATGCACGGGATTTGGTCATGATTTGGGTTGTGACCCGAGAGATTTGAGTTGCGACCCACTTGATTTGGTTGTGACCCACGTGATTTTAGTCGTGACCAGCGAGATTTGGGTTGCGACCCTAGAAATTGGGGTTTCGACGCATGAGATTTGGGTTGCAACCCAAGAGATGTAGTCATGACCCACAAGATTTAGTCTTGACCCAGGAGATTTGGTCGTGACACATTAGATTTGGTCAAGAAGCACGAGATTTAGTCGTGACCCATGAGATTTGAGTCGCGACACACGAGATTTGAGTTGCAACCTACGTGATTTGAGTCGTGACCCACTTTATTAGAGTTTTGATCCACGTGATTTTAGTTGCGACCAACGAGATTTGGGTTGCGACCCTAGAAATTGGGGTTGCAACGCATGACATTTGAGTTGCGACCCACCGATTCGAGTTGCGATCCACGAGATTGAGTTGCGACCCACAAAAATTGGGTTGCGACACACGAGATTTGAGTTGCGACCTACGTGATTTGAGTCGCGACCACTGAGATTTGGGTTGCGACCCATGAGATTTGGTTTTGACCCATGAAATTTAGTGCTGACCCACAAGATTTGAGTCGCGACCCACTTGATTTGGGTTGCACCCCACGGTATTTGGGTTGCGACCCACATGATTTGAGTTGCGACCCACTTGATTTGGGTTGCACCCCACGGTATTTGGGTTGCGACCCACATGATTTGAGTTGCGACCCATGAAATTAGAGTTGCGACCCCTTTAGTCCAAAGGGCTTTTTACTTGCTTTTATTGACAAAGCAGAACGATCAATCTCTTTTGTCCATCATGTGCTTTGGTGTAAATTCACCAAATTACTGCTCTATTTAAAGCCTATACCAACCTGTAATTTTGGCTGGAAGACCTCACAGATTTAAGTGTACTAACAATAGAATTAGGTGTGAAACAAAAAACTATGATCAATTATAACATTATTAATTATAATTTGTTGAAACTGAATTGAATTAAACTGAAATAACTGGATTTTCGAAAATGAAAATGAGAGAACACTAAGACAGCGTAGTTCAAATTAAACACGTGAAATATATTTACCGTATTTTCTGGACTATAAGGCGCACCTGTATATAAGCCGCACCTGCTTCAGTTTAAAAAAGAAAGAAAAAAAAAAAATACAAGCCGCACTGGTATAAGCCGCAGATATCTATGTTGAAAAATAAGATAATTACTATGCCAATTTGTATTTAAATGTAATGTATGCACATCTATCCATAGATTCAATTGATGCTAGCTTGTGTGCAGCAGGCGGTTTCTTTCCTAGATAGCAAGCTCCATACTTTGACTTAAAATGTCAACCACACAAACTTCTTTGTGTGATTTCCACAATGAGAAAAGATTTTAAAAACAATTGCCATTAATAATTTGTCACGAGTGTTCTATCTCTAAAGAAAAAGTGGCGTTGGCTTTTCTGATTTGCATGATTTTTGTCTATCTTGTTTTAGATCAAATTCCGGTTAGAAACTTCCCTAACAGTGGAAGAAAAATCCACAGAATAGCCGCACCTTGTATAAGCCGCATGAATTCAAAACCTAGGAAAAAAGTAGCGGCTTATAGTCCAGAAAATACGGACTTATGTAAAAAAAGACTGGCCTATTAAATTAGTAGCCAAAATCACAATGCTTTTAATTCTATGTTGTATCTATTTGCAATTTTCTGCTTGAAAAACTCTTCCATGCACACGCCAAAGTTTAGCATTGACCTGCTAATATGAACGAGCATGAATTAACGGTAACACGCAGAAACTAAACTGCTCTGCTGCATGGAGATATGTGAGAGCAAATGTTGTGCAACATCTAACCATACCTTGTTTTGCTTCCTCACTGATCATACCCTTCGACTTTCTTTTCCTTCGTCCTTTCTGGCGCTCCGTCTCTCCCTCCACCCAGGACTTCTTGGGTCAGGTGTTCTGCACTCTCGGGGAAATTGTTGGATCACCAGCCAGTCGACTGGAAAAACCATTGGGGTGAGTAAAAGCTACATGCACTTTTTCATGCTCCCTGACTTCGAATGTGATTAAAAACCACTTCCTGGTGCAAAGCGGGTTTGTAAAACACAAGAAATGATGTTTTGGACACACACACAACGTATTTCATTGCCTCCGTCTAGCTTTTAGGTCAATAAGTCTCCTGCAGCAGTTGCATGTGATCATAGCATGTCAGATGGGATTAAATCCATGCTTGATTCTTCTTTATTTAATTCTGAAGCGCTTTAGAGTTGACCAACAGAAGTGCATCTGGGTATGAAATTAAAAAAAAAAGAAGCTTGACTTGTTTTGAATGTTTAAAGGAAACTGATGGACACAGATGCTAATTTGGAACAGAAGAGACAAAGATGAAAGGAAAGCTAAAAGAGAAGAAAAAAAAAAACAATAAGTGATTCAAGCAAAGATGTGGGGAAAAGACACAGATCAGACGCAGATAGAGAAGGAGAAACAACACATCTGCAGATGTTTCCCACCTATAATTATTGTCATTAAAGAAGAGGGAGAAGCTCAGAGCAAAATGACTCCAATTACATCTCATCTCCTCTGCCTGAGCTCTTACCCTGACTGAGCAGAATGGAGTGTTAATAGGGTGGGGTAATCTGTCTTCCTGCAACCATCAGCCATCATCATCATCTTTCTGCACCACTACTGTGCAGCTCAGGTGAAGTCATTTAAATGCTCAGTACTGTGTGTCTTACGTCTGAATGTGTCACCTGTATTATTACCAAGTCCCTGGACGGGAGTAAAGAAATGTCCACAGCCAGGTAAACAACTTACTCATTGATGTGGTCATTATTGAATAGACAAAACAGTGCCTAATTTCCATTTAAGGAGTGAGCATTCTCTTCATGGGAAAAAGGATAACACACATACACACAGAACCACCACATGTGCACCTCCTGATTTAGGAAACACTGACTCATCAAATTTTGCTGCTGAGCTCAACAGTTTGAAAACTGAGTTGGCAACAGTTGTCCTCATGAGTGGGTCTCTCTCTTTCTCAGTCAGTATCATTGCTGGCCTGAGATTCAAGTCTCTTATAGTCTCTTATGCTCACCGGATGCGAACTTATGATCACAAGAGGCTAACTTGAGCTCACAAGATGCTAACTTGAGCTCACAAGATGCTAACTTGTGCTCACAAGATGCTAACTTGTGCTCACAAGATGCTAACTTGTGCTCACAAGATGCCTAACTTGTGCTCACGAGAGGCTAACTTGAGCTCACAAGATGCTAACTTGAGCTCACAAGATACTAACTTGTGGTCAATGATGCTAAACATTTGCTCACAAGATGCTAACTTGTGCTCACGAGAGGCTAACTTGAGCTCACAAGATGCTAACTTGAGCTCACAAGATACTAACTTGTGGTCACATGATGCTAACATTTGCTCACAAGATGCTAACTTGTCCACATCAGAAGCAAACTTGTGTATAGAAGATGAAAACTTGAGTTCACAAGATGCTAACTTGTCCACATCAGATGCAAACTTGTGTATAGAAGATGAAAACTGAAGTTCCACAGATGCTAAGTATGTAAAAGACCCCTTATGCCCCCCCCCCCCGCGCCCTTACATTAAGGCGCACAAGATGCTGACTTGAGGTCACAAAATGCTAGCTTGAGCTCACAAAATGCTAACTTGAGTTCACAAGATGCTAACTTGAGTTCACAAGATGCTAACTTGAGCATGCAAGATACTAATTTGTTTGCAAAAAATGTTAGCTTGAGTCACAAGATGCTAACTTATGTGCACAAGATGCTAACGTATGTGCACAAGATGCTAACGTATGTGCACAAGATGCTAACGTATGTGCACAAGATGCTAACTTGAGCTCACAAGATGCTAACTTGAGCTCACAAGATGCTAAATTGTGCATGCAAGATACTACTTTGTTTGCAAAAAATGCTAGCTTGAGCTCAAAAGATGCTAATTTGAGCTCACAAGATGCAAACTTATGTGCTCAGGATGCTAACTTGAGCTCACAAGATGCTAATTTATGTGCACAAGATGCTAACGTATGTACACAAGATGCAAACTTATGTGCACAAGTTGCTAACTTGTGCTCACCAGATGCTAACCCCTCAGCACAAGATGCTAACCCGTCTATAAAAGATGCTAACCCATGTGCATGTAATTCAAATAAAATGCAATTTTGTAACCACAAATATCAATTTGCGCACACATAATGTTAGTTTGAGTGAAAACATCTATTTCTTTGTTTTACAGTGTCATGTCCAGAAAAAAACCCAAATATAGATATAATTATTTTAACTGTTCTAACGCTATGCATTGTGCGTATATTCACCATCATTCATATATCACCAAATCAGAGGGCATTGATGCACATTTGTTTTTGACCAAGACTTTTGGGAGATTTCAAAGGCACTGGATTTGACATTGTAGATTTCGACAGCCCATACTCTATAATGCACTAAGAGGTGAGTAGAGACGGAGTTTGTACACAACAGACTCTTCAAATTCCTAACCAATCATGGCCAGAACGGTCCAGGTTTTACTAGCCTTCTCTTTAGTTATGAGTATCAGTGCAGCGACTCCATGTTATACAAGCAAACCCAAGTCCTGCAGAAAAACCTTTTTTATGTTTGCTTGAAGGGAGACTAAGCAAAGCATAAACTTAATATCAAAAATTTCTTACTGAGCTCATAAATTATATTTCACGACTTGAAAAATAAATCAAATTGTCTTAAAATTAAGCATTTTTAATTTACTCTGAAGTCGGGAGATAACAAAACTGCTTTCAAAACTATATTTTTTCATAACAGCCTGTGCTGGAAACCTCTCGGAGCCTAAAGTTTTAAACAAAATAGTTTTTGTTTATTTTAAATGGTTTATGTAGGTCATGTCTCCCTCAGAATTGGTGCACAGTTGATTGTTTGTAATTGTCATGCTGTGGCTGATGATGACTGATCTTGTGTAACACTTTTATTTCTGGGGAAGGACTCAATGGATTCATCATGAATCAAATGAGTTTTGTTTCTTGTAGAGTTTGATGAATGAGTTAGCTATTTAAGTGCAAAAGCTTCCAAATTCACTTTAGTAAGAAATCACAACAGAGCTGCTGAGAACACGTACAGGCATTTTGATTTTTGATCAATAACTATTTGGAAATTAGAGGCTATACATTTATTGGGAGTGGATTGGGTAACTACCATTTTACTTTGAGGATAGTTTTTGTTGTGACCCTTGTACTATCCTAGCCGTGTTAACATTAAAAGTGGGGTCATCTGGACCGCCAAACTTTTTTTTTTCAATGATTTTTTATCTTCACTAATGTCCGTAGCAAACATAAAATCCTATTCCATCCTTTGTCCTGGGTGAGATCACACATAAATATAAGGGTGGGGTCATCTGGACCCCATAAGAGCACACAGGTTAAACGGTCACTTAAAAAAAAAAGTATGAACTTAAAATCCCACTCCAACTATATTTCTTCTTTTGTAAAATTGTGCAGTTTTTAAGCTAAAATCAAAAAGACTGTGGAGTTCTTCAGAAGTTTTCTGCAGAGCAGCAGGATCTCATTCGCTTTTGTGCTGTGGGCGGGACTATTGGTACGGAAGTTAGCCTAGCTAATTTCCCAATATGTCTCAGTTTACACTCTCCCACTAGCGAGAAGCGCTCACAAGCTCAAGTTAGTGTTGCAAAAAATAAATAAAACAAGCAATATCAGAGCTATGCAGATATACAGTTTTGAGCCGGATGGGAGCTCAAGCAAGAAAAATGAGGACATTAATGGATTTATTTCTCTGCAAGTGGATGATTTAGGAGGAGCAGGAAGACGTTGGCTTGTTTATAGCAGTTGCAGAATCTGAAACTCCAGCTTTTTTGAACCACGGGTTTTCATCTGCTCCTTATCCATCATGATTAGAATAAAGAAATACTCAGAAAAGCAGTTTCAATCATGAATTAATTTATATATATGTTTTCTATCATGAGAAATATACTACAATAACGTAAAAAAAAAGCTAAAACGCCATTTCCTTTAGGTCTTTAAAGAAATTGCAGCTATTCTGCTTTGCCAGCTCAATTTTTATCTAAACACAAGTAAGATAAGTACATTTTCACAGAGTTTCTTGAAGTATTCTCTTCTATTCTGACCTTCAGTTTTGTTAACAATGAGGACTTCAACTTGAGACTCAGACTTGAGGAGCACTTAAGTCTCACATGCTGAGACTTGAGACTCAACCTGAGACTTGACATCTGGGATCCAGGAACAATGTTCATTCTGTCATTGCTGTCATGTCTGAAAATAAAAATTCTCTCTCCGAAGTTTTTGCATTATTAATTCAGAAATATGTATAAGTTATCTGAAAGTAGTCTAAACTTTAGTCTCCAAGTGGATGCATTAGAACGGGGTGGAACAGGAAGTTTGTGACCCACCTGGCGTATTTTCTACAATAAAAAGATTAAATAACATTTTTTCAAACACCATTTTTCCATCTGCTCCTAATGAACAACAATTCGAATGAAAACAATACCCAGAAATATGTTTTTTTTATATATATATCCCCCCATCATCAGGAAAATGCCAAAAGAACATATTAAAAACAACAAATTTACAATTGTAATATAATATAATATAATATAATATAATATAATATAATATAATATAATATATGATTGGCTAAATTTGGTTGCTAAAAATGCTGAAGCAATTCATTCTAATTGCTGAAGGGATTTGCTGGAAATGCAAAAGCTAATTGCAAAATGCAGAATTAGTTGAAAGATTTGATTTTTTTTTAAATAACTATGAAAGACCAGTGAAGTTGGCCTAAATTTCTGAAAAATTGTTAATAAGTTTGCTTAAAAATCCCCAATCCATGCCAATTTTGCAAAGACATGCAGTGTGTTGCTGACATTTGAGCTGAACTGTATTTCAGAAAAACAAAAGCCAATTAGCTAAAAAAAAAAGCTAGCACCAAAAATACTAGCTCCAAAATAGCAACTAAAATAAAAAATCCTCAGTAAAGTTAGTCAAAAACAAAAAACTAAATTTAAAACTAGCCCAACAAACCTCAGTAGATAGCAAATTATCAAAAAAAAAACCATTAGCATGTTGCTAAAATGTTTGATGAATTTGCATAAAAAACCTCAATAGATGCCATATTACCAAAATGAGCTAGCATAATGCTAATATGACAACTCGTTGCCAAATTATTTTAAAAAATGCTGAAATCAATGTTTTTTAAAGTCTACAAAGTTTTGAAGAATTTGAAAAACTGTGAATTCTGGAGTCTTGACTTGGATCTGTCCGCTCAGACTTGTCTTAGAAATAAATGCACAAGACTTCAGATGTGGAAAACAGGACTTGAGGATACCTGGGGTTTATTTGTAAACTTTTGTACATTGTGGAAGGCATAATATACTGAAATATTTACAAACACAAATTAAAGCTTTATCTAAAACCTATCCATGAAGAACTGATAGAGATCAGCATTCCTATCAGTCATTCTTACATAATTTAGTTGATTATTAATGCAGCACACAACAGCCTCTTAAACATTATAGTAAAGTTCTTTTTAAAGATGCTCAATACTTTTTGTTCTCCAAACCTTAACTTTCTTGCACACAGAAACAAGTAAATTCTGAAATCTGCTTTTATATGCATCTGAGCAAAACAAATAAAATAAGACTGACCTTAACCTCATGTGAAAAGTTAATACACCGTCACGCTCAGTACACAGGAAATAAAGTACAACTAAATTAAAAAGAACAGAACAACCCCAAGAATGAAGCATTTGGTGTAAAATAGCTGCCAAAATTATCTCAAATAAACGGCTCTTTTTATTTGATGAATAAATATTCAACTCTTTTCTCTGTCCCTGTGCAGATGTAAATGTTGGACCACTAATTTTTCTGTGAAATGCAGAACTGTGGTCGTGTTTTTGCTTTTCCAGAATTTGTAAATGCGGCGGGTCAAATGTTTTAATGAGATTTTTGAACTGTGCCATTCAGCATTGACCCGTGTCGTGTTTTTGATGTGTTTGCTGTTCCTACTGCTGTGATTCCTCTCATGATTAGATTTACCTCCAGCTTCACTTTGGGGTTGACCAAAAGTCACCTGACTGCATTTTAGGTGTTAAAACAAACTTTTAAGAGTGCTGCCTTTTGGAAAATGGTCTGTGACATCTTCTGCAGTTTACAATTTTGTTTGACTTCTTTCTTTCAAAATCTGCACCGCTTAAGATGACTGAATCAGGGCAGTGTCGCTTCACCGCTATGTCATCCGTCTCATCGCCAATGACCATCTAAGTAGTAAACAATTTTCTTTCTTTCACTTTCAGTGAGTTCTCTTTTAGTCCGCTCTTCATGCAAGAACGGGAGAAGTCTTTGATGTAAAGTCGATGTTTTTATTAAAACACTGGTGTCACAGTTTGTTCTCAATAATTGAAAAAAGTATCTGAACAAAAACATTGTGACTCGTTTCAGGTTTTGCCTTTGTTTTCAGGCAAATAAAGGTCCAAATGAAGTCCAACAAAGAGTCCAATTTGGTGAACGCACAGCCGTGATTTGATTTTGGGAA
The DNA here is from genome assembly GCA_003999625.1 of Oryzias javanicus. Lineage (NCBI taxonomy): Eukaryota > Metazoa > Chordata > Actinopteri > Beloniformes > Adrianichthyidae > Oryzias > Oryzias javanicus. The sequence continues at coordinate 5,831,765 of CM012441.1, read as the reverse complement.
AACTGGCATTTGAATTGATTAAATGAGAGCAACATCCAAGAAAAATCTGCTCTGATTTATGTGTTAAAAGTGTCATAGTAGTCATATAAAATGGTCATAAATACAAAAGTTACAGCCTGTAGTGACTGTATTTTAACAAAATTGAATAAAACCTTTCAGAATTAGAGACGTTTTATCAAAAAATGTTTAAACTATATACACAAATGTGCTTTCTTATAGCAGACTACGTTTGTCTTTCTTTTGGACTCTGTGCCATGTTCCTATTAAAGCGGATCTTTCATTTCATTAGTTTTAGCCCACGCTGTCCGGCACAGTGGGTACCAGGATAATAGGAAGAGGAGAAAGTTCATGTTCAGAAAAACAGCAACTCCTCTGTTCCGTCCCTTCTTTCCAAGAACTTACTTTTAAATTGTTCAACAGTTTCAAACACAGCAGCTTCTGAGGACTGTCAAGAGAGAAGTAAGTTCCCCGGGAGAGCGAGAACAGCCCAGAAACAATGGGATTCTTCAGAAAAATGCAGAAAACTCTGCAGGATTGATTTGATACAATTATGGATCTACAGAGACAATCACTCCCTGGAATAAATCATACACTGGCATGCAGGATTTATATGAATAATTTAATGGTTAATAATTTTTCTTTAGAGACATGCCAGTTATTAATCTCATCATCAGGAGGTCGATCAGTAGAGAGCAGCGCTACAACATAAATAACTGCAGGTCTACTAATCCAAAAGATAGCTATAACTCTGGCTCTGAGCTCTGACTTCTGACGTGAGCCATGGTCACTAATCAAATCTCGTGTATCGCAACTTAAGTCTCATATATCACAACCCACGAGCCTTGAGCCACATCCCACGAGCCTTGAGCCACGCCCCATGAGACTTGAGTTGCGTCAGACGAGACTTGAGCTGCGTCACACGAGACTTGAGCCACGTTCCATGAGGGCTTGAGCCACGTTCCATGAGGCTTGAGCCATGTACCATGAGTCTTGAGCCACATCCCACGAGACTTGAGCCGCAGCTTACCACACTTGAGTCTCGGCTTACCAGACTTAATAATAAATAATAATGGATTAGATTTATCTGCGCTTTTCCAGACGCTCAAAGCGCTTACAATGAATACCCATTATTCATTCACACCTCATTCATACTTGGTGATGGTAAGCTACTACTGTAGCCACAGCTGTCCTGGGGCAGGCTGACAGAGGCGTGGCTGCCAGTTCGCGCCTACGGCCCCTCTGACCATCACCGGGACATTCATACACATTCACACACAAGTGGAGCCACACTGGAGGCAAGTAGGGTTAAGTGTCTTGCCCAAGGACACAACGACATTTTGGCTGGCGGGAGCGAGAATCGAACCGCCTATCCTTCGATCATTGGCCGACCTGCTCTACCACCTGAGCCACTGTCGCCACGTCCCACGAGACTTGAACTGCGTCAGACAAGACTTGAGCCACGTCCTACAAGACTTGAGCCATGTACCATGAGTCTTGAGCCACATCCCACGAGACTTGAGCCGCAGCTTACCACACTTGAGTCTCGGCTTACCAGACTTAATAATAAATAATAATGGATTAGATTTATCTGCGCTTTTCCAGACGCTCAAAGCGCTTACAATGAATACCCATTATTCATTCACACCTCATTCATACTTGGTGATGGTAAGCTACTACTGTAGCCACAGCTGCCCTGGGGCAGGCTGACAGAGGCGTGGCTGCCAGTTCGCGCCTACGGCCCCTCTGACCATCACCGGGACATTCATACACATTCACACACAAGTGGAGCCACACTGGAGGCAAGTAGGGTTAAGTGTCTTGCCCAAGGACACAACGACATTTTGGCTGGCGGGAGCGAGAATCGAACCGCCTATCCTTCGATCATTGGCCGACCTGCTCTACCACCTGAGCCACTGTCGCCACGTCCCACGAGACTTGAACTGCGTCAGACAAGACTTGAGCCACGTCGTACGAGACTTGAGCCGCGTCAGACGAGACTTGAACCATGTGCCACGAGACTTTAGTCGGGTCCCACGAGACTGGAGCCGAGTCTCACAAGACTTGAGCCACGTCCCCCGAGACTTGAGGCGAATATTTAAATGCATAATTTTGAAAAATGTACAAACTTGTAGAATTTGAAAACCTTCTGGCGGGACAGAATTGCCTCTTTAACATCAGAAATCAGAATTTTGTCTTCTGAATATGGTGTGTGTGTTTTTGAACACACCACAAGCGGTCGGTGTGAATGCAGCATAAAAGCAGAGAATCTCCATCAATCAGTGGATCATTTACACATTGACATTGTATTGTGTTAAAAAGGTAGAATCACACCAACAAACCAATTAATTAAAAAATATAACATTTTTACTGACAGTTCTGCCTTAAGAGTGTTTTGTAAGAGTGTCTTTATATTTCTTGTTTTTTCTAGATTTGAATTCTCAAAAAACAGAATCGATCAAAACTGCTTCATTAAAGTGATTTAAAAAAATTAAAAGCATTAATTAACCAGTTATTCCGATTTCCATGCTGTAAACTAAGAGGTCATTTATTTAACGTAAAACAAAGAATTTAAAATAAATCATTAGTTGAAAAAAATCTTTCTCCATTATTCTGTCCAGAACTAGTTACTATAACACGAGTGTGTTTTCTATGTTAACAGGAAGTGGCTTGGTGCAGCATGACCTCAGCGCACGTGTGTGTGTGTGTGTGTGTGTAACAGAGACTGAGCCGGTGAAAAAGACATTTGTTTCATCTGAACATCAAAGCAGCTTTGCTCTTTTATGATTGCTTCAGATTTTACAGAGCTTCTCCAACTCTCCCTCGCATGCTGAGTAAATGTTCCATGTATTGCATAACTCAAATGAGCCTTTTTTCCATCCTGAGACCCATCAATCTGTACATTTACATGTTTAAACCTTTCTTGATCTGCTAAAGCACAAATAAACAAATGCAGTCATGACAGAATGTACGTAGCATTTGCTCCAGTCTCTGATAGCTTTGAGAAAGAAGGATTCTTATGATTCCGTGAGAAACATAAACTATCTTTGCATCACTGAATAAATATTAGTTCTCATCTTGTCATCGTGTTCTGATGGTAGAGCTGATTCCCTTTGAGTGATTGTTAGGAACACATCTGAAGGCTGAAGGAGCTGAAAGAAACAGCTGATTCAGTGTGTGCTTTGCATCCAGAAGTGCACACAAAGCCGGAGCGAGCGAGCGAGCGACATCACGAGTAAACAGACGAGCCAAGGTCTTTGTTTTGATTGTACTTTAAATTGCAGAGCTCTTTATGATTTTTCCCCTGTGAGTCATGATTACTTTGAAAGGTTATCACTGAGAGGCCGGTCAGACGGCTCGGTGTCTGCAAGTGCTCTTGTGTACGTCTCAGTGATGAGCGCAAGCGGGTTTCTTTTCCTGTTTGTGTAAACGCCACCTTAATGTGAGATGAAATATGTGTCTCGTATCCCCACAAGACTTCAATTAGTCAAACATCTCAAGAGATAATTTAGCGCCGTGCTGCTGCTGTGTTGTAAAACAACAAAAAGGAGGTTATTATGAGTAAGAAGTCAAGTGTTCCAACAGTGGGCGCCTGCTGCAAGCCACTTAGCATTCAGAAACCAACTGCCAATCATTTCCTGTTTAACATGCTGTCGGGGGAAACCTGCAGACATGAGGCCTGAAACCCGGATATTGCTTTTCAGATTCTTTTTTTTTACAAATTGCATTAGAAGCTCTGTGATTTAGTTAGAGGATCTGATCAAGCTTTATAAATATTTGAATAAAATTACATTAAATCTAACAGATTCTGAAAAATTGACAATAATACGTATGTATGGTCGTAGGTTCTGACATTTATCTCGACTGATTGATCTGGTTTATTTCAAGCTTAGATTATGGACAGAACACACAGATTTTTCAGACTCATTACAGAAATTAAGATGGGCATTGATCAGAAAATAAAAACAAACAAACAAACACGCTTATGTCACATTTAAATTATTAAATATACTAATTATTAACCAAAATCAAGTAGAGTTTGATTGATTGCTTGAGGAGTGGGAAAAGTGAATTTATATAATCCCACCACTTATGCACCAATTCAAAACCCACAGGATTATTTTATTTTTTTCACAGATAGAATCAATTTATTGTCATTTGATCAACGTAATTTCAACTTCAAAAAAGAAGCTTTCAAACTTTGATAAATCACAGATTGTATCTATTTTTTTATTAACAATTAACCATTGAAACTACATTAAATTATTTATATGTTACATTGATTGATTTGTTTGGTTGATTTGATTCATTAAACAGAAAAAGAGTAAAAAAACAATTTGGCTTCACTCTGTTTAAAAAACTGTTTTTCTGCAGGTTCCTGCTCTGCACTGCATAAAACTCAGACACACAACACACAGAAAATGACGAGACAGTGGGAAAAAAAAAGAGAAAAATAATTAATATTTTAAAAAATTCTTACAACTGAACAAATAAGAAAGTTTAAGGGGGACTTGAAATGTCAGTTCAGTGTAAACTTCATATTATTCATAGTCAGCTTCTCTTACAGCCCTACACCCCGGCAGCGCTGCTGTCAGTCTGTTTTTTTCTTGTGAAAGATTCTAACCAATCAGACTTTAGCTCCTACTTGTTGCTAGGTTCCTGAGAGTCTGCCTTACGCCCATACAGTCAGTGCTCACTTACGGTCTTTCCATAAAATGATTAAACCATAGCCATATATGGATCAAACACATTTACATTGATTCAGCCAATTAGAATTTGAGTTTGAGTCTCTGTAGCTTCATGAGGGCGGAGGGTGACATGTTCGCCTCTGATTGGACGATCAGAGCTCGCGCTACCAAAAGCTAACTTCTTCTGTTTTTCAGGCTGAACTTGATTCTTGTTTGAATCACTTGCTGTTTTGCAATTAACAATAGAAGAATTCTGAGAAATTGATTTTGTTGCAGATTTTTGTGTAAGCCGTTATTAAGATGGACTTTTCCAGAAAAATTGGAAATTGTCAAAAAAAAAAAAAAAAAGGCCGACCAACACTGAAGCTAGCGAGCCGTCTCAGCAGGGAAAAGGATTTGTCTTTTACTTCCAGCAGTTCTGTCTGGTCAGGTAACAGAGTTTTGTGACAATGTTGGGACAAAGGGACCAGTATGAACATTTCTACGCCGCCACTGAAAGCACCACGAGTGCTCTGAACGTATTGTGCTGTATTACTGACAGCTTCATGGCACAGTTTCAGACAATATCATTTTCCAGACAAAAAACAGGCATTGACAGTATGAAGAACTAGTGTTTATCAGCGTCCTTGAACCCCCAGAGATTTCAGGAGCTCCAAATAAACTTCCTGCACGCATCCACAGAACTACGGAGCACAGTTTGCTTTTATAATATGTGCAACTGGAGTCAATTCAGTCTATTTAAATTATCCATTTATAAGGAAATTGCTCCAACAATCTAAAAGCATGCATGTTCTGCAAAGTATTTCACATAAGAGTCAAATAAGTTTATAAATAAAAGTTTGATTTGCTTTAGGTGATGCTAATATGGTTATTACTGATTAGCAAGAAGAAGAAAACACTTTGATTAAAGTTAGAGTATAGATAGAAGAGCTATAGGAGCAACCCTCAGCCACACAACAGGTTAAAAGGACAACACTTGGCGTTCAACCACAAGAACTTGAACAGATGGAAACTCTGAGAGAGAAAAAGTGAACACAAAAAAATAATGTAATTGTTTGGGTTTATGAGGCCTGACAAGAAATTCAGCTCAGTAATTATAGTTGTTATAAATGTAGAGAATCTTCTGCCTTGTACATTAAAATTTTGTGCGGTCAGCCTGTTTTATTCCCAAAGTTACTAAATAAAAATGATTTACTGTAATACTAGGGCTGTGGATCGTTCCTCAGGTGGCGATCCGATTCACGATTTGAACCACGTTTCTCACTTTATAATATAAGGTTTGTTGCTATGTTTATGTCTTTTTACTGGATGGATGAAAATTGAAATTATAATAATAAACAAATAAACAAAACTGATAAAAACACAAAGATTTAAATAGAGGAAATGGTGTTTGTTATTTCAAACAAGCTTTTAGTTGATTTCTTTTGTTAACCTTCTGGTTAAGTTTGCTCAGAAAAATAAATAACATAAAAAAATCCTTGTTGTTTTTGGTCATTTTTCTACAAAACCTGAAAATGTTCTAAAGTTTATTATCAAAGTTCTTCAACATTTTACGTTCTAAGCATTCCATGTTGATTTTCCATATCTCCCGTGACAGATTCAGCTGATTCACGTTGATTACATCCACACACAGCTGGACATCAGCATTTCTGCGCTTCAGAATCCGCTGGAGTTTTGTTAATTGCGTCAAATGTTAAAGATTTACCACAACCAAAAGACTATAAACACTGGAGTTAAAGCTCCGGTGTTAAAGATGATTTTTTTCATAAGTTATGTCTGCGAGCGGAACTTCAGTCTCAGTTTCTGAAAAAGCTGTCACCAGTCTTACTTTGAAAACCAGAAGTTTCACCAACATGAAGACTCTTTCGGCTTTGTTTTAGTTCATAAACTAAAAATCCAACATTATTCTGCATCTTTGAGCAAAAATACATCGTCCCCAGATAATATTCTACTACACTCTGCGCTATCTATGAAGATTTCTTATCAGCAATCTTGGACGTCACAAATATTTGTGCATTGCCAAAATTCATCAGATTTTTCTGGGGAAATTCAAAAATAAAACTCCTTCATGATAAAGGTGTTTAAACAGCAAAACAGTTGTGTTAAAAGGGATTCCCTGTTTTTGCTGAGGTGCAACATGCATTATTAGCAATAAACTGAGAAGCAAAGTAGTTTGTCTCCTCAAAGAGTCCGGCTGCTGTTGGAGCTTCTGGACCAGGGGGTTCTGTTTGGATGTCAAGGTGATGTTCTTGCTAAAGTGGTGTTTATTGGTCAATCCATTTTCTAAACTCATAGATTTTCATTGCTGAAGTTTCTGGGTTTGATTGTGTCTATAACTAAACCACTATAACAGTAATTTTTACCAAAACTGGTGAGGATGAGCAGGAAAAAGTTCTGTCTTTATTTACAAAAAAAAGAAAAAAATCAGAAATGGCCATGTGGAGGAAAAGTGTTGAAGTGTTCCTGACCTTTTACTGCTTTGATATTCTCTGAATGTCAGTGGAGATTACTAGCAGAGAGCAGGGATAATGGTGGTGTGTGTGTGTGTGTTTGTGTATGTTTGTGGAAAAGGATACAATGAAAAACTCAATATGACACAACAACCACAGTATGCAGCTGTTGTTTCATACAACATGCATGTACTGAAAGAAGTGTTCACCCTAAAAAAATTGAAAGAAAAATCAATCAATGCAACATCTGTCTGTGAGTTTACACAAATACATAGGAAAATCCAACATCTTTCAAGAACAGAGAAGATAGATCAATATTATCGCTTAATTAAGTTTAATTTAATTGTTCAGACTGTTTTCTTAAGCTTATATAATTTTACGTATCACACATTTTTGTCTCTAACAAAGTGTGTTTATTATATTTAGATTTGTTTGTGTGTTGCAGACCACACACAATGATCAGGAAAATACATGATGATTGATTTCCCACTATTGAGTTAGTATATGTTTTGAAAGCATATTCATCAGACCTTATAAATTGTTATATTGATATATTTTAGGTTTGGCGTGACTGTTGACCAGATGATTGTAATTTATTAGCTGATATTGATCCTGCTCGGCATGGTTGATGTTTTGTTGGTTGAGTTACTCAACCCTTTGTTGGTCACGTGGTAAATCTATGACATACAGCTGCTTTAGACAACCACATATAACGAGGAGTGAGCCGATGCTTGGCAGAGATGTGATCTACAAGGAGCGGAAGATGCTGAGGAATCAGGAATGAGTCCATCAGATTAAAAAGACCATCTTAGATGTTTTGGAGATGAATGCAGGAATGCAGACTGAGAAGGTTTGGACACGTTGGGATAAAGAGCAGTGATGATGTTGGTAGAAGGAAAGAGGTCTATGGAGTGACTTTTGTGCCACATGTCGCTAGCAAAATTCAGTTTTGAGATCAAAATTTTCTAAGTTGCAAACAAAATGGTAAGTGTTGCAAATAAATAATTTAACATTTGCTTTGAAAAACCTTTTCGTGTTTGCAAATTTTTTTTGGATGGAGGCCTACGTTTTTTTCATTGTTTTCCTCGTTATAACGAGATAATCCAGAACGAAGAATCCTTTCCCGCATGGAGATACCGAGACTTCACCTGTTTGAAAACGCTCCACAAAAATTGTTTTTAGTCTATTTTTTATTTATTAGTGGATTTATGCTCTTTAAACGTCTCAATTCAGTCTCATGCACCAGCACCTCCCTTAATTTCACCCAAAACCCCAAACAAATATTGACAGATTGGCAGAATTCAGTTCTGCTGAGCGTTTCTGTATGGTGCGTTCACTGACCTCTGGACAAAGCAGGTTATCAGAGAAAACGTTGAACCCTAGAACTGATGCTTATAAAATCGATGGATTAAATACCATCGACACTTATTTTGAAAAGCTGCTTCGTTTTGCTGAGGATTGCATAAAGATGGCGGACTGAGTTGGGCCGAGTGTCCGTTTGGGTCCTCTAATGTCCGGAGTTCATTGAACACATCATGCGCAGATCCTTGTTGGCTCTGATCTGTCAATCAGCCTGTTCGGAGGTTTGTAGAGGGAGGAGGGCTGGTGCATGAGACGGACTGAAGGCATTTGAGGAGCGTAGGCTCGATAATAAAATAACAAAGAAAATAGACAAAAAAACAACGTTTGTGGCGTGTTCTTCTGCTGTTTTTCTTGTTAACCACAAAATAAAGAGACTTCAAACAGATGAAGTCGTCACAGCATCTCCGTGATACGGGAAAGGGAGAGCGGGACGCTTCCTTTTTCGTTATTAATGATCTCGTTATCACTAGAAAACAAACTTGGTTTTCTTGAAAATACAAAGTTTGTTTTCTCAAAAAAACGGGCAGAAAAAGTAGGTCAGGCCGCTTTCAGCTTCCGTGTTTTTGCGTTTGCAAACTTTTTTTTTTCTTAAAAAAAAAATTGCAAACAAAACGTTTTTAGATGTGTAGTGCCTCATCTCGCTTTCACCCTATCTTTGGCTTTGCGTTCAATTTTTTTTTTTCTCGGTGTGAAATTTGTGCTACCCAATCTGGCAATGCTGCCTCTGCTAACTTGTGAGCCCCTCGACTGCCTTATGACTGGGATGTACCATTGCTGCAGAAGGACGGGGGTGGTCAAAACACTTTTACATGATCAGTTTTATGGCAGTTCAGTGATTTGGGGTAAATTTTATGATATAGTTATATTATGAAAATAGTTATTGTAAGTGTTCAGCTCGGGGCCGTGAGAGTTTGTGGGGCCTCAGCCGATTACCTAATGGTAAGTCTCCAAACCCAAAAACCTTTTTAATAAATGGGAGTTTATCCATTAGGCGATTTATTATCTCAAATCCAAATAGCGAAATTTCATAGTCAATGGAAATGCAGCTCATAATTGGTGTTCGCTTCCATTGTTCATGGTACACATAAAAATATAAACTATTCATTTGCCCTAATGTGTACAAAATTAATGTCTTTTTGAATTTTTTTTTCTTTTTCGAAAATTTGAATCAAAAATGGTCCAGTGCAGTTTCTATGTCTGACAGTGTTCTGCTTTTTTCCTCCTAGTTTTTCCTCTCACCTTAACATTTAAGCCACACTCCTTATCTCTTCCCATTTCAGCGTCGAGCAGAAAGTGCTATGACACCTTCTGAAAAAGCTCCAACGTGCCTCATTAAATCTATCTGGGATATGCAAATGCTCACAGCAGTAGGCAAAAATGCAGCCGTGCCTTCTCCTCATGACTGCTTCTTCATCTGATAGGAACTCGAGTATGTTTTGCTTTTCTGTAAAGGAAAATGCAGTATTATGGCGGGTTTTAAATCATTTCCTGAATTGAAATTTAATTATTAACAGATGTCAAAAGTGTGAGTTCAGTTTCAAAGTAAATCTCTGTAGCTGTTGTGGTGATGTGCGGTTAAAATCTCTTTTTTTCTCTTCTAGTTGCTGTATATCATTTTATATATATATTTTTGTTTTGCTTTACTAACAAAGTCTTTATCATTTTGTTCTCATTTTGATTGTGAATTTTTCACATCCGAGCTTAATTAGCTCAACATTTTCTTGAATTTGTCATTTATTTTAAATCTCAATTTATTTCTACAAAGTGTTTACATATTAGACGTAACAGAACAACAATAGAGTAATATGACAAATGCTGTGTGACCTACATTACTATGGTAACCTGTTTGGCTTAAATATGTTACGAAGGCAGATTTTTTTTTTTTGTTTCCCTTCATTTCGGGGGGAAACCCTCTTTAGCATTTGTTAGGACACAGACATTGATATAGTTTTGAGGTAATTTACCATATAAAAATGTTAAAGGTTGTCTCATCTATCAATGAATCCATTTATTCATTAGAGAAGAAGTCTAAAATAAACCATCCAGCTCCTTGAGCTCTTCCATTGATACCTTTAGAGACATGACTACCCTACTAACCACCCTGGGCTTTATTGAAAGATCTCTTTCCTTCGTTGTATGCCCAGAAAACTACTGTCTTTGAAGTATGTCGGCAGTAGTGTGAATAGATATCGCACACCGGAATAAAGCATCAAAATCAATCTATTTGCTGGGATGCCCTCCCTAAAGCAACATTTAGACCAACATTAATTGATTGGAGATCTCATGGAACGAAAAGTCCGCCTCCGGAATGAAAGTTTGCAGCTTTATCATTCATGAAGTTTTTCACACAAGTGGACTTGAAACACACAGCAGCCTCTATTTTAAGGCAAAGGGTTTGAGCTTCTGCATAATCAGAGCCGTCCTGAGAGGAAATCCTTCTTCTCTTGTTTGTATAATGGGCTACTCACAGAGGAATCACACGACACTCTACCATTAAGGCTAAGCAAGTCATAGATTCTAAGTCTTTGTCCTTAGGGGTGTGTGTTGGCAAGAGGTGTGTATAATGTCGGGTTTAAATCATTTCCTGAATTTAACTTCAATTATTAACAAATGTCAAAAGTGTGGGTCCAGTTTCATAGTTAATCTTTGTCCTTTGGGGTGTGTATTAGTAAGAGTCTTGCAATGCGATACGTATCGTGATATTCATGTCATGATACGATACGTATTCCATATATCCCAAGACAGTATCAGACTATATTTCACTACTTAAACCTAAATTATGACATAAGAATGATCCTGTCTCTCCGGTTCTTTAGCTCATCTGGCAGGTGTGGCCAATATCCCTAAATTGGCCCCCCCAGAAGAGGCCACCCCAAGCCAGGCAGTGAGAAGCGGGGTTTTAGTTGGCGCTGGTTTGTTTTCTTCTCTTTTACCCTTGTTGTCCTCAGCACTCGTAGATTTCTGGGTTTTGTTATGTTGTTTTGGGGTTGGACCTTGGTAGTTTTGATTTGTGGACTTTATTTGTTGAGCAGGGAGCTGCTGGTCGATATGGCGAAGTCAGCAGTCTCCCTGACTTATTTTATGTTTGGCCAAGGTTCCATCTCCGTTTTGGTTGGTCTTTTTTTAACCAACACACTAATTATATCATTTTTGTTGTTTGTTATTTCATTTATTTAACTGTTTTCCTTTTTTTTTTTTTTTTTGTATCCAGTTTTTGTTATCGTCCGCCTTTTCACTGAATCGATATTTTCTTACACCCCTCGTGCACATTGTGAACCAGATCCATGCGGTTAATATCTGAGATGGGGGGTTGTTCATGCTCCTGTGGGGCTGGTTCTGGACCTCACCTTCTGGGTCATTCTAAAGCTCCATCGTTACCTTGGCAACTACAGTCTGTTCTTTAGCTTACTGCAGTTTTGCCTGTCAGTGCCCTCCTCCTGGTTGTTTGTGGTAATTTTGTGGTACTTGCAACCTCAGCGCCCCCCTTTACTCTGGAGGCGGAGCCTAAGGTGGTGGAACTCTCAGCCCTGTTCCTCAGGTTGTCTGGGAGTGGACGTCCCACAGTTTCCGTATGGGGCTGCCAGTTCTACTGGTGTGGAGGTGTATGTGTCCCACCTTGACTTTTACATCTAGTGACATCATTGCTCATTTATCGCTCAAATATATACACCTATCTACAATGACTGCGCAAATCGAAAATACATCACCTTTTCAGTCTTAGCGGACCCCCCATCAATCTGTGCTACCCCTCATGTTGTGATCAGGTTGTCCGACTTCCCCGGGATGTCCCGTTGCCTCCAGTTAAGCTGCCCCCCCGCTGAGGTTTCGCTGCTCTCTGTAATTCTGTCTTGCTCCGCCCATGATTTTTCCTACCCTGTCCGTAATTCTTCTCTACCCTGCTGTGTTTACGACCAAACGCAAAAACTGTACGTCCGTTCAAATGCTAGGATTATCTGATAATGTAGGACATTTGCTACAGCTATCAGTTTGTACTGCAGGTAAGAAAATCTCGCGAGGTAGGACAGATCGTTAGAACACCGGGTCAGGGTCCGTTTGGGTGAATTCAAACTGAAACTTTGTTTTGGATTATCAGGGGAAACGAACTCTGATTCAGTTTAAGTGGACCAAATGTGTCCTGATTGAATAAATTTGATAATACTTTTGATAATACTGGAGTTGTACAACCAAGCAAAGTCTGTAAATTTTATGAGAAAACAAGCAAAAAAAATCATAAATGAAATGAAAAAAAAAAAAAAATCTGAAAAACATTTGAATGCTTCTCTGTATTCTGAACAAAATAAAAACAGAATGCTAAAAAAATCTCACAAAAGCAAAAAAATCTAAAATTATATTTTAAAAAGCATGATAAATTCACAATTTTTTTTAAATTAACAAACATTTATTTATTATTTTCGGCAGTTTTCTACAGTGAAGCCCTGAATCTGAGTCCCTCTCTGCTCACATATACAACACTGTGATTAATCAAACCTCTGCATCACTATCACTTCCAGAAGTAATTACACACACGCGCACACACACAAAACCACCTGACTCTCCACTTTACCTCCAGGAGTGTCTGCTGAGGGTCTCTGTATTACACATTCATGGATCAGTCATTTCTTCTTCTTTATCTCTGCTCCGCACACACAAACACCCCTCGCTCCTCTTTAGACTCTTCCTCTGCAGCCGGTTCCACTGCTCGGCCCGCTCTCCGGGGAAGCCTTGATTGGAGCTTTGGGCCGCTGCCACAACAGAAACGTCTCTTTCAGAATTGGTCATATAAGCCACAGATCTTTCAGGGGGGGGTTGGTTTTAGTGGTCAGGAAAGAATAATGACTTGTAGTTTAATTACTACTCGAGGGTTTCTTTTGCGCGACCTGCTCCCGTCCTGGTGCTGCGTCTGTCTCTCTGAAAGGTCTCAGCTGATGGGAAACTGATGTTTCCTTGCTGGACTGCAGCTGTTTCTTTGTCTTCTGGGAAGCAGCTCTCTGAAATCGGGTCCTAAAGTGATGTGTTGTGATCGTCACTCATTTGATTTCAGGGAAGGATCCCAAAGTTTTGAGAGTCTGTAAAACGGTTCAGATTAGCTTTTAAAAGTCACGTTAGCACCGACTGTACCTACCAAAGTTCAGAGCACCAATCTAACAATAGACGTAATATCTCCATCGTGCTTGAACTTTACGTGTTCAGACAAAGTGCACGGAGCTTCAGTAACACGCTGTCAGCCGTACACTTCAGCATGTCAAGCTGCTTCAGATTAAACAACACCCTGTCATAACAGTCTAAGCCCTCCCCGTGTACAAACAGCATCTGACTGTAAATCATAAATCTAAAAGCTTCTTGGTTAAATCTAAGATCCAGAACGTGACTTGTTTGGTTGTGACTTGTTCAAAGTAAAAAAGAAAACTTTTTTTAAAAATGAGGCTCTGCTAATCATTAATTGAATATCCTATAAATTATTTTCATTGCATAGTGCAGAGGTCGGCAACCTTTAACAGTGACAGAGCTGTTTGGGCTCGTTTCCTACTGATCAAAACCTAGAAGTAGCTGCATAGTCTTACTTTAATCATTAAGAAGTTTGGATTTGCATTTATGACTTTCTTTTTCATGTACATAGAACGAACCTAGCATCTCTTAAAACTGGATTTTTTAAATGTATTTATTTATTTTTACATCTAGCAGAAGCTCAAATTACTTATTTTTAAAATAAAAGATGCTCTTTGACAAACAGGGTTATCTCCGTGCAGCTCTGGGCAGCTACTAACCACAAGATAATCAGTGTTTTTAACTCATAAAAGATCAAACTTTTTACCAAAGTTTTGCTTTACATATAAAATCTGCATTTTGGAGGTAGAGTTGAGCAAACAAGACGTCTTCAGGTCAACAGGGATGTAAAAACCTACATAGTTTATCATCTATGTGCACCTCAGACATCATTTTAAAAATGTAACTAATCTAAATTAAATAAATGCTAATTGAGTTATCCTTACTTTAAAATGCTATTTTATTTTTCTTTTCTTTATTTTTTGTTCTTTTTTCCCTCTTTGTCCTCAGCAGTCTTACACTGCTGGGTTTTGTTATTTTAGTTTGGGGTTGGACCTTGGTAGTCTTAGTTTGCTTAGTTTGCAGTTTCGTAATGCTCAGAATGGTAAGAACAATATTGCTACTTAGGTTTTAATGGCTAATTTTGAGGTTAGCTAAAATTTTTAGCATGCTAATGTTTTTGGTGAATCTGGCATCTGCTGAGGAGTTTTTGGGCTATTCTTGAGTTTAGCTAATAATTTACAACCATTCTAACGTTTTAGGGTAATTTGGCGTCTAATGAGTTTTTTGGGGCCACTATGGACTTAAGCTAGCATTTTAGCAATGTGCTAGCTTTTTTTTTTCGGCTTATTTGACATGAACTGAGATTTTCTTGGACTAATTTCAAATTCCAAATTTAATTTAAAATTTAACAATGCATCAGCTTCTTTTTTGGCTATATTGGCATCTTCTGTTTTTTTTTATTTGTATTTTTTTTTGTTTTTGGGGGGGGGCACATTCTGAGTTCAACTAACATTTGAGCAACATTTTGGATTCAGGAATTTTTTGCGAAATCTTTGTAGACCTTCCGAAAATGTGGGTATCAAAATGTTCAGTGCGTTCATGACATTATTCTGCAATTAAAACAAATTTCTTTAGCATCGTCGGCAAACAGCTTCACCATCTTCAGCGACCACATTCAGCAAAAAAGCATTCACGCTAGCATTATCTCAGGTAATGCAATTTTTCTAATTGTATTTCTTTTATTTGAAAAAGATTTAATGGATAACAGTATTCTCTCTCTCTTTCAGACAAAAAAAACTGAACAAGGGTATATACAGTCAAATATATTTTCAAGCTAATATTTCACTTAAAATTTGAGTATTCTGTGGTTACATTCCATTCAGTCATTAAGTATAGAGAGCATTCACAGCCTGCTCTGTAGGGATTCGTGTTTCATAAATTTAGACCAAATTCTGTAAAATTTTCCTTCTGACAACAGCGTTACAGTATTCTCTTTCTTTAGCTTATCAAGCTAGCTTTTAGCATGACGCCACAGCAGCGTTGTGCCGCATAACCAGACACAGAAAAGCATGTAGGGAGCTTTTTCAGCCTTTTAAAATAAACCTTCTAATGAGTAAATAGTTGGAACAAATGTCTCCACTTTAATAACATGACGAGCAATGCTTATTATATTTTGTTCTTTTTCCCCTCAGTAGTCTTACTCTGCTGGGTTTTGTTATTTTAGTTTAGGGTTGGACCTTAGTAGTCTTAGTTTCCTGACTTTGTTTATTTGTTTTCTTTAGGTAGTTTTGGTTAGGCAGTCATTATCAGGGAGCTGCTGATTCTGACGGTCCACATGACTGGGTCAGCAGTCTCCATGACTTATTTTAAGTTTGGCCAAGGAGCCACCATGGAGAGATAGAAGAGACACATGTGGATCTGGAGCTGCAGGTTGCAGACTCCTGGCATAGTGTCAGGAAGTGATGATGGAGGACCCATACACACGAGACCAGGTTTGGTGGAAGAAAAAAATCTAATATTTAATTAACAAACTGAACAATGACCAAAAACCCCATGGAGTAACACAAAAATGGTGACAGAACAGAACAGATGACCTGATAATGAGGAACTGAAAACCAGAGACTTAAATACACTGAGGTTGATGAACTAAATGAAGACAGCTGTGGATGATTAACCTGAACATGGTGAGACTGAACGTGACAAAAGCACCACAAGCATAGAATCATACACAACTGAGTTTAATTTGCTGATCATTTTTGATGTATTTCAAAAAGACTGTTTAAGGGAAATCAGAAAACCTAACAGATCCGTATTGTATGAATGCTTAGCAGTGATTCTCCTGCTCCTTTTCATACGTTTTTCAACGTCCATCAAAAATTGGACTCTCACTTTCTCAAAATCTTAAAATCATTCTTTGTGTTGCCATTATTGAATAAACGTCATCACAACAGCCTTTTTTCCCTCTAAAAACCAACAAAGATTCCGTCCACATATATCCTTTTTGTTGTGCGTTCTGTGGCCTCTCAGGAGAGTTTTCGGAGATGCCATCCTCTGTGGCAACGCGCCACTGCTTATAAAGAGGCAGACATTTCTCATGGCTGTGTTAATTAGTTTCTGCTGGCCCTTTCTCTGAGCTAACGCCCCACCTCTGCTCTGAGCACAACCACAAACCGGCACCATAAAGTGGCTTCATATACAGCGAGTAGAAGTCAATGCAATCCTTTTATTGTATAAAGCTGTAACGATAGAATACTAATAAAAAAGGTGACTTTTTTTTCCACAACTACGAATGTAGAAAAAATATTTCTTTAATCCTGATTTTTTTTAAAATATATATATATATAAATAAATCACTATTTGAGGTTTGGGAAGTAAAAAAACAGTATTTTTTTACACCACATAATTCATAGAAAAAGAAAATCATACTTTATCTAGTAAAGTAATTGGAATATAAAGGAAATCCTGTCCATTTGGATCCGTGTTTGTTTGGGACAAACACAAAATGGCTTTGAATCACAGAAATGTTGTTAAATCCTGTTTGCTGATGTTAAAAAACAAACATTTTATTTCCATCCTCTGATAAAACAAAAGCTTATTTAAGGTATCTTAAAAAAAAAGGTCCTTATTAGCAAGAATGTCATTGGGGTGGATTTACCTAATTTGGGAGCTCGTTGTTTTTGAAAGCCACCGTCTTTTTCTGCCAAGCAGCAGTTTTTCTGTTTGTGTTTGTGCTCTTGTTTCAATTAAAACCTGCTACAAGTGACGGTTGCATACTTCTATTGCACCCCACTCCCTGTTTCATCTGTTAGTGTCCTTGAATTTTGTTCGAGTGCAGAAAAAAAACCCAGGTGTCTCCATATAGTCAGGAGGAGCTGCGAGGGAGGGAGGAAGGAAGGAGGAAATATTTTTCCTCTCAAGCCTCCAGCTCGTGCGTTGACAGAAGTCTTTGATGCTGTGATGAAAAGTGACGGCTGCGGTGCCCAGGGCGGGCTGTGTTTGCGTGGCAGGTGAAGTGAAACAGATAGTTCAGGGGATGCTGAGCTCCATGGAAATGTGCTCACCAGAGAAGGTTTTTACCCCTCAGCGCCATCGCCAGCTCGATCCTGTGGCAGGGAACAGCAGAAAGAATCATGTTGGGACAACGTTAGACAATTTTTTGGTTTTAAGACATGAAATATCTTTGTAGAAATTACACAAAAATCTTTTGGAAACCCTTTAAAGTTCCCCTCCAATGGAAATCCTTTTTTTTGAGTTTTTAAAATGTATGTGTGGCATTTTTCTTATGAAAAAGAACAAATGTAACTTGAGATATAGAATGACCTACGATAATGCTTGTGTGAATGTTGTCAGCTTAATTTGGCCGCTGAAGATGCTAGTGCTGACAGCTAAAAATTACAGAAGCTAATAGTTGAAAACACTGAAGCTAATAGCTATCTAGAAATATTAATTGAATGCAAAATTAGCCTTAAAAACTGTAAAATTTTTTAATTTAGCCAAAATAGCTAGCATAAAGCTAAAATATTTGCTAAACTCCAAATTAGCCTAAAAAAATGACAAAAGCCTAAAATAGCCATAACAGCTGCAAGTAGCTGAAATCTTTGCTAAACTCCAATATAGCCCAAAAACAGGGAAAAAAACTAACTAGTAGGCTAAAAATAGCTAGCATGTTGCTGAAATCTTTAACTAACTCCAATTTAGCCTAAAAACGGGGAAAAAAACTAATTAGCCAAAATAGCTAGCATGTGACTGAAATCTTTGCTAAACTCCACTGTAGCCTAAATAATTTTAGTAAATGTCAAAATATTCCAAAAATCTAGCATAGTGCCGATTTAACAGCTGAAACTCCAGAATAGCTAAAAATCCCCGAAGATGCCAAAACAGCCACAACAGCTGTAATATTAGCATTTAAAATATTAGGTGAATTCCAAACTAGTTTAAAATAACCAAAAGCCACGCCCCCTCAGAGGAGATTTTGGAAGCATTGGCTTCAGATCAACATGAAAAATGGCTTTTTAAGACATTATTGAGGTTTTGGGATTTTGATTAAAAACGTCCTAATCATAATTAAAACACAACTGGAAAAAATTTTCATAGGGGACTCTAATACTGAACCTCTTTTTATTCTGTCGTCTGAGTGAGTGAGACGAGCTCCTCTTTTGGAGCTGAAATCTGTTCCTGTAAAACAGAATAAAACCTGTTTTCTTGGTAAAGAAAAGAAAAAAAAAAACTCCATTAGATGGAAAGTCTCCAACTCCCTGATGTCCATATGTCCACGATGACCTTGAGCGTGATGCTCCATCCTGTGTGTGTTTTTTTTTGGGGGGGGTTGCCACTCAACCAGGTGAGATGGTACATATGGACGTATCCCACAAGGCACAAATCTAAACCAGATGTTTGCTTCACAAATCAATGTCCAGATAGTAAACATTCATGTCACTCTGTACATGCATCTCCAGTTTCAGCATTAACCCTTTTATGCTGGATGCTGCTAATTTGCAGCGGACCATTTCATCCAGAACTTGTTGAAAAATCACCTTGATCGTAATAATAAAACATATATTTTTTTAGATAATTAGAAACAAATTCAGTCATAACAGGGTTAAAGGTGTGAACATGTTTGGAACTATTTATTTATTTTTTTTAGATTTTTTTTGTAATATTGGGACTGCTTTATAAGCAGTCGCAATATTGTGTTCCTGTTTTTCTTCATTACTCCTTATTTATTATTCTGTGCGTTTTTTTATTTGTAAAAACTCATACTTTCAGCCATTTCAACAATCTTGGAGTCAAAACGTTCAGCTGGTTAAGGACATTCCTACTTACTTTTGGTAAATTTTATGCATTAATTGAACTTTTACGCAATTTTTGTGCTTTCTAAAATATAATTCTTAAAAATATTTGAACACTCTCTGCAAATTATGCAACATGGGTTTCGTAACGCTCAGAATGGTAAGGACAATATTGCTGCGGAGGTTTTAATGGCAATTTTTGAGGTTAGCTAATGTTTTAGCCGCATGCTAATGTTTTTGGTGAATCTAGCATCTGCTGAGGTTTTTTGAGCTATTCTTGAGTTTAGCTAATATTTTAGCACCATTGTAACGTTTTTGGGTAAATTGGCATCTGATGAGTTTTTGGGGCTACTATGGACTTAAGCTAGTATTTTAATATTTTGGCTTATTCGACATCAACTGAGATTTCTTTGGACTAATTTCAAATTATATTTCAAATTTAGCAATGTACCAGCTTTTTTTGCTATGTTGGCACCTACTGGGGTTTTTGGAGCAAATTCTGAGTTAAACTAACATTTTAGCAACATTTTGAATTCAGGAAATTTTGTGAAATCTTTGTGCACCTTCTTAAAATGCGGGTATCAAAATGTTCTGTGCGTTCATGACATTATTCAGCAATTAAAACAAATTTCTTTAGCATCGTTAGCAAACAGCTTCACCATCTTCAGCGACCACATTCAGCAAAAAAAAATTCACACTAGCATTATCTCAGGTAATGCAACTTTTCTAGTTTTATTTCTTTTATTTGAAAAAGATTTAATGTATAACAGTATTCTCTCTCTCTTTCAGACAAAAAAAAACTGAACAAGGGTATATACTACAGTCAAATATATTTTCAAGCTAATATTTCACTTAAAATTTGAGTATTCTGTGGTTACATTCCATTCAGTCATTAAGTATAGAGAGCATTCACAGCCTGCTCGGGATTCGTGTTTCATAAATTTAGACCAAATTCTGTAAAAATTTTCCTTTTGAATTTGAGCTAATGTCATTTTTTTTATTTTAAAGATTTGCATATTGTGTCTAAGCAGTTCTTTAATGTTGGTTAAAGTGAGTTTTTCTACTTTCTTGTTTCTTTTGAGATTTTTACTGTTACTTTTGTTTTCTTGGTCCATTTTAGAGTTTTTTTCTTTGACAACCTGAGCTGGAAATCAGATGTATGGATTTCCACCTGTCTGCTTTGTTTCATGGTGTTCTTATCTGTACCTGTAGAATTGTGTTTTCCACTTTAAACCCTTCCTTTTTTAATTTGCATCTTACTTTTTAAATCTTTCATACACAATTAGTGCTGATAGTTAACGTTGAGATAAAAGGCTAAAAGAAAAGATGAAATGAGGTTGTCTTCTGTGGTCTCTTGCTGTGATTAAAGTTCTCCTTTCAAAGTCTCGCTGTTTCATAGATTTTTTTTTGTGCACTTTTGTGTACTTTTTTTGTATTCAGTACATTGTGTTCTGTCTCCTGATTGGCTGTTGATCTTGTCAGTCAAACTCCTCTGTCGTGTTTCCTGTACAGAATGAATTCATTTTTCCTCATTTATATAAATCTTTGACCGTGAGCACATCTTTGTTTGTATTCATACCGGACTTCTATTTCTATGAAAGTTTGAATTCTGAGTGTTTAAACGAGAGAGAAAAGTGTGAAAATGTTCATCAGAAAGATGTTTTAAAGACCAACCTGTATGACATTTTTGTTGTTGTTTTTGCGGCATTTTTCTCATGATTGAGGACAAACAAAGAATATTAAGATGAAAAAAGAGTTTCTGAGTATTTATTTTATTCAAATTGTGCTAAATCAGGAGCAGATGAAAAAATATAATTCGGAAAAGCTTGTAGTTGTTACATACAAACTACAATCTGCAGGTTCGCTCCATTCCGATGCATCCACGTGCAGTCAAACATTTCCATGTATGACTTTGTTTTTCTGGTCTGAGAAGAAGACCTGGTTGCAGACACGATGGCAGCCGAGCACTGTAAAAACTGAAACATTGGATCAATTAACAAAAGTATTTGTTTTTAGCAAATTACATTTTTAAGTTGACTAAACCATCAACTCCAAATTTTTATTTGATGAAAACAAACCTTTTCAAACATAAGTACAGAACTTTTATTTATTGATCCAATATTTCACTTTGTGGAGAAAGTGTTTGCGTATGCCTGGGGGCGGAGCAGAGTCTTCCTAAAAGAGGCCGTCACCATGGAGAGAAAATAGACTCACTATGATTTGTGCGTGCATAATTCTTGATTTGTGCGTAAATTAGGATATGTGCGTGCGTATATATGATTGGTGCATGCATAATTCTTGATTCGTGCATAACTTTGGATTTGTGCGTGCGTAATTCTTGATTTGTAACTAATATAATAAATTTTTTGCAACAGTAAAAAAATTACAAAAATTAAAACAAATACAAAATGCAATTTACACATGCTCAAATCAAAATTACAACAGCCTGAAACTAATTACTCAAAAATATATTTTTAAAATACGCACGGATCACCTCTCACACACGCACACAGCCGAAGTTACGCACAAATCTACCGTGAGACTCTTCTCGCGTCTCACAAATTCGTCCGTGAGGGATGCGTTCAAGTATTACCAGAATGCTCGTTCTTCATAGTTTTCTTGTGAGCCGTTTTAAACTTTGATTGTGTAGAACATCCGGTTAAACTAGACATTTTCCCACTTTCTTGAAAATATATCTAATAATAATAAAATTCTAATTAAGGCGCTTTTAAAGCACTATACTTTTAAAAATAAGAATATTTCTAGAAAAGGGCGCTTCGAGCTGCAGCGGCTTCTCTGACAGCGCTCCTCATCAACGCGGGGGTGGTGGGGGGTTTCTCTGGTCTGAGCGGGGGAGAACGGCGGAGGAACGCGGTATTGAGATCTGTCCATGTGAACCCGTGATCTTAACCGGCCCGGTGGGCTGATCGAGCCCTCTGCCCGGCAGTTGTCTAGAAGGGTCTCATGGTGCAATCGCCGCGTTTCTGCCTGTCCCCCGCGAGGTTCCGCGGAGGATCAGACCAGAGCGCCCGTGGAACCCCCGCCCCCAGCGCGCTTTCCGCTGCCGTTTATGAAGAACATGCACAGAGTTCTGGTCGGAAAACGCGGCGATTACAAGCGGTACCGGCCCGCTTGGAACTGAAAAAGTTTAGAAGGCTCGCTTCCTATCCCTATGGCCGGTGACCAGCCCTCGGGATGGAGCCTCGTGCTGGAGGCGCTGTCAGAGCAGCCACTGCAGCTGGAAGCCTCTTTTCTGGAAATATTCTTATTTTTAAAAGCACAAGTGTTTTAAAATCGTTTATTTAGACTTTTTATATTAATTATTTTAAATATTGAGAATATATTTTCAAGAAAGTGGGATAATGTCTAGTTTTACTGGATGTTATACACAATCAAAGTTTAAAACGGTTCACAAGAAAACTATGATGAACGAGCATCCTGATAGTACTTGAACGCATCCCTCACGGACGAATTTGTGAGACGTGAAAAGAGTCTCACGGTAGATTTGTGCGTAACTTCGGCTGTGTGCGTGTGTAAGAGGTGATCCGTGCGTATTAACAATATATTTTTGAGTAATTAGTTTCAGGCTGTTGTAATTTTGATTTGTACATGAGTAAATTGCATTTTGTATTTTTTTAATTTTTGTGAATTTTTTACTGTTGCAAAAAATTTATTATATTAGTTACAAATCAAGAATTACGCACGCACAAATCCAAAGTTATGCACGAATCAAGAATTATGCATGCACCAATCATATATACGCACGCACAGATCCTAATTTACGCACAAATCAAGAATTATGCACGCACAAATCATAGTGAGTCTATTTTCTCTCCATACATCTCACTCTGTGACATCAGGTCGTGAGGACCCGCTTGTTTTTGTGGGTATGCGAGGAGCTGCTGAGGATTACTCAGAAATGCGGATCAAAATTCCACTTTGGGGTTCTTTATAGAGAGGAGTGAACAGCAGAATAAAGTTAAAACCTCGAAAAGTTGGTTTTTCATGGTGGAACCCTTTAAAACATCTACTTCACTAATTTCACTTATAGTGTGTTATCATTAGAATGTATTAAAGGATAAAAATTATTATTCAATGTCATTTAATGAAATTCACTTGAGATGAACATGCCAAACAAAAAAGTTTCCTTGGATTTAGCTGTCAGCTCTCTCTCATTGTTCCCATGGATTCACTTCTGCCATGTTTTCATATTTTCTCAGAAACAACATCGTGTCAAACAACTTCTCGGCCAAACTTGAGCTTCTTAGCGAGTGGAAAGTTGTCACAACAGTCGTGTGGTGCAGCAGCTTGCTCCTCTGACACCTCCTCTGTCCATCTGTCCTCCCCCGTCATTCCACCGACCCGCACTTCTCTGACCTGACGTGAACTCTTCCCACAGATCCATGTTGTTTTGAACATGAAGGCAGAAGACATCAAAGTTCAGTCCGTCTGCTGGGATTTTGTCAGTTGACATATAATACATCAATGCACATAAGAGGTTGCAGAAAACTCAAAAAGGGCTTTGATAGTCGTGTGACGACTGATGGCGCAGTTAAATATTCACAGCTACTTATGCTGCGCTCGTGGCCATAAACATATGATTTTCCTGTGTTCAATAAATTAGGCCTCACTGGAGAAACCAGGGCTGTGAAATGTTTATTAGTTTATAAATCAGCATAAATAAGGCTTTGCCTAATAAAAAGTAAACATGACTGCAAGTTATGAAGGGATTTTTAAATCATAATGTCCTAAATTGCAAACAAAATGTAAATGTCATAATTTGCAAACGAAAATATTAAATATTTGCTTTGAAAAAAATATTTTTTTTGCTTTCAAAACAAATGTTTGCATGTTCCAGCACAAATGTTTTCATCTCGCTTTCTCCCCATGTTGATTTTA
Source organism: Oryzias javanicus (assembly GCA_003999625.1). Taxonomy (NCBI): domain Eukaryota; kingdom Metazoa; phylum Chordata; class Actinopteri; order Beloniformes; family Adrianichthyidae; genus Oryzias; species Oryzias javanicus. The sequence continues at coordinate 5,807,534 of CM012441.1, read as the reverse complement.
CGTTCACAAATTTCAGTTTAGTGTAATAAATGTGCCATTCCAAAAAAGCCAATCACAGAGAAGAGGGTTCATCCTGATTGGTGGAGATTCCTGTCCACTCAATGATACTCTGTAACCATTCTGACCCGCTTCTCTTTGCACAGAACTCAGACATAGCAGCAAAGCCAACATGAAACACGCTTCTGGATTTATTTGTGTTAAAAACATTCCCAGCAGAAAAAACATTTGAAATCCATCCAGCCAGATGTTATTTAACACCGGAGCTCCAGTGTTTACGTTCTTTAGGTTCACTGTAACTTTTAAACCGTTAACACGACCAGTGTAGTTGCAGCAGAGAAAGGTGGCGTGCAATTACGCTGATCGTGCTAAAAAATTAAAATGTTACAATAGGTTAAAGATTTTGAGTTTAAGCGTCACCGGTTAAAACACTATTGTGCAGCATAAGATAATTTGTGCTTTAACTTATTTTAATTTTTTAAAATAACAAATGGATCTTTAAACAAATCAAACTTTTCACCAATTTTTTGCTCCAGACAAAAATACATTTTACAGTTTATTTGACAGTTTCAGGAGATTCTCAGCCATGAATTCCCAATCTGACTTAATAATAATTAATTATTGCTAAAAGAAAGTTTGATTTGTTTTTAAAAGGCATTTTTCTTCAGCCACAGAGGCAAAATCGAGGGTAAAAAAGGCTGTTTGGCGCTTCAGTCTTGAATGTTTTCATACTCAGTCGCAACGTGCTTCCTCTTCAGGTGTTCATGCATCGCTGTAGTGCTGATAGTGCATTGAACGATTTTGTCTTGTTTTTTAAATGTTTTCCAGTTTCAAGCTCCATTATTGTAACCGAGCGACTGGAAGGCTCGCTTAACCGTCACGCCGAAGTACAAAAAACACAAGACGAGGAGTCCACCATACAGTGGTTCTGCTCACTTATTTATTATTTCTTAATCTTATTTTACAAAATCACTCCAGCTGAACTCGCCACGCCTTTCCTGTCTCTACAGGAACGCTGCATTAGAATGCACACTTAGTTTGGAGATAAAAAAAAACAAAGACTAAATGACTAATAAATTAGTCACTGACTATTTTAAAGATTGACATAGTCGTGACTATTCAACTCATGGAGGCAGCCCCACCAAAAGGGAAACTTATGAACGCAAAATCAAACTTTAAATATTTTCATTTGCAAATCATGAAGTATTATTCCTAAAAAAAACATTTTTTGCAATTTAGGAAATTTCTATCTCAAAACTGTTAATTTTGTTCAAACTACGGTGACACATAAATGGCTCCATACGGTCACTGCGATATTTATGACTATTTGAAATAGACAGAGGAAAGAGAATTGTTATGGTACGTTTATGTTACATCTCAGTTATTATAAACTAATCAAGCTGTAAAAATGAATGAAGAAGTCACAAATAGAAGAGCGTTCTTTATTGGATCTGGAATTCAGCAGGAGGAATAACAATGTTCCGTCTGGCTGCTCCGTTTCATCTGTTGATTGTCCTTGAGTTCCACTAATTTACCGTACAACAAAAATACATTCTGTTTCTTTTTTTACAATCCTTAGACAAACAAGCTAGTCATCTATTCCTGGTGTTGGAATTTAATGGCAAATTAAAAGTCAAGTGAGTTTTTTATTAAAAGATCATATTTGTGACGGTGATGGTGTTTCTCCAATTTCTTTTCTCTTTGTGTTTATTTCCTGATGCTCATTTCTTCAGGAACTGTTCAATCTGTCCACACTGTCTAGAATGTAACCCATGCTAATTGCTAATCCTGTCTGAACAGTGGAGCTCACATTTGCATATAAACAGCAGGAGGTCCAGGTGATGATTACCTGAGGTTCTGTACTGACCAGATGTTTGATTGAACCCTTTCATAATAGTGGCTGCTGAACACAGTCTTTCACAAATTTGTGATTCATTAATGTGTATGAATTGTTGGCAGTTCAGGAGATGTGCTTCTTGTTTTCTCCTCGTCAGATGCTGCTGTTAAGATGAACTGATGACACTACTTGTGTGTTTCACTTTTGTCGTAAGTGAAGATGACAGTGTTTTGGCGAAAGCGGTGTTTACTGGAGGAAGAATGGACGCCTTCGTGTTTGAGGATCATTTCAGGAGGTGGACGGTGCTTTTGGGTTGGGAAGCAGTTACAGCCTCAGGGGGACCAGTTTGGAGACGGATGGACCTGACGTCTATGCAGACAGTTAGAGTCGAGTTAGAATAGAAGATTCTCTCTTTACCTGTAGAGGTGCACACGCACCACCCGCTTCAGTGAGAAGTCTATGCAAACGCGCGTAAATCCTCGTTTTGAGCTGCGCAGCTTTTTAAGTCTGGTCTATGTACATAAGGAGCGTGCGATTTCACCACTTTACCACATTTCAAAAAATGCTAAACTGTGACCAATCAGAGACGCTAACTACATGTAGTGACTAGGGCTGTAACGAGTATCTGTGATCTGCTCCCGAGTATTCGAGTACAAATATTCACGATGTCCAAGATCGCTGATTCACGATCTCAATAAATATAGTAAATTGTAGTAAAATATGATCAAAATATTATCTGGGAACTATGTATTTTTCCTCTGAAATGCAGATTAATGTTGTATTTTAAGTTTATAAACTAAAATAAAAAGCCGAAAGAGCCGCGGTAGTCACCTGAGGTAAACACATCTTCGTGACAGTGAAGCTTCCGGTTTTCAAAGTAAAACTAGCGAGAGCTTTTTTCTGTTCAAAAACTGAGACTGAAGTTCTGTTCACTGACAGAACTTCTGAAAAAATGTATTAATTTAATATCGTAGCTTTAGCTCCAGTGTTTCCATTCTTTTGGTTACGGTAACTCTTCAACTGTTGACGCAATTAACACACCTCCATCTTATTCTGAAGAAACTCAACCTTGCGCTGCTGAAAGACGGATGTAATCAACGTGAATCAGATGATTCTGCCGCAGAATTAAACAACTTTTTTCATACGCGCTCTCCATCAATACGTAAAGCTTCGAACGTAAAATGTTGGAGAACTTTGAAGATAGAAAATCTTGAGAATATTTTCAGGTTTTATTGTTAAATGATCCCAAACAGCAGTGATGTTTATCCTTTTGATGTTGTTTTTGTTACTGCTGAACTTAACCAGAAAATTGATGAAAACAAACTTTGAAATGACAAAACAAATTTCTTTCTATCTAATTCTTTGTGTTTTTTATCAGTTTTGTGGATGTGGCGGACAAGCGTGCTAGAAAACAGTAAAGAAACGATAGAAGAAGAACGTCCCGCCTGCTTCTCCATGCCCGTCCTCTGTGTGAATCACAGCTCATTCATGAAACCGCGTCTCTTATTTCTTACAGGATTTTATGTCTGCTACAGACACCAGTGGAGGTAAAAAATCCTTTAAAAAAGTGGGGTCCAGATGACCTCACTATTCAAGTAAACATGCAGGATAACACAACGGTTGATGCATTCTTTAATGCACAACACACGCCTGCAGAGTGAATGTAGCAACATAGAGAAGATCATTCAATCAGAGTTGGTCAGTGACAGTTTGATTGACAGCCATTTAAAAGGAGAAATACTGATTTCTTATTACGTTTGCTCTCAGAAAACGCTAAAAAAAACATGATTTTCTTCGGAGGGGGACTTTAAGCGAGGTCCTGACACTCCCATGGTCAATGCACAGTTAAAGTGGTAGAAAAAAAAAGTTCCTTTTTCAGGTTGAGTGGTGTCCTTCAGTCATAAATGAGGGTTAACTTTGCCATCAGTCGTCACTTCTTTAAGAATCCAAAAGTGACTTAAAGACTAATAAAGTAACTTGAACCAGTTTAAGTTGATTTAAACGTTGCATCCTGGAGCCTCTCTGTAGGTTAGACAGCAGAAACTAAAAAACCAGGAAGGACTTTGCCCCAGCAGCGATGTGGCTCCACGTTTTTTTAATAGTCTCTCAGTTTGTTGAATAATGCAAATGTGGCCTCGAAGTGACTCTCAGGGATGTGTCTTGAATACCACTCCGCGGGGCTGCATGTCCCCCCCAACCACAGAAGAGGAAGCGCCGCATTCATGTACAAAACAAGGGGAATCGGGATTTCACTCCCTCGTGCTGCAAAAGGGGCGTCGTCTCCGCTGTTGAGACCCCCGTGTTTAATATCTCTGTGAAAAACTCAATTTCTTCTTCCAACAGGCGGCAATTGATCACAGCATCCCCTCTCCAAGCGGAGCCATCTGTTAACAAAAGCATTTTTCTGTCGTTGTGGATTCAATTGCTTCCATCAGTCAAGCTGACAAATGATTCTTTCTTGCATTAAATTAACAAACTCAGGTGTTCTTTGGAGAATTAACTATTTCATTAGAATATGGCGCTTTCTATTGGCGTCTCCGGAGTCATTTAGTTGGAAATCAGCAAACGCAGAACACATTACTCTTGCACGGAGCACAGTTTGTTCAAACATTCGGCAGAAGCTACTTTGGCAAACAGGATTGATTTCTCCCCAAAACGAATTAGTGGACTCAGCAGCGTTGATGGAAAACAAAGCATTGCATAGATTGGCTGCCATTGTGTTGATACTAATTGCCTGTGGTGCCGTTTGTTTCTCTACCAAGGCAAAAAAAAAAAAGGTTATTTATTTTATCCCCCCCAAACACACATTTTATGTTTGTGATTACAAGCAAAAAAGAGAAGGAGGGAGATAAGTTAAGAGAAAATAAAGGTGATGACATTTGTCAGGTCGGCTTCCATGAGTTTTTGCTGCTTTTAATCACACTTTTTTCTCACCTGTCTTGCTTCTGAAGCGACAGCCATTAGATCTGGCGCCTCATTCTTCAGTAGATTAGTGGGCGGCCCAATAAAACGGAACATTAACAACAAAGGTGGATGTGGAAGACATTAATCTGCTGTATTGGACCCGATCTCTGCATGAGTGTTTTAAATGATTTGTACGCAAAAGTGCTTGTTGTTTTCACTTCTCATCTTGGCTAAGATTTTACCAGATAATTGAGTGATTCAGAAACAAAAAAAAGTTTTTTGTGTCCCTGTTCTTAAATTTTTGTGTTCCTGAACAATTTCTTTTTTGTCAAGGACTTTTGGCAAATAAAAAAGCTTCTCAGTTAACTACAGCAATCTATACTGAGCATACATCAAATATAGAATATCAAAATATCAACAACTGAAAAAAGTAAACAAAAGCAACACATTAACAAATATAGAAGTATAAACAACACATCAAAAATCCTGTCGTTGGATGCAAATATGTGGCTCTTTATGACTCTCCAATCCCAGCCAGCAAGGCCAAGTGGGCCCCATATGGTTTAAAGGTGGGCAGAACATGTGGGCCCCAATTGGGTTTGTCCGCAGTTTCCGTGGTGGCCCCAGCTGTGTTTGCCCACATTAGCTTAGGTGGCTATGTTAGCCAGCTGCCTGGTGGACAGCGTAGCGAGCTCCGATCCCCAGAGTCCACTAAAGCAAGCAAGTTCTGCCACCCAGGACTCAGCTAAGCTAGCAGGGTCGCTGTCCAGGCTTCCAGTCCCTGGGCAGCGGAGCCAATGTGGGCCAACCCAACTGGGGCCACCACGGAAACTGCGGACAAACCCAATTGGGGCCCACATGTTCTGCCCACCTTTAAACTATATGGGGCCCACTTGGCCTTGCTGGCTGGGAATGTAGCAGGAGAGGGAGGGGCAAGGTGTGAGGAGGGGGTGTGCAGTTTACAATGTAGCAACAATGTCATGTTGCCAGATTGGGCAAGTCTTTACTCAATGTTCCGATCATAAGTCGACCACCAGTAAATTCAAAAGACTGTGGCAAAAGAATCGAACGTATCGATCTCAACATGTAAGTATCAATACTTCACTAGGTATCGATACTCATATACTGGATATTGTTTATGAGCGATCACAGTATCATTGATCAATCATAAATCGATCAGTTCTTCTGGTGTTTAACATTTTCTCTGACAAACTGCTTTGTTTTGCTGCAGATTGTAGAAAAAAAATTATATATATATATATATATATATATCGGATATATTGTATGGGAGCTAGTGCGCTAGGTGAAATCAATGTGTCTGAGGAGCGTAGCTCAGAGAATAAATCATAAATTGACTAAAGAAACAAAGTTTGAGGAGTGTTATTTTTGCTGTTGTTGAGAGTTGCTGGTGTAAGCTTTACGCAGGGGTGTCGAACTCCAGGCCTCGAGGGCCAACGTCCTGCTGGTTTTCCAGAAATCCTGCCTTATCTTTTGCTGATTACCTGGATCAGGTGTGTTTGGCCAATAAGAAGCTTCAAAGGCAGGTTGATTGGAAAACATGTAGGACACCGGCCCTCGAGGCCTAGAGTTTGACAGCTGTGCTTTACAGCGTCGGTCTCAGCCTACAGTTACCACAGCATAAAGAGACTTAATAAAGTCTCTGCGTCTAAGTACAAAAAAGAGAGAGAGGGATGCTATAATATGTTCTTTATTATCTCGTTATCAATTGTAGATCTCATCACAACAAAACGAGTTTTGTTTTTTGTGATAATGCACTTGTAGATCTCATTATCACGATAAAATGCTGAAAAAAAATGTAAGTACCTTAGGCCGTTTTTAGTTTCCGTACTTTTGACCATATTTCAGAAAACATCTAGTGGCGACTGTGGCGCATGCAGAAGTAGGGCAGTTGGAAAATTGCAGGTTTGAATCCTGTCTTCCTGCCTGTCTTTGGGCAAGACACTAAACCCCAGTTTACTTCTAGTCGGTTGTAAGTTGGCACCACTGTTTAAAGAAAGTAGAAAAGCGCCGTACAAGTATGCACCATTACTGTTTACAAACTTTCAGAATGAATGACACCATCAGTTTATATCAAACGGTCACATATCAATATGTTTTAGGATTCAGTTATTGTTTTTGCATCAAAAGGTTTTGTGTACGGCATATTCATTCCGGTTGAACTCTGCCAGTGTCTTTCCAATATAACATGAGCCTGCTGTGTAAGTGAGTATTCATTAGCAACCTGTGGTGCAGAACCTGCAATGAAAGGTTTGCAGTGAAACACCTGCTGAACAGGAGTTTGCTTTATTGCTCGTTACACAGGATTATAGGTGCTAAACTGAAACCCGACATCCTGCACAGCATCAGATGCAGGAGGATATCCTGTCTCCAGAACAAAAATAGCAAGAATTGATATCAAAATGAAAACCTTCATCTAGATTGTGCATGTTTAAATGCTCAGTGTGCTGCACGGACCCTCCACACCACGGCTGCTTGTTCTGGTGACGGATGCTGGAAGGAGCTCTTTCTTCCTGGCAGAAGAGAAACCGAGACACTGCTGCACACTTTATTTCCCTGCTTTCCCATGAGGCTTTGCTCTCTTTGCCTTTTCTATTTGATTAATGGCACCGTGCCTCCGGCGACTTTTGTAATAAAGTCAAATGATACTTGAATGACTGAGACTTTGTAGAATCAGGAGTAGATAATTGAGAAGGTTGATGTCTCAGGTGAGGTTCTCTGTCCTGGAAGCAATAAAAGAGTTGATTTAACTTTTCTTTTTGGCAGACTCTAATCACATTAGAGGGATTGCGCTCCACTGCGCTCCTGCTCATACACCGTTCAGAAGGCTGCAGCGCGTGCGGTTTGGGTCAAAGAAATCCCAAAATACGTAAACTCTGCTCAGTGTTGCCACTAAATCACGCAGTTACAGAAGAGGGAGGTCTGAACCAGCCGTGGTGTTTCCATGTCAGGGGTCGTCAAGACTCCCAAAGAGATCTCACATCTGAACCCTTCCTCTCAGCAGAAGAACCGCTTTGTGAGAGATTTCAAATTCACTATTTGGAAAGCTAATAGGTAATAGGTGATGCAAAGCATTCTTTTCCCAGTGGAAGGATGGCAGTTGTTCAAAAACAGTCTTCTCTGCAAGAAAAAAAAGAATCCTTTATCTCAGAACACAGCTGCTCACATCAGACATATGATCAGTCATATTTAAGAAGATTTAAAGGTATTAGCTGCTGTAAAAGATAACATTTAAATCAGTTTTTATGTGAATTTCACTTTTTGTTTTAAAAATGGTCTAATAATTCAAGTTAACTTCACAAAACCACTAAAAATAAAGGATTATTAAGTGTTTGTGTTGCATAATTTCTTATCATTTTAGTTATTTTATTGATATTAAGTGATTTAATTTGTATTACATATTAATTTTGTGCTTTTTTTTTAAAGCAAGTCATTAAAGATAATTGATGTGTCTATTATCAGACCACATACTAAAATGACTAACGACTAATAGGTAATTAATTAAAATTTGTCAGGAGAAAGTAAATGACTGCAGCGTTTCACACAAATTACAAACCGATTTGTTCCCCCCACTGAGAGTGAAAGCTTTAGTTTGTATTTTTGGCTATTATTATGCACATTCTTAAATTAAAAGTGGAACAATCAGCCCAATCAGAGGTGAAAACATAAAAGGAGAGAAAAACATTCTAGATAAAAACCAAAACTGTGTTTTTATTTTTAACCTTTTCACCTCTTTTTGTTGGTTGTTTGTTACTGGCTGACTAGTAAATTTAACTATTTATTTTAGGAGAAAATCTGATTTAATAAAGGCCAGAAAATGAGAGGAGCAAAAGGGTTAGTTACATGAGCCTCTGGTTTTCTTCATTTTTTCCAGTTTGTTGGCCGTCACTACATCTTGGCTCGATATAATGACATAAATCCCGGCCTTTCCAAAAATGAGAAAATACAAGAGATGAAAACCTGGCAGCTGTTGAAGCACCAGGCAAGGTCACTGTAGAGCTGATAATTATCATGTAAGTTCACACAAGGTACAACTTTTATGAAAAATCGAGCCACATTATTTAAAGACCAGAAAGATTTCTATTGCAAGTTTGACTCTAATGACTCCATTGGAGTCATTGGGAGTGACATTTTTTTTGTGTTGTTACTTTGTCAAAATGACCCAGTTCCAAGTGATGAGCTTAAAGCAAAAAAGGAAAGAATCTTTTTTTAATTATTCTTTTAATTATTTTTTTTTTTGCACTTGCACAAGATATTGCATAAAAAGTAAAGCAAAAGATAAAAAGTAAAATATTACACATTCACAATGATCTCTTGTATACATCTTAAAAAACAAAAAAAAGAATTTTTTTGCTTTTTGGCACATTTATTAGGAACCAAAAAATATTAATTTTCTTGCAAAAAGAGTATTCACTCTCTGAGTTCAGCCTGATTTTTTTATTTTGGGGGCGGGGCTCTGAGCCTATTGGCTACTGGCACATAATTGTCATCAGGAGAAAGATGTTATGGTCATGGAATTTCTGTTCCAAAACTTTGCTGTGGATATTATCACAGCTGTACCCCACATTAGAGGAGGGGTGGGTCAGGTGGGGCAAACAGCAAACCATAACCAGTCACCATCACTCTAACAGCAGCACTTATAAATAAACTTTATTTTTCCTTTGGTAACAGTTTTAGGTTTATAATCTTTATTTATTTTATTTCCTTCAAGTTCAAATTTTTCCTTCAAGTTTCCATTATGTATTTTTCTTTCTTTAAAAAAAAAAACATTTAAAATGTCTATTTTTCAACTCATTCACTTTAAGATGATCCTGGCCTGACCTCATCGTAACATCTCAGAGGAACATGGAAGCTTATCTCTGTTATCTCCGTCTAATGAGTGACTGAATTATTTTTCAGCCATTTGCTGTCAAATAAAAAAAAACAACTTCCTTTCATGTGTGCAGAAGGATTGGCTTTACAGCCTTCATCACCACATGAACCCTGATCCAAACCCTCGAAGAATCACACAGCGCCTAATTAATTTGACTTCTTCTTCAACCTGAGCCTCACTAAAGGATGTTGTTCTTTAGAGTCAGGGTTAGTGTTAATAATATTAATTCAAGAAAAAAACTTCAAAGCAAACGAGATATTCTCCTTTGAGTTTTTTTCAGCCAGTTAACCACAAACCTTTCCTTATTTACTGTTTCTTCCGATGCACAACTTAAAGTGTCCTGTCACTGAAATCATGAGACGAACAACTTGTTTGAAGTTTCATATTTTATAGATTCACCAATAAATGTGTAGAAGAAGAAGTTCCTCTTTCAGGCATTTTTTGGACCCACTTTCTGACATTTAGTAAACATTTGAGGTTCCTGCCTGCATAACCTCCGAACGCTGACTCTCATGTCATCGTCGGTGCGAGCTGTCCGCAGATGTGCTTTAGCTCATCAGATTGTAGAATGAAAATCGGATCTGACAGCGCTCAGTCCTGCATGTAATCCTGAAGTGATCTGATAGCTGAAGATGAGTCGAGGCCGCCGCACCGTGACCTCGCTCACACACTGAAAGGATTTGAACAAACTCAAGTTTTAGAACTTCATATTTTTATTTCTGTTTTTTGCATATTATGAAACGAATAAATGAAATGAATAAATACTGTTTTTTTCCTTTGAAAAAGATTTTTGCCATTCCAATATTACATAGTTTAGGTGCTCTAACAGCTGCGGTTTTGTATTTATTATAAACTGTGAAAGACTTTTTTTTTTTTTTTTTTTTTTTTTTTAGCAAATTCAAGATGCATGAATATCTGAATGTTGCTAAATAATCTGAACAAGTGTTCATGTGCAAAGGGTAAGGGGTCAAATCAGGATCAGATAAAACTGAACCAAAAAAACAGATGGAAAATTTGAAAAACCGACATTGTAACTGGAAAAAAAATGTTTGAAAACAAGACATCAGTAAATTAAAAAAAAAAGGAAACTTGAAATAAAACTTGAAAATTTGAACAATTTTGTGTAAATTTAAAAAAACAACTTTAAACTTGAATGAAAAAAAAAATAAATGTAACATACCAATCGCTGGATGTGTGATGAGTCGCTTCCGGCTTATGTTGTTTAGAATCGGAAAGCTGAATGCTTTTTAAAGGTAACTGGACCAATTGTAACCAAAATTTTTACAACATTTATTGTATAAATGTCCTACCTGATTGTATTCGTTTCCTCCTTTTTAGATCGTTCACAGTGTACAAATGTCAGTAATCCTGTCTGCAGTCAGCTCTGCTGCTTACTAGTGCTGCCACAAATTATTAATTTAATAGTCGACCAATCACCGATTATTTTTTTCGATTAGCCGACTAATTGGGTCATGCGCAAAATGGATGTAAAGCACACATCTTAACCATCATTAGCTTTTAACCAACTAAAAACTAGATATATAGCATTACCTGAGATAATGCTAGTGTGAAAGCTGTGAGCTGAATTTAGCTGCTGAAGATGCAGCTGATGGATAGATGAAGATGCTAGTTGAAAACGCTGAAGCTGATGGCCAGCGAAAATATCAGTTATACTAAATTAGCCTAAAAAAATGAAAAAAAGCCTAAATTAGCCAAAATAGCTAACATGCTGCTGAAATATTAGCTAAACTCTAAAATACCCTAAAAAAAATCTTAATAAATATTCCCAAAAAGCTATCAGAATAACATTATTACTTTCAACTTTACTACACTCTTGACTCCACATAATATAAAGTAACGACTAATTGACTATTAAATTAGTCGTCGACTATTTTAATAGTCGATTAGTCGTCGATTAGTCAACTAATCGTGGCAGCCCTACTGCTTACCTAAACTCCTATGGATGATATTAAACGTGTCGGTGATTATTTCACTGACAACCTGGTTAAAGTTAGACAAAGGTTACAAATACTTAATTAAATATTTCCTCTTTGATTAGAAAGGTATTCATGATTTTACTCTTTTAATCTGTGCTAAAGCTAATGCTAGTGCTAGCATTAGCTTTAGCTATGAGACGTGAAGCTGCAGAAGATCTTTTCTCACCCGTTAAAAGTTGCCTAAATTTCTGTGCTCACATAATCCTTGTAAACAGAGCAAAAGTCAGACAATTCCAGTGTGTCTGACATTAAAGTCAAACTTATTACTGTTGTAATGTTTTCTACTGCGGTCAGTGAGCTGCTGCTAGCTCAGCCGTGGTTCTAACATCGTTCCTCTTTGCTGTTGTTCCAAACTGTGTCTGATCTGCTGGAAAATAAAGGTAAAAAAAGATCAAATTAATTGAAACTGTTGACAAAAATATGAAAGTGACTATTTCCACGTAATTTTATAAAATACATTCACCCAGAGAAAAGTTGGATGTTTCAGAATGAATCTGCTAAGCCCAGCGTAAATAAAAAAAAAAAAAAAAGAAAGAAAAACAAGAATACACATTTTTTGAGGAAAACAATGCGATTCTCTTCCACGTTTGTTTTGGACTTTTCTTCTGCCTTGTAAATACTTCGGATGCAGCACCCTCTACTGATTGTTAGAGGAAACAACCGCTAAAAGACAGCTACTGTTCACTGGGAAAATTGCAAATGTATGACCCTTTTTATATCTAAAAAAAAAAAAAAAATTAAGTCGCACCCCTGGCTAAACTATTAAAAAAAAAACCTGTGACTTATACTCTGGAATATACTGTAAATTTAACCTGAGACAGGAAGGCAGGGATGAAACATTGAGGCCACTCAGCCTATCAATCGTCACCATGAGTCCCAGCTAAAGGATTTAGGGTAATCCCTAAAGTCCAATCTCCATGCCATATCCAGTTTTGGGGCTGAAATATGTCCCCAATATTCCCTACAGCCCCTTGGTTCTGTTTTTAGATAAGAGCTGGAATAGACTGATTTATCTGCAGGTGGAATCCCAAAAGGAAACCCAAGAAAGCTGTTTTCTTTTGTTCTTATTGCATCTTCTAACTGCATGCGTAATTAAAAAAAAAAAAAAAAAAAAAAAAAAACGAGAATGCTGCAGCACAAAGATGCAGTTCTGTGCATAGAAGAAAACAGTTTTCTGACATCTGGATGGTGAGAAAAATCCAGTCTTCAGGGAACTTGGTGGAGAAGATGTCAGTTTTTTTTCCAACAAAGAACTCTCTCTGAAAATAATTTCTATCTCATGCATGTGTCCGCTCTGCAGGGACTTTGCAACAGATGCTCGTCTGTAAGGATGGTGGCAGGCTCTTCCTGTCTCATCTGTGCCTGTTATGGAGTCATGCTGATGCGTATTGGTATTCAGCAACGATGGCTCGCCAATAAGCAGCGGGATGACTTAGCTCCAGTCATTTTAATGCTGCTCAAACCACCACTTGTTTATTTGAAGTTAATACTTTGGGACACAAAAAGAGAATGAGGACGTCGACCACAACGTCAAATAGAAGTTATTTCATCGGTGAAAATCTTTAAAGAACTCTTCAGCTCTAAGGTGGTATTCCTGAAGCAGATGGAGAATCGGTCATGACAACCTCCACAAAGTCACCTTTTAGTGTTTAATATGCTATAGAGGCTTTTGTGGCAGAGAAAAAACAGAAAGCGCTCGACACGTTGGTGTAAATCTGACATTTTCCAAGTGGACTTAAGCAAGAAAGCGTCCTCCGTTGTGTGAGAATGCTTTCTAGACTCCAGCTGACTGCGCTGCACACATTTCCCAAACTGCAGGCAGTCAAATGATAAAACTGTGTCATAGAGTCTCAATTCTGCAAACAGGACTTGAATGAGCCGAAAGGGATGAAATCCTAACAACAACTCTGCAGGAGATCCTGTTGACTGAGGCTGTGCGAGCGGGGCAGGGAACCACGCAGCGCTTTGATGGCAGGAAAACAGACTTTTGACGAGAACCACCTCAGTTCATAAAGTGAGGGTGTACATTCACTGAATGGAAGTTTTCTACTACATAAGCATTAACATTATAGTTTTGAATATATATATATATATATATATTTTTTAAGAATAAAAATGCTCTTCTTTTATGGCTAAAGCTAAGGAACCGTTTGCTGATGGATTTCTTTTGATATTGCTGGGTTAAGGACACTGACCGGTTCCGGTCCATGGGTCACTTGGTTCTGGGCTGTTGACAGAAAATAAAAAAACAAATGCGCTAACCTAGATTATTTCCGTTTACTTCATTTTCTGATATTGAAGGAAGTTTTATTTTGGAAAACTGCTGGATTCTGTTCTCAACATCCGGCTCGGTCATGTGACTTACAGCGACTAGCTGCTAGATTGCTAAGCTAGTAGCCATAAGCTAGCAAAAAACAAACAATAAAACACGTTTGGAAAGTTTCTTCAGGGCAGAAAGAGTCATTGAGGAAACCGAAGAAAGTTTCTGATAAAGTTACAGACAAAACCGTAAGTCTTTCTCCACACATGGAATTGTTCAGACAGTTGTTCTCACGTCGCAGAAGCAGCACACGGTGACAGACTGTTCCACACAGATGATGAAGTTGGTTTATTTTACATTATACTTAGAAAATACAAGTTTTACGACAGTTGAGTCATTTTATTTTGCTTTATTCATCAATCAAACCTTAAAAGTGGGACGTAGCTGAAGCTAGCGTCCACTTGTTAGCCTCCACTTTGACTTTAAAAGGAAAAATCTTCGTTACAAAGTTCAAACCGACCACATGTATTTACTATTTAACAGAGAATTTAGATTCAAGCAAATCAAGTTGCTGGTTTGAGGAAACTTTTCAAAGGAAGATTTGAGAATTTCCCTACAGAAAGTCTGAATTAGAAATCTGTTCAGAAACTTTAGCACAGAAAATGATGCTTCAGGTTAAAAACAAAAAAAAACTAATGAATGTTATGTGAAGACAAAAAGCATCAATATTTTTAAGATAATCGGATCGAGTGTTCATTCTATGGGGAAAAAAAATCATGTGATGTTTCCTTTATGGAATCTTTATTAATCAGAAATGACTTCTACAAATCAACACATTTTTTCATTGACTCATCATCATCTGGATGCAAAATATCTAATTTTTTTTAGACTTGTTTAGACAGAATTTCTTGTAGTCATATTTATAAATTTAAAAAATAGATTTTCAGAAACTGGAAGTTTCTTGAAGGTCCTTGAAAATTTTGCCTGAAAAAGGTTGAGGACCACGGATTTACACGGAAAAAAACCCATCATTCTCCTTTTTACAATTGATTACAGCGTAACGGTTTGGAGCAGCTTCAAGACAAAAGAAAAATAAAAAAATCAACCAAGCAAATAGAAGAATAGGATTTTTACCAGAAGTAGACACTTATTCTGACTCTGTCTTCATGGCCTTTTCAGATATAAAAACAACATGTTGATTAAAAATATATACATTATATATACATTTGTATAAGAGAGATAAAACCACATGCACCACACATTTCTTCTAGATATTACAAGAGTAGAATAGTCCAAAAATGGTGGAAACATATTTAACATTTCATATTTTTCAAGAAAAGCAATGTTTAGAACCAAGTCCATTGTCATAAAAAAAACTGTAATAAACAAGAATAAACACAACAACAAACAAAACAGGTCATTTTCTGTGGAATAAATGTATTTATTTAAAAATGTAAAAGATTTGAAAAATGTTCCCAAAATTCTAAAACATGCTTTAACTCCAATTAAGATTAAAAAAACAAAGAAAAACTTTCATATTAAAAAAATGTTTTCTTCTGACCTGTTTTTAATCACCTTTAACTAAAAAAGTGTCAGTCCTTTGGATCTTTCTTTCAAGAAATGTTTCAACCAATTATTGTTTCACATTTTCATTTCTTACTAGAATAACTGAATTTTTTTTTTCTTTTAAGCCTCTGGCACATCTGCCTGCACGGGCTCCCACGGGCGGTCTACGGGCCAGATTTTCCCGCCCCCGTGCGGCGGTCCGCACGGGTCTGCAAAGGTAGCAGGCTCCGCAAAGGCCCGTAGGCGCCCGTGGGAGGCTGTTCGACATGCACCAAAGTCTTCTGCGGGTGCCACGGTTTTCTCCCATTTTCCTCTGCCCGTGCAGCTGGCTGCACCACTCCCGTAAGGGCCGTACGGGCCCGTAGCTGTTTTCATCAACCCCAAGAGCCGTACTAGCCATACTAACAGCAGTACTAACACCCGTACTACACCCTTACGAGCCGTGCAATCAGTTTCCCGTGTTCCAAGTCCCGCAAGGGTAGTACAGCCGGTTGTACGGCGACGTGCGTGAAACCTTGCGGCATGCACGGTAGAGGCTGACATTTTTTCGGGATTCCCGGGTCACGGATTCCCGCGGAATCCCACGGGATGGGAGTCATTTCTTCCATTAATCACGGGACCGGGACGGGACGGGACTACATTCTGACGGGAGTGGCGGGAGCGGGAGTTCAACAAAAGCTCAACTCAAGAAACTTGACTGAAATTTTTGCGTCCGACGGTGCTGGATAATTTCAAAGTTGGGGAGAGGAGAGGAGGAGCACGCCAGCCCAAATACCTCTGGCTGCAGCACGCAGTTTACGTTTGTTTCTCCCCCCGCCCCTCCGCGAGTCGAGACGCTCACGCACAGGCGCGCGCGCAACCATTTGCACGGGCCCGTGCGCGCACGTGCGTCTATAGCAACGCCCGTGGTACTTCCGCACCCGAGAATGACATCAGCTTTTCACACGACCACTTGCACGGGCTTCTGTACTAATGACCACAACTCATGCGGCAGTCACGGGCCTGGTCTACGGGCCAAACCACCCCAGACCCGTACGGGTCAAACATTCGCACGGGCAGATGTACCCGAGGCTTTACCAGGAATGGGAAAATGTCTCCAAAGAAAAATTTAACTTTTTGGAATTTTGTTTTGCAAAAAAACCTTGGGGACTTTTACAGCTATTGTATAAACATGCGATGTGGCCTACATAGACGCCCCTTCTGTCTTCACGCCCCCCAGTGTGAGGCCTGTGCAGAGAAGTTCTTCCTCCACCCCGTCCCTTCTTTCTTGGGGGGCTGCCTCCTCCCGCGTTACGAGTGCAGCCTTGCTCAGCCATGCAAGTGTAATGTTTGACACATATTTCACTCAGTAATCCTCAAGGCACTTTATCATTGCATGAGAGAGCAGACTGCCCGTTGCCGGAGAGTTTTAAACCTGAAAACCAGCATCAGATTGTTAGAAAACAGACTCCACCGCAGGTTTGAGTCACAAATATGTGACGAAGTCACCAGTCAGCAGACATGGTTGTTGCAGAATTTCTCACAAGGAATAATAAAAAATAATTTGGAAAATCAATTTCTAACTGAAGACTGAACAAAAACAAATATAAGAAAACACAAATAGAAATAATAATGTTCAATTCTTTGACTTTTATAAGTCAAACTATAATATTTTTGGCTCATCTTACATTAAGTTTGATAAACTAAACACTTGTTGAGGATTATTTTGCCAATTACCAAACAATAAAAGCGGAAACTGATGCTATTGTTTACTTTCTTTTTTTTTTAATAATGACTGAGAGAAAAAGATTTTGAAAGAAAAACACTAATATTGTCAACAAAAAAAAAAAAATTTCCTTCATTTTTTTGTATTTTTGATTCTTTATATTTTACTTTTTTTGTTGTATTAAGAAATATTTATCTGATCAGGAAAATGCAACTGATCCTGGGTCTTTCACGTACTGTGGTGAGACAAAAAGTACAATAAATGAAGCAAAATAATGTGCGTGTGGTGAGATTTTAAATATGTTTTCATTAGCGGTCAACCTGAGCAAGCAGACTCCAGATTTGTTCTGAAATTATTTTAGCTGTGAAGCCATTTAAATGTTTCTTTTAGTTTACGACTACAGCAGCGTTCAGGTCAAGCATTTCAGAAGGAAACTCTGCAGATTTCAGATTTTGCAGCTCACGAATAACTAAAAACTCAAAGTTGTTCCTGTATTTCCTGACCTCAGTGCCCTTCTCCTTCTCATTTTTCTTCAGTGAATTTTCCAGGGACTTCATGACCACTAACTGGAGAGGAATCAATGATTAATCAATAAGAAGCTCCTGTTTGGGAGCCGCGGGCACACTTTGACTCTCAGGAAGGGAGATTAGGTGCACTGGGCCTCTGACCTCAGGAACAGAGTTCCTGCTTCCAGTTACTTTATCGTTTTCTTCTGTTTGGTTTGGAAAAAGCAGCAAAGCCTTAAAGCTTTTAATGTGCGTGTTCTTCTACAATGTGTTCGCTAACAGTTTTGCTTTACTGCAATCACAGCAGAAAGTTATAACTGTCATCAACAAAACCAAAAATTTAAATATTTAAGCAACAAAATTAATAAATACTTGAATTAGACAGCAATTGTATTTGTATAGTGCATTTCCTGGACAAAGACAATTCAGACATGAAACATTATATGTATTAAATGAGTGATCATTAAAATAAAATAAAAGCAATTAAAATAACTTAATTTACAGTCATTTTAATTTAAAAGTGATCCAGAGTTCGGTTCCCCAATAATCCAGAACTCATTTTTCACCCAAGCAGACCCTGGTCCAGGATTAGACTGAATAGGCTCCATGCTCGAAGTGGAACAACTGAACCAAAACGGCCACCGTAGACTGGCATTATGGGATGTAAACAGAGAGCCAGGGACAGATGTGGTTGGATGAATGCCGGCTCATTAAAACTCCTTTAACCACAACACACATTGCTTCTCACTGCGTTCCCCGACTGTCTGCATGTCATAAAAGCTCATCACCGTAACTTCTTAGTCATTACTTAACAGTCTTGCAGCATGCCTCCAGCGAATCAAAAGAGCCATAAGAAGTGTTGTACCCGCCGTTGATGCAGAGGTTCTAAATCGATTGCAAAGCGTAGAACTTACATTATTCACGATGATGTCACTGAAATTTTACGCCGGAGTGCAATCGCAGCTAAATCGCGTCATTGAACTTGAATTTATTTCAGCGATTAGAGGACGCGACTACATAGAAAACTCTGTCCAGAAAAGTATCTTTTAACACTGAAAATGATGAAAGTTACTGAAGAAGTTAAGAAATACCGAACTTCATACACAGAAAGAGAGACAGAGAGCAGAAACAAAGCGTCGCTGGAAAAATACGTCTTCTTTCTCATTTCTTATAGCACTACAGAATGCATTTTGTTCCTTTTTTTAATTTCATTTTGTCGCCTTTCTATTCTCTGCTTCTGTTTAGCGGTCGAACTCATCGCTTCCTCCTCTGCCTGTCATGTGTCTGCACGCTCGCAGACGCTGCACGTGTCTGAGCGGGACGCTGATCATGTTAAAAATAAACGCAGAACACGATCGCATTGCTTAAAAAGTATAAACACCAGTCGGAACTACATCGCAGTTCTAGCGGAGAGTCGCAATCAAATCCAGCCAAAATCAGGATAAACAAGACCGGCAGAGTTTGGATGCGACGCGAGCGATTACAAATGGCGTGGAAGTATAAACTAGCGTTAATCTGGGCAACAGAGTGCAGCGCTAGAGAGCGGCATGCGGCCGACCCCGAGCTAAATGAACTCGAAAGCTTAATAAACAGCGCATCATTTCTAACTGTATTAATCCTTTATTTTCTTTCACTGTTCATGAATACTAAAGACAGTTTTCCCTCCAAGTTTCCTCTAAATGGATTTTCTCAAACCACCTTGAGGAGTTTTTAGTTCAATAGTTTACGCTTTAGGTTTGCAGCCCTAAGAACCAGAGATGTTTCCCGCTCTCAATGTTATATTATTGTAAAATATGTGATGCATTTACTCCAGATATTATTTTTTAACTAACAGGATGCTGATTATGCAATAAACAAAAAGCCGTTTGATACGTTTTTTGGTCTCCTAAAAGGCGTTTCAATTCCTAATAATATTAAAAAGTCGTAATTTTATGAAAATAAACTATAAAATTATGAGAGAAGTTGTAATTTTACAAGATTAAACTCGTAAATTATTAGGATAAAGTCAATTCAGAGAACATACTCATAATTATAAGTGATGATTTTATGAGAATAAACTTGTGAAATTATGAGAAAAAAGTAAAAATTCTATGAAAAAAACTGAATACTATGATAAAAATTGTAATTTTATGAGTGGGATAAACTTGCAAAACTATTGGAAAAAAGTCTTGATTTTATGAGAAAAAAACTCAAACCGGTAAAATTATGAAAAAAAGTTGGAACTTTGATGAGAATAAACTTGGAAATTATGAGAAAAGTTGTATTTTTGTGACGATAAACCTGTAAATCATTAGAAGAAAAGACAATTCTAAGTTCAACTCATAAAATAAATGAAAATAAAAAGTCAATTTCTCTTTAGAATAAACTAAAAAAAAACTCATGAGAAAAAAATTGTAATTTTGTGACGATAAACTTAAAAAAAAAAAGTGTTAATAGAAAAATGTGTTTGCCTTTGATGATAATAGAGCTTTTCTTGTTTGTCTTTCCTCCACAGAGGAATCCCGGGAAAGAAATGCGGCGCCATCATCCTGTCAGCGGA
Source organism: Oryzias javanicus (assembly GCA_003999625.1). Classification (NCBI taxonomy): domain Eukaryota; kingdom Metazoa; phylum Chordata; class Actinopteri; order Beloniformes; family Adrianichthyidae; genus Oryzias; species Oryzias javanicus. The sequence continues at coordinate 5,787,332 of CM012441.1, read as the reverse complement.
GGAGCTAAGCAATTGTCGAGTGAGTAAGCTGTAAAGAAAAAAAAAAACACTTTAGCAGCAAACTGCTAAAGCCTGGATAAACAGAGCCTCACACATAGAATGGAGACTCAAAGCATCGATAAAATCCAGGAAAACATTTGCAAGTACAGAGAATCCATTTGGACCATTTTGGAAAGAAAACGCAACATTTATAAATAAGTGAAAGTCACATTTTCCCCTACATTTAGCCTGAAGGTTATAGTGAAAATGCTGAATTTGTTTGATATTTCTCTAGTTAATTATTTCTCTGGGTAAGTAGTTAAGCAGTTTTTACTTGATTGATCTGGATAAAACACTGAAAAAGATCTGTTGTTGCTCATAGTAAGTTTTTATACTCCCATTTATTTTTTGTATTTCTTTTATTTTGTGCAACAAGTGACAATCATATATCAAATATACTAAAATAAAACATATTGGATCAAGCTAAAGTGTGAGGCTGAAAGAATGCAGTAACAGCGGTCTGGTTATGGTCAAATAGAAGTATTGATGATGTGTCGATAAAGCTTTTAGAAAAGCATGTTTTTAAGGCCATGTTCACATGTCCACCACACATACTGTTTTCTCCTGGAACACAACAGCTGTGACTGTTGTTTTCCTCTCTGTGAAGTGACCTGCTGTGTAATGAAATGGCACAAGAGCATGATGGGGAATATCGCTGCCCGGCGTCTCAGCCAGCTCACGAGTGTGAAGCTTTCAGCGCTCCACTCGGCTCCCAGCATGCAGATTAGAGGAGAGGACAGGGAACAACCCAGCAAAAAAAAAAAAAAAAAAATGAAGGAAAAAGAAGAGCATAAAGGGAAGAATGGCTGAACGGAATCAGGAGCCAAAGAAAGTCACAAGAAGAAGCAGCGAGGCGCGATTTAGAGTTTTATCCAGAAGAAAAATGAGAGAAAATTGTACAGAAAAAGAATCTCTGACATATATGAGCAATTAGTGGTAAAACATCTTCAGTAGCTTTAAGGCTGATTGATTTAACAAAGATTAATTATAAGTCTGACTCATGCACAACTTTATTTATAAGAAGATAAAATGTCAACAAACACGACCTCACTGAAACACTGCAGTGAGACGCATCATGGAAGATAAAGATTGAGTTTATACAAAAAAAAGTTGTAAAATTATGAGAAAAAAACCTTAAAACATATAAGACAGTAAAGTAATAAAATGATGGGGAAAAAGTCAACATTTGATGTTAATAAGCTAAAAAAAATGAAAAAAATGTATATAAAAGAAACACAAAATTATGAGGAAAAAAATAGTAATTTTACAAGGATAAACTCATGAATTACTAGAAAAGAATCAGTTCAGAAAAAAACTTGTAAATTTATGAAAGTAATAATTCTATGAGAATAAAGTTGTAAAATTATGAAGACAAAGTCCTAATTTAATAAAAATAAACCCAAATTATGAGAAAAGTTGTAATTTAGCAAGGATAAATTCGTTAATAACAAAAAAATATAATAAACTCATAGAATTATGTGAAAAAATGTACAATTCTATAATAAAAAAATAAAAATGGGAAAAAAATTGCATTTTATGAGGATAAACAAAATTGTGTGGGCTGCACGGTGGTGCAGTGGTTAGCGCTCTTGCCTCACAGCAAGAAGGCCCCGGTTCAAATCCTGGCTGGGGGATCAGAAACACCAACTGGGACCTTTCAGTGTGGAGTTTGCATGTTCTCCCCGTGCATGCGTGGGTTCTCACCGGGTACTCCGGCTTCCTCCCACCGTCCAAAAACATGCTTCATAGGTTAATTGGTTACTCTAAATTGCCCCTAGGTATGAATGTGTGAGTGACTGTGTGTGCGAATGTGGCCCTGCGACAGACTGGCGAACTGTCCAGGGTAAACCCTGCCTTCGCCCATCAGCAGCCGGGATAGGCTCCGGCATCCCCGCGACCCCGAAAGGGATAAAGCGGTAGGAAAATGAATGAATGAATGAAACAAAATTGTTGAAAAAAAGTCTGGATTTTATGAGAAAAAAGCTCAAACCTGTTAAATTATTTAAAAAAAAAAAGATTTTGATGAGAATAAATTATGAGAAAAGTAGTAATTTTACAATTATAAACTTGTAAATAATTAGAACAAAAGACAATTCTAGAACATCTCTTAAAATCATGAGAATAACGTTATAATTTTACAAAAATCAACTCCAAAAAAAACCGCATAATTTAATGAAGAAAAGTCATGCTTTTTTCAAAATAAAGTTATTGGAGTTAGTCTCCATAAACATTTTTTCCTGTCATTTATGATGATGACAAAAGACTTTAGTCTATCATGAACACATACAGGACAGGGCATGTGCATCGGCAACTGAACTACTGACTAGAGGTGAAGGAAAAAATTGATTTGGTGATGTATCGCGATACATCATCAAGCGATACTTGGATCAATTCAAAATCCTGGGAAGATGATAACGTTAATTAATTTAAGCTACATTTACCAACGCTAAAAAATAAACTGTTCTTTATTTCCTCCATCCTACTTATAGAACCTTATTGGTAAAACACATTCATTCAGTCTTTTTTTCTTATAGTGACAAATATTTAGTTTTGTAAATCTGACAATGTTTCTAATTTGTCACAAGAAAAGCATCATGAATTTGTGCGTCAATAATCTTCTTCTGAAGTGTTCTGTACAGACATCCTGTATACTTATAATAAGTCAATGGTGACTCAGTCTCACAAATAAGGAAATACTGATCGTCAGATTGATCAGATCTCCTGATTGGGATAAAAACAAAGACTGACTGTCAAATGCTCATTAATACAATCAAAACTTTGTTTGAAAAACAGTTTAAAGCAAACGTGATAAACAGAATTCAACAAGCTGAGTGTGAAGTTCAACACACAGGTTTACCATATCAATACAGAACGTAAACAAAAACAGCTGTTGGATTTTTATGAACTTCTGCTGTCTAACATCGATGGGAATGTTCGAACTGCCTTCCGTTTGTTGTGTTTCCTGCTTTATTTCCTGCATTCGGGGGTCCAACAGATCATTACAAAAACATAAATCTCAAGAGCTCTTTGCTCTAGTGCAAATGTCTGCAGGAAATCGCCGGGTATTTGTTTTCTTTTTTCAGCTTTTGCTTTAAATCCATGAAAAGAACTTGAACACACAAACCGATACACTTATTTACTTTTTTTGTAAACATGTGTAAAGTTCTTGAAAAGAGGCCATTCTATTACTTTTAGACCTTTTTGTTTAATCGGAGAAGATAAAGCTAAAGTTTGTTGTAATAAACACATTTGATGGCGTCCGCGCTGAAATCTGGGCCCAAAGAGACACATGTGGACTCTGACAGCTTTTGAATCAAACCTCCAAATTACTGATTAGCAGAAAATTGCTCTGCCTCCCGAACTCTCGTCGCAGCCAATCACTCCAAACAATTATATATTTATTGTTCGTTGACTTCAATCAGTCACTCGGATAAATGGAGCCAGTTGGTGAAGTTAAAATCCATCAACAGACCTTCAACATTTCTCTCAACACAAACAGAGACACTTAATGTGTGTTTGTGTCATAAACTGATTCAGATCCTGACTATAATAAATCAAAGCTCATTCAAAAAAATGACAAATTCTTATGATATAAACTTATTGAACATATCTGCATTTTTTATGTTTTCATTTTATTTTTGATTCAGTCTTGGGGAGAATGACGGCCCAAAATCCGTTTTTAGTATCTATATCTTCACATCAAAGTCTGTGCTGTAAACTTAAAAACATATATTTATTTAAATCACCATTCTTTTTACAAATTTTTTCTTGTAAAATTAAATTTGTTTTCCTATAATTTTATGACTTTATACTCTTGATTTTTTTTTCTCATGATTTTGAAACTTTATTCTTATTAAATAAGACATTTTCCCCCATAGTTTAATAACTTTGTTTTTTTTTACTTTATTTGTAAGATTACAATTTTTCCATAATTTTTCTAACTTATTTTTTTTTTTTACTTTTTTCACTAGAAAATACATTTTTTTTCATAATTTTGCAACTTTGTTTTCATTAAATAACAATTTTTAACCCATAATTTTATAACTTTTGACGTTTTCTTGTAAGATACATATTTTTCTTCTCTTAATTTTTTGACTTTTTTCTGTAAATTTTTACTTTTTCCTCGTAGACCTACGATTTTGTTTCATAATTTTGGACTTAATTCTAATTAATTATAATAATGTTTGACTTTTTTTCTCATAGTGTTACAACTTCTTTTTTACTATTTAAATTTTGTAAAATAAAAACTTGTACAATATTTAAAACTCACCAGTACTCAAAATGTTCACATACGTGTCTTTGGAGAATATCATTATAATTGAATCTTCTCCTTTAAATATCAAGGTATTTTCAAAGTAAAACTCTTTTCAGGAAGAAAAAGTCAAACCCTGGAATCTTTCCTTTTTTTTTTTTTTTATACCCAAAATGCTTTGAAATCCACTTTTATGAAAGCTAAAATGGGAAATTCAAACCCAATTTTATTTTTTCTTGGGAGAATAACAGGTAACAAAACTGTAGAAACTTTTAGACTTTATTCATTTGAGTTGTAGTTTCATTCTTGAGGAAACTTTTCAACATAAATAACATTATGGATTTTAAATAAATGCTTTTTATAGATATTTTGAAGTGTTTGTGTAGATAACATTTGAGATAATATGTTTGCCGTATAAACAGTCAGACAAACAGTCTCGTCTAAAGTTCAAACTTGTAAATCTATACAAGAGTTGAGAAGATGCCCGTCAGGGAGGAAGGAGAAGCACAAAGTTTTACAAGCCTCCACACAGTTACGGCTCTCTGCTGGAAACTCCAGGATTGATATTGGATTTCAAATAATACACCTGATATGGATCAACCGGCCCATTAAAAGTCTTATCAATGATCACGTCCAGCCTGAGGAGACAATCTGATGATATCAAGAACATCTACGTGCTGCAGGAAAGGGGGAGGAGTCACAGCGTCAGAGTGGTGGACATACCTAAAGTGGACATCGATCAATAAGCTCTTTGGCATTAATGCTCATCATTAGTGACATCAGGAGGAGGAGGCTCCGAGTGGTTTGAATCATCAAGTGTCAGAAAATTGTATTTGAATTTTCCATTAAATTCAAATTTAATTTTTTGTTTTTTTTCTCCTATAATTTGTGTATCATTTACCCAAACTATAAATAGAAAACAGTATTTGTTTCATTTGCACATAACATACAGGAAAAATGTATCTTTTTTTCTCAATCTTTGTCAATTCAGCTGCAAAATGTAAAAATTTAAATTAAAAAAATAAAAATAAACCTTAAGTTTTCTGTTTCTTCCACTGATATCTTCCCAGTTTCTTTATTCCAAACTCAAAGTAAGAAAATAAACTGTATATGCTATAGAAAAAAATACTTCTTTTAAAAATACATATTTTTCACAGAAAATAAGCTAGTGACATTAAGATCAGAAAATAAAATACAAGGAATCGGGAAACTGTAATGTAAAACTTTCATCTTACTTGACTTTCTGTTATATATTCTGTTTTTTTTTTTTTTGGAGAATTAAAAAGTCAAATGAAGTTTTCTAGGTAAGACTTGCACAGCAGACTGACTTTGATGAATGAGAAGCAAACGGATGAATTGCAATGAAAGCATTCGCAGCTGGCTTTGAGAAAACTATTTTATTTTATTTCCAATCCCATTTATGAGGCATAAACTAAAGTAATCAATCAGAACAACATCAGCGTTTTTCTCCTTCAGTGATCTGAAACTCTGAACCTACAGCAGCACACATGCTAGCTTAGCATAGCATGTGTGGTTCCAGCCTCTTACTGGACACAGTTCTGATGTTACTCGTGTCTAGCTCTCCGACAGGGTCTCATCTGTTAGTTTTATTCTTCATCTGATTCTAAAGAAAGTTTTCATTTTGGAAAAACTGCTGGATTCTCCCGATCACGTCCAACTCGTTCTTGATGCAACTCGCTCGCTCGCTCACCGACCCGTTCACTGAAACCCCCAGCTTGTAAAGTTAACGAAAAAACAAACGTATTTGAAAAACTCTTTTTGCTGAAATGATCCAGTGAGGAAACAGAAAAACAGCCTTCGACTTCAAAATAAAAGAAATCCACATTTAACAGAAAAAACAAGAATATTTACTCCAAATATATATCATATAAAAATAATGCAGAATATTCAGCAGCCGGCTTTTCTAATGTTATGAAGATGCTGCTAGTAAAATTGGTCAAACAGTGGATTCATTTTATTTTTAAACAATACTTGTTTTAGTGACTTCTTATTTTTGTTTTCTGATTTTTTTTAGCCTCCACTTTGACAGCTAAAGATTAAGGGAAAATCGATATCACATTTTTATGGTTTTAATGCATTATAAAGGAAAATCTATATCACATCCATCCAACAAAATCATGTATAAATAAAGTTTAAACCAGAACCGGAAGCCCGGAACAGGAAAACGACAACAAATCTTTTTTAATTGGTCAAAAAAGACTCATTTGTTTTTCCATTTTAAGCCTTTAATCCTTAATCACCAGAGATGTCTCTGTCAAACCTTACTGTGTCCAGTGAGATACGGAAACATGTTGCAGAGTCAACGTGAATCAGCTGATCCTCAGAGGAAAGCTTTAAAGCAAAACTTTACTGATTTAAATCGTTACATACCGGCGCAAAGCCACTTTTTGAATGTAAACACTGGAGCTAAAGCTCTGATGTATTGTCTTATATTAGTTTTTAAAGGAATAATTACCACTTTTTAAGCTCATGCATGCCGTATATACAACATAAAAGTTACACATCGGTGGCATCTGCATGTAAAGTCCACAAACAGGGCGGAAAATTTGCATTTTCATCCTGCAAGAATCACGCAAAATCCCTTATGATTTTGAAAAAAAATGCGTTTAAACTATGTAAAAGTCTCATAAACTGCGTAATTCTCAATCGGTCAAAAATTTTAAACATCTCCAAATTGAACAAATGTGACGAATTGTCGACTGAGACCCCAGATAGACGACAGATAAATTACAAACCAAGAAACACTTCTAGTGAAAGTATATCACACATGTACTGTATTACGAATGACTGAAATAAATTTAAATTTATTTCCTTTTGTTTCGTATTTTTGTCATATGAAGTTCTGCTTTTTTCTTGCTTTGTTTTAGAGGGTTAATGCTCCACATGAGCCCTAAGCCTGATCTCCTTTATTTTGGGTCTTCCGGCACCATTCCTGACACCATGTGACAACGAGCACCCCCCACCACCTCTCCATTCACTTGTACATTTGGAGCCATATTTCATCTTCCTTTTGCACCACCATGTCAGGACTCGACATTGAGCTGCACATTATGTTCCTGCCAAGAGCATCCTCTTTGTACATTTGATGACTCCCAAACAAAGTTCCAGCCCAGGAGCAGGGCTGAAGAACCCGTCAGGATTTCCTTCAGGTTTAACCTGTGAGGGCGTTTCGCCCCGAAAAGCCATCCCGTGCAGAGGTTTTCTCACAGCGGGCTCAAAACAAGAGAGAAGCTTCTTGTTCAAGTCACGGATTTATCTGCATGATACGAGAAAAGTCGTAAACTTTTCTTCTCATTCTGAGCAAAACTGTTACGCAACCTCAGACAACAACTTCTCGTCTCCTGGCTTCCCTTCCCCTTCTACCAAAGCCTTTGTTGTTCTCTTTGATGCCTCCAAATTTCCCTCCACACTGTGCAATGCATCTGAAAAAAGCAGCATTCACCACACTTGGCACAACGCAAACTAGAGCAGGTTTTCTCCCAGGGTGAGCTGGAGAACAAGAGAGAGACGGGGAAATATAAAAAGAACTTAAATAAATAAATAACGCGGCAGGAGCGGCTGTGTCTGCAATGATTAGAGGATGTTCTCGCAGCTCTGGCTGAGGTTGCTTAATTTTGCTTCATTATAATTAGAAATGGTGCAGAGTACATGAGTTCCGTGAGCCAACGTGTCAGCACGAGTCACAGAGCATCGTTTTTGTCAAGTTAAGTCGAGAAAAAGCTCTAATCGGAAAAGCAGTGTGTCTTTGGGAAATCAAAGAGTCTGTTCGCAGAGTTCCGTTTAGACTGGACACTCCTGATCAGGCGAGGGAGAAACCTGCAATCAGCATTAGGTTTACTTTAACCCTTATCTCCCACCTGCTTAATTGTGTGAATGCTTAAGCATTCAGGCCAGTGATTCTCCTCCTCCTTTCTGTACGTTTTTCGGCACGTAAAAGCTCAATCACACTTTTAGTGATTTCAGCAATCTTGGTATCAAAACGTTCAGCTTGTTTAGGACATTACTGCTTGTATTTATGGGATTCATAAATTTTATAGTCTTTGAAATATTGATCAAAATATGCCCCATAGGAAATTAATGAGAAATTCTTCAAATTTCAAAATGTTAAGTAGATTTTTGACTATGTTTTTATCTTTAATAGTAATTTAAAAAATTCTGTTTAGCTAATATTTGAATAACATGCTAAGGTTTTTGGCTAATGTATTATCTACTGGTTTTGTTAAAGGCGAATTTAAAGTTTAGCTTCTGCTTTAGCAACATGCTAATGTTTTTGGCTGATTTGTTATCTACTGAGGTTTTTATAGGCTAATTTAGAGTTTAGCCTCTTTTTTAGCAGCATGCTAACGTTTTTGGCTAATCTGTTATATACTGGTTTTGTTAAAGGCTAATTTAGAGTTTAGCTTCTATTTTAGCAGCAAGCTAAAATTTTTGACAAATCTAGTTTACCTAAGAATTTTAGGGTTTTTTTGGAGTTTAGCTAGTATTTAAGCAACAACGTAGCTTTTTTGGCTAATTTAGCATCTGCTAATCTTTTTCAAGCTCATTTTTAAGCAACAAAATAATTTTTTTGGGCAAAATTGGCATGTATTACCACAAATTTTTCAGAAATTTAGGTCAACTTCAGCAGTCTTTCATATTTTTTTGACATTTTTTGTTTTTTAGCAAATTTCGCAAATAGCTTTTGCCTTTTCAACAAATCCCTTCAACAATTAAATTAAATTGCGTCACCATTTTTAGTAAAAAGCTTAGCATCTTCAGTAACTACTTTCACCAAAAAGCATTCATTTTCGCAGGTAATGCAACTTTTCTAGTTAATTCAGCCTTTAATAATTTTTTTTCTTTTCCTTTCTTGTCTTTTTTGATCTATTTTTCTATAATCTGTAAAGTCACAGCTGACTGGTTAATGCATTTTTTTTCCTTTTCTCTTTATTGCTGTTTCAATTACTATAAAACCTTCTCTTCAGGTAGGTTGGGGAGTAAAACAGGGGGCAGACAAATGTGAATCAATCTAACTTTGCTGCCTCTTTAATAATTGACACTCTGACTCTCCTCGAACGACCAAATGGCTGTTTATCTCTGAGTTTGTGAGGGCTCGTGTGTGCGCAGCGCAGAATGTTAATGAGGAGGGAGCAGATGCATTTTTAATATCACCAACACTTCCATCACCATAAATGCTTTTATGTCCCATCAGCCCCACTGAAATGCTCTGGTGTGTTCTAACTAAAAGCAACTCGGCTTCCAGATTCTGCCCGCTCAAAAAGCCAGATCAGCAAGTCACCAGAAGTCCACTTAATTCCTATCGAGCCGGCCAGTGAAGCTCCAGAAGAGGCTGTTAATGAGCTCTGTGTTAAACGAATATAAAACTAATATTTAGCTGTTTGGGCTTCTTGGGTTGACGAGCAACATCAGCTTTTTTGTAGCATTTAAAAGACATTTCAGATATTTTTTTGTTGTTAAATTTAATGTTAACACTTGAAGTAACTTGAGTTTTTACTTTTTACCTCCACACATGACAGAATGACAGTGGCTGAGAATGATTCACCGCTTTTTTTTCCTGTATGTAATGAAACTTGCCGGAAAGGAAGCAGGTCAGCGCATTATACTTTAATGCAGTTTCTGAAAAATGTGGGTTTGCGATGCCTTACAGCCTCCATGTGTTGAATAAATCAATAAGTGGAGATTTGCAAAGTTAAATGACCTATGATGGCAAAGCACAAATGGCGGGGCCCAATTTAACCTCTGGACTTAAACTGCACTGAAACAGTTCTCAGATCAACTCTCCATACCTGAAAAACTGTTGTTACCTGAATATAGGCCACATACATCTTTACCTTTTTTTCAAGGACTGTGTGCTTTCCACTATGAAAGAGTTGAAGGGTTACTGGTGAAATATGTTGTTTCCAGTGATATTTTAGTGGGTTTTGTCATCTTCTATTTTCAGGTTTTCTGTTTTCGCAGTCAGTTATAAATCATCCACAGCTGTCTTCCTATAATCCTTAAGTGTCTTTCAGCTCATCTTGGCTCATTTTCTTTTCACGCTTTCTTTTCTATCTTGTCTCAGTTTGTTTATTTAAATCTTTAAGCTCCTCCCATCAAACCTGGTTTCCTTTGAGTCCTACTCTACCAGCTCCTGATAAAAACGGTCTTAAAAAATGTAACATTCTGGAAAAACATAATTTAAATGAAGCAGTAGATTTTTCTCACATGCAAGCATACAGTGTGAGTTTTGCAGTGTGAGTTGACAGAAACACAAAACTTAACACAGAGACAAATGAACAGAACATTTGTAAAACCTAATCAAATACTACAGGAACTATATATATTGCATTACCTGCGACACTGCGAGTGTAAATGCGGTAAGATGAAAGCTAAAAGCTGAAAATGCTGAAGCTGTACAAATATTAAAGCTAAATGCCAAATTAGCCACAAAAATAAAACTGGAAATATATCTAATTTGCCAGAACAAATAGTATACAGCTAAAATATTAGCTAAACTCCAATTTTCCAAAGAACTTAAAAAAAGTCTTATTTTGACAAAGCTAGAATAATGCTAAATATTAGTTAAACTCCAAATTAGCATAAAAATCTTTACAACAAAGTTAAATTTTGATTAAGCAGCTAGCATAATGCTGAAATATTAGCTAAACTCCAAATTTGCCTAAAAAACTTTACAAGAAAGTAAAATTTTGACCAAGCAGGTTGCATAATGATAAAATGTTAGTTAAACTTCAAATTAGCCTAAGGAACTTTTAAAAAAGTCTAAAAAAAACCAGCTAGCTAAGATATTAGCTGAACTCCAAATTAGTCTAGATAACTGGAAAAAGTCTAAATGAGCTAAAAACAGCTATCATGTTGCTAAATTAAATTCCAGATTACCCTAAAAACGTTTGAATGGTGTCAAGCTGAGAGTATATGTGGGAGTTTACATGTTTGAAAATGCGCAAAGTTTATGAAGGATTAGAGCAAATTCTCGTTCATTTCCTTTGGGGCACATTTTGCTCGATATTTCAAAAACTATGGAGTTTATAAATACAAGCAGTAACGTCCTGAACGAGCTGAATGTTTGATGCCTTTATTGCTGAGATCACTGAAAGTGTGGTTGAGTTTTAAGTGCCAAAAAACGTACGGAAAGGAGCAGGAGAATCACTATACGACTCTTACTGGTTTGGACGGTTAAAAATGTGACCCCATTGATAAAATGAGAGAATCTAAAATCCAAAAACCTCAAAACACCCAGGACACTAAAATAACCTAGAAAAAAATCCCCCTAAAGGTTCTAATCCTCACATTACTTTTAGTTGAAAAGCTGGCAGATTGGATACAGAATTCCGGGTTTAAAGGAGTGGACACACACACAGAGGGTGAGGTGTGAGATGTATGGTGGCGTCAAAAGCCAGTCATGTAGAGTGCACGCGTCCTCAGGGTGGGGTCATGAATATAGATAAAGTTCCTCTCCTGCTGCCGGGCTTGAGAAGATGAGATGAGCTCAGCGGCGTGTGCTGCATGCTTGTGATAAAGACAGAGTGGACACTGAGACCAAATGAATGAAGATGCTCAACTGAAGCTCGGCACAGGTGTGTAAAAGCTCTCTCATTCAAACACACTTTCTTGGATGTCAGAAGTGCAATTTGGTGCTTGGCAAAAAGCCTAATACGAGCACAAGCTGCTGCATTATAAAGCTATTAAGGTGTCATTAGTGGGGCAATCGCTGCCATTGGAAGGCCTCAGGCTCTGACAGCAAGAACAAGCTATACTGTAATAGCCTCTGAATGTACTGCAATGAACCCGCTGTCTTTCAGATTAGTGTGTGGGGCTAAAATGCCAGAGATAAGTCCGACCGCACCTCGACACACAGGAAGAGCCAGAAGAGCCCAGCACGCTTCAGCGGGTAGGAGAGTCGAGGAGGTTTCATGATGAATATCTTATGGAAGGAATTCATGATTAGGTTGTTTGTGAAGGCAGTGGGGTGAGGAGGGAAAAGCAGAGGAATTTACTCTCCACTTTATTAGGCACACCTGTCCAACTTGTCATCAACAGAAATGTCTAACCCGCTAATGACATGGCAGCATCTCAAGCATTGACAAGGTCAAGGTGATCTGCTGGAGTTAAAATCAAGCATCAGAACGGGGCAGAAAGGTGATTCTGAGCGGGGCGTGGTTGTTGGTGCCAGACTGAGTATTTCAGAAGCTGCTGGGATTCTCACCCACAACCATCTCTAGGGTTTACAGAGAATGGTCCAGGAAAGAGAAAATATCAGGTTAAGAGGCAGTTCTGATGTGATGTCAGAGGTCAGAGGTGAAGGGCCAGACTGGTTCCAACTGATTGAAAGGCAACAGTAAACCGCTGGTTACAACGAGGCACAACCAACCATGAGGCAAATGGACTACGACAACAGGAGACCACATTGGGTCATTCCAGTCCAGCGCATTCTCACTCCCAAGTCATCTGATATGGATGTATGGTTCGGGACCCCTCCACGACAATATTTTACGTTTTGAGTGTCCTCAACTCGTCATTTTTTTGACGTTGTGGCTGTTCCCATTGAGTCAGTGGATCCCAACTTCAGAGCCGAAACCGGTCTGAGGGCCGCATGGTACCTGGCGACTGACAGGGAAAAAAACCCTGACCTTCCTCTTTAAGTGACCCTAACCCTAACACGTGGGCTAACAGCCCAACCCATCCCAACGCCTGTTCTCCTAACCCTGGGTAGGGTGCGAATGCTTCTTCCTTATCCTGTACAGGTACATAACCCCCTGACCTGGAACTGGTTCCATGTCTGATACCGCGTCCCGAGGATTTGGACCTGTGATTCAATTAGCCAGCACGAGTTGGGGACACCAAAAATGTCAAAAAGTGACGCGGAGGGGACCCGAACCATACGTCATATGACGAGTTGGGAGTGAGAATGTACACTCCTGATAACTAAGAACAGGAAACTGAAGCTACAATGAACACAGGATCACCAAAACCGGACAAAAGAAGATTGGAATAACGTTGTCGAGTCCGATGAGTCTCCATTTATGCTACAAAACATTCAGATGGTAGGGTCAGAATTTGGGGTCAACAACATGAAAGTATGGATCCTTCCTGCCTTGTATCAACGGTCCGACTGGTGGTGGTGGTATAATGGTGTGAGGATATTTTACTTTGGCACACTTTGGGCCCCTTAGTGCCAACTGAGCATGGTTACAACGCCACAGCCTACCAGAGTATTGTTTACTGACCATGTCCATCCCTTCAGACCATCTGATTCTACTTTCATGATCATCTCAGACAAGTTTCTTGAACATGACAGAGTTCACTGGATTCTAATACCCCCTCTACCCAAAAAAACATATTTGGAATGTGGCCGACAAATCTCCAGTAACAGTGTGATGCTGTCATGTCAGTATGGACCAAACTCTCTGAGGAATGTTTCCAGGATCTTGTTGAATCTATACCACCATTAATTAAGGCAGTTCTGAAGGTAAAAGTGGATCTAACTCTGTGCAAGCAAAGTATACTTAATAAAATACCCAGTAAGCACACAGTCACAATGTTATAATTCCACTTGTGGATATATTTAGAAATATCTTTACATTTACAATAGATGTAGGTCACATTCAACACATATTTTTCTTTGGTTTAACCAGTGTTGATGATGTTTACGTCAAACAGTAAATAACATTGAAGCCATTGTAGAAAAATATTAATTGTCCAGGACTTAGCTATTTTAAACTACTTTTTTAAAAAATTCGTTCTAAAAATTGTTCTCAATCCACATTAAAAAAGTCCAAACTCTGCTTTGTCTTTGGTGTTTGATGCTGAAATGCGGCGAGGGCCTCTGCCTTTCCAGATGCTGTGACATGTTTCAGAAAGAGTTAGTTTGAAGATTATTACTCATGCTAAAATTAGACTTGGTAAGCAGCAGCTGCCACTGCTGTTGCAGCATTTGCTGCTGGATGGATGGTGTCGAACGGTTAGAATGAAAATGCCTGCACACATCCATGCACTTCTGCAGAGATGCACAAACACTCTAATGCCAGATCATTAGGTCGTGTTCAGAGATAAAGGCAGAGTGGTTTGCAGGCGGAGAGCCAGTACTTTATAGAGCTTAGACATAAAGGAAGGTGTTCTTTCACACAATGCAGAGTCAAACTGTTTTACAGTGGCTGGATTTAATTCATACACTTCACACTGAAACGGTCTTTTAACATTGAGGTCCTGTCAGTCGTAAGAGTCAACTTTTTCAGACTGAAATAAAAATGTTTTATTTTTCTTTCATAATAATATTTATGTGTTTTCATATTACATAAAGGAGACATACTTTCTTAATCAAAGCTTTGCTTTGCTGTAATTACCATGTAAATATCTTTTAAAACAGCAGGAGTGTTTATAGTGCAGCTCATTTAGTTAACCTCCATTGAACAGTCGATGAGGGAGCTAGAATTATGTTTTGTTAAATTGCCAAATAAAAGGTTTTAAATATTCTTTTAAGACAAAATGAAGATGGATAATGACTAGAGATGCAAAGGATACAGATATGTACTAAATTATTTTTAAATAGAAGCACATCTGGACTGAATTCCCTTCATGAAACTTTAGGAAAGATTGAGATGTTTTCTAACAGCATCAAGTTACAACAATTACATTACAGGTTTCTTATTGTAGTTATTCAAATGTAATGTTTTACTGTATAATATAAACAAATGTGAAAGTTTATATATGACCTGTTTTTTTCTGTTACTTTTTTGTAACATTTCCAGAATTAGAGTAGAGTCAAACTGATGAATACTCAGCATGGTAATCCACATTTACCATTAGAATGAACAGTTGATAGTCAAATCTATATAGTTAGAACATGAAGCACAACTGAAGATCAAAGCCAAAACTTTTGTGAGTTTATTCCATAAAGCGAAACATTTCAGCTCTCTGATGTGAAAACCAGAAGCCGTGTAACAACAGATGTCAGCTCAGTGAAAAAAAACGGACTTTTAGGAACACAAAAATGAAATGAGAGGGTTCTTGTGTGTGGTTTGGATGTGATCAGTGAAGACAAAAAGAAAAGAGTAGCTTCAGCCAAATGAAAGTGGCAGAAAACCAGTTGTGTTTGTGCCAGTTTGTAATCTTTTTATTCCTTCACGGTCTTTTTGCTTTAAACGGATACATTTAGAACTGAAAGTAAATATGATTAACTGAGCATTCAGTGAGTAAAATACCACTCAATATTCACCAGTATTGTATTTTTTTTACTTTGTTACAGCAAAAATGATGTTAATATAATGTGCTACTTTTGTGATGAGTCATTCCCCGGACTATTAATTAGGGGTTTGTATTTGCAAGAGTCTGATGATATGATACGTATTCCGATATGTGTCTGTATCGCGATATCATCCCAAGACTCTACCAGAACAATTTGTTGCTTCTTTTTTTAAGAATATGTAAAAGAAAAGTAAAAACTAATGTCTCAAAACTCCAAGACTGACTGAACATCTAACGCATGCTTGTTCACGTGAGATTCTGTTGTGGTTCTGTTGCGGTGCAGACCTGCTCAGAGGAGCTCAGTGAGTTGTACTGTAGTGGTCGGTGGTTTCGGTGGAAAACAAAAGTAAGACGCTCAAGGAAGTATAATTTAATATCGTCTTGTCAGTTTTTTAAAAAGATACAAGTATCGCCAAACAAAATGTCGCGATATATCACCAAATTGATTTTTCCCTAATATTTATGTATTTATCTGACTAAAATGAATCTCTATGATATAAAATTAGACACAGTATAGTTAAACAATTTTTTATTTTATCTTTAAAGTTTTCCAATAGCTGATCAAACAGAGGAGAACAGAAAGCCTCTCGTGTTTGACAGATGTTAGGAATCTTCAGACACCAGAGGTGTATATTTGTATTAAGCTCTTTTGTATTTAAGGACAAACTTTATTTTCATTTATTATATTTGTATATTTTTTTTTGGACCATAAGGACAAGATAAAAGAGAGACAGTGGGATGAGGAGGATACAACAGTAAATAAATTGGAGGATTATTAAAAAATAATGGAAATGGGTATAATTACAAAAAGAGTTAACAAGTTGGTCAAACTATTTTTTCCTGATGTTATCTGGCAAACCTTTTAGTCCTTGAGTGAACACGGTAAAACTTGACTGAATTATTGACCTTTCAAAAAGTCCAACGCTTTACTGTTACGATGTTTGTGGGTAACGGGAAGCTTTAAGGTTTAATAACATAATAGGGCCCTATAGTGTAAAACGACTGAAAAAGTTTCTTCAAGTGCTCTCCAAAAAGACGCAACAAAGATTATAAAATTGGTTCTAATGACCCCAAACCATCCAGGGTCTCTCTGTCTTTCCATCAAGTCGATTGTCCAAAACAGATCTGCTGAGCGGTTTCAGATCAGGAGAAAGCAATGCACGGTGCATAAACGACATCCACCTGCTTGAGATTACACCTGTAACGCTTTCAAATGGTTCCATAAAAATGGGCAGCATCGCAAAAAAGCTGTTTGAAATGAAGAACAAGATGTTTGTGAAGGACCGATTTCTCACACTTATTCCAACAAGATAAAAATAAGAGATATTTATTCCAAAAAGTAAATGAAAACTCTTCACATCAATGTCAAAGTCCAGGCATTGACTTGATTTTGGGGATAATTTAACGATGTCTTTCCACCATGCAGCTTTTATGTCTGCATTCAGTAGTTTCCCTCCAGCAAAACCACCTCAAACAAAAATACAAAAATGTCTGGTCTGCTGCTTCATTCGTGTTCATTTTTCCTGTGCCTGCAGGACAGTGCCACTATGCAGTTCTGTGCCAACAAGCTGGACAAAAAGGACTTTTTTGGCAAGTCCGACCCCTTCATGGTTTTTTACAGAAGCAACGAGGACGGAACGTAAGTTTTTTATTTTAGGTTTTCATCTTTTCTGTTAAAGCGTGTTTTGGGAACACGTTGTCTCCTAAATTGTTGCAATCTCCAGGAAACCTGCCATCAAGTCTGGCGTTTATGCAAGCATAATTTAGGTTATGAGAGATTGTTCTTTGAGTCTATTTATGATCACTACCTCTGCTAGGTATAAACTCCACTTTTCATTAGAACCAATTTTCTTATCCAAGATAAAAACGACTAAATCTGTTTTTAGCACACACATCACAAATGCTAAAGCTATCTGCGTACTGTTAAAGTTGCTAAAGGACTTATAGTTGCAGAAATTGCATTAAATGCTCAAACAATTTGAAGAAATTTTGAAAATTTGAAACATTTCTATAAAATTTAATAATCTGTAAACATATGAACTCAGAATTAAACTTAAGTAGACACCAAATTAGCCAAAAAAAAAGCTAGCACGTTGCCAAAATACTAGCTTAACCCTTAATTAGCCCAGAAAACCTCAATAGGCGCTAAAGTATCCTAAAGCATATTTCTAAAGTTCTAAGTAAACTCAAAATTAGCCCTAAAAACCACAGAAGCACTGATGTCCTGGACATGCTGAACGTTTTGATACCAATATTGCAAAGGTTTTAAAGTACGCAAAATATTACAGGAATTGAGTGAAAAAAATTGCATATTTTAAAATTTCTGTTAAATTTAATAATATCAAAAGTACAGGCATGATTATAAATGTTTTAAATTGCATAGTTTTCATAAGTTGCAGAAATTTGAAAAATTCCTATTCCTTTTTTAGGGAGCTAAAAAATTGTGTTAAAAACGTAAAGTTAATGAATACCAAAAACAATAGCGTCCTTAACAAGCTGAACAAATTGCTGAAAGTGTGATTGAGTTTTTACAGTTCAAAAAACATCCGGAAGAAAAATCAATAATAAGAAAGAGAAACAGAATCACTGTAGAGTGAATGCCACACAATTAAGAATTATCCTCCATGATTGCAAACGGTTGGTACTTCCTTGTTTTCAAAAAGACGCCACCCATGCATCTCTAACATATCCGAGTTCCTGATTGTTCAAAGTTCAGCTGGTTTAACTTTTGACATGTGCTCAATAGCTTTGTACGTAGAACCAAAAAACTGACTTAATGAACTTGCGCAGTGTGCATGAACGCCAGAGTTTTGCCTGAAATTGCACATGGACGCGTGTTTACTTAGACTTTTCATTGGAAGCACGGTGGAAACATAAGGCTTTTTGGAGCTGTGATCAGGGCGTTCCACTCACAACCAGTACTCCCAATGCTGTGTCTTTGATGGAAATGACCTTCAGAAACATAAAAATCAGGGATTTAATGGAAAATGTTTAAATGGAGGAGATTACAGCAACAGAAACCAGCTCAAAAACTCTCCCGATAGAAAAGTTTTTCTCACACGTTTCCTGAGTGCTCTTTAGCCTCTCTTGGGCCCTGTAACCGTGGCACCATCACCTCTACCCAATAGGAGAAGTGTTCAAGCTTCTCTGATGTTTTGTTCTTCTTTAAATCACTGAACGTGAGAAATGGATCCTCAATCTGTTGGGCTCACAGAGAAAGGGGCTTGTTTTGTGAGGAGTTTTAGAGGATTAAAAGACTTAAAACTCTGATAAACGCTGCTTTACAAGATAGTATTAGAGATTTATCTCCACCTGAAACAGATAACCAGATCACCAAGTCACTGTCACTTAAGAAATGATCTGAAATTTCGGTCAAACAGAAGCTTTTTTTAGTTTCCTGTCATGTCTGGGATTTGTGTCATGATGCCTCCATTTGGTCAGCCGCGTTCCTCCTCTCTCATTTGCATCTTTATCTCTTGCTCTCCGGCTTGTTTAGATAACAAAGAAGCAATTTTCTCTCTCTGCCTTCCTTCTGAACGTATCATTTTCTAACTCCGCTGCTCTTCTGGCTCCAGGTTTACTATCTGCCACAAAACAGAGGTGGTGAAGAACACATTAAACCCGGTGTGGCAGCCTTTCACCATCCCTGTGCGAGCGCTCTGCAACGGCGACTACGACAGGTACGCTGCCGCTTCCCTCCATGCAACGAGCCAGTCCCCCCCCACACTAATCAATGATACATAGTAATATATACTCTGTTATTTCCATCTGTCTGCTGCCTTCTAATAAGTGTCTTTTGAGTGATGAAGTGTGTAGTAAGTGCAACCGTTGGGATGTTCTGAGCATATGTATAAAAATAGCATAAGCAGTGGAAATCAATGCCAGTTAAGTATGGTGTAGTGTTAAGCCTCCAATTATTTCTACTGCCATATGATCTCAGAGCAGCAATTTGTACATCCCTTCATATTGATTTTCACTGAAATAGCTTGTGTCGGACACAGTTTGCCTCTGTAATCCCACTGCCCTTTGTTTTTTGGTGTGGCTGTTATCAGCAGCTTTCTCCTCAGAGATGATCCAACTGGGAAATAACACGCCGCCGATGGAGCGTGGCGCTTTGGCGTTCCACGTGGCATTTGTTTGAAATTTTTCAAAAGTTGTGCAGTGAGAGATCACTCTGTTTAATCCATTTTTCTATTCTAATGGAGGCAGACTGTGAGCCTTTGATCAAAACTGTAATGAACAAACAATCTACATCTTTAGAAGCTGCGGTTTGTTATTACAACCTTTTAATTCTACATTAGCTTCTAAAAATCAAAATGTAAATACTGTGGAACAACCTTCAAAATATTTCCGCACGTCATTCGTTGCCACATCATGGAAAACATGGATGGTGCTGAGCGAGTAACTTGGACTATATGTATTGGAGAGCTCTATAGAGTCACTGGCAAGCATGTCGCCTTGTCTAGGTTCACCAGATCATTCAGAGTCTCTCCCAGTGCTGTGTACTTCACTATTGCTGCTGGAGCTGAACCTGACGGCCATTTTAAACGTTACTTCCGTCTTGTCTCAGTTTAAGCATTAACCCAAGAGTTTAAAAGATAAAAATGAGGGATATTTTATTATTGTCTTGATAAAAAGAAACACATCATAAGTCCATGAAGCTAAAGCGATCACGCCCGCTACGAGTGGAGATTGACACCGATTGGGTTTTATTTGTCTCTGGTGCCAAAGCGGTTCTTTGGTTTTGGTTCCTAATCAGTGCCAATTTCAGTACTTCAGTAAAAAAAAAAAAACAATAATGC